>CM038673.1:496056443-496677276 GCA_021605145.1 Aegilops bicornis
TAATCTGTAGCTAACGCAAACTTATGAAACTCCAAAAATTCTAAAATAAATTGTTGGACCTGAGTAATTTGTCTAGTAATCATCTTAAAAAAGAATCAACTTAATATCACTCTCCAGTAAAAAGTTGTAGCTAATCTCGTGAGCGCTAAAGTTTCTGTTTTTTACAGCATGATCATAAAGACTTCACCCAAGTCTCCCCAAAGGTTCTACTTGCTACAAACACTAATTAAAACATGAAAACACATCTAACCAGAAGCTAGATGGATTATTTATTACTAAACATAATCAAAAAGTAAGAAACTAAAATAAAATTGGGTTTCGTCCCAACAAGCGCTATCGTTTAACGCCCCTAGCTAGGCATTATGATTTCAATGATGCTCACATAAGAGATAAGAATTGAAACATAAAGAGAGCATTATGAAGAATATGACTAGCACATTTAAGTCTAACCCACTTCCTATGCATAGGGATTTTGTGAGCAAACAACTTATGGGAACAATAATCAACTAGCATAGGAGGGTAACACAAGCATAGCTTCAAAACTTTAAGCACATAGAGAGGAAACTTGATATTATTGCAATTCCTACAAGCATATATTCCTCCCTCATAATGATTTTAAGTAGAATCATGAATGAATTCAACAATATAACCAGCACCTAAAGCATTCTTTTCATCATCTACAAGCATAGAAAATTTACTACTCTCCACATAAGCAAAACTCTTCTCATTCGGAATAGTAATGGGAGCAAACTCAACAAAATAACTATCGTATGATTGAGAATCAAGATCAAGATGACAAGTTTCATGGTTATAATTATTCTTTTAAGCATACGTGTCATCACAATAATCATCATAGATAGGAGGCATGCTTTCATCATAGTAAATTTGCTCATCAAAACTTGGGGGACAAAAAATATCATCTTCATTAAACATAGCTTCCCCAAGCTTGTGGCTTTGCATATCATTAGCATCATGGATATTCAAGGAATTCATACTAACAACATTGCAATCATGATCATCATTCACATATTTTATGCCAAGCATTCTATGTAATTCTTCTTCTAGCACTTTGGCACAATTTTCCTTTCCATCATTCTCACGAAAGATATTAAAAAGGTGAAGCGTATGAGACAAACTCAATTCCATTTTTTTGTAATTTTATTTTATAGACTAACTAGTGCTAAAACAAGAAACAAAAAGATTCAATTGCAAGATCTAAAGATATACCTTCACTTACCTAGCCTCCCGACAGCGGCGCTTGAGAAAAAGAGCTTGATGTCTACTACACAACCTTCTTCTTCTAGACCTTGTTGGGCCTGCAAGTGCACAGGTTTGTAGGACAGTAGAAAATTTCCCTCAAGTGGATGACCTAAGGTTTATCAATCTGTGGGAGGTGTAGGATGAATATGGTCTCTCTCAAACAACCCTGCAACCAAATAACAAAGAGTCTCTTGTGTCCCCAACACAACCAATACAATGGTAAATTGTATAGGTGCACTAGTTCAATGAAGAGATGGTGATACAAGTGCAATATGGACGGTGGATATAGGTATTTGTAATCTGAAAATATAAAAACAACAAGGTAACTAATGATAAAAGTGAGCGTAAACGGTATTGCAATGATAGGAAACAAGGCCTAGGGTTCATACTTTCACTAGTGCAAGTTCTCTCAACAATAATAACATAGATAGATCATATAACAATCCCTCAACATGCAACAAAGAGTCACTCCAAAGCCACAAATAGCGGAGAACAAACGCAGAGATTATGGTAGGGTACGAAACCACCTCAAAGTTATTCTTTCCAATCAATCCATTGGGCTATTCCTATAAGTGTCACAAACAGCCCTAGAGTTCGTACTAGAATAACACCTTAAGATACAAATCAACCAAAACCCTAATGTCACCTAGATACTCCAATGTCACCTCAAGTATCCGTGGGCATGATTATACGATATGCATCACACAATCTCAGATTTATCCAATCAACATAAAAGTACTTCAAAGAGTGCCCCAAAGTTTCTACCGGAGAGTCAAGAACGTGTGCCAACCCCTATGCATATGTTCATGGGCGGAACCTGCAAGTTGGTCACCAAAACATACATCAAGTGGCACATGATATCCCATTGTCACCACAGATAAACACGACAAGACATACATCAAGTGTTCTCATAAAAGACTCAATCCGATAAGATAACTTCAAAGGGGAAACTCAATTCATCACGAGAGAGTAGAGGGGGAGAAACATCATAAGATCCAACTACAATAGCAAAGCTCGGGATACATCAAGATCGTGCCATAGAGGGAACACGAGAGAGAATACGAGAGAGAGAGATCAAACACATAGCTATTGGTACATACCCTCAACCCGAGGGTGAACTACTCCCTCCTCGTCATGGATAGCACCGGGATGATGAAGATGGCCACCGGTGACGGGTTCCCCCTCGGGCAGGGTGCCAGAACGGGCTCCCGAGAGGTTTTTGGTGGCTACAGAGGCTTGCGGCGGCGGAACTCCCGATCTATCTTCTGTTCTGGAAGTTTTAGGGTACGACGGTATATATGGGTGAAAGGAGTACGTCGGTGGAGCTACGGGGGCCCCACGAGGCAGGGCGCCTGGGGGTGGGCGCGCCCCACCCTCGTGGGCAGCCCAGATCTCCCCGACGTGCACTCCAAGTTCCCTAGGTTGCTTTCCTTCCAAAAAATAACTTCTCCAGTTGATTTGCCTGCTTTTGACTCCGCCTGATATTCCTTTTCCTCAAAATATTGAAATAGGCATAAAACAACAAATCTGGGCTGGGCCTCCGGTTAATAGGTTAGTCCCAAAAATAATATAAAAGTGGAAAATAAAGCCCAATATTGCCTAAAACAGTAGATAATATAGCATGGAGCAATAAAAAATTATAGATACGTTGGAGACGTATCACCCACCTCGTAAGGTAGGCCGCCGGAGCCCCCCGGTGCCGGGTGGTCCATAGCGGGTCCCGCCCGCTTGTCCGACTGGCGGCGTTTCACGCCGGCGCTCGACGGTGGTTCGAGCGTCTTCGTGAGCTCGTTCCTCAAGGACCTGGCGCTGGTCGCGGAGGGTCCGCGGGTCGGACGATGCTATGGAGATGTTATCACAAGCGTTGTCACGACGGGCCGACGCGGCGGCTGGCGAGGTGGAGGAGGAGAGTGCACCATGGCCGCAACTCCCCTGGTCCTCCCAGCGCCAGCATGCGGTGGCTCGGTGGAGCGCCGACCCGAGGGTCCCACCGGTCGCGGATCGTCTTTGTTGGCGACGACGACGAGGCTCCGGATGGTGGCTCTCCACTCGTCAAGCTTCTCCGTGGCATGAGGGAAGTCGAGGAGCAGCTGCGCGTGCGCCAAAGCTTCTGCCGGCGTGGGCGGCGGCGAAAGCTGCGTGGATCGCGTCGCGCTTCGACTTATAACTATGTTAGAAGGAGCTCCGTTACGACCCAGCGGCTGCGTGCCATTTTTGCCAGCGCTTCGGCGGGCGTGCTGAACCCCTTCATCCTGCAGACGATGCATGGGGCTCTTCCCACGGTGGTGCCCAGGGTCACCAACGCGGTGACGCTGTTCGACGCGCACACCATGGGAAGAGCACGCAGTGGTCACTGGTGTGGGCGTCCTGGAGGTCGCTGCGCCGCCCGGAGGTGGCACAATGACACCCCTGGAGGGCCCCGCGCCGCCTGCGGGGGCCCCAGCTCCGTCTTTGGATCCGGTGACATGTAGCCGGTCGTCTGGTGCGCGAACGATGCCGCTCGCCAGGCTCTGACTACCAGGGCGACGCTGGTGCTCGTGGACCGCGGCCGAGGTCCTGTTTGCGACCGGTCCATTGCCCGCCCGCACCGGCACGGGCCGTTCGGCTCCCAACGAGCCGACCGCCGTGGCCGTCTTCTTCTTAGGAGCCATGGCGACGAAGAACTGCTAGGCTAACTACTAGACCAGATTCTCACAATTGCGCCCCCTACCTGGCGCGCCAAAGATGTCGGTGTGGAACGACACCTATGGGATCACAATAATTCCTACTACAGTTGCCGGGGCGTGGGGTTGCGAGAAGAGCAGGGATAGTAGACAACACGGGGATCATTTACCCAGGTTCGGGCCGCGAGGTTGCGTAAAACCCTAGTCCTGCTTTGGTGGGTGTATTTCAGAGAGTTCTTGAGCTCTCGAACTATCTGTGGTCAGTGCGTGGTTCGAAAGAGCCTAATCCTTCTCCAGTATGCCATGGGCCTCCTTTTATAGTCGGAAGGGGCTGCCACAGTGGCACACAGGAGGTGGAAAGGCATACAGTGCCCTGAGCTTATCGCTCATATTACAGGACAAGACGCATTTAAGGCTTAGCTTAGGTGTCCCCTTGCTTTATTGGGGATGGGGGCGAGGCCCGTCCCGTCCATCGCCGCTCCTCCTTGCTTTGACACGCGCCCTGGCCAGTGAGGCGCGTGGTGCCATGTAGGCAGGCAGGTAGCTGAGGTGGCGCAGAGGCGGGGCCTTCACGAAGATCTGCATGCCGCCACGCAGGCGCTCGATGAGTTGTCCTGGGAGCTGCATGTTGCCAAGCAGGTTCCTGCCCAACTGGTTGGGCTGGCAGCTGCATGTGAACGATGGTGGAAGCTTGGTTGGCGCGGGCCTGGCGGTGGCCCTGCTGGCGTCCTTGGTGAGGGCCTTGCCGGGTGGCCCCGCAAGGGTTGTGCCGTGTGGCCCGACAAGGGTCTTGCCGTGGCGCTCTGTCGTCCCCGACAAGGGCCTTGCCGGGGGTCTGGTGGCCTTCCTCGGTAAGGATCTTGCCGAGGATCCTGGTCTTCTAATCCTCATCTGGTCTTGAATATGTCTTCACAAAGATCTGCATGCCACCACGGAGGTGCCTCTCGAGCCCTAGCCCAACGTGATGTTGGAATCCGTGGACTCAAGGGTGGCCCACTCTGTTGGTGCGGGGCGAGCTGTCCCGGCAGGGATCTTGCCGGGGCTGCTGAGGCTGCCCCGGCAAGGGTCTTGCCGGTGGAACCCGCTTCGTCCCTCTGCTCTTTGTGGTCTTGGACTTGGCGTTGCTCTTATTATCTTGGGCTTTGGTCTTAAGTTGGCTCACCTCCCCTGTTCTGCTTGGTGTGACCGTAGGCGTGGCTCCGACTGCCCGTGCACAGGTATAGGCGTAAAAAAACGCACCCCTCTTTTTGTACACCGACACCAACTTAACTGCTTCTTCTTAGAAGTATATTACTTTTGGCGACAGCAACAAAGGAATTGTAATTGGGTTATGTAAAATTGCTATATCCAAAGACAAGAACATTGATGAGGTTTTACTTGTTCAGTCTCTTGTATTCAGTTTCATGTCAGTTGGCAAGCTTTGTGATATAGGCATGCTAGTTCTATTTTCTATATCCAAATGCATCGTCTTTATGGACTCTGACAATTCCTTCATCTTCGAGGGAAATAGAAAAGGTGATTTATATATTGTGGATTTCTCTAAGGGTCCCTCACTTGAAACTTGTTTGCTTGCAAAAGCAACCGAAGGATGGCTGTGGCACCGAAGACTTGGTTATGCAGGTATGAGAAATTTGTAGACACTCGTGAAGAAAAATTATCTCCGCCGCATTCCTGATGTAAAATTCAACAAGGATCGTCTCTGTGGTGCGTGTGAGGTCGTAAATTGGCCAAGAAGCATCATTCTTCAAAAACTGTTGGCAGGCACCCACAACAAGACCTCTGGAAATTCTTCACATGGACTTATTTGGACCTCAAAACTATGCAAGTTTCAGAGGGAGTCATTATGGTCTGGTTATTGTTGATGATTTCTCTCGTTACACTTGGGTGTTCTTTCTCGAAGACAAAACCTGCACCCAAGACATCTTCAAAAGATTCGCCAAGAAGGCCGAAAATGAATATGATGTGCGAATTAAGCATGTTAGAAGCCACAATGGTACCTGATACGTCTCCATCGTATCTACTTTTCCAAACACTTTTGCCCTTTTTTGGACTCTAACTTGCATGATTTGAATGGAACTAACCGCTGTTTTCAGCAGACTTTCCATGGTGTTATTTATGTGCAGAAACAAAAGTTCTCGGAATGACCTGAAACTCCACGAAACATCTATTTGGAAAATAAGAAATATAATGGAAGAAAAATCCACGTCAGGGGCCCACACCCTGTTCACGAGGGTGGGGGGCGCGCCCCCTACCTCATGGGCCCCCTGACGCTCCACCGACCTCAACTCCAACTCCATATATTCACTTTCGGGGAGAAAAAAATCAGAGAGAAGGATTCATCGCGTTTTGCGATATGGAGCCGCCGCCAAGCCCTAAAACCTCCCGCGAGGGCTGATCTGGAGCCCGTTCGGGGCTCCAGAGAGGGGAATCCGTCGCCGTCGTCATCATCAATCATCCTCCATCACCAATTTCATGATGCTCACCGCCGTGAGTGAGTAATTCCATCGTAGGCTTGCTGGACGGTGATGGGTTGGATGAGATGTATCATGTAATCGATTTAGTTTTGTTAGGGTTGATCCCTAGTATCCACTATGTTCTGAGATTGATGTTGCTATGACTTTGCTATGCTTAATTCTTGTCACTAGGGCCCGAGTGCCATGATTTCAGATCTGAACCTATTATGTTTTCATGAATATATGTGAGTTCTTGATCCTATCTTGCAAGTCTATAGTCACCTACTATGTGTTATTATCCGCAAACTCAAGTGACAATAATCGGGACCACTCCGGTGATGACCGTAGTTTGAGGAGTTCATGTATTCACTATGTGTTAATGCTTTGGTCGGTACTCTATTAAAAGGAGGCCTTAATATCCCTTAGTTTCCATTAGGACCCGCTGCCACGGGAGGGTAGGACAAAAGATGTCATGCAAGTTCTTTTCCATAAGCACGTATGACTATATTCGGAATACATGCCTACATTACATTGATGAATTGGAGCTAGTTCTGTGTCACCCTGTGTTATGACTGTTACATGATGAACCGCATCCGGCATAATTCTCCATCACCGATCCAATGCCTACGAGCTTTTCACATATTATTCTTCGCTTATTACTTTTTCTTTGCTACTGTTACAATCACTACAAAACCCAAAAATATTACTTTTGCTACCGTTACCGTTACTTCCATATTACTTTGCTACTAAATACTTTGCTGCAGATATTAAGTTATCTAGGTGTGGTTGAATTGACAACTCAACTGCTAATACTTGAGAATATTCTTTGGCTCCCCTTGTGTCGAATCAATAAATTTGGGTTGAATACTATACCCTCGAAAACTGTTGCGATCCCCTATACTTGTGGGTTATCAAGACTATTTTTTGCGCCGTTGCCGGGGAGCATAGCTCTATTTTTTGAGTCACTTGGGATTTATATCTGCTGGTCACTATGAAGAACTTGAAAGACGCTAAGACAACAATCTATCCCTCAACTACGAGGGGAGGTAAGGAACCGCCATCTAGCTACGCACTTGATTCACCTTCTGCTTTTGAGTAAGCTTGCGACACCTAAACCTGCTTACGCTATTCATTACGATATGTTGCATGTTATTGATGATGCCACTTCGCTATGCATGATACTTATGATGAAACTACTTCTATGCTTGATACTCTTTGTGCCACTTGGTGAATTTCTTGATGAACAACTTGCTAGGGTTAGAGAGAATGAAATTATTGATAATATTTATGAAAGTGATGATGAAGACTCTTCCCCTAATAAATATGAATTGCCTGTTGTGCCTGAGGGCTATGTTATGGATGAAGCGATTGCTAACGAAATCTTTGCTTGCAAAGATAGACATGATGTTAAGAAATTATTAGCTAAATGGAAGCAGCAATCTCTTAATGCTAGAATGAAACCTGACCCTGCTTTCGCTACTTCACCTATCTCTGTTACTGATAAGGATTATGAACTCTCTGTTGATCCTAATATAATTACTTTTGTTGAATTTGATCCTTTTCATGGCTATGAATCTGAAACTGTTGTGGCACATCTTACTAAATTAAATGATATAGCCACCCTATTCACTAATGATGAGAGAACCCGCTACCTTTATATCCTTAAAATATTTCCGTTCTCATTAAAGGGTGATGCTAAGATTTGGTTTAATTCTCTTGATCCTGGTTGCTTGCGTAGTCCCCAGGATATGATTTATTACTTCTCTGCTAAATATTTCCCTGCTCATAAGAAACAAGCTGCTTTAAGGGAAATATATATTTTTGTGCAAATTGAAGAAGAGAGTCTCCCACAAGCTTGGGGGAGGCTTCTCCGATTACTTAATTCTTTGCTTGATCGTCCTCTCAAGAAAAATGAAATACATGATATCTTTTATAATGGACTAACCGATACTTCCACAGATTACCTAGATAGTTGTGTTGGTTCTGTTTTCTGGGAAAGAACACCGGATGAAGCTGAAATTCTATTGAATAATATGTTGACAAATGAAAATAACTGGACACTTCCTGAGCCAGCTCCTGAGCCAATTCCTAAACCAACTCCGAAGAAGAGAGGCGTTCTATTTCTCAGTCCTGAAGATATGTAAGAGGCAAAGAAATCTATGAAATAAAAGGGTATTAAAGCTGAAGATGTTAAGAATTTACCTTCGATTGAAGAAATACATGGTCTTAATTTACCGCCTATTGAAGAAACATATGATCTTAATCCATCACCTATTGAAGAAACTCATGGTCTTGATAACCTGACACAGGTAGTAAAGGTAAATTCTCTCTATAGATATGATAAAGCTGAAATCCCTCCTACTAAAATTGCTAGCCAATGCTTGGATGAGTTTGATAACTTTATGGTTAAGCAAGAAGATTTCAATGCTTATTTTGGTAGACAATTAAAACAAAATGCTTATATGATTGAACACTTGGGTGATTATATGTCTAGAGTTAAAGGTGAACTTAAACTCATTACTAAACATGCTTCTATGGTTACCACTCAGGTAGAACAAGTACATAAAGCTCAGAATGATTTGCTCAATGAATTGAATAGTAAGAAAAATGATCATGCTGTTAGAGTGGCTACTAGAACTGGTAAGATGACTCAAGAACCTTTGTATCCTGAAGGCCACCCTAAGAGAATTGAGCAAGATTATCAGAGAAATAATATTGATGCACCTAGTCCTTCTAAAAAGAAGAAAAAAGAAAAATGATAGGACTTTGCATGCTTCTAGTGAACCTATTGCTGAACCACCTGAGAATCCAAATGATATATCTATTTCTGATGCTGAAACACAATCTGGTAATGAACATGAGCCTAGTGATAATGTTAATGATGATGTTGATGATGATGCTCAACCTAGTAATGATAATGATTTGGAAATTGAACCTGCTGTTGATCTTGATAACCCACAATCAAAGAATCAACGTTATGATAAGAGAGACTTTGTTGCTAACCATGGGTTCAGAAACCCATGCCTTTTCCTCCCAAAACATCCAAGAAAAAGGATGATGAGGATTTTGAGCGCTTTGCTGAAATGATTAGACCTATCTTTTTGCGTATGTCGTTTGGTGATATGCTCAAAATGAATCCTTATGCTAAGTACATGAAAGATATTGTTAAAAATAAAAGAAAGATACTGGAAGCTGAAATTTCCACCATGCTTGCTAATTATACTTTTAAGGATGGAATATCAAAGAAACTTGGAGATCCAGGAGTACCCACTATACCATGCTCCATTAAAAGAAACTATGTTAAAACTGCTTTATGTGATCTTGGAGCCGGTGTTAGTGTTATGCCTCTCTCCTTATATCATAGACTTGATTTGAATAAGTTGACACCTACTGAAATATCTTTGCAAATGGCTGATAAATCAACTGCTATAATTGCCGGTATTTGTGAGGATGTGCCTGTTGTGGTTGCAAACGTTACTATTTTAACAGACTTTGTTATTCTTGATATTCCCGAGGACGATAGTACGTCTATTATTCTTGGAAGAACTTTTTTGAATACTGTAGGGGCTGTTATTGATTGCAACAAAGGCAATGTCACTTTTCATGTTAATGGCAATGAGCATACAATACACTTTCCGAGGAAACAACCTCAAGTCCACAGTATCAATTCTATTGGAAAAATTCCATCGATTAATTTTGGAGGTTTTGAATTTCCTCTTCCTACTGCCAAGAAGAAATATGATAGTCTTATTATTGGGGATGTGCATATCCCCGTTGAGGTAACATAGTGTTATTCGAATTTCTCCGGTTCCATGTTATTCAGAATGAGTTTGTTAACAAGACTTGATCAACCTTGTTAATGATCCCTTTTGATGAGCATGAGATGGATGAAACTAGAAGGCACAACATTCTGTACTCTCTCTACTTTCTGTTATTTAGTTGAAATAAAGTAAAAATAGTATTTTCCTATCTGTTTTCTGATTTATCCGTGCAATATAAAAATACCCTGAAAATAAAAGTTCTCCAAATGCCCTAAAAATGGAATATGATTTTTTCTAGAATTTTTGAGAATATCTGCATCGAGAACACAGCAGGAGGGCAAGCACTGGCCACGAGGGTGGAGGGCGCGCCTTGACCCCCGTGGCGCCCCCTGCCTCGTGGGCCCATGGTGGCTCCCCTCCACTTACTCCTGCACCCACACACTTCTTCCTCCCAAAAAAAAATCACCATCCAGCTCAAGCACGAGTTCTAGCTCATTTTGCTGCAATTTTCGATCTCCTTGCTCAAAGCACCTCTCACAAAACTGCTTGGGGAGATTGTTCCTTGGTATGTGACTCCTCCATTGGTCTAATTAGTTTTTGTTCTAGTGCTTTATTCATTGCAAATTTGTGCTGCCTAGGTGACCATGTTCTTGAGCTTGCATGTCAAATTTATATGGTTCCAAGTAGTTTTAATGCTTGATATGGGCTCTAGGCACTTGTAGGAGTAGTTGCTATCAATTTTGTTGATCTTGGTTCACTTTTATTTTGAAGTTACTAAAAATTTCAGAAATTTTTCAGAGGAAGAAACATGCTTAGGAAAATGTTACAAGGTGGTTCTTCAAGGAAGCAAGGACCCAGGCTTGCAATGCGTGATGCTGACGATGAGCCACCAAGGGACGCTCCAGTGCGGCCTTGTGAATGGCCTTCAGAAAACATTATGGATCGAGCGAGAATCAAGGAAGAATTTAGCGCATATTTGCGTAACGCTGATCTTGTGAGCTTCGAGGCAGAGAAGTGCCGCCAATACCACTATCTCACTAGTTCATTTGTGAGGAGTTTTGAATTTTCATCTTCACGTAATTCTCCAACTGTCCTATTTGATCTCTATGAAAAATCTTATACTATGGACTTAGAGGATTTTACCACTGCTTGCAAACTTCCACAATGGGGCAGTGCTAGTGAACCCCGCAAATCTGAGTTTAGAAATTTTCTTGCTAGTATAACTGTGGGGGAATCTAGAGATATAGCACAAGCTACCATAGGGAGTATTCATTTTCCTGATATACATTATTTCGCTCTGTTCATAGGTAGGTGCATAAATGGTAAAGATGAAGCATGTCACATGTGTGTTCCTTCTATGTATTCTAAGGAGTGCTGTGTTAGGAGACAAAACTTATAACTTGGGAGCCATTGTTGCACGTAGGTTGCATCATAATAGATTTAATGGAGATTTCTTTGGAGGAATTTATGCAACCCGCTTAGCTGATTTTCTTGGTGTGGACATTCATGAGGATGATATTGGGTTGCCTCCTACTTATTTAGACTATAATGCTATGGTCCACCACCAGTTATCGAGAGGAATGAATCACCTCTCCGGTATCGCTTAATCTTTGACAAACGTCGTGATGTCCGTATTACTCTCCCTGCTCCTGCCTTCTTTGATTATCAGGTAAAAGGAAGATATGTTATTACCACAGAGGAGGCAGATGAGTACGAGAGGAGGGCGGAAGTAGCTTGCCGCCATGCTGCAGCTCAGGAGGCAATAACTGCCGCAGCTCAGTACGACCCCGACTACAACTATGGATATCCGCTAGGCCATTCGTGGCAATAAACCAACTTAGGCCAAAAGCCTAAGCTTGGGGGAGTACGTATCTTTCACCGGCATTACATTTATGTTCACACACACTCATTGCTAGATGTCGGTGATCACACTCTTTCACTGTAATATCCATGCTAGTTTATTTTCTTTTTTCTTGCTTTCTTCTTGTGTGTTTGTTAAACCTTAAGAAAAACCAAAAAAAAATTAGTGTAGCTTTTAGCTAGTTTACTTTTCTTGCTGTAGTAGTAATAATTAAAAGAAAACCCAAAAAGATTTCCTGTTATTTTTTTGCTTGTTGGGAGCTTTCCCGTGTAAATAGTTTTATTTCTTTTCTTTTCTTTGGGGGTCGATAGGAGAAGACCATAATTAAATTGTTGAAGTGGCTCTTATATGCATTATTGTTGATTTAACCAAGAGCCCATATTGCCTTGTCTTCTCCTGTTTATTGAATGCTCGCAGATTCCAAATTTTAGTCCAATGCACGTGCACTCTTATTATTATTCACATTGTTCGGTCGTGCAAGTGAAAGGCAATTATGACGATATATGATGGACTGACTAAGATGAGAGAAGCTGGTATGAACTCGACCTCTCTTGTTTTTGTAAATATGATGAGTTCATCGTTCTTGATTCAGCCTATTATGAATAAACATGTTTGCAATGACAATTAGAGACCATAGTTGCTTATGCCATGCTTGATTAGCTATGAGTTATAATGGTTTACCTTGCATGCCAACATGCTATTAAAATGGTTGTGATGTGGTATAGTGGGCTGGTATCCTCCTTTGAATGATATAAGTGACTCGACTTGGCACATGTTCACGCATGTAGTTGAAACAAATCAACATAGCCTTCACGATATTTATGTTCATGGTGGATTATATCCTACTCATGCTCGTACTCAATGTTTAATAATTTTAATGCATGTTCATGACTGTTGTCGCTCTCTAGTTGGTCGCTTCCTAGTCCTTTGCTAGCCTTCACTTGTACTAAGCGGGAATATTGCTTGTGCATCCAATCCCTTAAACCCCAAAGTTATTCCATATGAGTCCACCATACCTTCCTATATGCGGTATCTACCTGCCGTTCCAAGTAAATTTGTATGTGCCAAACTCTAAACCTTCAAATGAAATTCTGTTTTGTATGCTCGAATAGCTCATGTATCAACTAGGGTTGTCCGTATCTTCCATGCTAGGCGGGTTATTCTCAAGAGGAGTGGACTCCGCTCCTCGATCCACGAGAAAATGGCTGGTCACCGGGATGCCCAAATTCCCATGCTTTATGCAAACTAAATCAAAATAATTGCAAACAAAACTCCCCTGGACTGTTGCTAGTTGGAGGCACTTTCGTCGTTCGAGCAAGCCATGGATTGATGCTTGTTGGTGGAGGGGAGTATAAACTTTACCAATCTGTTTGGGAACCGCCTATAATGTGTGTAGCATGGAAGATATCGCCATCTCTTGGTTGTTATGTTGACAATGAAAGTATGCCACTCAAAATATTATTTATCTCTATTTCAAGACCGAGCTCTGGCACCTCTACAAATCCCTGCTTCCCTCTACGAAGGGCCTATCTATTTACTTTCATGTTGAGTCATCACCCTCTTATTAAAAAGCACTAGCTGGAGAGCGCAGCTGTCATTTGCACCCGTTACTATTAATTTATATTAGGTATGACTATGACTGGATCTCTTTTACCATGAATTACAATGTCTAGTCAGTCCTTGATCTTTAAAGGTGCTCTGCATTTATGTTTTGCGGTCTCAGAAAGGGCTAGCGATATACCATCTTGTTATATCATATTATGATTGTTTTGACAAAGTGTTGTCATCCGAGATTTATTATATTATGGCTCGCTAGTTGATTATGCCATTGATATGAGTAAACACGAGACCTAAGAGTTATTGCAAATGTGGTTAGTCATAATCTTTGCTAAAAACTTGAATGCTGGCTTTACATATTTACAACAACAAGAGCAAATAGAGTTTGTAAAAGTTTTTCTTTATCACTTTCAGTTTATCAACTGAATTGCTTGAGGACAAGCAAAGGTTTAAGCTTGGGGGAGTTGATACGTCTCCGTCGTATCTACTTTTCCAAACACTTTTGCCCTTGTTTTGGTCTCTAACTTGCATGATTTGAATGGAGCTAACCCGGACTGACGCTGTTTTCAGCAGACTTTCCATGATGTTATTTATGTGCAGAAACAAAAGTTCTCGGAATGACCTGAAACTCCACAGAACATCTATTTGGAAGATAAGAAAAATACTGGAAGAAAAATCCACGTCAGGGGGCCCACACCCTGTCCACGATGGTGGGGGCGCGCCCCCTACCTCGTGGGCCCCCTGACGCTCCACCGACCTCAACTCCAACTCCATATATTCACTTTCGGGGAGAAAAAAATCAGAGAGAAGGATTCATCATGTTTTACGATAGGAGCCGCTGCCAAGCCCTAAAACCTCTCGGGAGGGCTGATCTGGAGCCCGTTCGGGGCTCCAGAGAGGGGAATCCGTCGCCGTCGTCATCATCAACCATCCTCCATCACCAATTTCATGATGGTCACCGCCGTGCGTGAGTAATTCCATTGTAGGCTTGCTGGACGGTGATGGGTTGGATGAGATCTATCATGTAACCGAGTTAGTTTTGTTAGGGTTTGATCCCTAGTATCCACTATGTTCTAAGATTGATGTTGCCATGACTTTGCTATGCTTAATGCTTGTAACTAGGACCCGAGTGCCATGATTTCAGATCTGAACCTATTATGTTTTCATGAATATATGTGAGTTCTTGATCCTATCTTGCAAGTCTATAGTCACCTACTATGTGTTATGATCCGCAACCCGAAGTGACAATAATCGGGACCACTCCCGGTGATGACCGTAGTTTGAGGAGTTCATGTATTCACTATGTGTTAATGCTTTGGTCCGGTATTCTATTAAAAGGAGGCCTTAATTTCCCTTAGTTTCCATTAGGACCCCGCTACCACGGGAGGGTAGGATAAAAGATGTCATGCAAGTTCTTTTCCATAAGCACATATGACTATATCCAGAATACATGCCTACATTACATTGATGAATTGGAGCTAGTTCTGTGTCACCCTATGTTATGACTGTTACATGATGAACCGCATCCGGCATAATTCTCCATCACCGATCCAATGCCTACGAGGTTTTCACATATTGTTCTTCGCTTATTACTTTTTCATTGCTACTGTTACAATCACTACAAAACCCAAAAATATTAATTTTGCTACCGTTACCGTTACTTCCATATTACTTTGCTACTAAATACTTTGCTGCAGATATTAAGTTATCCAGGTGTGGTTGAATTGAAAACTCAACTGCTAATACTTGAGAATATTCTTTGGCTCCCCTTGTATCGAATCAATAAATTTGGGTTGAATACTCTACCCTCGAAAACTGTTGCGATCCCTTATACTTGTGGGTTATCAGTACCGAGTTCAAAAATACTCATATAGAAGATTTTCTCGATGAAAATGGTATAACTCATGAGTTCTCTACCGCATACACTCCTAAACAGAATGGAGTTGTTGAGTGAAAGAATGGAACTCTCATCGAGATGGCGAGAACAATGCTCAGTGAGTATACAACTCCTATTCGCTTCTGGGTTGATGCTATTAACACTTCTTGTCATATTGTGAATCGTGTTTGTCTTCAAAAATTCCTTAAGGAAACTTCATATGAGCTTATCACTGGCAAGAAACTGAATGTTTCTTATTTACGTGTTTTTGGTGAACCTTGCTATGTTCGTTACATGAATCATAATTCCAAGTTTGCATCTAAGGCACATGAAGGTTTTCTCACCATGGGAAAGTTATGGAAACGGTAAATGTGCGGTTCGATGAATATAATGGCTCACAGAAGGAGCACCTGCCTAATGTGATAGATGAACCACCGATTTCGGATGTTATTCGGCAAATGGCCATTGGGAGCATCAGGACAGTTGAAGGAAATGCACCTGACACTTCCGATGATGATGCCCCCATGACTCAAAGCAGAACACGCCAAGCCACTTCCCAAGAAAATGCCACTCCGAACACAAATGGAAACCAGAATGCAAATACTAACAAAAATGGCAATCCCGATGAAAATGGCGACACAAATGCTCATCCCGTGCTGATGCTGAGGAAAATGGAAATGACCATTTGGATGAAAATCCTCACCCATGAGTGGCTAATCGAGTTGACCCCACATTAATTATCGAAGCTCTCAAGAATCTAGGTTATCGACCCACAACTCGTTCTCGCACTCGTTTGGCTAACTACTATGGCAATTTCTCCTTTGTCTCATTGAGGAACCTACCAAGTATTGATACGTCTCCAATGTATCTACTTTTCCAAACACTTTTGCCCTTGTTTTGGACTCTAACTTGCATGATTTGAATGGAACTAACCCGGACTGACGCTGTTTTCAGCATAATTGCCATTGTGTTATTTTTGTGCAGAAATAAAAGTTCTCGGAATGACCTGAAACTTCACGGAGAATATTTTTGGAATTAATAAAAAATACTAGCGAAAGAATCAACACCAGGGGTCCCACACCCAGTCCATGAGGGTGGTGGGCGCGCCCTCCCCCTGCCTCGTGGGCCCCCTGAGACTCCACCGACCTCAACTCCAACTCTATGTATTCACGTTCGGGGACAAAAAAATTCAGACAGAAGGATTCATCGCATTTTATGATACAGAGCCACCGCCAAGCCCTAATATCTCTCGGGAGGGCTGATCTGGAGTCCGTTCGGGACTCCGGAGAGGGGAATCTGTCGCCATCGTCATCATCAACCTTCCTCCATAAAAAATAACCAATTTCATGATGCTCACCGCCGTGCGTGAGTAGTTCCATCGTAGGCTTGCTGGACAGTGATGGGTTGGATGAGATTTATCATGTAATTGAGTTAGTTTTGTTAGGGTTTCATCCCTAGTATCCATTATGTTCTAAGATTGATGTTGCTATGACTTTGCTATGCTTAATGCTTGTCACTAGGGCCCGAGTGCCATGATTTCAGATCTGAACCTATTATGTTTTCATGAAAATATGTGAGTTCTTGATCCTATCTTGCAAGTCAATAGGCACCTACTATGTGTTATGATCCGCCAACCCCGAAGTGACAATAATCGGGACCACTCCCGATGATGACCGTAGTTTGAGGAGTTCATGTATTCACTAGGTGTTAATGCTTTGGTCCGGTACTCTATTAAAAGGAGGCCTTAATATCCCTTAGTTTCCAATAGGACCCCGCTGCCACGGGAGGGTAGGACAAAAGATGTCATGCAAGTTCTTTTCCATAAGCACGTATGATTATATTCGGAGTACATGCCTACATTACATTGATGAACTGGAGCTAGTTCTGTGTCACCCTATGTTATGACTGTTGCATGTGGAATCGCATCCGACATAATTATCCATCACTGGTCCATTGCCTATGAGATTTTCACATATTGATCTTTGCTTAGTTACTTTTCCGTTGCCACTGCTACGATTACTATAAAACTGCTACTGTTACTTTTGCCACCGTTACCATTACTTCCATACCTCTTTGCTACTAAATAATTCGCTGCGGATATTAAGTCTTACAGGTGTGGTTGAATTGACAACTCAACTGCTAATACTTGAGAATATTCTTTGGCTCCCCTTGTGTCGAATCAAAAAATTTGGGTTGAATACTCTTCCCTCAAAAATTGTTGCGATCCCCTATACTTGTGGGTTATCAAGACTATTTTCTGGCGCCGTTGTCGGGGAGCATAGCTCTACTCTTTGAGTCACTTGGGATTTATATCTATTGATCACTATGAGGAACTTTAAAGATGAAAGAACTAAGATTTTTCCCTCAACTACGAGGGGAGGTAAGGAACTTCCATCTAGCTCTGCACTTGATTCACCTTCTGTTATGAGTAAACTTGCGACACCTAATCCTACACCTGCTATTGATTCTGATATGTCGCATGTTATTGATGATGCCACTTCTGCTATGCATGATATTTATGATGAAACTACTTCTATGCTTGATAATACTGTGCCACTAGGTGAATTTCTTGATGAACAACTTGCTAGGGTTAGAGAGAATGAAATTATTGAAACTGATACTGATGATGAAAGTGATGATGAAGATTCTCCCCCTAGATATGAATTGCCTGATGTGCCTGAGGGTTATGTTATGGATGAAGAAACTGCTAGAGACTTTTTTGCTTGCAAAGATAGATATGATCTTAAGAAACTTTTAGTTAAGCTGAAAGAAAAGTCTTTGAATGCTAGAATGAAATATCACCCTGCTTTTGGTACTTCACCTATCTGTATTTCTTATAAGGATTATGATTTCTCTTTCGATCCTGAGTTAATTACTTTGGTTGAATCTGATTCTTTTTATGGCTATGAATCTAAAACTGTTGTGGCACATCTTACTAAATTGAATGATATAGCCCCCCTATTCACTAATGAGGAAAAAAAATTGTTACTACTATATCCTTAAGTTATTTCCGTTCTCACTAAAGGGTGATGCTAAACACATGGTTTAATTCTCTTGCTCCTGGTTGTGTGCGTAGTCCTCAGGATATGATTTATTACTTCTCAGCTAAATATTTCCCCACTCATAAGAAACAAGCCGCCTTAAGGGAAATATATAATTCGTGCAAATTGAAGAAGAGAGTCTCCCACAAGCTTGGGGGAGGCTTCTCCGATTACTTAATGCTTTGCCCGATCATCCTCTCAAGAAAAATGAAATACTTGATATCTTTTATAATGGACTAATTGATGCTTCCAGAGACCACCTGGATAGTTGTGCTGGTTGTGTTTTCAGGGAACGAACTGTTGAGCAAGCTGAATTGCTATTGAATAATATATTGAGTAATGATAATGATTGGACACTTCCAGAACAAACTCCTAAGCCAACTCCAAAGAAAAGGGGTATTCTATTTCTCAGTCCTGAAGATATGCAAGAGGCAAAGAAATCTATGGAAGAAAAGGGTATTAAAGCTGAAGATGTTAAGAATTTACCACCTATTGAAGAAATACATGGTCTTGATAACCCGACACAGGTACTAAAGCTAAATTCTCTCTATAGATTTGATGAAGGTGATATTCCTCGTTATAAGTCTTCTAGCCAATGCTTAGATGAGTTTGATAATTTTATTGTTAAACAAGAAAACTTCAATGCTTATGTTGGTAGACAATTGAAACATAATGCTAATATGATTGAACACTTGAGTGATTATATGTCTAGTGTTAAAGGTGAACTTAAACTTATTAGTAAACATGCTTCTATGGTTACCACTCAAGTAGAACAAGTGCTTAAAGCTCAGAATGATTTGCTCAATGAATCAAATAATAAGAAAAATGATAATGTTGTTAGAGTTATGACTAGAGGGGGTAAAATGACTCAGGAACCTTCGTATCCTGAGGGCCACCCTAAGAGAGTTGAGCAAGATTCTCAGAGTACTAATGTTGATGCACCTAGTTCTTCTAAGAAGAAGAAAATGAAAAATGATAGGACTTTGCATGCTTCTAGTGAACCTGTTGTTGACACACCTGAGAATCCCCAAGATATTTCTATTTCTGATGCTGAAACACAATCTGGTAATGAACAGGAACCTAGTGATACTGTTAATGATGATGTTCACATTGATGCTCAACCTAGCAATGACAATGATGTAGAGATCGAACCTGTTGTTGATCTTGATAACCCACAATCAAAGAATCAACGTTATGATAAGAGAGACTTCTTTGCTAGGAAGCACGGTAAAGGAAGAGAACCATGGGTTCAGAAACCCATGCCTTTTCCTCCTAAACCATCCAAGAAAAAGGATGATGAGGATTTTGAGCGCTTTGCTGAAATGATTAGACCTATCTTTTTGTGTATGCGTTTGACGGATATGCTTAAAATGAATCCTTATGCTAAGTACATGAAAGATATTGTTAAAAATATAAGAAAGATATGTGAAGCTAAAATTTCCACCATGCTTGCTAACTATACTTTTAAAGGTGGAATACCTAAGAAACTAGGAGATCCAGGAGTACCAACTATACCATGCTCCATTAAAAGAAACTATGTTAAAACTGGTTTATGTGATCTTGGAGCCGGTGTTAGTGTTATGCCTCTCTCTTTATATTGTAGACTTGATTTGAATAAGTTGACACCTACTGAAATGTCTTTGCAAATGGCCGACAAATCAACTGCTA
The DNA here is from genome assembly GCA_021605145.1 of Aegilops bicornis. NCBI lineage: Eukaryota > Viridiplantae > Streptophyta > Magnoliopsida > Poales > Poaceae > Aegilops > Aegilops bicornis. The sequence continues at coordinate 496,076,584 of CM038673.1, forward strand.
TACCTGTCGGTATTTGTGAGGATGTGCCTGTTGTGGTTGCAAACGTTACTATTTTAACAGACTTTGTTATTTTTTATATTCCCGAGGATGATAGTATGTCTATTATTCTTATTAGACCCTTTTTGAATACTGAAGGGGCTGTTATTGACTGCAACAAAGGCAATGTCACTTTTCATGTTAATGGTAATGAGCATACGGTACACTTTCCGAGAAAACAACCTCAAGTCCAGAATATCAATTCTATTGGAAAAATTCCAATGATTACTATTGGAGGTTTTGAATTCTCTCTTCCTATTGTCAAGAAGAAATATGATATTCTTATCGTTGGGGATGTGCATATCCCCGTTGAGGTAACTTAGTGTTATTCGAAAATTCTCCGGTTTCATGCGATCCGGAAAGAGTTTGTTAACAAGACTTGATCAACCTTGTTAGTGGATTCCTTTTGATGAGCATGAGATGGATGAAGTTAGAAAGCACAACTTTCTATACCCTCCTTTTTACTTGATGTTATTTAGATTAAATAAAGCAAAAATAGTATTTTCTGTCCGTTTTCTGAATTATCCTTGCAATAAAAAATACCCCAAAAATAAAAGTTCTCCGAATGTCCCGAAAATTATATATGTTTTTTGTAGAATATTTAAGAATATTTGGCACTGAGAACACACCAAGGGGAGCCACCACCTGGCCATGAGGGTCCAGGGCACGCCCACCCCCTGGGGCGCGCCCCCCTGCCTAGTGGACCCCACGTGGACCCCCTCCACTTATTCCATCACCCACTCACTTTGTCTTCCTCCAGAAAAAATCCATAGCTCAAACCCGTGTTCTAGCTCATCTTGCTGCCATTTTCGATCTCCTTGCTCAAAGCTCCATTCACAAAACTGTTTGGGGAGATTGTTCTTCGGTATGTGACTCCTCCAATAGTCCAATTAGTTTTTGTTCTAGTGCTTTATTTATTGCAAATTTTTTCTGCTTAGGTGACCCTGTTCTTGAGCTTGCATGTCAAATTTATATGGTCAAAAGTAGTTTTGATGCATGATATAGCCTCTAGGCACTTGTGGGAGTAGTTGCTATCAATCTTGTTGAGTTTGTTTCACTTCTATTTTGAGTCACTAAAAATTTCAGAAATTTTTAGAGGAAGAAAGATGTTTAGGAAAATATACCAAGGTGGTTCGTCAAGGAAGCAAGGGCCAAGGCTCGCGATACGTGAGCCAGACGATGAACCACTGAGGGAAGCTCAAGTGCGGCCTTGCGAATGGTCGTCAGAGGAGTTTATGATCCGGGCAGGCATCAAGGAAAAATTTGACGCGTATGTGCGTAATGCTGATCTTGAGGGCTTCGTGTCAGATAAGTGCCCGCAATACCACTACCTAACTGATTCGTTTGTGAGAAGGTTCAAATTTACATCTTTGTGCAATTCTCACACTTTTTTATTTGATCTCTATGATAAGTCATATACCATGGACCTAGAAGATTTTAATATTGCATGTAAACTCCCGCAGTGGGGTAATGTTAATGAACCTCGCAAATCTGAATATAAAGATTTTCTTGCTAGTATCACTATGGGGGAATCTAGAGAAATCACACAAGCTACCATAGGGAGCATTCATTTTCCTTCCATACATTACTTTGCTCTCTTTATAGGTAGATGCATTAACGGTAAATATGGAGCTTGTCACATGTGCGTTCCAGATCTTTGTGTCCTCAAAAGTGCATTATTAGGTGATAAACAATATAACTTGGGGGCTATTGTTGCACGAAGGTTGCATCATAACGGTACAAGTGGAGATTTATTTGGTGGAATTTATGCAACTCGTGTAGCTAATTATTTTGATGTACCCATACATAGAAATGATTTGGAGATACCCCCTGCTTATCTAGATTATAACGCTATGGTCCGCCATCAGTTTGTTGAGAGGAATGAACAGTTCCTCCAGTACCGACTAATCTTTGACAGACGGCGCACTGTCCATGTTGCCCTCCCTGCTCCTACTTTCTTTGACTTTCAGGCAAAAAGGAGATATGTTATAACCAGGGAGGAGGCAAACGAATATGAGAGGAGGACGGAGGCAACTCGTCTCCAAGATGCAGCTCGCCAGGAAGTAGCCGCTGCATCTCAGTACGACCCCAATTACAACTTTGGATATCCGCCAGGCCAGCCGTGGCCATAGACCAACTTAGGCCAAAAGCCTAAGCTTGGGGGAGTACATATTTCTCACCGACATTACATTCATGTTCACACACTCATCCTAGTTGTCGGTGCTCATACTTTTTCATTGTACTATCCATGCTAGTTTATTTTCTTTTCTAAGCCTTCTTCTTGTGTGATTGAAAAAACCTTAAGAAAAAAAATAGTTGTAGCTTTTAGCTAATTTACTTTCCATGCCTGTAGTAGTAATAATTAAAAGAAAACCCAAAAAGATTTCTTGTTCTTCTTTAGCTTGTTGGGAGCTTTCCCGTGTAAATAGTTTTATTTCTTTTCTTTTCTTTGGGGGTCGAGAGGAGAATACCATGATGAAAATGTTGAAGTGGCTCTTATATGCATTATTGTTGATTTAACCAAGAGCCCATATTACCTTGTCTTCTCCCTTGTATTAAATGCTTGCAGATTCCAGCTTAGTCCAATGCACGTGCAATATTATTATTATCACCACCGTTCGGTCGTGCAAGTGGAAGGCAATAATGACGATATATGATGGACTGATTGAGATAAGAGAAGCTGGTATGAACTCGACCTATCTTGTTTTTGTAAATATGATTAGTTCATCATTCCCGATTCAGCCTATTATGAATGAAATATGTTTGCAATGACAATTAGAGATTATATTGCTCATGCCATGCTTAATTTGCTAGGAGTTTATAATGGCTTACCTTGCGTGCCAACATGCAATTAAAATGGTTGTGATGTGGTATGATAGGCTGGTATCCTCCTTTGAACGATTCGAGTGGCTTGGCTTGGCACATGTTCACACATGTAGTTGAAACAAAATCAACATAGCCTCCATGATATTTATGTTCATGGTGAATTATATCCTACTCATGCTTGCACTCAGTGTTGATTAATTTTAATGCATGTTCATGACTGTTGTCGCTCTCTAGTTGGTCGCTTCCCAGTCTTTTTCTAGCCTTCACTTGTACTAAGCAGGAATTCTGCTTGTGCATCCACTTCCATAAACCCCAAAGTTATTCCATATGAGTCAACCATACCTTCCTATATGCGGTAATTACCTGCCGTTCCAAGTAAATTTGTATGTGCCAAACTCTAAACCTTCAAATGAAATTCTGTTTTGTATGCTCGAATAGCTCATGTATCAACCAGGGCTGTCTATATCTTCCATGCTAGGTGGGTTATTCTCACGAGTGGACTCCGCTCCTCATTCACGAGAAAATGGCTGGTACCGGGATGCCCAGTCCCATGCTTAAATCAAAATAAATGCAAACAAAATTCCCCGAGGATTGTTGTTAGTTGGAGGCACCCGTTGTTTCGGACAACGCATGGATTGATGTTTGTTAGTGGTGGGGGAGTATAAACTTTACCATTCTGCTTGGGAACCGCCTATATTGTGTGTAGCATGGAAGATATCGATATCTCTTGGTTGTTATGTTAACAATGGAAGTATGCCACTCAAAAAATTATTTATCTCTATTTCAAGACCGAGCTCTGGCACCTCTACAAATCCCTGCTTCCCTCTATGAAGGGCCTATCTATTTACTTTCATGTTGAGTCATCACCCTCTTATTAAAAAGCACTAGCTGGAGAGCGCAGCTGTCATTTGCATCCGTTACTATTAATTTAAATTGGGTATGACTATGACTGGATCTCTTTTACCATGAATTACAATGTCTAGTCAGTCCTTGATCTTTAAAGGTGCTCTGCATTTATGTTTTGCGGTCTCAGAAAGGGCTAGCGATATACCATCTTGTTATATCATATTATGATTGTTTTGAGAAAGTGTTGTCATCCGAGATTTATTATTATTTCTCACTAGTTGATTAGGCCATTGATATGAGTAAATATGAGACCTAAGTGTTATTGTAAATATGGTTAGTTCATAATCTTTGGTGAAAACTTGAATGCTGACTTTACATATTCACAACAACAAGAGCAAACAGAGTTTGTAAATTTTTTTCTTTATCACTTTCAGTTTGTCAACAGATTTGCTTGAGGACAAGCAAATGTTTAAGCTTGGGGGAGTTGATACGTCTCCAACGTATCTACTTTTCCAAACACTTTTTCCCTTGTTTTGGACTCTAACTTGCATGATTTGAATGTAACTAACCCGGACTTACGCTGTTTTCAGCAGAATTGCCATGGTGTTATTTTTGTGCAGAAATAAAAGTTCTCGGAATGACCTGAAACTTCATGGAGAATATTTTTGGAATTAATAAAAAATACTGGCGAAAGAGTCAACACTAGGGGCCCTCACCCTGTCCACGAGGGTGGTGGGCGCGCCCCCCTGCCTCGTGGCCCCCCTGAGGCTCCACCGACCTCAACTCCAACTCTATATATTCACGTTCGGGGAGAACAAAATCAGAGAGTAGGATTCTTTGCGTTTTACGATAGAGAGCCGCCGCCAAGCCCTAATCTCTCTTGGGAAAGCTGATCTGGAGTCCGTTCGGGGCTCCGGAGAGGGGAATCCGTCGCCATCGTCATCATCAACCTTCCTCCATCACCAATTTCATGATGCTCACCGCCGTGCATGAGTAATTCCATCATAGGCTTGCTGGACTGTGATGGGTTGGATGAGATTTATCATGTAATCGAGTTAGTTTTGTTAGGCTTTGATCCCTAGTATTCATTATGTTCTAAGATTGATGTTGTTATGACTTTGATATGCTTAATGCTTGTCACTAGGGCCTGAGTGCCATGATTTCAGATCTGAACCTATTATGTTTTCATGAATATATGTGAGTTTTGATCCTATCTTGCAAGTCAATAGTCACCTACTATGTGTTATGATCCGGCAACCCCGAAGTGATGATAATCGGGACCACTCCCGGTGATGACCGTAGTTTGAGGAGTTCATGTATTCACTAAGTGTTAATGCTTTGGTCCGGTACTCTATTAAAAGGAGGCCTTAATATACCTTAGTTCCCAATAGGACCCCGTTGCCACGGGAGGGTAGGACAAAAGATGTCATGCAAGTTCTTTTCCATAAGCACGTATGACTATATTCGGAATACATGCCTACATTACATTGATGAACTGGAGCTAATTCTGTGTCACCCTATGTTATAACTGTTGCATGAGGAATCACATCTGACATAATTATCCATCACTGATCCATTGCCTATGAGCTTTTCACATATTGTTCTTTGCTTAGTTACTTTTCCGTTGCCATTGTTATGATTACTACAAAACTGCTACTGTTACTTTTGCCACCATTACCGTTACTTCCATACTACTTTGCTACCAAATATTTTGCTGTAGATATTAAGTCCTACAGGTGCGGTTGAATTGACAACTCAACTGCTAATGCTTGAGAATATTCTTTGGCTCCCCTTGTGTCGTATCAATTAATTTGGGTTGAATACTCTACCCTCTAAAACTGTTGCGATCCCCTATACTTGTGGGTTATCAAGTATAAGGAAGCCATGAATGATCCCGACTGGATGAATGCCATGCAAGAAGAGTTGGTGCAATTCAAATTGAATGATGTATGTGAATTGGTCGACAAACCTAATCCTAAGAAGCACAATATCATCGGCACAAAATGGATATTCCAAAATAAGAAAGATGAAAATGGCATTGTTGTGAGAAATAAAGCGTGTCTTGTCGCTCAAGGGTATACACAGGTAGAAGATATTGGTTTCAGTGAAACATATGCTCCTGTTGCTCACCTTGAGGCAATTCATATTCTTCTCGCTTATGAAAACTACAATGATGTCCTGCTTTATCAAATGGATGTGAAAAGTGCTTTCATTAATGGTCAAATTAATGAGGAAGTATATGTTAGGCAGCCACCTGGCTTTGAAAACCCTCAGTTTCCTAACAAAGTTTTCAGGTTGAAAAAGGCTTTATATGGGCTGAAGCAAGCCCCTCGAGCTTGGTATGATACCTTGAAGAGGATTCTACTCGACAAAGGGTTCAAGATAGGATCCACTGATTCCACTCTTTTCACTCGTGCTATTAATGGTGATCTATTTGTGTGTCAATGTCGGGGAGGCTGATCCTGCCCACGAACACCTATGGGACCGGCGGACCGAGCCCCTTTCGGTTCGGCGGGAGGCGGAGGTCGCACGAAGAGCAGATCGAGGCGGTTAATACACGAGCGGTTTACCCAGCTTGGAGCTCTCGGAGAGATAACACTCCTCTTGCTGCATGTCCGAGTGTATTGAATTCTTGCTCGGGAGCGCTTGAGTGCTCTGATACCCACAAGCTGCTAACGAGACCGAGCGTGTCTGGCTTCGAACCTTCTCCCCCTCCCTTCTACGTTGCGCATGGGCCTCCTTTTATATGCTCAAGGGGTCTCCGACAGGTGGCAACATAGACAAGGGTAAAAGTGGAAAAGGAGTGGTTGGTACAGCTACCTGTACAGTGTACACTGTACAGTGTACAGTGTATCATACCTAACCCTGACGGCAGGGGACAAAGGCATTAAATGCCCGTCTACGTCGCCCTAACAGTGCAAACAGGGACCGTCAGGGGCGCCACCGCTTGCCACGATGGCAATCTTGTCAACGCCGCTTGCCACCTCGCACCGCTGGCTGCACAGCCTCTCGCCACGCGTGCCTGGAAAGGTCCCAGGGCGACACGTTAGTGGATGTGGTGGAGCGTATGTACAGAGTGGTGGTCTGCCGCGGCAAGCGCCTTGCCGCGGTTGTTGTCTTGTAGCGCCCGGAAGCTTGTCGCTCACCGGGCCTTCCCGGCAAGCTCCTCTTGCCGGGGCCTTGTCTCCTAGGTGCATTGGGTGGCCTTCCCGGCAAGCTCCTCTTGCCGGGGCCTTGTCTCCTTGGCTTGAATACTTTGTTCTTGAATGGCTCCAAAGGAACCACGGAGGACCTTGGCGGTCACCCGGTAAGCCTTGCCGCGGAGGGCTGCAACTGCCCATGCACAAGTTCGGGATACTAGGGTACCCCCTACTCTAGTACACCGACAGGAGCCCCCGGGCCTGGGCCACACACGGTGCCGAGCGCTGTTGGGCCAGGCCAAAACAGGGCACGGGCACACGCGGCCTGGGTCACGCCGTAACCCACCCCGGACCCACCGCTGTCAGGACCCCGATCCCAAGTCACACCGATCTAGAATGTAACACATCATATCACTTTGCGGCCTCACGCACGGTATTCCCACGGGTGTCGCCTTACCATGGCCCGGGACCGTTTGCGCCTTTTGGCTCATGTATATGATAGTGTCGCTAGCATCCATATGACAAAGAACCCGGCCGACATGGCTAGTCGTGAACCCAAAGCGGCGCTAACCCATGGGGACAGGCATACAGGAATCACATCGAGCATGTCGGTCATCAACGTATGAATTCGGGCTGTAGCACTGGGCTAACAGGACTCCGGTATCGGCTGTAGCGAGCTAGGCAGGACTCCGAATATCACCGCGTGACATTTCCCGAAGGACAGACATATAGGCAGTGAAACACATGCCGGACAGTCAAGTGTCCAAGCAGTAGTGTTGGGCTAGCAGGACTCCGGTGAACCGGGCTGTAGTGGACTACTATCGCTCAGAAGCACGAGACTACATTTCCCCATATGAGAGGCAGCCAAGGATAAACAACTAGTTTGTCGGATCCCACACATACCAAGCATTTCAAACATACACTAATATGCTCAATATGTGTAAATACAACATGGCATCACAACATAACTCTACGACTCAAATATTTATTCATTAGGCTCCGAGGAGCGAGATATTACAAACATGGGTCTCATGACCCAACACTCGAGCATACAAGCCAAAGCACAAGCAGAAGCTAAACATGTACGAGTACGCACAACTATAAATGAAAAGGGCTGAGAAGCCCGACTATCTACCGATCCTGCCGAGGCACAAGATCGTAGCTGAGGTAACAAGCTAAACGTCGAAGTCCAAGCGGAACTACTAGCGAGACTGACGTCTCTCTGCAAAACATAAAATAAGCAAACGTGAGTACAATTGTACTCAGCAAGACTTACATCAGAACTAACTACATATGCATCGTTATCAAAAGGGGGTGGTGGAGTTTGACTGCAGCAAGCCAGCTTTGACTCGGTGGCTATCCTGAACTACGACTGCAAGTAACTCTTTTGAGGTGGCGCACACGAGTCCACATATTCACCATATCAATACACCACTATGGACCCGCTACCGTCTCCCTACGAGAACGCCATCCATAGCACTCACGCTTATCTTGCGCATTTTAGAGTATCCACTTTCACTTGTCTATGAACTGATATAGGCAACCCGTAAGTCCTTTTCCGCGGACACGGCTATTCGAATAGATCATATTAACCTGCAGGGGTGTACTTCTTCACACACGCTCTCACCACTTACCGCCGTTTACACGACATGTACTCGGCAACCTTCAAGCGGAAGCCCAACGTGGGTGTCGGCCACGGCCTACCTAAACACTCAAGTTCCTAGTCCAAGTTTATCGCCTACTCGGGTTCCATCCGCAGGGAGTCCAGCCGAGGTTTCCCATACAGCCCCGAACGATGTGTGCAGGGTTCCCGAGACACCAAACGGGCGAATCGGTACACCGGGGCACGTGCCTACCGCAACACAACCCACCCCTATGGTCAGCGCTATGGCCCCAAAGATGCTACAAACACGAAACTACTTGCAACTCCCGGACCGAGGACAAAAGTGGTTAAGAAGCCGAGAGAGTCAATTAAGGATCCCAATGTGTGGTAGTAACTGCTTCATGGATCACAAACACGTAACTCGGCCTCGAGGACAGCTTCAATGAGACAACCCACCATGTACTCCTACATGGCCTCTCACCGCTACCTTTACCAAATCATGTTCACACACTTAGCTCACACACAAGAGGACATGTTCACACACCTCCGATTCATCCCCGATGAACCAGACTGACTCAACTCTAAGCAAAGCAGGCATGACAAACAAGCATGAATGAGTAGGCACAACATGGCTCAAGCAACTCCTACTCATGCTAGTGGGTTTCATCTAATTCTTGTGGAATGACAGGTCATGCACGAGAGGATAAAGGGGTTCAGCTACCGCAACAAGTAACAGATGAATCGTTGTTGTCCTAATGCAAGAAAAGAGAGCAGGAGCGAGAGAGTGGGATTGTATCGGAATGAACAAGGGGTTTTGCTTGCGGCACTTCGAAGATAATATAGTTCTTCATCGGTGTCATCGAACTCATCGTTGAAACATCGCTCACCGAGAGGGACAAACACCGCAACTGAGAAAGAACACAATCAATGCAATGCACATTCACATGAATGACATGTCATGTTAAGGAACTGAATTGACATAATGCAGCAGTAAGCCAAGTTAATTGAAGTGGAATTCAAACAAGGTTAAACTCCAACTCCAAATGCTAGCTCATAAATTACCCTAATCATGATTCATCCTATTCAGTGAGGTTAACTTGTTCGAACATGCATGATCATGGCATAAACAGATTCTTCATATTTTTCTGATCATTTTTCATATATAAATTATTTCATTCTGAGCTACGGTTGAATTACTATGAATTTTAGAAGTTTTGGATATATTCTGGAATTTCCTGAGTTATAATAAATCCGGAAATGGTATTATCACGTCGACCGACGTGAAGTGTGACGTCCGGGTCAACGGGACACGGTCCGGGTCAAACTGACAGTGGGTCCCGCGTGTCAACATAATTAGTTTAGCAAAATATTAATTAGAACTAAACCTGATTGGTTACTGTGGCTGGGCCCCACATCATTGACTCAACAGAGTCAACGAGGTCCACCCGTGGTCAAAGTCAAAATCGGCTACCTGCTGCCCAGTCAGCCAGCGAGCGACGCGGCGAGAGTGGATTTGGTCATTCCGGCGACCAAATGGGCCGCGGAAGGCATCTAGGTGGAGCTGGGGTCGAGCCGCAGCTCTTGGTAGAGTCAGTTGGGGTCGGGGCAGCCGGAAATGGTGCCGGCGACGACCTAGGCGGCCGCCGGAGTTTGGCCGAGGTCGAACACGGCGCTAGGGAGCACGGCGAGGCGCATGGGGTGGCGTTTTGCGCTCCTGCGAGTGCGGTGAGGGCGGTGGTGTGCTCGGAAGCGAGCTTAGCGGTTGTAGCCGCAGCTACGCCATGGCCGGGCGGCAAGGAGCAATCGGCTCCGTGATTAGGGCGGCTAGAGGGTGCTAACGGGCACGGGAACAGGGGAGAAGAAGGCGGAGCTCACAAGGGGTCGGAGAGGATCTCGGTGGCTCGGGAAGCCTGCTGACGGCGAATTGGTGACGGGCGATCTCCGGCACCGGAGATGGGGACGACGATGCTCCGTCGATTGGGGCCTCCTCTGGTCGCGTCGTCGGGTGGGTAAGTAGCTCCACGGGGTCAGGCAGAGCTCAGGGATGCAGAGAGGGGGCGAGGGGGTGGCTGTGGCCGCGGGTACGGCGATCGGCGGCGGCGAGCTCGCTCGGTGGGAGAGAGAGGGAGCCAGAGGAGGGAACGAGGCCACGGGTGAGGGTGAGAGAGGTCAGGGGGTGCATGGCGCTCGGGGGAGGCGTCCAGAGCGCCGGGGGGTGAAGCAGGCAGGGTGGAGGTGGCCTGCGCGTGGGCGAGCACGTCGGCCACACGCCTCTCGTCCTACTGGCGAGAGGTGGGAGACGGTGGCGCTGGTGGGCTGGGCCACCAGCTGGGCCAGCGAGGTGGGCTGCCAGATAGGTCCGGGTAAGTGGCTGGGCTTCTCTCTTTTATTTCCATTTTCTATTTTCTGTAATTATGTTTGGCTTTAATAAAAATGCCAGGGCATTTCCAAAAATCATGAAACTGGTCAATGTCACTGTTTGGAATATTTCCAACAACAATCATTTCAGTTTATGATTATTTGAACATTTAAACTATTTATTAGCATTAAATGCCCAAATGCAAATACTATATGATTTAATTCAAAAATCCAAATTCCATGGAAAAATGTGCAACATCTCCAGTTATCAAGTTTCAAAGATTTTCCAAAAATGGTGAACATTTTTTAAGGCCATTTGGGTTCATTGAAAAATATTTCTTAGTTGAACCTAGTTGAATTGCTTTGGTGCTAGGGCTTGGTCATCCCCATTTCAAATTTCACGAAAATTAAACATGATGCATGGATGCAATGCCACTAGTTGCAAGCAAGCTCTAGGGCTGTGACAACTCACCCCCACTAAACAAGAATCTCGCCGAGATTCAAGACGTGAGGTAAGAGGAAAAGGAGTCACAAAACTATCGCAATCTTCATGATCCATTTGCCCTTCTCGAAGATGTTGATTCATTCCATCATCTTGGTCTTGACGTGTTTGCTTCGAGATCTTCACTCAACATGACAACAGAAAGAAGGGGGAAACCCTACAGGATTAAATCTTCTTGAAGATCGAGCAACTCAAGATCAGTTCATGGAGTGAGATGTAAGAACATCTCTTGAGTTGAGACACCAAACACACATCGAGAGGGATGGAAGAACAAACGACGGGGTTGGATTGGTGGGCAACAATTCCACGCCAGAAGGATGGTGTGTGGTGTCAAGGTGGCGAGGAAATATTTGCCATGATTCCATAACGGGACACCTTAGGAAAGGTGACGCGAGGAACTATTCCCTTAAGTGGCAAAAAGAATTACTTTTGAATCAGAGATCATTGAAACTCTTCATACCAGCCTAAGGCAATCACAATCGATCACTTGAAGGAGCTCGGAAGAATGGCATATTCGGACTAGAATGGATGATGTGGACTACCTTGTTGAAGACAACACAATGGATGATTTTGCTTATCATTGGAGGCAGAGGGAACCCTTGGTAGGACCACTTTGAAGATGATCCTGGACAGCAACTGCTGAGAAGGCAGCCCATGGAAAATTGGCACGATGGGATGCAAGCTGGGAACAAAATGCAAATGTTGGGAATGTTCCAACCACCATATCTGCCTGAGATTCAGGTCTGGTTAGAAACAGGATACTTCAGACTCACATGTCTGAAAGAAAAGTTGCAACACAAATCGATGGGATAACGTTGCGAGATTCTCGGGATATGAACTACGATAGCAAGCTCCAAAACATGAGTTGGTTATGCTACATACATGTGAGCATGTTGTCCAAGACAAGAATGACCACATGGTAGTCTTATCATAAAACACTACCGAGTTCAGGTGGGGAACCATCATCGAGGATATCGAAGTCCTTGTATAAGCCGCGGTCTTAAGAAGGAACTTCTTCTCCTTGAACAAATCAATCAGTGGCTTGGTGTGCTATGGAATACATATGGAATGAAGATGATCAGTCTATCAGACCATAGAATACTTCGCACGTGCATGACTGACTTGGAATGATTCCAAAGGAAACAAAACAAACCTTTCTCAAATTCATGGCGGCAACTTACACCTAAAGCACATGAATTCAAGGAAGTCACTCTTTCCATCCAAGCATAAGCTTCATGAACGGAACACGAAGAAATGCTTACACAAGTTTCCAACACTAGGTTGATGTTCAACATGACTCATGGGGAGACAAAATGCTGGCGATGGGCTCAACAACAACTCATCGGAATTTCCATATCTTTGGACTTCCACCATCATGTGAACACGGTGATAGCATTGGTCGAACAAAAGATGTAATGGTGTATGCTCGAGGGATCAACCACGAGTAAGACAACATTACGAGCAACGTTGGTTCTGATTTGACTTGATGATAGCCCATACTCAAGTCAAAGTTTTGACAAGGCAATAGATCCAACAAGCGATCACGAGGACCAACCGATGGAGATATCATCTTTCTTCAACACACACACACGCACAGAAGATATCCCTTAGAGATGAACTAAGTTAAGCAAAGCTTTATCTTCCAACTCTCCAAGTTGTTGTCTAGCTCAACCAACTAGCTCAGGGATAACCAACACAGATTCTTGGAGAATGGGTGGTTTAGAAGAAAACCAATATGATCACAAACTCAACATAGCGGTCAGGTGACAACCTGGTAACACTTCCAAGAAGATATTTGGAAAGTCACGGACCACCGATATATTACTAAGGTCGAGAACAATCTTGCTTTTCAGGGCAAGACGATATGACCAAAAGAGTGAGGAATTGACACAATCCTAACTCATAGATCGAAGAGTGCACCAGAACTAAGGACTAGGTAGCACGATTAATCTTAGGATGATGATTCAATAACCAATACGCTAAGAATGAGAGTATTGTCCATTTACTACCAAGCAACGAGTTGCTAGGAGTATTGATTTCACACATCACAATTCACTTGTCGGCATACCGGTTACAACAACACGAAATCGAGAAATGAATAATGATAGCGAGAAGTATCACTACGTCAAGAGTTCATATGAGGTGGTGCAATTCTCATGACACACTTGACATAAAGATGGTAACACTCCAAGGTACAATGAGCAAAAGCTGGATTGGCATTTTGATCTGCGGAATACAACCGCTTTGACCCAATCCTAGATATGGATGAGGTACTGGAGTTTGTTTCTCCTAGTCATTCCGGAATAGAATGGCTTGACGGACCACAAGGATAATAGGCATCGATAAACACGATCGCACACATACTCTTGACTATCAATTGATAGACGAGAGTCAGAATACAACTAAAGAGGGACAACTCAAGGAACATATAATTTTCTGAGTTGTGGATGCATAGATTAGTATGTCGAGCAAAGCTCAACATTTCTTCCGGATAATCCATGCAGAGAGATAGAACTGGCAGAGTCACAATATAGAATGGAGTACTCCTCAAGAGTACTCGGCGTGATCCTTCGGTTCAGCGAGGAACTTACGCCATAAGCGGTTCATGGTATTTGGAAGAAGGAAATACCATGGACCTCGAGGACTATTGCAAGGTTACTAATATCCTAAGGAAGCTAGCAATTACTATCAACATGAAGTAAGTAGGGTGAATCTCGGGTTCAAGAACCCAGGAATAGAATGCCTACTAACTAATAACATCACGGGATGCTTTCAGGAATAATGGCCAGAAACATCACACTGGGGATACAAAAGCATTGCTAAATTGCTAGGTGACTTCCTAAACACCTAGGGTCATAATAATAGTTCCAACCTCTACGCCGAGGCAACAAAATACCTCAACTTACCGATTAGTGTGCTTATTCTGACCAAAAAGGACATCGGAGCGGAAGAAAAGGATTTGCAAATGCATCGGACTATTTAGAGACACAGGATGACTCGGACTGACATAACGGCTGTAAATGCTCAAAATGATTTGAGACATCCTGCAAAAAGGGTGGCATAACCACTCAACATCACAATATCAAGGTTCCGAGATCAACAATTATCTTACAGAAATAGTAGGAACTGAACTGAGGCTTAAAACCAACAATCTCAAAGGTCTATGGATTAGTAACACGTCATCCTGATAGATACATGAGAAGCCTAGTTCTTAAACCCCGTAGAAGAGAAGAGGATGACTCATATCAGAAGGCCATGAGATATAAGGAGTAAAAAGAGCCTTACGTTCCCTTCCACAATCAATTCCCTTACATAACTAAAGCATTTCTAGACACAACCCGACCAGTTTGGCTTGGTAATCCCTCTGCAACAGTGGGGCTCGATACCAACGCTGTCGGGACCCGATCCCAAGTCACACCGATCTAGAATGTAACACATCATATCACTTTGCGGCCTCACGCATACGGTATGCCCACGGTGTCGCCTTACCATGGCCCGGGACCGTTTAGCCTTTTGGCTCACGTATATGATAGTGTCGCTAGCATCCATATGACAAAGAACCCGGGCCGACATGGCTAGTCGTGAACCCAAAGCGGCGCTAACCCATGGGGACAGGCATACATGAATCACATCGAGCATGTCGGTCATCAACGTATGAATTCGGGCTGTAGCATTGGGCTAACAGGACTCCGGTATCTGGGCTGTAGCAGCTAGGCAGGACTCGAATATCACCGCGTGACATTTCCCGAAGGCGATGACATATAGGAACGAAATGAAACACATGCCGCCAGTCAAGTGTCCAAGCGGTAGTCTTTGGGCTAGCGTGACTCCGGTGAACCGGGTCAGAAGCGGACTACTATCGCTCGTAAGCACGAGACTACATTTCCCCATATGAGAGGCTGCCAAGGATAAACAACTAGTTTGTCGGATCCCACACATACCAAGCATTTCAAACATACACATAATATGCTCAATATGTGTAAAATACAACATGGCATCACAACATAACTCTACGACTCAAATATTTATTCATTAGGCTTCGAGGAGCGAGATATTACAAACATGGGTCTCATGACCCAACACTCAGAGCATACAAGCCAAAGCACAAGCAGAAGCTAAACATGTCCGAGTCTGCACAACTATAAATGAAAAGGGCCGAGAAGCCCCGACTATCTACCAGATCCTGCCGAGGCACAAGATTGTAGCTGAGGTAACAAGCTAAACGTCGAAGTCCAAGCGGAACTACTAGCGAGACTGACGTCTCTCTACAAAACATAAAATAAGCAAACGTGAGTACAATTGTACTCAAAGAAGACTTACATCGTAACTAACTACATATGCATCTTATCAAAAGGGGTGGTGGAGTTTGACCGCAGCAAGCCAGCTTTGACTCGGTGGCTATCCCGAACTACATTGCAAGTAACTCTTTTGAGGTGGCGCACACGAGTCCACATATTCACCATATCAATACACCACTATGGACCCGCTCCCGTCTCCCTACGAGAACGCCATCCATAGCACTCACGCTTATCTTGCATTTTAGAGTATCCACTTTCACTTGTCTATGAACTGATATAGGCAACCCGAAGTCCTTTTTCATGGACACGGCGATTCGAATAGATCATATTAAAACCTGCAGGGGTGTACTTCTTCACACAAGCTCTCACCACTTACCGCCGTTTACACGACATGTACTCGGCAACCTTCAAGCGGAAGCCCAACATGGGTGTCGGCCACGGCCTACCTAAACACTCAAGTCCCTAGTCCAGGTTTATCGCCTATTCGGGTTCCATCCGCAGGGAGTCTGGCCGAGGTTTCCCATACAGCCCGAACGATGTGTGCAGGTTCCCGAGACACCAAGCAGGCGAATCGGTACTGCAGACCCGCGTGCCTACCGCAACACAACCCACCCCTATGGTCAGCGTTGCGTGCGGCCCCCAGCATGCTACAAACACCAAAAACTACTTGCAACTCCCGGACTGAGGACAAAAGTGGTTAAGAAGCCGAGAGAGTCAATTAAGGATCCCAATGTGTGGTAGTAACTGCTTTCATGGATCACAAACACGTAACTCAGCCTCGAGGGCGGCTTCAATGAGACAACCCACCATGTACTCCTACATGGCCTCTCACCGCTACCTTTACCAAATCGTGATCACACACTTAGCTCACACATAGTAGGACATGTTCACACACCTCCGATTCATCCCCGATGAACCAGACCTGACTCAACTCTAAGCAGTAGCAGGCATGACAAACAAGCATGAATGAGTAGGCACAACATGGCTCAAGCAACTCCTACTCATGCTAGTGGGTTTCATCTAATTACTGTGGAATGACAGGTCATGCAGAGGATAAAGGGGTTCAGCTACCGCAGCAAGTAATAGATGAATCGTTGTTGTCCTAATGCAGTAAAAGAGAGCAGGAGCGAGAGAGTGGGATTGTATCAGAATGAACAAGGGGTTTTTGCTTGCCTGGCACTTCTGAAGATAATATAGTTCTTCATCGGTGTCATCGAACTCATCGTCGAAACATCGTCTATTGAGAGGGACAAACACCGCAAGCGAGAAAGAACACAATCAATGCAATGCACATTCACATGAATGACATGTCATGTTAAGGAACTGAATTGACCTAATGCAGCAGTAAGCCAAGTTAATTGAAGTGGAATTCAAACAAGGTTAAACTCCAACTCCAAATGCTAGTTCATAAATTACCCTAATCATCATTCATCCTATTCAGTGAGGTTAACTTGTTCAAACATGCATGATCATGGCATAAACAGATTCTTCATATTTTTCTGATCATTTTTCATATATAAATTATTTCATTCTGAGCTACGGTTGAATTACTATGAATTTTAGAAGTTTTGGATATATTCTGGAATTTCCTGAGTTATAATAAATCCGGAAATGGTATTACTGCGTCACTGACGTCGAGGACGCCAGCTGGTCAACGGGACACGGTCCGGGTCAAACCTGACAGTGGGTCCGCGTGTCAAAGATAATTAGTTTAGCAAAATATTAATTAGAACTAAACCTGATTAGTTAACAGGGCTGGGCCCCACCTGTCATTGACTCAAAGAGTCAACCAGGGTCCACCCGTGGTCAAAGTCAAAGTCGGCTACACCGGCGTCTAGCCACCGGCGAGCCCGACACGGCGGCGAGAGTGGATTTGGTCATTCCGGCGACCAAATGGGCCGCGGAAGGCATCTAGGTGGAGCTGGGGTCGAGCCGCAGCTCTTGGTGGAGTCAGTTGGGGTCGGGGCAACCGGAAATGGTGCCGACGACGACCTAGGCGGCCGCCGGAGTTCGGCCGAGGTCGAACACGGCGCTAGGGAGCACGGCGAGGCACGTGGGGTGGCGTTTTGCGCTCCTGCGAGTGCGGTGAGGGCGGTGGTGTGCTCGAAGCGAGCTTAGGCGGTTGTGGCTGCAACTACGCCATGGCCGGCGGCAAGGAGCAATCGGCTCCGGTGATTAGGGCGGCTAGAGGGTGCTAACGGGCACGGGGAACAGGGGAGAAGAAGGCGGAGCTCACAAGGGGTCGGGAGAGGATCTCGGTGGCTCGGGAAGCTTCTGCGACGGCGAATTGACGACGGCGATCTCCGGGCACCGGAGATGGGGACGACGATGCTCCGGTCGATTGGGGCCTCCTCTGGTCGCGTGCGTCGGGTGGGTAGCTCCACGGGGTCAGGGCGGAGCTCAGGGATGCATAGAGGGGGCGAGGGGGTGGCTGTGGCCGCGGGTACGGCGATCGGCGTCGGCGAGCTCGCTCGGTGGGAGAGAGAGGGAGCCAGAGGAGGGAACGAGGCCACGGGTGAGGGTGAGAGAGGTCAGGGGGGTGCGTGGCTCTCGGGAGGCGCCCAGGCGTGGGGGTGAAGCAGGCAGGGTGGAGGTGGCTGCGGCGTGGGCGGCACGTCGGCCACACGCCTCGGCCTCTTGGCGAGAGGTGGGAGGCAGTGGCACTGGTGGGCTGGTCCACCGGTGGGCCAGCGAGGTGGGCTGCAGATAGGTCCCGTAAGTGGCTGGGCTTCTCTCTTTTATTTCCATTTTCTATTTTACGTAATTATGTTTGGCTTTAATAAAAATGCAGGCATTTCCAAAAATCATGAAACTGGTCAATGTCACTGGTTGGAATATTTCCAACAACAAACATTTCAGTTTATGATTATTTGAACATTTAAACTATTTATTAGCATTAAATGCCCAAATGCAAATACTATATGATTTAATTCAAAAATCCAAATGTCATGGAAAATGTGCAACATCTCACAGTTCTTGTTTCAAGCATTTTCCAAAAATGGTGAACATTTTTGAAGGCCATTTGGGTTCATTGAAAAATATTTCTTAGTTGAACCTAGTTGAATTGCTTTGGTGCTAGGGCTTGGTCATCCCCATTTCAAATTTTATGAAAATTAAACATGATGCATGGATGCAATGCCACTAGTTGCAAGCAAGCTCTAGGGCTGTGACAACCACGCCCTCCACGAACGGCACACGTCGAATGCGGCGTCGTGTGAGAGATCGTGGGCGAGATCGTGGGTGGTTTCTTTATTCGGAACGACGGAACGTCCGCCCCCTCCCTCTTTATAAGCAGGGGAAACAGGGGCAGGTCGCCCACCTTGCCAGTTGCTGTCCAATCTCGAGAAAACCACCGCTGCTCCCCCCTTCTTCCCAAGGCTGAAGAGAGCAGCGCTCCGCCCCCCATCGCCACCAGCATCACGAACGCCGTCGATCTCCTCCACCGCCTCCACCATGGCTCCGAAAGACGACAAGGGAAAGGGCGTGAAGTCGGCCGAGGCGCAGCGGCTTGGCGGAAGGAAGGAGCGGGCAATCTTTCCCCAGCTACCGCGAGGGAGCCGAGGGAGAACTACTACCTCTTCCGGTCGACGGAGACGCAGCGCATCCGCGACGAAGGTAATCCCAGCTGCTGCTTGAACTAGCTCGAACGGATATCCCTTCTTGGCGCTCTTCTTCTACTGCGGGCTCGCCGCCTTTCTCTGAATTTTTCGTGACATCATGAACACCTACGGGTTCCGCCTCCTTGATTTCACCCCCAATGCTGTTACGACCATGGCAGTTTTCGCACATCTCTGTGAAAACTTTGTCGGAGTCCATCCAAATGTAGCCCTTTTCCGCCACTTCTTTATACCCCGAGTTGAGAGAGGGAGCCTCTTCTTGGGAGGAATCGCTTGGATCTCGAGGGTCGGCAAGAAGGAAGCCTATCTGGAGGGAGAGCCCCATAGCAAATGGGAGGAATGGAGGGCGGATTGGTGCTGGATTGTCGAGGAGAACCGCAGCCATTTACCGCCCATGCCAAACCCCATGAGGCGCGGCAACGATTGGAGCAATATGGCCCCGGAAGACGCTTAGGCTGAAGATTGCGATCACCGAATCCTTCGCCTTAGACTTGCCGGGCTCACCGTGAGGCACCGTTGGCAGACTTTCTTCGCCGCCAGACGCCCCTTGCCGGGAGAGGAGGAGACCCGCTGGGAGTTTCGTAACGCGGCAGATATCATGAGGCTGCGCCCAGGCCTCAACTTCAACTTCACCGTCTTGGAACTTGACGCAATGCTCTTGGAGCTGTTCAAGCGCGATCCTGATCATCCAGAAATGTTTAGGTTGCCGAGGTGCATCGTTCCGCTGTGCAACAATTCCTCGCTTGACCGCATCCGTGCAATGATGCCGTTGTGCGACTCGCATGGGATTGTCCCAACTTGGCAAGAGCCTATAGATGACGTCGTGCGAGAGTTCTTTGACAACCTGGTAGAATTGCCGGTCCGCCCCGATGAACAGAGGGGCCTCACCCGTGACACCACCGATGATGAGATGCAGCGCATCGCCACCAGGCTGGAAGAGGCGGCAGGAGCCGCTGCCGCGGGCGAGTTCGGATTCACCGTGGAGGAGGCAGAGGCAGCAGAGGCGGCAAGCCTTGTCGAGCGAAAGGAGTTTGCCGGCAAGGAGGAGCTTGCCGAGCCTGAAGCTGAGTCGAGCGAGCCCGCCAAGGGCGCCTCCTCCCCACCTTCAAACAGCTTGCCGCGAGCGGAGCCCCCAGCTCCACCAAGAAGGCGTCTCCGCAAGGCCGGAGAAGTAGAGGGGCGGCAGACGGGTCAACAGCCGCTTGACGCGCTTCCACCATGCAAGCACCGTTGCTGCCATGAGCACCTCACGCCGCGCCGGCAACCGGAGCGGGCCTCGTAGACCGCCGCTTCTGCTCCCGCCAAGCGGCAAGGGAACCTACTCCTCCGCCTCGTCTGCATCGGAGGCGGGCCAGAATTTGATCTCTCCGTGCTCAGCTCCGACGAGGAAGAAGAAGAGTAAGATTCTTTGTAGCATTTGTAGTTCTTCGGCTTGTTGCTTTGTCTTGTATCTGATTTGCTTCATTCTGAACCCATTCCTTTTCAGGACGCTGGCCCAGAGAGCGTCGAAGAGAGCCAAGGCCCCGGTGATTGACATCGAGGACGAACCCACCGCGACAGCAGGAGGCGCGTCCGAGACCACCTTGCCGGACGCGGCAACTCTTCCTCAAAGCAGCCCCCAGCGTAAGTATATGGTTTACTTCCTGCTGTTCGGCGTGCATGGATGCTCTTTCTTTGCTGATATCTGACTGCTGATTTGTGTAGGAGCAGAGCAGCCTCACCAGGAGTGCCCTGAAGCCGCTCCTGACATGCCATCTGCTTCGACTACACCGCCAAGGGAGGATTCCCCGGCGAGGGAGCGTTCTCCGGCAAGGGAGACTTCTCCGGCAAGGGAGACTTCTCCGACAAGGGGCAGTTCTCCGGCAAGGGGCAGCTCTCCGGCAAGGGACAGCACCAGCGATCCCTTGGCGGCGGAGACCATGACTGCAGACCCTAGCACAGGTAATCCTCTTGCTTGAAAACTTCCCTTGTGTTCTTCTTCTTCTGGTTTTCTTTTTGAATATTTGCTTGACTTTTCTTCATCCATCCGCCACAGAGCCAATGGAGACCGAGGTCACCGGCGAGGAGGACGCGCGCGGCAATACTAACGACGCCGCTGCCATCGAAGAAGAAGCTGGCGCTGACGAGCCCGCCGGCGAAGAAGCCGCCAAAGCTGCCGCCGCAGAAGCCGGGTGAGGGTCCGGCGATCGTGACCGACGACCACGAGGCCGCAGGAGCGCCAGCGCCACGCCGACCGCCGATCCCTCCGCTGCCGCTGCGGCCAGTTCAAGAGCCCTAGCCCGGCGCCTATTTGAAGGCCGGGCGATGGCGTCTTCATCAAGCTCCCATGGGCGCCGAGCTCTGAGGCGCCCGGCGAAGGAGAAACCTTTGATGAAGAGCTGCTCGCCTCGCTGGATCGACGCTGGTCGACGACCAAACAGCAAGAAGCGGGCGAAGTGCGAGGAAGAGCAACTGAAGCTGCTGTCGCTCTACCGCGCCCGACAAGCCAAGCTGGAATCCTGGGAAGCGCTTGTCGCGAAGGCGGGAGCAGACATCGAGAAGCGCGCGGAGGAGCTCCGGGGCGTCAACCAGGAAGCTCTCCGGGCCTTGGCAGAGGAGCGGGAGCAACTCGCCGAAGAGCGCAAAACCTTCCTCCTCGAGAAGGCTGAGGCTGAAGAGGAACACCGGCTTGCTGCCGAGAAGCTGTCTGCGCGGGAAGGTGAGTTGGCGCAGCGGAAGGTTAATCTTGACAACCACGAGGAGGATCTTGCCATGCGCGAGCAAACATTTGGCGGGGCTCTCAAGGAAGCAAAGGATGCTGCCGCAGCTACCGAGGCCGCCAAGAAGGAGCTGGAGGCGAAGGTGGCGCAGTTGGAGGCCAATCTCAAGAAGAGCAGCGAGGAGCTTGCTGCAATCAAGCACGAGCGCGAGAAGGACGCCTACACTCTTGGCGAGCTGCAGGGCCGTCTCGCCGAGAGGAGCAAGGAGCTCAGCACCGCCAAGGACTCCAACGCAGATCTTGAGTTGAAGCTGACCACCTTGACTCAGGCTGGACGGGCGCCAGGGAGCAGGAGGTGGCCTTGAAGGAGAAGATCAAGGCCGACGAGGCGCTGGCTGGCGAAATCTGCCGCCGCCTGTAATGCCTTGAGGGAGAATGTGGAGCACCTGGACCGAGGGTCTCGTGGATGTTCTTTGCAGCCATCGGCTGTGGAGCTAGCGGAACCGGGATGGTGGATCTTGGATATTCCTCCGATGAGCATCTCCAACCCAGCGCCAAGCTCAGCTTGTTCTTCAAGGGCGTGCAGGACGGCCCTCCAGCGACTCCGGGAAGAAGTCCCAAAGCAGCTGGCCGAGGAGTCGCGCCAGATCTGTGCGGGAGCTCTTCAAAAGGTGCTGATGAAGGTGGCCTTCCGCAATCCAGGCCTCAACCTCACCAACGTCCTCAAGTCCTTGCCGCCGGATGCTGATGTGGAGGCGCTCAAGACCCTTGTCGCACCCATCGTGGACAGGGTGAGCGGGATCAAGAGGGTTGATGGCGACCGTGTAGATTAGGCCGCCCGTTTTCTCTTTTCCTTGCCGCCACGATCATGTTATGAGAACAATCTATTAGAGCTGCGACAAGCTATCTTGTAATATAACTCTATTTCGGGTTGGCAATTGCTATGTTATTTCCTTTACTTGATTCCTTCCTTTGTATGTTTTTGCCCTACGCTTTTAGGGAACTTGTCGGTAGCGAGGCACAGGGCGCGGCCAGTGAAGTCGCGGAGACGTCGTGACTTCTTTGGCGGTGCCGCTTCCGACAAGTAACCTTGTTGCAACTAGTCGCAGCTCACTTAAGTTGTTGAGCGGACTCAAAACAAAGTAAGGGCGCAACTAGCTACGAGTTGGTTCCTCCGCGCACAGTTTTTCCATACAAAGTACGGTCGTTCGAGGAAGATAACTTAAAATTTTTAAAACTGATTGCTCAAACTTTGGCAACTTAGCTTTTCTGTCGTTTGCTTCCCGGTAAGGCTAGACTTCCTTGAGCGACGCTTGGTCCACACCATTATCTTCTCCTTTCCCCCTGGCGAGGGAACCTTCCTTTCTTTGAGAAAGAGAAAGAAGAGAAAATAAAGATATGGAGCCTTATGGCTCGTTATTGCTTACCGGGAGTAGGTGCTGCACAAAGTGTCAGATAATGCATGCAAAAATAGAAGTAAAAAGCATGAAATTGACAAGGTGTGTGAAGCACGCTAGCTTTACTTATGCACGGGGTCTGCGCCCGGCTTTGTACAAAGGATTACATGCAACATCGGCAAGACTTGTACAAAAGGTGGTTGCCGGAACAGGTTCCGGCAACCGCGCCTTACGGGTAAAACTTACGAAGATGCTCAATGTTCCAGGAGTTGCTCACCGGAATGCCATCTTCGGTCTCAAGGCGGACAACGCCGGGCCTAGTGACTCGTTTCACCCGGTAAGGGCCTTCCCACTTCGGCGTCAACTTGTTGGAATTCTTGGCGGACTGAACGCGCCGAAGAACAAGGCCGCCTTCCTCGAGACTTATGGCATTAACCTTGCGGCTATGGTAGCGGCGCAAAGCTTGCTGGTATCGAGTAGCTCGTACAGCAGCCTGAAGACGATCCTCCTCAAGGAGCAGCGCGTCATCTTGTCGCAGCTGCTCTTGCTCAAGCTCATCATAAGCGAGCACTCGAGGTGATCCGTATACGAGTTCCGTGGGGAGAACTGCCTCTGCTCCATAGACTAGAGCGAAGGGTGTCTGGCCAGTGGCTCGATTTGGCGTCGTCCCGATCAACCAAAGAACCACCGGCAGCTCCTCAATCCAGTTTCTTCCGCACTTGTGCAGCCGGTCGAAAGTTACGGTCTTGAGCCCGCGTAGCACTTCAAGATTGCCCTCTCCGCTTGACCGTTACTTCTCGGATGAGCAGCGAAGCGAAGCAGACCTTGGCGCCAAGATCTTGGACGTCTTGCATGAAGGTGTGGCTCGTGGAATTGCGCGTGCCGTTGTCGGTGATGATCCTGTTAGGGATTCAAACGGCAAACAATCGACTGAAGAACTTGACCGCCGTTGTCTTGTCACCTTCCTCATCGCTTCCACTTCCGCCACTTTGTGAACTTGTCGATTGCAACGCATAAGTACTCAAAGCCCCGACAGCTTCGGGAAAGGGGCCGAGGATGTCGAGCCCCTGCATCAAAATGGCCAGGGATAAAGGGATCGTCTGGAGAGCTTGAGCTGGCTGGTGTATCTGCTTGGAATGGAACCGCACGCTTCACACTTGGTTACTTGTGCGGTTGCATCACGGAGGGCTGTCGGCCAAAACAAACCTTGCCGAACGCCGCCGGCAAGTGCTCTGGCGCCAATGTGGTGACCACATATGCCTCCATGTATCTCTCGCCAACAACTTTTGTCCTTCTTCCGGTGAATACACTTCAATTTCACACCGTTGAGTCTTCTTACATGCAGTGTGTTGTCGACAAACTGGTACATACTTGATCGCCGGGCTACTCTTTCCGCTTCTTCTTGCTCTTCGGGAAGTTCTCCTGTCTCAAGGAAATGGACAATCTGCTTTGTGCCCATCTTTGGAGCTTGCAGCTCGACAACAAGGACTAAAGGCACATCTATCGCTGCGGAACATCCGCTTCCACGGCGAGAACTGCGGCTCAGCCGAGCTTGATCGTTCCCGGCAAGCTTGCCGGAGCAAAACTTGTCGGGAGCGTGCGCCTCAACGAAACAAACCCTAGGGCTCGCCGAGCGCATCGCTCCTCGGCCGCTTGGTGTTGATCTTGGGGACCTTCTTGGCGGCGGCTTCGGAAGCTTCTGCCGGAAAATAGACACCAGAGATCAACTTCCTTTTCTTGCTCTGTCCAGTTGATGGCGTTCTGTACGGTTGAGTCAGCTTGAGTACAAAGATCCCTGGTTCCATTGGTAACTTAAGTGCGGGCGCGACTTGACGATGTGCCATCGGCAATGTCGTTCTGAGCTCCTGGAATATATTCCATCTATAGGCCGTCAAAGTGCTCTTCTAGCTTTCTCACTTCATCAACATAAGCTTCCATCAACGGACTCTGATAACTCTTGTTCACTTGGAGGATGACAAGTTGTGAGTCACCCCTGACAATGAGCTTCTTGATCCCAAGGTCTACTGCGATCCTGAGACCGGCAAGGAAACCTTCATACTCCGCAGTATTGTTTGTTGCTTGCTCCTTGGGAAAGTGCATCTGGACTACGTACTTGAGGTGCTCTCCGGTGGGTGCAACAAGTAGCACGCCCGCACCGGTGCCTTGCAGCGAGAAGGCACCATCAAAGTACATCGGCCACTCTTCGCTTGCTTCCTTCACGGGGATGCTCGTTTCTGGAATTTCTTCATCTTGTGTTGGCGTCCATTCTGCTATGAACTCCGCCAATGCTCTGCTTTGGATAGTTGAAGTGCTTTCAAACTTGAGGCCAAAGCTTGACAGCCCGGTGCCCACTCGACAATCCTCGCTGTTGCCTCCGGGTTTTGCAAGATCCTCTTCACGCCGAAAGCGAGTGCCGACTGTGATCTCATGTGCCTGGAAGTAATGGCGCAGCTTTCTCGAGGCCATGAGGAGGCCGAAAAGTAATTTCTGCACACCAGAGTACCTTGACCTAGCCCCCTGCAGAAGGGAACTGACAAAGTAAATTGGGCTCTGCACCATTCTCTTCTGCATCTTCTCATGCGTCTGCGCAGATCTATCCTTGTCGGGACCAGAGCTTGCCGGTGAAGCCCCCTGCTCGTCGCTGGATGCATCTGCCATGGTCGCCAGCTCATCATCCGCCTCCCTCTCCGCTACTAACGCAGCACTAACCACTTGATTGGTTGCCGCTATATATAGCAGCAACTTCTCTTGTGGCTTAGGTGCGACAAGTGTTGGAGTGGAGGACAGTACCTCTTCAAGTCCTACAGCGCAGCCTCCGCTTCGGAGTCCATTTCATCGGACCTGCCTTTTTCGTAATTTTGAAAAATGGCTGGGCGCCAGCAGACCTAGAGATAAACCTGCTGAGAGCAGCTACGCAACCGGCAAGCCTTCGTACATCCTTGACGCGCTTTGGTGCTTCAATCTTCTCAATGGCCTTGATCTTGTCGGGATTGGCTTCAATTCCCCGCTGAGACACGAAGAACCCGAGAAGCTTGCCGGAAGGGACTCCAAACACGCACTTCTCAGGGTTGAGCTTGAGGTTGATCTTGCGCAGATTTGCAAAGGTTTCGTCTAAATCTTGAATCAGGATCTCCTTGTCCTTGCTTTTGACCACTATGTCATCCATGTAGGCTTCCACATTTTTGTGCATTTGCGGCTCAAAAGCGTCATGGACTACTCTTGCAAATGTTGAACCAACATTCTTTAACCCGAAGGGCATCCGTACGAAACAGTATGTGCCACATTGAGTGATGAATGCGGTCTTCTCCTCATCCTCTTCTGCCATGAAGATCTGATGATATCCTGAGTATGCATCCAGAAATGAAAGCAAATCACATCCCGCAGTGGAGTCAACAATCTGGTCGATGCACGGCAAGGGAAATGGGTCTTTGGGACAAGCTTTATTGACATCGGTGAAGTCGATACAAAGCCTCCATTTCCGCTCGCCTTGCGATACAACCAGTGATTGGCCAACCACGTAGGATGGAGCACTCCTCGACAAGGCCTGCCGCTTCCAATTTCTTGATTTCTTCTGCGATGATTTCTTGGTGCTCCACCGCACGCTTCGACTTTCGCTGACGGGCCGCGCATGAGGACAAACGGCAAGATGGTGCTCAATTACTTTCTCGGGAACACCGGGGATGTCAGACGGTTGCCACGCAAACACGTCGACGTTCGCCCGCAGGAAAGCAATGACGCGCCTTCCTATTTAGGGTCGAGAGTGGCAATCGATGTTGAAGGTACCACCAGTGCCGCCCTCCTTGGCGGACACCTTCTTGGTCTCTGGTGGAGTTGCCATCGTCTTCTTATACTTGCCGGTGGAGCTCGATGGTGCGTCCTCGACGGCAGCGCAGCACTCCGAAGATGTGCGCTTGCCGGAGTGGGCATCAGAGCTCTTGCTGACACCTTGTCTACGTTGCCACCTGTCGGAGACCCCTTGAGCATATAAAAGGAGGCCCATGCACAACGTAGAAGGGAGGGGGAGAAGGTTCGAAGCCAGACACGCTCGGTCTCGTTAGCAGCTTGTGGGTACTGTAGCACTCAAGCGTTCCCGAGCAAGAACTCAATACACTCAGACATGCAGCAGTAGGAGTGTTATCTCTCCAGAGAGCTCCGAAGCTGGGTAAACCGCTCGTGTGCTTCGCCTCGATCTGCTCATCGTGCGACCTCCGCCTCCCGCCGAACCGAAAGGGGCTCGGTCCGCCGGTCCCTTAGGTGTTCATGGGCAGGATCAGCCTCCCCGACATCTTTGGCTGCTCGACCTTCTTGCAGCTCTGGAGGTCATGGCCCTTGGTGCGGTGGATCTTGTAGTACTGCTTGTTGGAGCCGTCCTGCTTGTCGGCGACCGCCACAGCCTGGCAGTTGGTGCCAGCGGCAACCTCCTTGCGAGAGCTACCAGCCTTGGCTTCCTTGGCGCCACCTCCGTTGCCGGACTGCTCAACAACTAGCACATTTCTGCCTTTCTTCTTCTTGTTGTTCCGCCGCCGGTTTTCCTTGCAGGGGCGGTCTCCTCACTATCAGATCCTCCTGCTTCAGTATTCTCTCCGGGGAGGTTCCTCCCTTCCTCAGCACGTGCACACTTGTCGGCCAGGGCACATAGCTCACTGACGTCTCTGATCTTGCACATCGCCATCTCCTCCCGCATCCTGCGGTTTCGCGACGTTCGATGGAACGCGCTGATTACATGCAGGTGGTGGACATCCGGGATGTTGTGCCAGACACGGCTGAATCTCTGAATGTACTTGCGCAGGGGCTCTCCTTCCTTCTGGGCGAGCAGATGAAGGTCGCTTTCTTGGCCATGGGGCTTGTGGCCGCCTGTAAAGGCGCCGACAAACTGATGGCGTAGATCTGCCCAAGAGGATATGGAGTTGTCCGGCAAGTGCATGAGCCAAGATCTGACATTGGGCTTGAGCACCAGCGGGAAGTATTTGGCCAGGATCTTGTCGTCTCGCCCCCCGGCAGCTTGCACCGCGATGGTGTAGATGCTGAGGAACTCCGACGGATGCGTCATGCCGTCGTACTTCTCTGGTACGTCTGGCTTAAAATTCTTCTTGCTGGGCCACTGGACTTGCCGCAACTCACGAGTGAACGCAGGGCAACCTACCGCGTACGACAAGTCACCAGGTTCCTCTGGCACATGCATGTCGACAGAGGGCCCAGCACGCTTGTCGGATTGACGCCGCGCTTCTCTTCGGCGCTCGATGCGAAGTTCGGCGTCTTCTTCTTGCCGCTGTTCGTGAAGAACTTGGCGCTGATCGCGATGAGCTCGTGGATCCGATGATGCGGTGGAGTCGCTGTCGAGGTGGATCCGGCGAGTCGGCGATCTTGGCCTTCGGGGCGGAGAGTGCATGGTGGTTGCACCCCCACCGGTCTCGTCGCCACCGGCTTGTGCTTGGCGGTCTTGCCGCGGCAGCGATGCACTCGGCTGCCGCGGAGCGTCGCCGTTGGCAAAGCCGATGAGACTCTGAATGGTGGCCCTCCATTCATCGACCTTGTCGGCTGTTGGAGGGTAATCCAGGAGCAGTTGAGCTCTCGCCAAAGCTTCTTCCAGAGTGGTGGGTTGCAGTGGCGAACGGCGCGAGGAGCGGGATATGCTCGGACTCCTAACTATGTTAGAAGGAGCAGTATCCCGTCCCAGCGGCCGATGCCTCGCTCGCGCCAGCATGTTGGCGTGCATGCTGGTCTTGAGCATCCCGAGATCCACCAGCTCGGTCTTGGTCCAATGAGCGTATGGCATTGTGAACACCATGACGCTGTCGGTCCCGCGCCTCCTGAGACGGGCGCAGTGCATGTACGGACGCTGAGGTCTGCGCGGCCTTGTCCTTGGACTTGGCAGCACCGTGGGCTCCCTCGTCGACGTCCATTCTTCCGCCGGCGTCTACCCCACCGCCCGTTTGCTCCGGTGGTGGTGGGTTCGACGCGGACGGAACATCTGCCGCCGAAGCCTTCTTCTTCGGTGTCATGTCGATCAAGATGACGAAGATGTAGCTCGTGTGGACGCCGGATCAGGTTCACATTAAACTCGACGCCCTACCGGGCGCGCCAAAGATGTCGGGAGGCTGATCCTGCCCACGAACACCTATGGGACCGGGCGGACCGAGCCCCTTTCGGTTCGGCGGAGGCGGAGGTCGACGAAGAGCAGATCGAGGCGAAGCACACGAGCGGTTTACCCAGCAGAGCTCTCCGGAGAGATAACACTCCTACTGCTGCATGTCTGAGTGTATTGAGTTCTTGCTCGGGAGCGCTTGAGTGCTACAGTACCCACAAGGTGCTAACGAGACCGAGCGTGTCTGGCTTCGAACCTTCTCCCCCCTCCCTTCTATGTTGCGCATGGGCCTCCATTTATATGCTCAAGGGGTCTCCGACAGGTGGCAACGTAGACAAGGGTAAAAGTGGAAAAGGAGTGGTTGGTACAGCTACACATGCGGTGTACCTTTGTCTGATTGTATAGTGTATCATACCTAACCACGGCGGCAGGGACAAAGGCATTAAATGGCCGTCTCACGCCGCCTCTAACAAAGGCAAACAGGGACCGTCTGGGCGCCACCGCTTGCCACGATGGCAATCTTGTCGGCCGCTTGCCACCTCACACCGCTGGTTGCACAGCCTCTCGCCACGCTACCGAAAGGTCCCGAGGCGACACGTTAGTGGATGTCTTTGGGCGTGGGTATAGAGTGGTGGTCTGCATGACAAGCGCCTTCTTGCGGTTGTTGTCTTTTTCGGCGCCGGAAGCTTGTCGCTCACGGGCCTTCCCGCAAGCTCCTCTTGCCGGGCCTTGTCTCCTAGGTGCCTTGGGTGGCCTTCCCAAAGAAGATCCTCTTGCCGGGCCTTGTCTCCTTGGCTTGAATACTTTGTTCTTGAATGGCTCCAAAGGAACCACGGAGGACCTTGGCGGTCACCCGGTAAGCCTTGCCGCGGAGGGCTGCAACTGCCCATGCACAAGTTCGGGATACTAGGGTACCCCCTACTCTAGTACACCGACAGTCAAATTTATGTGGATGATATTATTTTCGGCTATACTAACAATGCTTGTAGCATGGAGTCCGGGCGAATGATGTCCGAGAAATATCAAATGTCTATGATGGGTGAACTTAAGTTCTTTCTCGGACTACAAATACGTCTACATGACAATGGAATTTTCATATCTCGGGAGAAATATCTGAGAGACTGTCTGAAGAAGTTTAAAATGCAAGATTGCAAACTGAAGGGCTGCAAAACTCCAATGCCCACAAATGGTCAGCTGGACGCAGATGTGTATGGTAAAGATTATGATCAGAAAGCTTATCGTTCGATGATTCGTTCTTTACTCTAGGCATGTGCATCTAGACCTGATATTATGTTGAGTGTTTGCATGTGTGCTTGTTTTCAAGCTGCACCGAAATAATTGCATCACCAAGCGGTCAAGCATATTCTGAGATATTTGGCTCACACCCCCACCTTAGGTTTATGGTATCCTAAGGGAGCACAGTTTGATCTTGTTGGATATTCAGACTCAGATTATGCAGGTGACCGAGTTGATAGGAAATCTACTTCTGGGACATGCCATTTCCTCGGTAGATCTTTGGTATGTTGGTCATCAAGGAAGCATAATTGTGTGTGTCTCTCTCTACGGTTGAGGCCGAATATATTGCTACTAGCACATGTTGCATTCAGTTATTATGGATGAAGCAGACTCTGAAGGATTGTGGCATCAAGGTCAAGAAGATTCCTCTATTGTGCGACAATGGGAGTGCGATCAAAATTGCACACAATCCTGTGCAGCATTCTCGAACCAAGCATATTGAGACCAGACACCATTTTCTTCGCGATCATGTTGCTCGAGAGGATATTGCGATCAGTCACGTCAATACTGAAGAAAATCTCGCTGATATCTTCACCAAGCCTCTCGATGAGAAAAGATTCTATGCGTTACGGTGTGAGCTAAATACCCTAGATTCCGCAAACATGCAGTAAGATGGAGTCGGCACCCGTACCATCACTTCCACATCTTAGAAGGAATGGGTGCACAACACTCTTAGAGTATGAAAATTTTGACAAACTGAAATTTGCTTTCTGAGAGTAAATACATTAACGAAGAACTACCCTAACCAGGTGCCACGATAATTGTGCGATGCTCGGGGTCATACAGTTCTTATACAGTGGGTCACGCCACCACAATTTCCCTTCGTTGAGTTGCCTATCAGTTGAAGGATTTTGTGTCAGTCCGAATGTATTTCACTCATAGTTCTTCTCTCGGGTGTTTGTGTTTCTTTGTCTGAGTGGAATACCTTGGACCCTGTTTTCCCTCTGTTCTATCTCTTCCAGTCTATGATGTTCCGTTATGAATGCTCAAATTTCATCTAGCAACGATACTTTATCTGGTGTCCTTGACCACATTAAAGGTTCATTTTGAACTTAGTTCGTTTTGGAGAAAGCCGTCCAAAATTTGGGGTTTCCCGCCCAAGTCAGGACCACGATCTTTGATGACGGTTGCCACGTGCTCTTCATCAACTGCCACTTTACCTGGTCCATTGAATCACAATAGTCCTTTAACTGTGGCCGTCTGATCAGATTCACTAGATGCGGTTGTTCCTCCTCGCCTATATATACTGCATCGCCAACCTTCCCCATATCCATCTCGCCTCTTTGCCACCGTCACTTTTCGAAGCCCTACCGCACTGCTCCTCCTTTAGCTCGACGAGGTCGATCATCTTTGCCGCTTTGCTGCCAGAAAGAGATCGCCAGAGTCATTCCTCGCAGCCACGGATCATCTTCCTCCCCGTGCCGCTGTAGTTGCTGTACATCACCGAGTTAGGGTATGTGTAGTGCGAACTCGTTCTTCCATTCATCCTGTTCCAGTTCATCCACGGTAGTAATTACCTGTTTTTACCGCATTTCTCAGATCTTTACTGATAAGTAACTTGTGCGGATGTGGTTTGTAGAAGTCCCTCGCATTCGAAAATTTTCAGATCTAGGGTTTGTGTTATGTCTCATATGAATGAAATGCTTAGCACGTTAACTAGTATATTCTTCAAACCTACTAGTTCGTTCTACACATTTCTTTCATCCGAAACATTTCTCAAAGTCTGCATCTAATTATTCTTCAAAACATTTTCTTTCTGAAAAACTTTGTTGTGAGCATTCGTAACCGTGTCCCTATTTTCCCTCGCATCTATCCTTATTCACTGGTACATGCAGTCAGTTGAGGATTCGGCTCGACCAGTGAGCCTGGCTGAGGGAGTAAATGTTGTTCTGGGCACAGTAGACGAATCCAAAGCTCCGAATGCTAAGGCCCCAATGGTAGGCCCATCAACCAGCAAGCGTAAAAGAAACTAGCAGAATGTCGACAAACAAGAAGAGAATGCTCCGAAGAAAAACAGGGGTGGCAGACAAGCATATACAAACACAGGTGAATATATCTCCCATGATCGTTATAATCGCTACAAAAAAAATACACTTCCGTGATGATACGTGTTTGTCACAGTAGGTCACGTTTTCTGTCATGCATGTACATCCATGACAAATTTATGACAGAATCAAGATAGTCATACAGGTGCGTCAGAGAAGTGTTCCATGACATTACCAAAATTATCATCACGGAAGTGTCCACTTCCATGATGATAAATCGCGCGTCACAGAAGTGCTTTCGTCAAGGGTGACCGACACGTGGCATCCACCATAACGGAATGTCGTTAAGTTATCGGGTCCGGTTTTGGATCCGATAAGCCGTTAACAGCCCCGACCAATGGGGATTTTCCACATGTAAAATCATCATTGGCTGGAGGGAACACGTGTCGGCTTGCCGTAGGGACAAATGTCATCCACTCATTAGATCCAAAGCGCCTATGATACGTCGAAACGTGGCACGGCCCAATAGAGGCCCATTCTTGTGAAACGGTCGACCCATTTGACTTGGTCAAAAGGTGGCGGGCTGGCCCACGACAAGCTTTAACAAAGCATGTTCAAGCATATAAGCGCATTTCTGACCCGCTAACCCAGGGCCCGTTTACGGCGTATCTGAATTAGGCCCAGTAGCATCATCTGGGCCGTCCAATATAATTCCAGCCCATTTTAACTTCCGGCCCATGTATGGCCCATGACGTCTTTCGGCCCATATGAGGCCCTTAGTAACCCTCGGCCCATTAACGGCCCGTGGTAAAACTGGCCCATAATGAACAGTGTATCACTTTATACCCATTAACGGCCCATTATACCATTGGGCCGTTTCCAGCCCATGTTATCTTTCGGTCTTCTCAGGGCCCATTTATTCTTGGGCTTATTTCCAAGATTCATTTACTTTCATTTCGTTCTTTGTCATTTTTACGCTTGTGGGCCAAATTCAGCCGTGGTTACTGATCGGCCCGTTTGTGGCAGATGTCACGTTGGGCCGTTTTCATAGCGTCATCAAATACGGCCGATTAACGACGATGACGGTGTTCTGGACTAGGGGGGACTCACCACGTCGTCTCCCGACCAGCTGGATCGGGCCGAGGACCCCCATGGCGGTTCACTATTGGGCCAGTTCGGACAGCCCATGCCGCATACAAGGAGGATTCTACAAGACTTGGCGCCAAAGACAAGGACTCCTCTAAACAATAGGCCTACGGTGCATATA
Organism: Aegilops bicornis; assembly: GCA_021605145.1. NCBI lineage: Eukaryota > Viridiplantae > Streptophyta > Magnoliopsida > Poales > Poaceae > Aegilops > Aegilops bicornis. The sequence goes on from CM038673.1 coordinate 496,110,538, forward strand.
TAAACCGAGGCCAGGCTAGTCAATAGACAATCTCATATTCATTACTACAATCTCGTGGTAGATACATATACTCTGTACTACACCCATATGAATACAATCAAAAGCAGCATGTAGGGTATTATCTCATCAAGAGAGCCCGAAGCTGGGTAAAACCCCGTGTCCATGTTACCATCGCTCTCAGACGCCTAGCTTAGGACCCCTACTACGAGATACGCCGGATGTTGAGCTGACATTGGTTCTTTCATTGAGAGCTTGCTGGTGGTCGCCACAGAGCGATGGGAATTCGGATCGTCTCCGGCGCGATCTACGCATCGGAGCCGAGCTTTATGGTCGATGTCGGCATCTTTTGTCGCCGGCTCGACTGGCCACCTTGGCTTAACCAAGGACTGTGCCCTGCCTCCGATCATCATGTTCGGACGAGGGCCTTCATCAACATCAACTCCGATCTTTATCATGATCATGGAAGAATCATCCATGGAGCTCGGGGGCTCAACGTCAACATTGCCCTTGGGCGACCATGCTATTTTTTTCGAACAACAAACTTGTATCTGCTGCCAGCACCTCCTCGAGCATCGCTTTGATGATTCCTTCGATGGAATTGTGTGGAATTAAGTCTACAACAACCATGCAAAATTTTGTCGAGTTTGATGGAGGAATCTCTGGCAATCTACGATATACCGGAGCCCTGTCAAATCTGGACGGGAATCTGGACGAGTTTAGGGCATGGTCTCCAGAGCCCATCTCGGAGGTCCTTTGGAAGATCCAACCGTTCATTTGCTGCGGAATTCCCACGTCTACCACCCCTCCAAATTTCAGCTCGATCCGACGGTTCAAACTCCGGGAACCTTCCGATGAGTGGACCAATTTTCGGATATGTTTTCTGCGCGAATACGAATCCGGCCCCAGTTCATGTTTCTTCATCAACGGGATATTGGACAACCCTTTTGAAGGAATTTTTTCTAGGTTATTGTGCGTTGTTTTTAAACACGTAGCCATAAAAGTTTAAGCCTCCTCCGAGGTAATCTTCACCATCATGTTGGTGTCAAACCAGTCCAACAATATTGCTCCATGGCTGCCGACCTGCGCTAGACACGTCACCGCTTTGTTGAGACGAGCTCAACTTCTTCAATCATCATCTCGGCAAGCCGACCAAGAGTTTGGCATCGCAAAGGGTAAATCATCACCAACATCGTTGCCCCACAGATTACACGGAGCGGGCACACCGGCATCGCCGCACGGTCACTTCATCAGGGAGGCATTGACCGCGTCACAAGTCACGACCTGCGTCAGCATGGCCGCACTGTTGCTTCTTCAAGCCAATGTCCATCACGCCAACCTGCTTCAACACCTTGGCTGATAGGGCAACTGCAACGTCTCCTCACCGACCTGCTCCGTCACCTCGGCTGGACCATGGACTTGGCTACTTCTTCATCAACATACTCCGGTGACTTCAGCGTCACCAGCCGACCAGCTTCGTCACGTTAGCTGGACTGAGGGATTTGTCTCGGCAAGCCAACCTTTGCCAGCGTCACCATGCCGTCGCTTTATCACCCATCAGGCAATGGGTGTGCGGATCGATTCCCAATTTTCGAAATCACCTTTCTTCGGATTGGTACAACAAATAAACCAGGTGCTATTTATCCTAGTAATTTTTTGCTTGTTTGGGTTTATTTTTCCCAAGGAATTATTACTCTGGTTTGTTCCATCATCTGTACGCAGGTCTATCAAATGGTGGCCGCATTAACGACGTTCACATGGTGGTTCGGTAATGGACCTCGACTACGTCACGTGGTCTCTTTGGCAAGCCGACGCCGTCGTCCCAATCAGCGTAAATCAGCTCGCGTGATCACCTTGTTGGTCGTGTTGCCATACCGACATGTTCGGTTGCCTCGGGGACTTCGGCATCGTTGAGAGAGCTCTACCTCGTCGAGTGTTCGGCACACATTCCATATGTATTTTATTACTCACTTTGCATAAATTATTAATTATGCAACATTTTTTTAATTTTATTATTATTCCTATTATCTCCGGCTTGCACTATTTTCTGTGCACAGATAAAGGATCCGGATCGGGCAGTGCTGTCACCTCTGCGTACCGACGTACCATGTCACCTCGGATGGACGGGGGGCTTCGTCATCACTTCATTAACCCACGCCAGGGACTTCGGCGTTGCACTGCCAGCCTGCTTCGTCGCCTTGGTCGGACTGGGGGTTCCACCTCGCCACATTGGCCATGCTATGTCGCCACTTCGGAGTGCTGAGCTCTTTGCTCCACCACCTCGGGACCGGCTTGGGGGCTGGGACCTTGTCCCACCGTATGCTCGGGCCGCGCATCGACACCGAGCACATTAACCAGCTAAGCCGCTGTTATGCTCAGAATTTTCAATTTTAAATTTTGTTCGGTTCGACCAAGCATTATACTTTTTTGGCAAATATTTGTTTGTGAAAAACTTCTTTGTCAAAACTTTGTTTGTGACACACAAATTCAAATACCCCGTTTGCTTGGGGGCTTCCTTTATGAAGGCTTCCTCTTGCATATGATTATACTTGTATGGCTTCGTTCCTTGTTCGTGTATTACGCCACAATATGCACCATGTTGACTTAAGTGTTCTGCAAGCTGGGTTGCCTTGCTCAAGTGTTTACCCCTACGTTCCCGATTGTTCGGCTAGGGAGTAAAGGGAGAACCTCTGCGATTGTCACTATCGGGTCATCCGAGCTCGGACCTCAGACTGGGTGAAGCCGAAAGCTAGCACTCTTATTGTTTTCAATTATGGTCGGCACACAACAGAACTCATGAGTACAAAAAATCTATTGCACAAGTCTCATAGTAACAATGAGCAACCGAAGAAAGGTATCGGTGGAGGTACTATTTTCTTCGAAGATGCTTCTTACACTTCGTCAGTAATGTAGCATAAGTTCCTTGAGCACGCTTTGTCTGTTACAGCCTTATGGCCTGATTGCCTGGTTATCGGAAACACCGTCGATATTCTTGACAGGTCGAGTACATAACACTTTTCGGTCCTTGACAGAAGAGGGAGAAGCCGACGGTCGGTTAAGACGCGTTTAAAGTTCGGGTGAACACAGATATGATATAAGTACTTCCGTACATACAATCATTATACATAAAATTCTTTTACCCAAGTCACTTGGGGGCTCTTAAATTAGTATGAGCCGTTTTATAATAAGTGTTTTCTTCTTGGTCATTGCAAAATCTTTTTCTATCACTCCTTTTTTTGACGCGAGTGTGTGGTCAATAGCCGGGGAGCCTAGTCTCTCTCTCAAAGCCGTTCGAGTTTAGTTCACTAAACTGGCCTAACGAGCAGTACTCTGCCTTTGGGATAGGAGGTTACAGCCGTGGGCTGACCCGCTTGAGGTCTTGAGATCAGATGTGTCATATTAATGCACGACAGAAGCACCCCTTTTTTAGACCAATTTTCGGATTGGTACCGAACACTTGATCTATTTCGGATGTCAAGTTTTTACTGCAGTTTTTGATTCTCCAAGCTTATGGCACTTTTAAACTATTTGTGTGTTTCCAGCATAAGTCTCGCAGTGCAACGCCGGACACCTTTAGAGATTCAGCAAAAACATTCTCGGATATTGCTATATATGCATTGGTTTCGAATTGTGTCTTCGGTCAATAGTTGGGTTGCCCGGCTCCTGTGCTTGCCTCCTATGTTCCGCTTTGTTCGGCTAGGTGCGCAAAGGGAGAACCACTACGATTGTGCTTCTAGCTCGCATGGTTAAGCACCTCAGTGGAGAAAGCCGAAAACTGACTGTCATAATAAGCGTAAAATGGTAAGCGATCCGATGACTGTGTTAAACGACCAGCCGTTCATAACATTGGCCGAAGTGTTTACGGCTTGACCTATGATGTCGCCTAAACACTAACTGGGGGCCAGTAACTGGCCTCCCAACTTTAAACTCCTACGACTAAGTGAAAGTTATAAATCCTGCATATCTGATTGCCTCGTTTCCGCTAACACAACCGCCTTCGGGCACCGAGACGTCGGCTAAGGGTTGTCTTGTTATGGCGGAAACACCCTGCGTAGTATCTACAAAGGGGTGGAAGCCGATGATGGGCCAGTTTCAACTGATAAACGGTCGCAATGGAGTCAAAATAAACATATCATCAACATTTGTATTTAATATACGAGGGCTGCCTTCCGCAATCATCGTTATAAAGCCATACATATGCATCAATTTGACTTAAGATTTTGGCCAAGCTGGGTTGCCTGGCTCCTGTGCTTACCCCTACGTTCCCGATTGTTCAGCTAGGCGGTAAAGGGAGCACCTCTGTGATTGTTACTACCGGATCATCCGAGTTAGTACCTCAGACTGGGTGAAGCCGAAAGCTAGCAATCTTAAAGGTTCACATTGGTCGGCAACGACGGAAGTAAAAATTTTGGGTTCATCAATAGCATAGTGTTCGGGAACTTTCGCCGAACTAAATCCTCAATATTTTCCTCCCACATTGATCGGAGGTGAGTTTTCATGATCACGATAAGCATGACGACCCAAAGAAAGGAACCGATAGCGGGACTATTTTCTTTGGAAGATGTTTCTTACGTTAAAACGCAATATAACATATCTCTCCGTGTACCTTTGTTTATAAAACCGTATGAACAGATTGCCTTGTTTTTCGTAAAACTTTGCCCTTATAACGGCTTTATAAAGTAGGACAAACACTCCCCGCCCATCGCCGAGGAGGTTGAAGCCGATGGTCGGTCAACAAAGTTTTGTACAATGCGGATTTGAGCATTAATGATGAAAAGTACTTGGATACATAGAATCATTACACATAAAAATTGCGAGTACAATCCATTTACTACAATCCATCTTTTAAACCCCTTGGGGCCTACCTTGGCAAGCTCGGATTTTGACCAACTCTAAACTCTTTTAAGAGATCTTTATTCTCTTCCTGAGAAGTTTGTGTTAAAGACAACAAAATTTTCTGTCAAACGAATATCGATCCTTAATTCCGCCACCCGTGCCCACATTAAGGCTCGGGGACCACTGGGCTTTGCGCTCATTACTTACAAATATTAAAGGGGCACATCGATCCCCTAATCTGGTGTTGCCACCTGAACAATGTCTCGGGGGCTACTGCATTGCCTATACAATGCAGAAAATTCAAAGTGCCCAGTGTTCGGCATAACCGAACTATGGACAAGCGCGTCTACGCACGACAATAAGTACCATATGGGACTCATACGGCATCAAGCTGATATATCACGATGACTTCTCACAGCCCTCTCTCAGGGGCCCGTCCGCCGATCACTATTACCTCTAATATATTACACTGCGTTTCTATTCCTATGTATGCTGCCAAGCTAGGAGTTGATCCTCAGGGCGATTTCACGACCTGGGTCTCAGGGGCTACCAGGATCAGCAGTTTTATGTTTTCCTTCAGGTGCATCTCGGATTTTAGGCCGATAGACACCTTGAGGGCTACTGGCAATACATCTCACAAGAAATAAATTTATACACATCGGAAATAAAATCCGCAAACAATCAGCCCATGACCGAGGTGCTGAGCCACCTCGGAAGCAGTTCGGCATATAGCTCGGATACAAGTGGCTGGCTCCTTAGAGGGCATTTCCGGCATTAAGCTTGGCTAACACTTTTTTGAACCAAGGTGATCTATGACATGTTGGACATTGTCCGACGTTGGAGCTTGGGCATAGTCCGGCGTTGGAGCTCGGATACAGTCCGGCGATGGAGCTCGGATGCAGTTCGGCGTTGGAGCTCGACTATAACAATACTCTTCGAATACAGTCCGACGTTGGAGCTTGGATACATTCCGGCGTTGGTGCTCGGAAGCGGTCCGACGTTGGTGCTCAGCTGCAAAAGATACCTCGAATGCAGTCCGGTGTTGGAGCTCGGATGCAAGAGGACACTGCCGCTCGGGAACAACTTCAAACCCATGGTCTGGCGTAAAAATAACAGGGCATTGATAAAGGCCGGGAACTTAAAGGGACTCCTCGGATACCTGATGTGTAAACTCTTTGGATGCACTTCGGCGATCCTCAAGATCGAAGATGAGAAGATTTGTTGAACCAGTTTTCAAAACCGACGACCGAAGATGAAGAACAGTTCGGAAGAATCGAGGAGCGTCCCCAACTTGAAGACCGGTTCAGGGGGCTACTGACGGTGTCCTGGACTAGGGGGGACTCACCATGTCGTCTCCCGACCAGCTGGATCGGGCCGAGGACCCCCATGGCGGTTCACTATTGGGCCAGTTCGGACAGCCCATGCCGCATACAAGGAGGATTCTACAAGACTTGGCGCCCAAGACAAGGACTCCTCTAAACCCTAGGCCTATGGTGCATATATAAACCGAGGCCAGGCTAGTCAATAGACAATCTCATATTCATTACTACAATCTCGTGGTAGATACATATACTCTGTACTACATCCATATGAATACAATCAAAAGCAGCATGTAGGGTATTATCTCATCAAGAGAGCCCGAAGCTGGGTAAAACCCCATGTCCATGTTACCATCGCCTCCAGATGCCTAGCTTAGGACCCCTACTACGAGATACGCCAGATATTGAACCGACAGACGACCCGTTATGGTCGGCCCATTATGGTCAGCCCATGAATGGACGATTTTAACTCTAGCCCATTTACGCCCATAATGTGGTCTGTTATTGGCCCATGTTTGGCCAACCGATCATACGGCCCGTAGAAGGCCCATTAATGATACGGCCCGTAGAAGGCCCATTGTGTCTACGACCCATATAAGGCCCATTGTTTCTACGCCCCGTAGAAGGCCCATTGTTTCTACGGCCCTTAGAAGGCCCATTGTTTCTACGGCCCGTAGGAGGCCCATGTTAACTACAGTAAATATGTAGCCCATGGTTAATGTGCCCTAGTTTTAAAAATAGGCTATTGCGGCCACTAGCAAACCGCGGAAAAAGAACTGCACTGATGTCGGGGAAACGACACCTATGGGGTCACAAGAATCCCTACTACGGTTGCCGGGGCGCAGGGTTGCGAGAAGAGCAGGATTAATAACCAGCGCGAGGATCGTTTACCCAGGTTCGGGCCGCGAGGATGCGTAAAACCCCAGTCCTGCTTTGGTGGGTGTATTTCAGAGAGTTCTTGAGCTCTCGAACTAGCTGTGGTCAGTCGTTGTTCGAAAGAGCCGAATCCTTCTCCAGTATGCCATGGGCCTCCTTTTATAGTCGGAAGGGGATGCCACGGTGGCACACAGGAGGTGGAAAGGCGCACAGTGCTATGAGCTTATCGCTCGTATTACAGGACAAGACGCATTTAATGCGTAGCTTAGGTGACCCCTAGCTTTATCGGGGACGGGGGCGAGGCCCGTCTGTCGGTGTACTAGAGTAGGGGTACCCTAGTATCCCGAACTTGTGCACGGGCAGTTGTAGCCCTCCGCGGCATGGCTTACCGGGTGACCGCCAAGGTCCTCCGTGGTTCCTTTGGAGCCATTCAAGAACAAAGTATTCAAGCCAAGGAGACAAGACCCCGACAAGAGGAGCTTGCCGGGAAGGCCACCCAAAGCGCTTGGGAGGCAAGGCCCCGGCAAGAGGAGCTTGCCGGGAAGGCCACTCAAGGCACCTACAAGACAAGGCCCCGGCAAGAGGAGCTTGTCGGGAAGGCACGATGAGCGACAAGCTTCCGGGCGCGACAAGACAACAACCGCGGCAAGGCGCTTGCCACGACAGACCACCTCTCTGTACCTACGCTCCAGCGCATCCACTAACGTGTCGCGGTGGGACCTTTCCAGGCGCGCATGGCGAGAGGCTGTGCAGCCAGCGGTGCGAGGTGGCAAGTGGCGCTGACAAGATTGCCATCGTGGCAAGCGGTGGCGCCCCTGACGGTCCCTGTTTGCACTGTTAGGGCGACGTAGACGGGCATTTAATGCCTTTGTCCCCTGCCGTCAGGGTTAGGTATAATACACTGTACACTGTACAAGTAGGTGTACCAACCACTACTTTTCCATTTGTACCCTTGTCTACGTTGCCACCTGTCGGAGACCCCTTGAGCATATAAAAGGAGGCCCATGCGCAACGTAGGGGGGGGAGTCAGTTCCACTCATGCTCAGTCTCGTTAGCAGCTCGTGTGTACTGTAGCACTCAGCGCTCCTGAGCAAGAACGCAATACACCCAGACATGCAGCAGTAGGAGTGTTATCTCTCCGGAGAGCTCAAGCTGGGTAAACCTCTCATGTGCTTCGCCTCGATCTGCTCTTCGTGCGACCTCCGCTCCCCGCCGAACCGAAAGGGGCTCGGTCCGCCGACCCCATAGGTGTTCGTGGGCCAGATCAGCCTGCCCCGACATCTTTGGCGCGCTAGGTAGGGGAGGGGGTCAGTTCCACTCATGCTCAGTCTCGTTAGCAGCTCGTGTGTACTGTAGCACTCAGCGCTCCTGAGCAAGAACGCAATACACCCAGACATGCAGCAGTAGGAGTGTTATCTCTCCGGAGAGCTCCGAAGCTGGGTAAACCTCTCGTGTGCTTCGCCTCGATCTGCTCTTCGCGGCGACCTCCGCTCCCGCCTCAACAACCGAAAGGGGCTCGGTCCGCCGATCCCATAGGTGTCCGTGGGCTGATCAAGACGCCCGACATCTTTGGCGCTCTGTAGGGGCGTCGAGGTTGTGTGAACCTGATCCGGCCCACGCTGAAGCTACATCTTCATCGTCTTCATCAACATGCCACCGAAGAAGAAGGCTTCGGCGGCAGAAGCTCCGTCCGCGTCGAACCCACCACCACCGGAGCAAACAGGTGGTGGGGTAGACGCCGGCGGAAGAATGGACGGCGACAGAGGAACTCACGGTGCTGCCAAGTCCAAGGACAAGGCTGCGCAGACCTCGGCGTCCGTGCATGCACCGCGCCCGTCTCAGGAGGCGCGGGACCGACAACGTCATGGCATTCACAATGCCATATGCTCGTTGGACATAGATCGAGCTGGTGGATCTCGGGATGCTCAAGACCAGCATGCACGCCAACATGCTGCCGCAAGCGAGGCACGGTCGCTTGGACGAGATAGTGCTCCTTCTAACATAGTTAGAAGTCCGAGCATATCCCGCTCCTCGCACCGTTTGCCACTGCCACCCACCACTCCAGCGGAAGCATTGGCGAGAGCTCAATCGCCTCTGGATTACCCTCCAATGGCCGACAAGGTCGATGAATGGAGGGCCACCATTCAGAGTCTCATCGGCTTCGCCAACGGCGACGCTCCGTGGCAACCGAGTACATCGCTGCCGCCGCAGGACTGTCAAACACGAGCCGGTGGCGACGAGACCGGTGGGGGGTGCAACCACCATGCACTCTCCGCCCCGAAGGCCAAGATCGCCGACTCGCCGGATCCACCTCGACAGCAACTCCACCGCGTCATCGGATCCACGAGCTCATCGCGATCACCGCCAAGTTCTTCACGAACGACAGCAAGAAGACGCTCGAACTCGCATCGAGCACCGAAGAGAAGCGCGACGTCAATCCGAAAAGCGCGCTGGGCCCTCTGTTGACATGCATGCGTCAGAGAAACCAGGTGACTTGCCGTACGCGGTAGGTTGCCCTGCGTTCACTCGTGAGCTGCGGCAAGTCCAGTGGCCCAGCAAGAAGAATTTCAGACCAGATGTACCAGAGAAGTACGACGGCAAGACGCATCCGTCGGAGTTCCTCAGCATCTACACCATCGCGGTGCAAGCTGCCGGGGCGAGACGACAAGATCCTTGCCAACTACTTCGCCGGGTGCTCAAGCCCAATGTCGATCTGGCTCATGCACTTGCTCGACAACTCCATATCCTCTTGGGCAGATCTATGCCATCGGTTTGTCGGCGCTTTTACAGGTGACCACAAGCCCTTGGCCAAGAAAGCGACCTTCATACGCTTTCGCCCGAGAAGGAAGGAGAGCCCCGCTAAGTATATTCAAAGATTCAGCCGCAGAGCAAAGACAACATCGCAGACGCCCACCACCGCCACGGTTATCAGTAGCGTTCCATCGAACATGCGAAACCGCAGGATGCGGGAGGAGATGGCGATGTGCAAGATCGAGACGTCGGCGAAGCTATATGCCCCGCCAACAAGTGTGCAAGTCTTGAGGAAGGAGGAGACTCCTCGGAGAGAATACTGAAGCAGGAGGATCTGATAGTGAGGAGACCGCCCCAGCAAAGAAGAGCCAGCGGCGGGGCAACAGGAAAAAGAAAGGCAGAGATGTGCTAGTTGTTGAGCAGTCCGGCAACGGAGGTGGCGACAAGAAAGCCAAGGCTGGTAGCTCCGGCAAGGAGGTTGCCGGCACCAACTTCTAATGTGGCGGTCGCCCGACAAGCGTGACGGCTCGACAAGCGATCTTGCAAGATCCACCGCACCAAGGGCCATGACCTTCAGAGCTGCAAGAAGGTCGAGCAGCTTGTCGAACAGTAGAAGGCTGAATACGAGCGGCGCGACAAGGAGAAGGCTCAGGAAGGTGCTGGAGGAGCTGGCAAGAAGCGCCCCGGCCGGGGAGGACGCCGCGGCAAGGCAAAGCAGCGGCAAGGAGACAGACCTCCCCGCGGCCGCGACAAGGATGAAGACGACGACGACGGCGAAGACATGGATGATGACGAGACCGATGAGCAGGAGTTCCAAAAATCCACAGAGGTCCTGTGCGTTGACGGCGGTGCTTCTCTGCATACCTCCCACCGCCAGCTCAAGCAGTGGATGCGGGAGGTCAATGCAGCAGAACCATCCATTGAATCACGCAGGCCTCTGAAATGGTCCAGCACGCCTATCATCTTTGATATTGAGGACCACCACGATCGCGTAACTGCGGTCGGGTGCTTGCCGATGTTGGTCTCACCAACTATCCGCAACCTCAAGGTCACCAAGATGTTAGTTGACGGCGGGGCCGGCTTGAACCTGATCTCCTCCGCGGTGCTCCACAAACTCCAGATCCCTGATGGCGAGCTCGAGGAGACCGACACATTCCAAGGAATCAATCCAGGAAGGAGCAAGCTGAAGGGAAAGATCACGTTGCCGGTGACATTTGGCGTGAAGTTGAACTTCGTAATCGAGAGGGTCACTTTTGACGTTGCTGACTTTCCATTGCCTTACAATGGGATACTTGGCCGTCCAGCACTCGCCAAATTTATGGCGGCCTCTCACTATGCCTACAACATGCTGAAGATACCAGGGCCGATAAGTGTCATTTCAGTCCTTGGCGACAAGAAGGATGCTCTCATCTGCGCCGACAAGATCTACCGGGAAGCAAAGAACATGACAGATTGCAAGCCACTTTCCGTTGAAGCTCCCGGGGGAAAGAAGAAGACCAAGTCCGGCAAGAGCTCTAATGCCCACTCCGGCAAGCGCACCTCCTCGGAGTGCTGCGCTACCATCGAGTACGCACCATCGAGCTCCACCGGCAAATGTAAGATGACGATGGCGGCTCCGCGAGAGACCAAGAAGGTGTCCGCCAAGGAGGACGGCACTGGTGGTACCTTCACCATCAGTGCCTCTCTCGACCCTAAATAGGAAGGCGCGCTCGTTGCTTTCCTGCGGGCGAACGTCGACGTGTTTGCGTGGCGACCGTCTGACATCCCGGTGTTCCTGTGAAAGTAATTGAGCACCATCTCGCCGTCTGTCCCGCGCGCGCCCGTCCAAGCGAAAGTCGGGAAGCAAGCAAAGGAGCGCCAAGAATTCATTGCGAAGAAATCAAGAAATTGGAAGCAGCAGGCCTTGTCGAGGAGTGCTCCATCCTACGTGGTTGGCCAATCCTGTAGTAAATGCAAGAAGCGAACGGGAAATGGAGGCTTTGTATCGACTTTACCGATGTTAATAAAGCTTGTCCCAAAGACCCATTTCCCTTGTCGCGCATCGACCAGATTGTTGACTCCACGGCCGGATGTGACTTGCTTTCATTTCTTGATGCATATTCAGGATACCATCAGATCTTCATGTCAGAAGAGGATGAGGAGAAAACCGCATTCATCACCCCATGTGGCACATACTGTTTCGTACGGAGTGCCTTCGGGTTAAAGAATGCTTTGGTTCAACATTTGCAAGAGTAGTCCATGACGCTTTTGAGCCGCAAATTCACATAAATGTGGAAGCCTACATGGATGACATAGTGGTCAAAAGCGAGGACAAGACAACTCTGATTCAAGATTTAGACGAAACCTTTGCAAATCTGCGCAAGATCAACCTCAAGCTCAATCCCGAGAAGTGCGTGTTTGGAGTCCCTTCCGGCAAGCTTCTCGGGTTCTTCGTGTCTCAGCGGGGAATTGAAGCAGATTGAAGCACCAAAGCGCGTCAAGGATGTACGAAGGCTTGCCGGCTGCATAGCTGCTCTCAGCAGGTTTATCTCTAGGTCTGCTGAGCGCGCCCTGCCGTTTTTCAAAATTTTGAAAAAGGCAGGTCCGATGCAATGGACTCCGGAAGCGGAGGCTGCGCTGCAGGACTTGAAGAGATACTTGTCCTCCACTCCAACACTTGTCGCACCTAGGCCGCAAGAGAAGTTGCTGCTGTATATAGCGGCAACCAATCAAGTGGTTAGTGCTGCATTAGTAGAGGAAAGGGAGGCGGATGATGAGCTAGCAACCGTGGCAAATGCATCCAGCGACAAGGTGGGGCTTTACCGCAAGCTGGTCCCGACAAAGACGGATCTGCCAGACACATGAGAAGATGCGAAAAAGAATGGTGCAGCGCCGATTTACTTTTGTCGGTTCCCTTCTGCAGGGGGCTAGGTCAAGGTACTACGGTGTGCAGAAATTGCTTCGGCCTCCTCATGGCCTCGAGAAAGCTGCGCCATTACTTCTGTGCACATGAGATCACAGCTTGTCACTCGCTTTCCGCTTAAAGAGGATACTGCAAAATCCAGAAGCAACAGCAGGATTGTCGAGTGGGCACTTTGGAACCCATCAAGCTTTGGACTCAAGTTTGAGAGCACGTCAACTATCCAAAGCAGAGCATTGGCGGAGTTCATAGCGGAATGGACGCCAACACAACATGAAGAAACTCCAGAAACGAGCATCCCCGTCAAGGAAGCAAGCAAAGAGTGGCTGATGTACTTTGATGGTGCCTTCTCGCTGCAAGGCGCCGGTGCGTGATGCTACTTGTCGCACCCACCGGAGAGCACCTCAAGTACGTAGTCCAGATGCACTTTCCCAAGGAGCAAGAAACAAACAATACTGCAGAGTATGAAGGTTTGCTTGCCGGTCTCAGGATCGCAGTAGACCTTGGGATCAAGAAGCTCATTGTCAGGGGTGACTCACAGCTTGTCATCCGCCAAGTGAACAAGAGTTATCAGAGCCCGTTGATGGAAGCTTACATGGATGAAGTGAGAAAGCTAGAAGAGCACTTTGATGGCCTACAGATGGAATATATTCCAAGAGCTCAGAATGACGTTGCTGATGGCCTGTCGAAGTGCGCCGCACTTAAGTTACCTGTGGAACCAGGGATCTTTGTGCTCAAGCTGACTCAACCGACTGTAGCACCATCAACTGGACAGAGCAAGAAGAGGAAGTTGATATCTGGTGACTACTTTCCGGCAGAGCTTCCCGGAGCCGCCGCCAAGAAGGTCCCCAAGATCGACACGAACAGTGCTGAGGAGCAGTCTGCTCCAACAAGCCCCAGGGTTTGTTTCGTTGAAGCGCACGCCCCGACAAGTTTTGCTCCGGCAAGCTTGCCGGGAATGTCAAGCTCCGGTGAGCCGCAGGTTCTCGCCAGAGAAGCGGATGTTCCGCGGCAGCGAGATGTGCCTTTAGTCCTTGTTGTCGAGCCGCAAGCTCCAAAGATGGGCACAACAGATTGTCCAATTCCTTCAGACAGGAGAACTTCCCGAAGAACAAGAAGAAGCGGAAAGAGTAGCCCGGCAGTCAAGTATGTACCAGTTTGTCGACAGCACACTGTACAGAAGAAGACTCAATGGTGTGAAATTGAAGTGTATTCACCGGGAAGACGGACAAAAGCTGTTGGCAGAGATACATGGAGGCATATGTGGTCACCACATTGGCGCCAGAGCACTTGCCGGCAAAGCGTTCCAAGAAGGTTTCTTTTTGGCCGACAGCCCTCCAGATGCAAATCGCACAAGTAACCAAGTGTGAAGCATGCCAGTTCCATTCCAGCAGATACACCAGCCAGCTCAAGCTCTCCAGACGATCCCTTTATCCTGGCCATTTTCGGTCCGGGGCTCGACATCCTCGGCCCCTTTCCCCGAGTTGTCGGGGCTTTGAGTACTTGTACGCTGTAATCGACAAGTTCACAAAGTGGTGGAAGTGGAAGCAGTGAGGAAGGTGACAAAGACAACAGCCAAGTTCTTCAGGTCGATTGTTTGCCGCTTCGGATCCCTAACAGGATCATAACCGACAACGGCACGCAATTCATGAGCCGCACCTTCATGCAGTACGTCCAAGATCTTGGCACCAAGGTCTGCTTCGTTTCTGTTGCTCATCCGAGAAGCAACGGTCAAACGGAGAGGGCAAATGCTTTGAAGTGTCGCGGGCTCAAGACCGTAACTTTCGGCTGTGCTGCACAAGTGCCAAGAAACTGGATCGAGGAGTTGCCGGTGGTTCTTTGGTCGATCAGACGACGCCAAATCGAGCCATCGGCGGACACCTTCGCCTAGTCTATGGAGCGGAGGCAGTTCTCCCACGGAACTCAGATACGGATCGCCTCGAGTGCTCGCCTATGATGAGCTTGAGCAAGAGCAGCTGCGACAAGATGACGCTGCTTCCTTGAGGAGGATCGTCTTTCGTGCTGCACGAGCTGCTCGGTACTCAGCAAGCTTTGCGCCGCTACCATAGCCGCAGTTAATGCCAGAAGTCTCGAGGAAGGCGACCTTGTTCTTCGCACGCTCAGTCCGCCAAGAATTCCAATAAGTTGACGTCAAGTGGGAAGGCCCTTACCGGGTGAAACGAGTCACTAGGCTCGGGCGCTGTCCGCTTTGAGACCGAAGATGGCATTCCGTGAGCAACTCACGGAACATTGAGCATCTTCATAAATTTTACTCAGAGGGCGCGGTTGCGGAACCTGTTCCAAGAACCACCTTTGTACAAGTCTTGCCGCTGTTGCATGTAATCCTTTGTACAAAGCCAAGCGCAGACCCGTGCATAAGTAAATCTTGCGTGCTTCGCACACCTTGTCAATTTCTATGCTTTTACTTCTATTTTGCATGCGTTATCCGACACTTTGTGCAGCACCTACCCCGGTAAGCAATAACGAGCATAAGGCTCCATATCTTTATTTTCTCTTCTTTCTTCTCTCTCTCCAAGAAAGGAAGGTTCCCTCGCACACAAGTTTGCCGGGGGGACGGAGAAGATAATGGTGTGGACCAAGCGTCACTCAAGGAAGTCTAGCCTTACCGGAAGCAAACGATGTAAAAGCTAAGTTGCCAAAGTTTGAGCAATCAATTTTAAATTTTTTAAGTTATCTTCCTCGAACGAATCGTACTTTTGTATGGAAAACACGTGCACAGAGGAACCAACTCGTAGCTAGTTGCGCCCTTACTTTGTTTCGAGTCCGCTCAACAACTTAAGTGAGCTGCGACTAGTTGCGACAAGGTTGTTGTTTGTCGGATGCGGCACCGCCAAGAAGGTTGCTGACGTCAAGATCCCTTTTCGGCCATGTGCCCGCTCAGTGCCGACAAATTCCCTAAAAGCGTAGGGCAAAAACATACAAAGGAAGGAATCAAGTAAAGGAAACAACATAGCAATTGATACCCAAAATAGAGTTATATTACAAGATAGCTTGCCGCAGCTCTAATGGATTGTTCCTATGACATGACCAACAACGGCAAGAAAAAGAAAAAGCGGGCGGCCTAGTCTACGCGACCGCCCTCAACCCTCTTGATTCCGCTCACCCTGTCCATGATGGGTGCGACAAGGGTCTTGAGCGCCTCCACATCGGCATCCGGCGGCAAGGACTTGAGGACGTTGGTGAGGTTGAGGCCTGGATTGCGGAAAGCCACCTTCATCAAGACCTTTTGAGAGCCTCACAGAGATCCGGGCGCGACTCCTCGGCCAGCTGTTTTGGGACTTCTTCCGGAGTCGCTCGAGGGCCGTCACCACGCCTCTTGAAGAACAAGCTGAGCTTGGCGCTGGGTTGGAGGTGCTCGTCGGAGGAATATCCGAGATCCACCATCCCAACATCGCCAGCTCCTCGTCGATGGCTGCAGCCGACATTCACAAGACCCTCGGTCCAGTGCTCCACATTCTCCTCAAGGCACTCAGGCGGCACAAGACTTCGCCCGGCCTCGCCTCGGGCCTTGATCTTCTCCTTCAAGGCCACTTCACGCTCCCGGCGCCTGGCCCATCCCGAGTCAAAGTAGTTAGCTTCAACTCAAGATCTGCATTGGAGTCCTTGGCGGCGCTTGAGCTCTTTGCTCCTCGGCGAGACGGCCTCGCAGCTCGCTAAGAGTGTAGGCGTCCTTCAAGGCCAGTGCTTGAGTGCGGCAAGCTCCTCGCCGCTCTCCTTGAGATCGGCCTCCAACTGCCACCTTCCGTCTCCAGCTCCTTCTTGGCGGCCT
This sequence comes from Aegilops bicornis, assembly GCA_021605145.1. NCBI lineage: Eukaryota > Viridiplantae > Streptophyta > Magnoliopsida > Poales > Poaceae > Aegilops > Aegilops bicornis. The sequence continues at coordinate 496,127,006 of CM038673.1, forward strand.
CGGCCAAGCAACATCCTTTGCTTCCTTGAGAGCCCCGCCAAATGTTTGCTCGCGCATGGAAAGATCCTCCTCGTGGCTGTCAAGGTTGACCTTCCGCTGCGCCAACTCGCCTTCCCGCGTAGACAGCTCCTCGGCAGCAAGCCGTTGTTGCTCTTCAGCCTCAGCCTTCTCGAGGAGGAAGGCTTTGCGCTCTTCGGCGAGCTGCTCCCGCTCCGCCGCCAAGGACCGGAGAGCTTCCTGGTTAAGGCCCCGGAGCTCCTCCGCGCGCTTCTCAATGTCCGCTCCCGCCTTCGCGACAAGCGCTTCCCTGGACTCCAGCTTGGCTTGTCGAGTGCGGTAGAGCGACAGCAGCTTCCGCAGCAGCTGCTCCTCCTCAGGCTCGCCGCTGCTGCTAGGCGCATCAACCAGTGTCAGCCCAGCGGAGGCGAGCAGCTCTTCGTCAAAAGTCTCCCCCTCGACCGGAGCCATGGAGCTCGACGCCCAGGGGAGCTTGATGAAGATGCCACGCTGGGCCTTCAAATAGGCGCCAGGGCTGGGGCTCTTGAACCCGAGATCTGCAGCGAAGAGCGGAGGGATCGGCGGTCGGCGTGGCGCCTGGCGCTCCTGCGGCCTCGGGGCCGTCGGTCACGATCGCCGGACCACCGGGCCACGGGCAGCAGCCTTGGCGGCCTCTCGCCAGCGGGCTCTTGGGCCTTGACTTCTTCTTTGATGGCAGCGGCGTCATCAGTGTTGCCGCGCACGTCCTCCTCGCCGGTGACCTCGGTCTCCATTGGCCCTATGGCGGATGGATGAAGAAAAGTCAAGCAAATAATCAGAAAGAAAATCAGAAGAAGAAGAACACAAGGGGAGTTCTCAAGCGAAGAGGTTACCTGTGCTAGGATCTGCAGTCGTGGTCTCAACCACCGGGGGATCACTGGCGCTGTCCCTTGCCGGAGAACCGACCCTTGTCGGAGAAGCCTCCCTTGCCGGAGAACGCTCCCTCGCCGGGGGATCTTCCCTTGGCGGTGTAGTCGAAGCAGACGGCATGTCGGGAGTGGCTTCAGGGCACTCTTGGTGAGGCTGCTCTGCTCCTACACAAATCAGCAATCAGATATCAGCAAAGAAAAGAGCACCCATGCACGTTTAACTGCAAGAAGTAGACCGTATACTTACGCTGGGGGTTGCGCTGGGGGCTGCTTTGAAGAAGAGTTGCCGCATCCGGCAAGGTGGTCTCGGACGCGCCCTCTGCCGTCGCAGTGGGTTCGTCCTCGACGACAATCACCGGGGTCTTGGCTCTCTTCGACATTCTCTGAGCCAGCGTCCTGAAAAGGAATGGGTTCAGAATGAAGCAGATCAGATACAAGACAAAGCAACAAATCGAATCGAAGAATTACAAGTACATCAAGGAATCTTACTCTTCTTCTTCCTCGTCAGAGCTGAGCGCGGAGAGGTCAAATTCTGGCCCGCCTTCGGTACGACGAGGCGGAGGAGTGGGTTCTCTTGGACGCTCGGCGGGAGCGGAACAGGTGGTCTGCGAAGGCCCCGCCCCGGTTGCCGCAGCGGCGTGAGAAGATCCCGCGGCAACAGTGCTTGCCGCGGTGGAGCGCGTCGCGCAGCGCTGCGGCTGTTGGCCCGCCGCCCGCTTCGTCTCCGGCCTTGCGAAGATGCGTCCTTTGTGGAGCTGGGGGCTCCGCTCGCGCAAGCTGCTTGAAGGTGGGGAGGATGCGCCCTCGGCGGGCTTCGCCGACTCGGCTTCAGGCTCGGCAAGCTCCTCCTGGCCGCAAACTCCTTTCGCCGACAAGGCTTGCCGCCTCTGCCGCCTCTGCCTCCTCCACGGTGAAGCCAAACTTCGCCACAGAAGGCTGCTGCCACCTCTTCCAGCCTGGTGGTGATGCGCTGCATCTCGTCATCGGTGGTGTCGTGGGTGAGGCCCCTCTGCTCGTCGGGGCGGATCAGCACTTCTACCAGACTATCGAAGAACTGCCGCACGACGTCATCTGCAGGCTCTTGCCAAGTGGGGACAATTCCATGCGAATCGCACAATGACATCATTGCACAGATGCGGTCGAGCGAGGAATTGTTGCACAGCGGAAACGACGCCCCTCGGCAACCTAAACATCTCCGGATGGTCAGGATCGGACTTGAACAGCTCCAAGAGCATTGCGTCAAGCTCCAAGACGGTGAAGTTGAAGTTGAGACCTGGGCGCAGCCTCATGATATCTGTCGTGTTCTGAAACTCCCAGGCAGGTCTCCTCCTCTCCCCGCAAGGCGGCGGCGGGCGAAGAAAGTCTCGCCAACAGTGCGTTTACGGTGAGTCCGCAAGTCTGAGGCGCGGCGATTCGAGTGATCGCGATCTTGACCTAGCGTCCTCCGGGGCCAGATTGCTCCAATCGTTGCCGCGCACTACTGGGGTTTGGCGCTGGGCGGTAAATGGCTGCGGTTTCTCCTCGACAATCCAACACCAAACATCCCTCCACTCCTCCCATTTGCTACGGAGCTCTCCCTCCAGATAGGCTTCCTTCTTGCCGACCCTGGAGATCCAAGCAATCCCCCCGGCAAGTGGCTCCCCTCTCTCAACTCGGGGTAAAAAGAAGTGGCGGAAAAGGGCTACATTTGGGTGGACTCCGACAAAGTTTTCGCAGAGATGTGCGAAAACTGCCATGGTCAGAACGGCATTGGGGGTGAAATCAAGGAGGTGGAACCCGTAGGTGTTCATGATGTCACAAAAGAACTTCGAGAGAAAGGCGGGCAGAGCCCAGAGAAGAAGAGCACGAAGAAGGATACCCGTCCGGGGCCAATTCCGAAGCAGCAGCGGGAGTACCTTCGTGGCGCTGGATGCGCTTCAGCGTCTCCGTCGACCGAAGAGGTTGTAGTTCTCCCTCAGCTCCCTCGCTGGCGGAAAGCTGGGGAAGATGGCCCGCTCCTTCCGCAGCGCCGCAAGCCGCTGCGCCTCGGCCGACTTCACGCACTTCCCCTTGTCGGCTTTCGGAGCCATGGCGGAGGCGGTGGACGAGATCTACGGCGTTGATGATGTTGCTGGCGACGGGGGGCGGAGCGCTGCTCTCTTCAGCCTCGGGAGGAAGGGGGGAGCAGCGGAGGTTTTCTCGAGATGGGACAAAGAATCGGCAAGGTGGGGCGGCCTGCCTCGCTTCCCGCTTATAAAGAGGGAGGCGGACGTTCGTTATTCGAATAAAGAAACCCCCACGATCTCGCCTAAGATCTCTCACACAACGCCGCACTCGATGCGTGCTGCCCGTGGGGGGGCGTGGTAGGTCCGGGTGAGTTACGGCGTGACCTGAGCCAGCGTGTCCTGCCTGTTTTGGGCCTGGCCCAACAGCGCCGGCATCGCATGTGGCCCAGCCCGGGGCTCTGCCGGTGTACTAGAGTAGGGGTACCCTAGTATCCCGAACTTGTGCACGGGCAGTTGCAGCCCTCCGCTGCATGGCTTAACGGTGACCGCCAAGGTCCTCCGTGGTTCCTTTGGAGCCATTCAAGAACAAAGTATTCAAGCCAAGGAGAGATAAGACCCGGCAAGAGGAGCTTGCCGGAAGGCCACCCAAAGCGCTTTGGGAGGCAAGGCCCGCAAGAGGAGCTTGCCGGGAAGGCCACTCAAGGCACCAACAAGACAACGCCCCGGCACGAGGAGCTTGCCGGGAAGGCCCAATGAGCGAAAAGCTTCCGGGCGCGACAAGACAACAACCGCGGCAAGGCGCTTGCCGCGGCAGACCACCTCTCTGTACCTACGCTCCAGCGCATCCACTAACGTGTCGCCATGGGACCTTTCTAGGCGCCAAGGGCGAGAGGTCAGGCAGCCAGCGGTGCGAGGTGGCAAGCGGCGCCGACAAGATTGCCATCGTGGCAAGCGGTGGCGCCTCGACGGTTCTGTTTGCACCGTTAGGGCAACGAGACGGGCATTTAATGCCTTTGTCCCCGCCGCCGTGGTTAGGTATAATACATCAGACACCTTTGTACAAGTAGGTGTACCAACCACTACTTTTCCATTTGTACCCTTGTCTCACGTTGCCACGTCGGAGACCCCTTGAGCATATAAAAGGAGGCCCATGCGCAACGTAGGGGGTCGATTCCACTCATGCTTTCGGGCCTCGTTAGCAGCTCGTGTATCTGTAGCACTCAGCGCTTCCCGAGCAAGAACGCAATACACCTGCACATGCAGCGGTAGGAGTGTTATCTGCGGAGAGCTCCGAAGCTGGGTAAACCTCTCGTGTGCTTCGCCTCGATCTGCTCTTCGTGCGACCTCCGCTCCCCGCCGAACCGAAAGGGGCTCGGTCCGCCGACCCCATTGGTGTTCGTGGGCCAGATCAGCCTGCCCCGACACCGTCCCGTCCGTCGCCGCTCCTCCTCGCTTCGACACGCGCCCTGGCCAGTGAGGCATGCGGTGCCATGTAGGCAGGCAGGAAGCTGAGGTTGCGCAGTGGTGGAGCCTTGACGAAGATCTGCATGCCGCCACGCAGGCGCTTGATGAGTTGGCCCGGGAGCTGCATGTTGCCACGCAGGTGCCTGCTCAGCTGGTTGATCTGGCAGCTGCATGCGAACGATGGTGGAAACTTGGTTGGCGCAGTCCTGGCGGTGGCCCTGCTGGCGTCCTTGGTGCGGGCTTTGCCGGGCGACCCGGCAAGGGTCTTGCCGGGTGGCCCGGCAAGGGTCTTGCCGTGGCGCGCCGTCGTTCCCGGCAAGGACCTTGCCGGGGGTCTCGTGGCTTTCCTTGGCAAGGATCTTTCCGAGGATCATCGTCTTCTAATCCTCATCTGATCTTGAATATGTCTTCACGAAGATCTGCATGCCACCACAGAGGTGCCTCCCGAGCCCTGGCCCCACGTGGATGATGGTGTTGGGGACCGTGGGCTCAAGGGTGGCTCGCTCACTGGTGGGGCGAAGACTACCCGCAAGGGTCTTGTTGGGGCTCTTGAGGCTGCCCGGCAAGGGTCTTGCCGGGAACTTACTGATCCTTCGCTCTTTGTGGTCTTGGCCTTGGCGTTGCTCGGTTATCTTGGGCTTGGTTTTACCTTGGTTCACCTCTCCTGTTCTGCTTGGTGCGGCCGTGGGCGCGGCTCCGACTGCCCGTGCACAGGTAAAGGGATACAAAGGTGCGCCCCTTCTTTTGTACACCGACAGGAGCCCCCGGGCCTGGGCCACACATAAGAGCGACACGTTGTTGGGCCAGGCCCAAAATGGTGCGTGGGCAGGCGGGGCGGTTTTTATCGCGGTAAAACTTTCACGCGTTGCACTTCCCACGACCCGCGCGCGGCGCGGCATGGCATGGAGGGGTGCGCGTGATGTGGGCGGTATTCGTGGGGCGGTTTATGCACGCATGCGTCACATTGCAGTAGAGAGGCGACTCACGCCTTCCCCGTAAAAAGAGGGAGGCGTGGAGGCGCGGCTCATTTATTGAATGGGGCCGAGTCAGGTCTTCAAGGCGTCCACACCCCATGATCACGGGGTGGGGAGAGGTCGCTTCACCCGTCCCCTCGGTTCTGCACGCCTGCCACGCGTCCTTCATGCGCCTGGGGTGGCAAGTGGTGGAGGTGGGAAACCGGGCCGTCGCTGGTTGGGGCCGTGGGTCGGTCCTGATTCAGTGCCCCTCTGGTGGCTGGATTGGTCGAGCGGGGCGGCCAAGCCCTGACCCCGCCCCTTTATAAGGAAGGGGAAGGGGGGATGGCGTCCCGCACTCTCCTGTCATCCATCTCTTCTCGCTTCTGCTTCTTCCTTCCACTCGTCATGGAGAAAGGGAATCTTGGTCCCTTGACGGTGGTGGCTAGGGTCGCCGCTCGACAGCGCGTCCCCCCTCCTCCTGAGCCTCGATGGTAGAGCAGACCGCGAGGGGAAGGGGGAGGGGGCAAGGACGTGGGCGAGGCCGGGGCAGAGGTCGTAGTGCTCGGGGAAGAGGAGGACGGGGCGGTGCGCCGGCTTTGCCCCCACCAATAATGCCTCTTCCAATACAAGGCCATGTTGGAGACCAGCCCCGTGAATTCTTCATCAGGCTGCGCCGGCCTCCGTGTCGCCGTCTTCGTCTTCCCGCTCCGTTCGCTCGGGAGATGGAGCGTGACCCGCCCCAATCCCTCAGATTGCACATGAGGGGTTGTGGGAATGGGGGCACGCGGGTCGACGTCGACTTCCCGGCTCCTCGGGTGATGTACCTCCGCCGCGGATGGAAGACGTTCGCCCGGATCCACAGCCTGACAGCGGGGCTTGTCCTCTACTTCAAATTAATGGAGGACGGCCTGCTCTCCATCAAGGTCTTCGGAGACTTCGGGACTCGCCTGAAGTGCTGCGTGGAGAGCTCCTCCGACGGAGATTCCGATGATGGAAGCTCTTCCTCGAGCGAAAGTGATGAGGAGGACAACGTGGCAGACGACGGGGACGAGTCTGACTAGGCGTCGGACGCCCCGCGCATGGGCGGGTGCGGCAGCAGCATCATCTGCACATGGCCACTCCTTCGATAGAGTTCTGCCGGGGATGGGGCCAACTCCTTGAACTTCTCGGGGTAGTCTCCTTGGGCGGCTGGCGTTGGGAGGCTGCGGAAGAGGAAGAGGGCGGGCAGCAAGGCCGTCAACTCGGAGTACGCGGGCACCGACGCCTTCATTGCATATTTCCGGTCCTGCCGCCTCGTCTTCCAGCTCCTTTCCCGGCACCGTCATCACCGGCCCACCCGTGGGCGGCCATCGAGGTGTTCCCTTGGTGCTTTCTGCTGCTCGTAGCTCGCCTAGGCGCCCCTTTTGCCCTTTCGCCTCCTTGACCTTCCTCCTGAGGAGAGGGACAAGAAAGGGATTACGGGCATCTTATCTCTTTTTTAGCCTGTAAGCCTGCGGGCCTTTGTCAAATTTAGAACTTATAATCTCCTTGCTCATGTTTTTCATTCCGTACGAACTGTACCTGTATGGGATGTTTTTAATGAAAAAGGGATGTTTGCCGGGTTTTTCGTTCGCGGGTAGACCCCGCGACAAGGAGCGAATCCTTTTTATTATTTAAGATAAACATTTTTCGCCCGGCAACAGGCCTCGCCGCCCCCTTACTTCACTCGACCATTCTCGCGTTCTTGGCGGAGGCAGGGATGAAGTAGGCTCAGGCTCCTCGTTCTGCCTCCTTGCCGCCGCAGCTACAACCGAATCCAAACCTAGGATATAATCCTTAGGTATAGGAAAAGGGGGAGCACGGTAGCCCGGAGATAAAACAAGGTTTCACATGCCCCAGTTCCGTTCCGAATTGCATGACAGAGGATGAAAGATTTATCTGGCTCTGCAGCCCCCGACAACCTCATCTTGCCACGGTTGGATCCTTGTACTCGCAGCCCCTGACAACTTTGGTTTGCCGGGGTTAGGACATCGGTCCGTGCCCTTTCTTCCAAGTAGCTCAACAGAAATTCTCATGTGCCCCGCGAACCAAAAGATGACAGAAAAGGACAGAGAGACGCGCACTCGACCTCTAACCTAGGGGTTAGTCGCCGCCAAGCACTATCAACCCTAACCAAGGAAGAGACTCGACCTAGCATGCATGCTATAAATTAGGGCACCATCGCTTCATTTATTTATGCTCAGGGTCTGCGCCTGGCTTTGTACGAAGGGTTACATGCCTCGCCGGCAAAGCTTGCACAAAAGATGGCTTGCCGGGAGGCCCGGCAAGCCGCGCCTTATGGGTAAAACTTGTGAAGATGCTCGATGTTCCAGGAGTTGCTCACTGGGACAACATCTTCAGTCTCCAGGCGGACTGCGCCAGGCCTGGTGACTCGTATTACCCGATAAGGGCCTTCCCACTTCGGCGTCAACTTGTTGGAATTCTTGGCCGACTGAACACGCCGAAGAACAAGGTCGCCTTCCTCAAAGCTCCAGGCATGAACCTTGCGGCTATGGTAGCGGCGCAAGGCTTTGTCGGTAGCGTCTTGCTCTCAATACCGCTCAAGACGATCTTCCTCAAGGAGCGTCGCGTCATCTTGGTGCAACTGCTCTTGCTCAAGCTCATCATAAGCGAGCACTCGAGGTATATGAGTCCCATGGGGAGAACTGCTTCTGCCCCGTAGACCAGGGAAAAAGGTGTCTGGCTGGTGGCTCAATTTGGCGTCGTCCTGATCAACCAAAGAACCGCGGCGATTCATCAATCTAGCACCTTCCTCTCTCGTGCAGCTTGTCAAAAGTCTTTGCTCTGAGGCCTCGCAACACTTCAGCATTTTCCCTCTCCGCTTGGCCATTGCTCCGTGGGTGTGCCATGGAAGCAAAACAGACCTTGCTGGCGAGGTCTTGGATGTATTGCATGAAGGTGTGGCTTGTGAACTGTGTGCCATTGTCAGTGATGACTCTGTTTGGCTCACCAAAATAGCACACCAGTCCCTTGAAGAACTTGACAGCTGATTGAGCAGTCACCTTTCTCACTGCTTCCATCTCCGGCCACTTTGTGAACTTGTCGATTGCAACGTACAAGTACTCAAATCCCCGACGGCTGGGGAAAGGGCCCAAGATATCGAGCCCCTGCATCGAGAATGGCTGGGAGAGAGGGATTGTTTGAAGGGCTTGAGCTGGTTGATGAAGCTTCTTTGAATGGAACTGACACGCTTCACACTTGGTTACTAGTGCCGTCGCATCCTGGAGGGCGGTGGGCCAAAAGAAACCCTGCCGGAACGCCTTTCCGACAAGGGCCCTCGACCCTATGTGGGAGCCACATATGCCTCCATGTATCTCCGCCAAAAGCTCCAGTCCTTCCTCCCGGGGGATGCACTTCAATTTCACGCAGCCTTCTCGTGTACAGGACGTCGTCGACGAATTGGTACAGTGCGGACCAACGGGCTACTTTCTCCGCTTCTTCCTGCTCTTTAGGAAGTTCCTCTGTTTGGAGGAATCGGACAGTATGTTGTGTCCACGCTGGAGCCCGGGGCTCGACGGCAAGGACCAAAGGCATTTCCTCAGCCATGGGCGTGGCTGTCTCCATGGCCAGGGCTTGGCGCCCTGCCGAAGCTAGTTGCCCTTTGGCAGGCTCAGCGTCCATGGCAGCACCCTTGCCGGCAGCCCCAGGGGGCTCGGTAGGAAACTACTTGCCGGGACCTGACTTCCTCCGCTTGTTCTGCCCCGTTGATGGTTCGAAGAGGTGTGCTTGCCGGAGTGGGTGCGACAGGTCTTGCTGGGCTTCTTCTCCCCCCCCCCCCCGGGCCTTCAGTGGCAGGAGCAGGTGCCTTGACGGCAGATGCTGCAACTGCTTCCCGGTAGAGTTGGTCGGCGCAGATCAGCGCGTCCTTCTTGTCGGAGGGGACGGAGATGATGGTCAATGGCCCGGGCATCTTTAGCATGTTGTAGGCGTAGTGTGATGCCGCCATGAACTTGGCTAGTGCCGGGCGGCCGAGGATCCCGTTGTACGGCAAGGGGATCTCGGCCACGTCGAAGATGATCCTCTCTGTCCTGTAGTTCAACTCTCCTCCAAACGTCATGGGCAGTGTGACCTTCCCCTTCGGCTGGCTCCTCCCGGGATTGACCCCTTGAAACGTGCCTATTTCCTCGAGTTCTCCATCAGGGATTTGCAACCTTTTGATCACGACAGGCGAGATCAGGTTCAGGTCGGCCCCGCCGTCAACCAACATCTTATTCACCCTGAGGTTGTGTATTGTTGGTGAGACCAACAATGGCAAACACCCAACCGCGGTAGTGCGGTCAGGGTGGTCCTCGGCGTCAAATATGAGGGGCGTGCTGGACCATTTTAGTGGCTTCCGGGCGTCGAACGACGGCTCTGCTGCTGTAATCTCACGCGCCCACTGCTTGAGCTAGCGGTGAGAGGTATGCAGCGAGGCGCCGCCATCGGTGCAAATGGCCTCCATAGCCTTCTGGACCCCTTGCTCACGAGATTTGTCGTCCTCGTCGTGATCATCGTCTTCTTGTTTCTTGTCACGGCCCCGGGCAGGCCTCTCTTGCTGGTTGTCCTTGTCGGGGCGGCTTCCTTGGCCGCCACGCTTCTTGCCAGATCCCTCAGCACCGTCCTGGTCCTTCTCCTTGTCCCGCCTCTCATACTCAGCTTTTTGCTTCTCAGCAAGCAGCTCGACTTGTCGGTAGTTCTGGAGGTCGTGGCCCTTGGTGCGGTGGATCTTGCAGTATTTCTTGCCAGAGCTTCCTGGCTTGTCGGCAGCCGCCAAGGCCCGGCAGGCGGCGCACCCGGCAATCTCCTTGCCGGGGGCGTCTGCCTTGACCTTCTTGCTGGCACCAGTGTCGTCAGATCCCTTAGCGGCAAGCACAACCTTGCCTTTGCGTTTCTTATTGCGACGCCGGCCCTTCCTCGTCGGGGTGGCGGCGTCTTAATCGGTAGAGTCGGTTTCCACGCCGGCGTCTTCGCCGAGGTACTTCCTTCCCTCTTCAGCCCTGGCGCACCTATCGGCCAGAACATAGAGCTCGGACACATCCTTAACCTTGGTCATCGCCAGCTCTTCGCGCATCTTGCGGTTGCGCATGTTCTGGTGGAACGCGCTGATCACAGCGGTGGGATGAACGTCGGGGATGTTGTACTGCACCCGGCTGAAATCCTGGATGTACTTGCGCAGGGTTTCCCCTTCCTTCTGGGGAATGATATGCTGATCACTAGCCTGGCCGTGAGCTTGGTGGCCTCCTGTGAAGGCGCCAACGAACTCATGGCACATATCTGACCAAGAAGAAATGGAATCCACCGGCAAGTGCATCAACCAAGACATCACATTGAGCTTCAAAGGCCGGTGAAATAGTTGGCAAGCACCTTGTCGTCGCGAGCTCCAGCAGCCTGCATCGCGATGGTGTAGATGCTGAGGAACTCGGACGGATGGGTCTTGCCAGTGTACTTCTCGCCGATGTCGGGCTTGAACATGCGGTGGGACAGCCACTGGAACTGCAGCAGCTCACGGGTAAAGGCGGGGCAGCCCACCTCATAAGGTAGGGCGCCGGAGACCCCCGGTGCCGGGTGGTCCATAGTGGGTCCCACCCTCTTGTCCGACTGGCGGCGCGTTTCGCGCCGGCGCTCGACGGTGGTTCGAGCGTCTTCGTGAGCTTGTTCCCGAAGGACCTGGCGCTGCTCGCGGAGGGTCTGCGGGTCGGACGACGCTATGGAGATGTTATCACAAGCGTCGTCACGACGGGCCGACGCCCGCGACGGCTGGCGAGGAGGAGGAGAGTGCACTGGCGCAGCTCCCCGGTCCTCCCAATGCCAGCATGTGGTGGCTCGGTGGAGCGCCGACCCGAGGGCCCCGCCGGTCACGGATCGTCTTTGTTGGCGACGACGACGAGGCTCCAGATGGTGGCCTTCCACTCGTCGAGCTTCTCTGTAGCAAGAGGGAAGTCGAGGAGCAGCTGCGCGCGCGCCAAAGCTTCTGCTGGTATGGGCGGCGGCGACAGCTGCATGGATCGCAGCACGCTTCGACTTCCAACTATGTTAGAAGGAGCTCCGTTACGACCCAGCGGCCGTGTGCCATCTTCGCCAGCACTTCGGCGGGCGTGCTGAACCCCTTCATCTTGCGGATGACGCACAGGGCTCTTCCCACGACGGTGCCCAGGGACACCAGCGTGGTGACGCTGCTCGGCGCGCACACCATGGGAAGAGCGCGCAGTGGTCGCCGGTGTGGGCGTCTTGGAGGTCGATGCGCTGCCCGGAGGTGGCACAATGACACCCCTGGAGGGCCCTGCGCCACCTACGGGGGGCCCAGCTCCGTCTTTAGATCTGGCGACGTGCGGCCGGTCGTATGGCGCGCGAATGACACCGCTCGCCAGGCTCTGACTGCCAGAGCGATGCTGGTGCTCGCGGACCGCGGCATGGGTCCTGTCCGCAACCGGTCCACTACTCGTCCGCACCGGCACGGGCCATTCGGCTCCCAACGAGCCGATCGCCGTGGCCGTCTTCTTCTTAGGATCCATGGCGACGAAGAACTGCTGGGCTAACTACTAGACCAGATTCTCACAATTGCGCCCCCTACCTGGCGCGCCAAAGATGTTGGGGAAAATACACCTATGGGATCACAAGAATCCCTACTACGGTTGCCGGGGCGCAGGGTTGTGAGAAGAGCAGGATTAGTAACCAGCATGAGGATCGTGTACCCAGGTTCGGGCCGCGAGGATGCGTAAAACCCTAGTCCTGCTTTGGTGGGTGTATTTCAGAGATTTCTTGAGCTCTTGAACTAGTTGTGGTCAGTGCGTGGTTCGAAAGAGCCGAATCCTTCTCCAGTATGCCACGGGCCTCCTTTTATAGTCGGAAGGGGCTGCCACGGTGGCACACAGGAGGTGGAAAGGCACACAGTGCTATGAGCTTATCGCTCGTATTACAGGACAAGATACATTTAATGCGTAGCTTAGGTGTCCCCTAGCTTTATCGGGGACGGGTGCGAGGCCCATCCCGTCCGTCGCTGCTCCTCCTCACTTCGACACGCGCCCCGGCCAGTGAGGCATGTGGTGCCATGTAGGCAGGCATGCAGCTGAGGTGGCGCGGTGGTGGAGCCTTCACGAAGATCTGCATGCCGCCACGCAGGCGCTTGACGAGTTGGCCCGGGAGCTGCATGTTGCCATGCAGGTGCCTGCTCAGCTGGTTGAGCTGGCAGCTGCATGCGAACGATGGTGGAAACTTGGTTGGCGCAGTCCTGGCGGTGGCCCTGCTGGCGTCCTTGGTGAGGGCTTTGCCGGGCGACCCAGCAAGTGTCTTGTCGGGTGTCCCGGCAAGGGTCTTGCCGTGGCGCGCCGTCGTCCCCGGCAAGGACCTTGCCGGGGGTCTCGTGGCTTTCCTTGGCAAGGATCTTGCCGAGGATCGTCGTCTTCTAATCCTCATCTGGTCTTGAAAGTGTCTTCACAAAGATCTACATGCCACCACAGAGGTGCCTCCCGAGCCCTGGCCCCACGTGGATGATGGTGTTGGGGACCGTGGGCTCAAGGGTGGCTCGCTCACAGGTGTGGTAGCTGCCCCGACAAGGGTCTTGCCGGGGGAACCTGCTTGGTCCCTCTGCTCTTTGTGATCTTGGCCTCGGTGTTGCTCTGGTTATCTTGGGCTTCGGTCTTACCTGGGCTCACCTCCCCTGTTCTACTTGGTGTGACCGTGGGCGCGACTCCGACTGCCCGTGCACAGGTAAAGGGGTACAAAGGTGCGCCCCTTCTTTTGTACACCGACAACTACCTACAAGAAAACAAATAAACAAGACAATAAGGAAATAAATAGGCAGGCAACTTACGCTAGGCTATCACGGCTATTACACATATTACATCCACTGGGCTTCAAAGTTCGCCACCAGTGCAAATATAGGGAACAAAGCAGCATATAAACGCAACAAAATAAGTCCAGAACTGAAACCACTTCAGAAGAGCTCAAGAAACAATATCCTGGGTACCCATAATGCTGGCAAGATGCTTAGCAAGCTTATTAACTTTCTCTTGTTTGGCGCTTAAATCCTCCAGCACTTGTTGTTGCACCAGAAAGTATGCATCTGAATTCTGCAGGGACTTCCTCAGTCCTTCGGCTTCCTGTCGCATAACATCTGATCGATGTCTTTCAACTTGAAGTTGAGACTCAAGAAGCCGAACTGATTCAGGCAGCAAGTTCGAAGAGCTGGTGCCAGCAGTAGTAGCCAGTAACTCAAACACTACATCAAGAGAGGACTTTGGGGTTGTATCGGTGTCTTCAATATAGTTTTTATCAGCTTTCTTGGAGACCAACAGGGATGCCTCACTATCTTGAACCTTATCTGCATTACTTCCTCTACCATTGCATAACGGGGCACTCTTCTCCAATATTTTATCTGCATTCTAAAAGAGAAACAAACAACACATCATAGGTTTACAATGTAGTACATGAAACTCATTTTGGTAAACCAGTTCAGTAGTAAGGTGGACAGGATAACAGCATGAAACAAACATATATCTATGTAGTATGGTCACTGTATGGTCTATATCATTCTAGTTTATGTTGCCAAATCAAGATAGATACAGTTCGAATCATATGTATTTAAGACAAAGCAGCTTAGATAGAATATAAGTGTGGGAAACTACATAGCAATAACAACACTTGTAAGGTGCATGGCATGAGAATATAACTGTTTATTCATTTGAAACTGAAATCAGCATAGAGCAAGTTACAATAGCAAACACGTTAAAGAAACAGGTTTAAAACATACCTGTTGCGCCATTGGAGTTTCAATTGCATCCTTCATATTTGAAATTAGTTGGTATGAGTAAATACAAAGGATGCAAGAGTAAAGTAGTATGAACCATAGCTACGGAACCCGACACTGAACAATTCTTCTTCTACTTTAAGCGTTGACTTGGGGTTCGGAGTGGTGGTCCTCGTGCTTTGGGCACTGCAGTTGCCTTACTAACTGATCGTGTTTGGGTGCTCTGTGGTGGAGACCGTGATGTGTCAACGGGAACTGGGTTACTATCTGCTGGGGTTGGGGTTACAAGGGGTATAGCTGGTTCTCTGTCCAACTGGGTAGGGGTACAATCTGCGTGAGTCTGGGTTATGTGTGGTGGGGCTAGTTCTTGGGCAAGTACAACCATGGTTCTATCTCCATCGACAGGTAGCACGTTCTTTTCTTAAGACCGTGTTTTTATTCCCACAGATACTGCCATCACCCCCTCCAATTGAAATGGCTGATAAACAAGAAAAGTAATTGAATGTACATACATTGTCAGATAGACAGGTGCGATGGATAGTAGGGAAGAAAATAGGGCATGAAATAATTCACATTTATGTTGTCTAACCAAACAGAATAGCAGGACATAATTTCACATATATGATGGCTAATTAAACAGGATAGCATGACAGAATTTCACATGTATGATGGCTAACTAAACAGGATAGAATGACATACTTCAAAAATATGATGACTATGTAAACAGGATGACATGATATAACTATACGATGTGTCTATTAAAGTGGTTGGCATGCCATAAATCACAAACATGCCGTCGATGGAAACATGATGGCATATATAATTCATGGATAGAATGACATAATTCAAAATATGATGACTATGTGAATAGGATGAGATGATATAACTATATTATGTCTTTAGAAAATGGGTTGGCATGCCATAATTCAGATACATGTTGTCTATGTAAACATCATGGCATGATATAATTCAAATATATGATTTATATACTAAGGAAGTGAGCAGAGGGCAATCGCATATATGATGTGTCAACTAAGGAGATGGCATTCAATATCGTGTATATGATGTAAAAACTAAGCATTGCAATACAACATATGCATGATATGGGTAATATAACCTCGCCAAGTTTGAGCATACACCTCGTGGGGATAATAGGACTGGTCATACGCCTCGAATCCTCCTCTGAAGAGCTATCTATAACCAGCAAGATATCCGCTTCACCAGGTAGCATTGTCTGCTCTGAAGACCTTGTTTTCACTCCAGATTTCTCCATCACCAATTCAAATGGCTTTTGCACAGGAAGAGCAGTTGAATATACAAACATTTTCCACAAAAGCAATGAGAAATACAAAAAAAGGACGGCATGATATAATTCACATATATGACGCTTGGCTAAACAGCATGGCATTGCATAATTCAGATATATAATGCCTTGCAACAAGATAGCATTGCATAATTCACATATATAATGTTTTGCAACAAGATGGCATTGCATAATCCACATATATGGTAATTAGACACTAAAAAGGTGGCATTCATACAAAGCATGTCTAAACTAAGAAAATGACATAGCAATTCAAGATACCATACGCACGATATGAGCATCATAACCCTGCCAAGTTAGAGCATGCACCTCCGGGGGGGGGGGCAATAGGACTGGTCATCTGTCTCTAAATCCTCCTCTGAGGAGCTATCTGTAACCAGCAAGACATGCGCCCGTCGATAGCATTGTTCGCTCAAGACCTTGTTTCCACTCCAGATTTTTCCATGACCGTGCCGAATGGCTGATGCACAGGAAGAGTAATTGAATGTACTAAAATTGTTGACAACTTTAACACGTAATAAAAAATGATGTCATGATATAATTCACATATAAGATGACTGGCTAACCAGGGTGGCATTGCAAAATTCACATATATGATGCTTGGCTAAACAAGATGGCATTGCATGATCCACATATACGGAAAGAAACTAAATAGATGGCATTGACACAAAGCATGTCTAAACTAAGCAGATGAAATCTTTGATGTATATAGTAAGCAATGCAAGGCACCATATGCATGATATTACCAACATCAGCATGCCAAGTTAGAGCGAAGACCTCATGGGGTAAATAGGAGTGGTCTTACGTACGAATCCCCTCGCACAGTTATCTTCCTCTTGATTATGATCCGAAATGGGTGGAGGGGGGCTGCCTTTGCGCCCACCATGGAGCGACATCTGCATGAAATTTTATTGCCACGCAAGGCTCGTCTCTTTTGCTCTACATGTTCAGTTCCATTGTGTACAATAACTGACATGCATAGGAATAAAACATAGTGAGATTATGTAAGGAGTGCATGCAAAAATCCAGAGTGATGGTAGCAAACTGTGGATAGACCCAAAACAAATGATAGCAGGCAGATATTAGCTTTAGTTAAAAAATACAGATAATGGCTCCTTTAATGTTTGTTTGCACCCAACATGAAACTCATAGTAGACACCGAGATTAACGGATAGTAGACAAATAGTACTGATTGCTGCCCCAATATGTACCCCACAACAATTTAAAACTCAAGTTTGACATAAGTTTGGACTTGAGTCGAGTCTAATAGGTGAACACGACGATAAAGTAGCATGTCATCATATTAAGCGATGCATAACGAAGCAGACATGGAGGAGTGCGACCTCTCTTGCGGACCCGTGTAGTCCTCAAGGTCATCTGCTTTCGATTGATGATGGTAATGCGGTTGTCGGCTACCGGGCGGCGGGAAGAAGATCCGAGGCGGCGAAAGACAGTCTCGAGAGCGGATCCTGCTGTGGTGAACCCTTCCGTTGTTGGAGCAGCTGAAATGGGGTGGAACACAACACCTTGATGGCAGGTGATAAACCACACAAGGTTTTCTTTGACACATATCTATAACAGAAGTAATTGTGTAAGGGCTTGTTTGAATTTGAGGATTCTAACAATGCAGGGATAGGAAATAGACAGGAATAGGATAGGAATGCACATGCAAAACAGAGAATTTAAAAACACAGGATTTCTGCCAATCTGGGTGTTTGGTTCACAAGAATTGGAAGATCACATGATGCAAAGAAGCATGGTGAGATTAAGTCAAACCACAAGAAGTGTACAACCTCTTTGGCGAAGCCATGTCGATCTCAGCGTGATTGGGTAGGCCGGTGAGGATGCTCCGGCCGACTTGGCTGTCGGAGGAGGGGAAGAAGATCGTAGGCATCTAGAGATGGAGCCCGAGGTACTGCTCCGCTGTGATGGAGGGTTTCCTCGTTGGAGCAGCTTCGGTGAGTTGTACGACGCCGAGGCTGAAGCAGGACAAGAGATACAACGTTAACCTGAGTGGAATTCTAATAGCATCTCCAATAGATGACATAAAATACATAACCACAAAGTGCTAGATGTATACATCGGCCACTCATCTCTGAACTTAACTGTCAAAAATGAATTTAACTGTCGAAATCGAACTTAACTTTCGAAACTAAATTTTGCTGTCGAAACTGAATTTTACTGTCGAAACTGAATGCACTAGAGGTGAGGCTACAAGTCAGTCGACTGAATTTTCATCTCTGGTCAGTCAATTTTGTAGCCGTTGGATACGAAATCAAGGGCCTGTAGTTCATCTTCAACCTCGACCCCCTGAGCTGCCAGCCACCACCGGCCAAACAGCCTCGCCCGCCACCATGGCCGACGGGTGGCGCCGCCCGCCGCTTCAAAACACTCCCCACCGGCCGGTCCACCGCCGCCCGGCCATCCTCAGAGGATACGAAATCAAGGGCCTGCAGTTCATCTTCAACCTCCACCTCGAGCCGCCACCACCACTGCCAAACAGCCGCCCCACCGCCATGGGCCGGTGGTGCGCCGCGCCTGCCGCTTCGAAAACACTCCCCATCGCCGTCCGCCAAGAACCCCAGCCATCCCTGTAGCCCCCCCCCCTCCCCCGTGTCGAGCTCTTTCTCCGGCGATCCCCACGCCACCGTCCCCATCCTGAACCCTAAGATAGATAGTGGGGTACCTCTCTGGCGAGCCCCCCTCCCCGCTGCAGCTGATTCTTCCTTAACTCATGAGCCCCCCACCCCTTGAAAATCGATGACCCAAAAGTTGATTCAGTCGACTGAAGTGTAGCTAAATCGGAGTAGCATCGCAAGCAAGAGCAAGAGCGAGAGCAGCAGTGCGAGCAAGAGCAAGAGCAGAACAGGCAGGGGACTGAGAGCAAGAGCAGAGCAGCAGCGCGAGTGAGAGCTAAAGCAGCAGCTCCTACTGATGTGGACGTCACCACCGAGGGAGCGACGTCGTGGAGGATGTGGTCGGCGACGCCGCCGTGAATGGAGACGCGCCGTGTCGGCTCGGGACCGAGGGCCGGCAGCATCGTGAGATTGAATCAAGAAGACAATGCGGCGATTAGTGTACAACCTCTTTGGTGGCGCCGATTAGGCCGCAGCTTCATCCGAGGAAACGGTGATGATGTTGCTCTTCCGGTGGTGCAGGTGAAGACAGCGGTGTGGGAATGGAGGTGGCGCGAAAGACGAGGGGAACATCGTGGAAGCTCCTTGGAGGTGGAGGACGGGGTGTCTGAACCGGCGGGACGACCAGATCGACGACAGATCCTCATCCTGTACGGTGGATGAGGGACGTCGAGGTGTTGCTGTGGACGACGTCATCGGGGAAGAGGCTCCGGCTGGGTGGCGGACGGAGGAGGGTGTGGGGCTTCGTGGCTTTTGCCGGCCTCGGTGTATGAATGGGTGGGCGGATGGGATGGGAGTGGGGAACCATGGCTTAGGGACGCACTTGCCCGAAATGTGGGGTAAGTTACGAAAGTACCGCCACCGATTTGAGGCGGTTCTTTCAGTTCAGGGGCATCATGGGCATTTCGCTTGTTGGGATTTCACAGGAGGTGGGAGTTTTCGCGCGCGTTGTAATTTTGGAATAACAAGGCGCGGGTTGAGATGGAGGGAGTTGTCGGAGCAAAACAAGACAAAGATATATTTAAATATTTCGGGCTAACAAGGCGTGGGTTGAAGAGGCGGGAGTTTCACAGCACGATAGATAGAGACGCTAGCTTGAAATTTCAGCATAACAAGGCGCGGCTTGAAATTTCGGGAGAACAAGCTTCACGTGTACCAAAAAAGACAATTTAGACTAGTATGATATACTACGTACAATGTGTTTAACACGCACAACACACACAGACACCATTTAGACTAGTAAGGTACACGTGCATTGCACGCATGAGATTTGGCAACCAAATTATGAATAAATACCACATTATAGCATGTAAGCTTTGAGTCATATATGCATGATGTAGATGTTCGTTTAATTATTGTAATTCATTTCATTCAAAATCGTCTAGTTTTTATAAGAAAGCTAATCTATTTTATGATTCATGGAATTGTGCGTTGTAAGGCATAAAGTAAAAAAAATCATGTAGAAAAACATTTGGGAAATTCTGATATGGAAGATTCTAGAACAAAGAAGAAGTGCTTGTGTATTGAGGTTTGTGCATTATGCTTAAGTTCAACCATAGAGTCTTCTAGATTGTACATGTGGCAAAATCTCGTGGAATCTAGATGATATCCAACGGCCAGTAGTGCTCAAATTTGCCAGCTCTGCACCATCGGATTGGCCTCATCCAACGACCATCTTTCAAAGTTAAAGTTATCCGCACACTATATAAAAAATATATAATATAATATATATATATATAGGGGTATAGATATACATATGTGATGCGAAAGCCACCCATCATCTCCAATTAGAATAGTGTGTCCATGCACGGATGCAATCTGGCCAAACGATGTCTGCCATCGGCATTTGAAATTCAAACCAATCTGACCTTGTTCAATGTGTATACATTGCAACATGCTCGTTTCCAAACCACACCGCGCAGATCTCCGTTATATTCATGCATGCGTGGGTTTCAAACATCATGATCTCTTATTCAAATATTTGAATTCAACTTTACATTGATTATGACCTCACCTAGTCTTTTACACCCACACATTGGTCTTCTCTTTATAATTGTACCACTAACTTTCTCTTGTGCATGCATGCACACACACTACCAGTCGGCATTATCCATCGCACACATGCAATCTTTTTCTTCAGGTCAGTCTCCCATGAAGGCACACACACACACACATCCCCCCTCTCCATCATATCGAGCATTCTTTATCTCTCACGTGCATGCGCAACGATCGATGTTCCTCTATGTGTGTGTGTGTGTATAGCTAGGTCTTTCATAGTTTTCCACATAAACCGATCAATCTATATATCTATTGAGGTCTCACCCTCTTTCCCACGTCCACATCGATCAATCTATACCTCTCTATATAGGATTACATATATAGCTAATACACCCACATTAATTATATATCCAACGCCCCCTCTCATCAGCCATGCCTTCCGCTTCATCTCTCGGGACGCCACAAGACAATGGCAAAGACAAGGGGCGGCAAGGGCCCTGCCCCCCCTAACATCACTATATATCAAGGCTAATATGAATGTGATCATTAGACAATTGCTGGTAAAAATGGTTTAAGTTCATGATTGGCCCTCCTCGTAAAGGATTAGCAATGCTTGCCCCCTAGCTGATGGGAAATTTTTCATGGCTCCGCCATTGCGCGCAACAGCGCCGATTCTCGCCCCCTCTCTCTAAATATCGATCTCGCAGTTGTGCACTCCTTCATAGTCTCCCTCCACTCAGCCCCTCGCACCATCTTCTAGCCCCCACCGGATTTTGCCACATGTACAATCTAGCAGACTCCATGGTTGAACTTAAGCATAATGCACAAATCTCAAAACAACAGTGGTTCTTCTTTGATCTAGAATCTTCCGTATCATAACTGCCCAAACTTTTTTTCTAGTTGAATTGCCATTATTTGTTTTTACTTTATGCTTTACAACACATAATTCCATGAATCATAAAATATATTAAGGGCTTCTTCGATTCAAAGGATTCTCGAAGGAATTTTGGAGGATTCTAATCCTTAGGAATTTTTCCTATCTTGGTTGTTTGATTCGTAGGATTGTAAACCATAGGAATTTTTCCATGTGATTCATTTGCACTAGATTTCATAGGAAACATCCCATCCACTCAAACCTCTTTCAAAGAATTCTGCGTTTTTTCTATGCACAATCAAACACTTGTACCATTCTGTAGGATTCAAGACGACATTCCACTCTAATCCCATGTTCTTCCTATTCCCGCGCTTTGGAAATCCTACGAATAAAAGAGGCCCTAGTTTTTCTTACAAAAACTAATTGATTCTGAATGAGATGAACTATAAGAATTAAACAAAGGTCTACATCAGGCATATATGACTTAGAGCTTACATGCTACAGTGTGGTATTTATTCGTAATTTGGTTGCAAAATCTGACGCGTGCAATGCACGTGTACCTTACTAGTACTTCGAGTATGTGCAAAACATAATGGCACGCTACACAGTGTCTCTCTTATATTTCATGAAGCCACGTGGCACATGTGGAGGCGTTGTCGCGACATCCTTGTGTAGATTGATCACAATGACGTGCTGCTGGTTCCAGAAGAATGTACTCGTCCTCCCTGAGCCGCACTGGCGATACATGCACGAAGCGAAGATGTGCATGCATGTCACGCACGCACTCATTCCCTCGCATGCACGCGCGGGTACACGGGCGTATGCAACTTTGTACCAAGATCCACCCCATGTGATAATATGACGCGTGTAAATAACTTCACTTCATTGGTGGTCAATTAATACAGCGCATGCAAATTGAGTGGACGTGAGGGCACAAGAAAGACATTACTACTCCACCGCGCGCATGTGAGTAGTTAAATCATGGGTTGCTAGTAGTACTTCCATTGGTCTCCTTCGTATTTTGTGCCAATTTTTGACAGTAACATAATATTTACGCATCTGAGCAGTGTAGTCTACTTGAAATTTATGTTCCACTAAACTCATCGGGAGCCGCTTTGGGCATCGAAACCAAAACCATCAATTAGTCTTTACCTTGTTCCCATCACATTCGAAAATACTAGTGCTACAATTAAGTGCAAGCCTGCTCACACCTACCAGTACGTACCAAACCTGAACGTGTTCCCACTATGCAGGTTTTAGTACTAGTGCTAGTACTTAGGTTATAAAAAGGGGACTACCTAACCGAAAATTACTCTACCTTCCTCCTCATAAGTCCTCCTTCTTCGTCCGTCCTTGCCATGGCCGGTGTGCAGAGCTCTAGGTCGAGAACTACTCGTAACAAGGGAGCGGCAACCCAGGCTGCGGGAAAAAAAGAGGGCTCGCCGCCACACGGAGACCTCGAAAGATCTCTCAGGGGCAGGCGATGGCTCCAAGGAGCGCCCTAGACGCGGAGGCGAACATGCCAAGCTGGCGGCGCTGGAGTCGTTATCCCTCGACGACATGCCTGATCAGCTCAATAAGCACCTCAATAAGCAGAAGGAGTTCATCCACGGCTTGGTGGAGCTGCTGAAGGAGAGCCTTGCTACGTCTTGAGCTTGCGTTGGTTTTCCCCGAAGAGGAGAGGATGATGCAACAAAGTAGCGTATGTATTTCCCTCAGTTTTTGAGAACCAAGGTATCAATCCAGTAGGAGGCCACGCGCAAATCCCTCGTACCTACACAAAACAAATAGCTCCTCGCAACCAACGCGAATAGGGGTTGTCAATCCATTCACTGTAACTTAATAGAGTTATATCTGATAGAGATTATAGATAATATTTTTGGTATTTTTGGTATAAAGATGCAAAGTAAAATAAAAAGTCAAAGTAAAAAGCAAAGCAATAATAAAGCGAGGGAAGATTAATATGAAGAGAATAGACCCGGGGCCATAGATTTCACTAGTGGCTTCTCTCAAGAGCATAGGTATTTTATGGTGGGTGAACGAATTCTTGTTGAGCAATTGATGTAATTGAGCATAGTTATGAGAATATCTAGGTACGATCATGTATATAGGCATCACTTCCGTGACAAGTAGACCGACTCCTACACGCATCTACTACTATTACTCCACTCATCGACCGCTATCCAAAGCATGCATCTAGAGTATTAAGTTAATGAAAACAGAGTAACGCCTTAAGCAAGATGACATGATGTAGAGGAATAAATTCATGCAATATGATAAATACCCCGTCTTGTTATGCTCGATGGCAACAATACAAGACGTGCCTTGCAACCCTTTCTGTCACTGGGTAAGGACACCGCAAGATTGAACCCAAAGCTAAACACTTCTCCCATTGCAAGAACTACCAATCTAGTTGGCCAAACCAAACGGATAATACGAAGAGACTTGCAAAGATAACCAATCATACATAAAAGAATTCAGATAAGATTCAAATATTGCTCATAGATAATCTTGATCATAAACCCACAATTCATCAATCTCAATAAACACACTGCAAAAAGAAGATTACATCGAATAGATCTCCGTGAGAGAGGGGGAGAACATTGTATTGAGATCCAAAAAGAGAGAAGAAGCCATCTAGCTACTAACTATGGACCCGAAGGTCTGAAGTAAAATACTCACACTTCATCGGAGAGGCTATGATGATGATGTAGAAGCCCTCCATGGTGGAATCCTTCGGTGGAGCTCCTAACAGGCCCCAAGATGGGATCTCGTGGATCTGAAAGTTGCGTGGTGGAATTAGGTTTTTGGCTCCGTATCTGATCTGTTGGGGGTACATATAGGTATATATAGGAGGAAGGAGTATGTCGGTGGAGCTTCGAGGGGCCCACGAGGCAGGGGGCGCGCCCTAGGGGGGGCACCCTCCACCCTCGTGGCCACCTCGTGGCTTTCTTGACGGAGGGTCGAAGTCTCCTGGATCTTATCTGATGAGAAAATCACGTTCCCAAAGATTTCATTCCGTTTGGACTCCATTTGATATTCCGTTAATAGGTTAGTCCCAAAAGTAATATAAAAGTGGAAAATAAAGCCCAATATAGTCCAAAACAATAGATAATATAGCATGGAGCAATCATAAATTATAGATACGTTGGAGACGTATCAAGCCTCGACGACATGCCCGCTAAGCTCAATGAGCAGGGGGAGTTGACCGCCGGCTTGGTGATGCTGCTGAAGAAGAGCATTGCCTCGGAGAAGAAGGCGACCGGTGAAATCCTGCAACTTCAGGAGGACAAGGCGAAGCTCTGCCACGAGCTCGGCCTGCTGAAGGAGGAGAACGCCGGCTGGAAGAAGCTGCATGAGTATAGTAGTTCCTCGATGAAGATGTTGCAGGCCCTCGTCATGGAACAGAAGGATGAGTTGGCGAAGCTTCGCATCGAGCACCCGGCTGCTGTCAAGGTACGTAATGCGGCCATGGAACAGATGATGAAGGCTCGCATCGAGAAATCCAGCATCGTGGACACAATGATGAACATAGCGAAGGAGACGCGCAAGGAGATGGAGGTCGCGGAGGCGATGAAGAAGCAGTTACAACTCCGCGGCCAGCAACCCTTCATGTAGTGAGAGCAGCGCCCCAGACTTGTGTGTGCGTCTTCCTTCTTTTTTGGGGGTGATAATCCTCCTTCTTCTTTTTCTCTTGTGTTTCTTATTTTGCTTCGGGCGTTTCTCCGCACGTGTCACCTTCTCTGCGAGTCATGAATAGAACAATGCTAAAAATGAGATGACTAGCAAATTAGACCATTCTTTATCGCCAACAGAACAATGCCTCTTGCTAGTAATATATAATAAGAGTAGAGAGTAGAGGATATGGCACTGGGTTGCCGTGTTTCGTGCTCCGTCAGACTCAAAGGGAAAACTCGAGTATACCGCACGGTTCTTTGCTCCTCCACAGGTCGTCGGCACATTTATATGAGCAGTCAAATCACAAGGCCCCGCCTTCCAGCAGTAATGAGCCGTCAAATCACAATGCCCCTCGCCTCTCGTGAAAAGGACCAAGCTAGACTGCCCCGCCTTCTAGCCTTTTAGAAAATGTATACATTTGTACAGTAGTAGTATCGATGGATTGCACCATGGAGCAAAACTATGCATATAATATATGACACTACCCACTATGAAGGTACTAGTAACATAGACTAGTAACTGGTCTATGTTACTCTCCACTATGACCAGCCAAAGTCGAGGCGCGGATATCAACGAGGGCCTGGTTGTGTCTATACTTGGACAACTCACCTGACTACATGCACACCAGGCAGATGAAGCTCGTGTCGTGTTGGTGCCGTGTGTGGCCTACACATTAACCAAAACCTCGCGCCTCCATCTTAGCCTCCGCGTTTAAAACATCTCAATCTCAAGGCCAAGGAGCTACGTGAAACCTATGATAGAGCCAATCGGATGGTTGAGAACACTACAATTCATAGCTACAGATGCATGTGTGAGAGAGGACGAGTGTGTGCGTGCACCTCTTGTCAGATACAACTGTACGTGGGTGGCATCGACCTAGGGAGCAGTGATGGTGCGTGCGATAAGTCCCGAGAGATAGGTGTAATGCTTCTGAAAAAAGACTAGTCTATAGCTCGCCACGAGGCTATTCCTGTCGAACGCCAAGCTTAATATATGTATCCGACGGTGCCAGTTTTTGCACGTACACAACAGTAGAAAAAGAACTAGTACCATGGAATATGCTACACCACGGCCGAGAAAACGTGCCGACGTTACGCCATCCGGGAATAGTGCCGCACTTCGAAACTAGAAACATCAATAAATTTTGAGCGCGTCTCGTCACATTCCAAATTACTACTACTACCACGCTATATTTAATTGCAAACCTGTTCACACCGATCACAACCTAAACGGTTTCCCACTTAGGAGCGTATTAGTAGTACTCGATTATAAATACTACTATGCTAAGATGACTGCACATTCCTCCTCAACTTCTCATCCACAAAAAACAATCAAGTCAATCAAGCCATAGCCAACGTTAGTTCTGGGTCGAGAGATTTCCACCAGGGAGAGGTGAGCATGGAAGAGGAAGCACAACAGATGTCCCGCCTCGCCGCGAAAGCAGCCGACATGTCCAGCCGCCTGCAAGATGGCAAGACAGAGGTCCCGCCACGCCGCCGCAAAGCACGGAGGTCCTGCCGCCGTTGATGTAGCAGATCTGGTCCGCCACGCCACGGAAGCAGCAGAGATGTCCGCCCGTGCGTCAAGCGAAGGAGGTCCCTTGGCCGCGGGCGGCTGGGGAAAAATTTCGCGGCAGGCGAGGACTCTTACAGGCGCATGCATGCCATAGTCCATAGCCAGATGGATCAGATCTCCGGCTGGGCGAGGATGCAGGACGAGGCTACCGGCGTCATCCGGCAACTGGGAGGGCAATGCAAAGCTCTGTGGCGAGCGCGACCTGCTGAGGGCGAAGATCGCCGGAAGGGCGAAGCAGGAGGAGGAGACCACTGCCGTGTTGCAGAGGACGGGCATCATCATCAAGAAACTTATGGATGAGAATGCCATGCTCCGCATCGAGCGCAACAGGCTGGTGGAGGAATCCATGGATGCTGCCAAGTAGCGTATTAAGGACATGAAACTAATGAAAGATATCATCGCCCGCCGTGAGAACTAGTCTCTGCGACCTGCATCGCATAAAGAAAGGAGAGATCAGCGAGCCAGATCGTTGTATGCGTTTTCCTTCTTCTTTTGCCCTTGTGTATTTCGGGCGTAGCCGCATGTGGCTTTTTAATTATCTTCCTAATTATGTAAGACAATTATTATCCACTCTCGTCGTCCTTATGTATATTCATCAGTCTTTCTATAAGCAGCAGTAGATGCTATATAGGTCCGTCGGATCTTACATCAAGATCCATGCAAAATTTTCTTTTCAGATTTTCTTTTTTCTCTCTTAAATCTTAGTCGAGTGAGACATTTGCACGCCATTAAATAGAGGCTCAGGCGCCATTAATGGAGACCGTGGGAGAGAGGTGGACGGCTGATGGAGGTCAAAGGGCTCTCCTCCCAATAAGCACGCCATAGGGTCTGATCGACGCCTCCGTGACTCAAATAGCTACCCTGCACGACGCCTCCTAGCTAATAAAAAAAAGGGGACGCGTAGCGGCACATAAATGGTAAATAGAACGCCCACGGTTTCAATAATACTTGTGTTTCCGATTGTAACATGATAGCATTTGTTCCAAAATGACTTTGTTGATAGTTATTGTGTGCGCCTTCGCAAATCGGACAGCAAAGTTACCACAACATGTTGGTGCCATGTCATGGCACCAAGCCAAGTTTCATGATTTTCATGCGTGTTTTGGATTTACAGGAATTAAAAAACCAAGTTTCTCAATGTTTCAAATGAGCCATGACGCCCAGATGTTTGAATTTCATTCCCATTTCTGGCATGGGACCTAGCAATTTACCCGAGGACACACATGTGATTTTTCAACCAGCTTTGGTGCACTGGAGCATGTGCTTGTATTTAAAATTTGAATTATGCACACAAAGGTGACACGTTCCCACTCAGAACCACGAGCCTTCTTGAGAGAAGCTCCGGTTTGCAAGAAACTTATACCAAAAGTTGTTCCTATTTTGCATTTTTTACCACAGCATGGTAGTACCATGACATGACACCATGCCAAGTTTCATGATTTTCAGGCATGTTTTGGATTTACAAGAATTTTAAAACCAAGCTTCTCAATGTTCTCGGCCGAACCACGATGCCCAGATGTTTGAATTTCATTCCCATTTCTTGCATGGGACCTAGAAATTCACCCGAGGACACACATGTGATTTTTCAGTCAACTTTGGTGCACGGGAGCATGTGCTTGTAGTTAAAATTGAATTATGAACATTAAATGACCATAAACTCAATTAATGTATAAAAAAGGCCAAACGAACCCGAAATAATTCCAAAATTTAACAGGGCACTCATATAGTTCTATGTTGCCTCTGTAAAGAAAATCTGGCGGGAGGCAGCGTATATTGTTTCGCACACAAAGGTATAAAGAAATAAACAAATAAAGAAATTAGCCCTATTTAATCCTTGGGTTCTTATTATTTATGCCACTAGTTGTGTATCACTACTCAGTTTTGCCATTAGAAGTTACAACTACTCAAAAATGCCATCGATCCGTGAGATGCCTGCTCAAAAATGCAATTAGATATCTAAAAAATGCCATCGTTAAGTTGGATGTTTGCTCAGATATGCCATTAGACATTGTTATTTTCACGTCAAACCCCTTTGACCATGTTACATGAAAAAAATAAGCCGATTATCACAATGATAAGCTAATGGTGTCCAGCACAACACACCCCTCAAATAAAACTAAGCACCCAGGAATTCTTTGACAAAACTAAGCACCCTGAAATTCTTTGATAACTAAACTACTGGCTATATGATGTTGGCCATATATATTGTACGTATATAATGTCAAGAAACGAGTGGTAGTACTATACAAACTAAAAGATGAAATGTACGAAATAGAACGAGAAGAAACATAACATAGTTCTGCTGGGGGCTCAGCACAACACACCCCTCAAATAAAACTAAGCACACCAGAAATTAAACTAAGCAACTAATCTGGTAGACACTGCATTAGAACCACCATGAGCAATGACACTCCCACCTTACTCGGAGTCCTCATCCACGTCCTCGACTTTGTCCTTGTCCCTCTTCCTCTTGGGCGATACTTCTTTGCTTGAACCGCACACTTGGCTCTTGCTCTTCATCCAACCCTTGTAGATACTAAAACAAAGGTAGCCATCCATTGCAGCGTACACTACAGGAATCAGCTACTTTGCCGTCTGCCATGGCGGACGGCAAAGGCATGAATGGCGGACGACAAAATCCTTTGCCGTCAGCCACGGACGGCTACAGCTCCGCAACGAGGCTACCAGAATACTACTTTGCCGTCCGCTTCTGGCGGTGACGGCAAAAGGCCCTTGCCGTCTGCGACGGACGGCAAAAGAGAGCGGACGGCAATAATTGCGCCGTCAGTCCGTTAAGTGTCTAATGGCAGGCCTTTGTTCGTCACTTGGCCGACGGCAAAATTTCTAGTGTCTTTGCCGCCCGCCACTTGGGGGGTCGGGTGTCGGGTCGGGCCTGGGTGTCGTGGTCGGGTCGGGGTCGGGTCGGGTCTCGGGTCGGGGTCGGGGGTCTCGGGTCGGGTGTCGTGGTGCGGGTCGAGTGCAGGTACCGTGTCGGGTCGGGTCGGGGTCGGGTCGGGGTCGGGGTGTCGGGTCGGGGTCGGGGTCGGGGTCTCGGGGTGGGTGTCTTCTTCTTCTTCTTCCTTTTCCTTTTCTTCCTTTTTTCCTTTTCTTCTTCTTCCTCCTTTTCCTTTTCTTCCTTTTTCCTTCTTCTTCTTCTTCTTCTTCTTCTTCTTCTTCTTCTTCTTCTTCTTCTTCTTCTTCTTCTTCTTCTTCTTCTTCTTCCTCCTTTCCTTTTCCTCTTCTTCTTCTCCTCCACTCCTCTCTTTTCTTCTTCTTCTTCCTCTTCTAAATCTAAACCTAATACTAAACTAAAACTAAACCTAATACTAAACTAAAACTAAACCTATAAACCTAAAACTAAAAAAACAGAAAAAAAGGAAAAAAGGAAGAAGAGACTCACTGCAGCGAGGGTGGAGGAGGGGGGCGGTGCCTGGGCGGAGGAGGGGGCGGGCGGCTCGGGCGGCGGGGCGCTGGCCCGCCGGGCGGCGGGCGCGGAGGTGCCGGGCGCTGGCGTGGCGGGCGCCTAAACGTGGCGGCGGGGCAATGGGGCGCCGGTGGCGGGCGAGGGTGGAGGAGGGCGGTGCGGCTCGGGCGGCGGAGGAGGCGGGCGGGCGGCCGGCGGGCGCTGGTCGCCGGGGCGGCGAGGCGCGAGGTGCTGGGCGCTGGAAGGCGTGGCGGGCGCCAGACGGCAGCGGCGGGCAAGGGGGGCGCCGGTGGCGACGGGTGGTGGGGCGACGGGCGCTGGGCGTGGGGCGGCGGGGCGGTGAAAGGGCTGGCGAGAGGTGGGAGAGAAAGAGAGAGAGAGGGGTGGGCGCGCCCCGTTAACGCGATGGGGCCCTCCCTCTTGCCGCCCGCCACCCTTTGCCGCCCGCTTCTTGCTCTTTTGCCGTCCGCTAGCGGACGGCAAAGAGGGCCCCGTTAGGTTTTTTTTTGCAACTCGTCGGTGGGGCCTTCTCCTCTTTGCCGTCCGCTAGCCGACGGTAACGATCTATCTTGAGCGAAGCGGACGGCAAAGAACTGGCTGATGGTAACCTTGCTCTTTGCCATCAGCCAGTTCTTTGCCGTCCGCTTTTTGGGTAGCTGATGGCAAAGAGCTTATTTGCCGTCCGCTAGCAGACGGCAAAGAGCTGGCAGATGGCAAAGTAGCTGATTTTTCAACCAGCTTTGGTGCACTGGAGCATGTGCTTGTATTTAAAATTTGAATTATGCACACAAAGGTGACACGTTCCCACTCAGAACCACGAGCCTTCTTGAGAGAAGCTCCGGTTTGCAAGAAACTTATACCAAAAGTTGTTCCTATTTTGCATTTTTTTTACCACAGCATGGTAGTACCATGACATGACACCATGCCAAGTTTCAAGATTTTCAGGCATGTTTTGGATTTACAAGAATTTTAAAACCAAGCTTCTCAATGTTCTCGGCCGAACCACGATGCCCAGATGTTTGAATTTCATTCCCATTTCTTGCATGGGACCTAGAAATTCACCCAAGGACACACATGTGATTTTTCAGTCAACTTTGGTGCATGGGAGCATGTGCTTGTAGTTAAAATTGAATTATGAACATTAAATGACCATAAACTCAATTAATGTATAAAAAAGGCCAAACGAACCCGAAATAATTCCAAAATTTAACAGGGCACTCATATAGTTCTATGTTGCCTCTCAGAAAGAAAATCAAGGGAGGCAGCAGATATTGTTTCGCACACAAAGGTATAAAGAAATAAAGAAATAAATAAATTAGCCCTATTTAATCCTTGGGTTCTTATTATTTATGCCACTAGTTGTGTATCACTACTCAGTTTTGCCATTAGAAGTTACAACTACTCAAAAATGCCATCGATCCGTGAGATGCCTGCTCAAAAATGCAATTAGATATCTAAAAATGCCATCGTTAAGTTGGATGTTTGCTCAGATATGCCATTAGACATTGTTATTTTCACGTCAAACCCCTTTGACCATGTTACATGAAAAAAATAAGCCGATTATCACAATGATAAGCTAATGGTGTCCAGCACAACACACCCCTCAAATAAAACTAAGCACCCAGGAATTCTTTGACAAAACTAAGCACCCTGAAATTCTTTGATAACTAAACTACTGGCTATATGATGTTGGCCATATATATTGTAATTATATAATGTCAAGAAACGAGTGGTAGTACTATACAAACTAAAAGATGAAATGTACGAAATAGAACGAGAAGAAACATAACATAGTTCTGCTTGGGGCTCAAAGACAACACCCCTCAAATAAAACTAAGCACACCAGAAATTAAACTAAGCAACTAATCTGGTAGACACTGTATTAGAACCACCATGAGCAATGACACTCCCACCTTACACGGAGTCCTCATCCACGTCCTCGACTTTGTCCTTGTCCCTCTTCCTCTTGGGCGATACTTCTTTGCTTGAACCGCACACTTGGCTCTTGCTCTTCATCCAACCCTTGTAGATACTAAAACAAAGGTAGCCATCCATTGCAGCGTAGTGGATGTGGTCTATATCTAGTACATTCCACTGCCATGCATGACGATGAAACGTGTACGGGGGTCTCTCTAGTTTACCGTATGAAGGATGAACCATGACTCCTGCCAGGGTCAGCATTGAAGGCTGATCAAGGGAGGGCACCAGCCCTTCCTTCTAGAGGTCGAACGGGTCGACTACAACGAGGCCTATCCGACCCAAGATTTCCTTGTCGTTCCTAAAGTCTACAGTAACGAATTTGACTCGGCCGCCCTTGGGGAAGTTCTTAAATTCCTCGCACTCAACGTCGGCATGGCATATGTGGTAGACCAAGCATAAGTCATGCACGCAAACCTGGATCATGGCGGGCTTCTTCTTCTCTGCCTCCTTTAGTTTCCTTTCGCTTCCCAGGACTGTGGTGTACTCAACATCTAGCCGAGCAAGCAAGCAAGGCATTATTTCACCGTTTGAAGCGAGCAAGGCATTATTTCACCGTTGCGGAAGAACGGGTGTAGATGACGTCGAACTCATCGCCAGTGATGGTGCTAACCTTGTATTCACTGCTGATCATGGAGATTTGGACGCCATGGATTTGGGAGGAGGGTTAGGATTAGTGGAACTGCCGTAATGTGAAAGGATGGGGCGACTAGGAGCGGATTATTGATTCTAAAAATGTCGAGTGGGGGGTGCGTGCGAATGGCATGGTAGTGGCTTGCCTGCTGGATAAATGGATTCATGCACAGTACTATGGGGGCCCAATTAGATGTCATGTCTACTTGACGCCCAATTAAATGGCTTTTGATGTCATGTCAAGCGTCGGGAAAATTACAGGTGATATGAAGCTTTCCATTCTCCCATGATACGGGCTTCTGAGAGCCCTTGGGTCTGAGATCGAATGGTTGCATGGCATGATTCTAGACCTATGGGTGAATATCCTATCCTGGAGGGTTATTCTACAAATTTTCAGCAACTTAGCATGCGACCGTTCGATCTCAGATCCAAGGGCTACCAGCAGCCCGTATCATGGTCGCGCCTACCACGACCGTCGCCTCGGTCGCGCGGTCGCGCCCTTGGAGATTTAACACGGTGCATTAGGCTATCTGATGTTGCCATGCCATACATAGTCATCATTTAGTCACTCATACAACAAGGCTAGCTATAAGGTTGGCTATAAGAGTATTTTTTGTTTACTTCTCTCTATCTCTTTCTTCGTAGTATTTATTGCATTTGCCAAGGAGTGACCTTTTCCAATGAAATGGTGCTTAGATGAGGTGCTATGGGCATTAAATGGCTTAGCAACTCAAGTCCCCAATTCATAGGTGCTTAGTTTTTTGTTGCTAAGTTTGCTTCATCTAGGTACACGCGCTTAGCACCGCTTTCTTCCTCGGGGTCACCAAACTAGTCTCTCTCTTCTTAATTAACTTGCCACATCGGACTTTATGCCTATGTGGCAGGCTTAGCACCAGAGGATCAAGTACAATAGTGGGCTATAAGCCCGCTTTACATGGCATTTTTGCATATGTGGGGGAAAGAGGCAAGGAAAAAGTGGAGGACTGGGCTCTCAAGCAAGAGCCAGCCTCTACATGGTGGAGCATCGGGAGAGGCACCTGTATGGAGGTGGTCAGGAATTGGGAGACTCAAGCCGATCGTCGCGCCGCTGTTAAAATGATAATGGCAAGTCAAATCACCGGGCCCCACCTGTCCAGCAGTAACTCACTGTCAAATCACACAGCCCTACATTTGAAGCAACCTACTCCCTCATCTTCTCGTGTCTCTGTCGAACCGACTACGCGAAATTGCCCCGCCTACCGCGCGGGAACCCGCCCTCGAGTTTTAAATAGTACAGTATACTAATTTTGTACCCATGGATTGCGCCATGGAGTAAAGCCTCAAGAAAATGGTGGTACACATGTACGGAGTATACAGCACGCCCATCGCGTTCGCGTTGCACCCCAGACGGTCGGTCGGTCTGGCACACCGCTCACCGAATGGAATGCGCGTCATATTGCGTTTGCACACACATGTGGGACCGCAATTGAGAACCGACCATAGGCACACTCCCCGGCGCCGCAAGTCGGCTGAGTTAATAGAAGCACATACTCCACCTTGGTACCTGGACGATCCCTGCAAGACATGGAATATCAGTTCATCCATGCATGTGACCAGACTCCAGCAGACACGCTTGGATTGGCTATCGTCTACATATCGTGCAGGCTGTGTTGTACATGGTTGTAGTTCTGGTGAGAAATCTAAAAAAAGGTTACTTGTCATCTCGCAAAATTAGGTGTCATGTGCTTCGGATCACTGCGAGGGTTAAACAGCGACAACGTAGTTGGGCTAGTCATTGGGGGCACATGCACGAAGACTACTCGGCTGCCATCTAGGTCAAGCCGGCTATGTTAATTTGGACATCTATCGATGGACCCCTTTTCTACGAGTTTATCTTTAATTTGAGCTTTGATCCTCTTCTAGTTTGTCCGTCGGGATTCATCTTGTCTCCTTTGGGCAGTGAGGTTATGATTTCTTGTCATGTGGCATTTTTTCGAGTTATATGTTATAATCCGGTGCTTCAGATCAAAATGACAACAACTGCACCTCCGGGGCACGTGCATGAAACTTCTCGACAGTCATTGCCGAGGTCAAGCCAGCTCCTGCCGGTAGACAAAAGCAAACTAGTACTCAACTATATAGGCAGGAGCCTCCGCGCTTGCTTGCTAGTGTTGCTCTCTTCACACTGTCTCGTCCTCTCCAGATCTAAACACGACAGCAGTGGCCACACTCTCTCTCTCTCTACTCACCGCTGGTCATAGATCCAACCGGATCCTCTCCGCCGCGGAAGGTGAGAAGGTGCAACATTCACGCGGTCGTCCTCGGCGATGGCTCTTACCCACTGTCGGCGCGTCCCGATCAGCGTGCCTTGCCGTTCTCTCCCAAGCATCGCTGACGAGGGAGGGCCTCCCACCCCTTCTTCCTTGTTGTCGTAGTGTGGGCAGATCCGGCCTCCCGCCGCCCACCTAGCGACATCCCGGCGATCCTCAGGTATAACTTCCTTCAAAACCGGCCTTGCTATACTTCCCGAGCTCCTGACGTCGCTGCATTTGTATCTTTTACTATTTCTCAGGCCCCTCGTGTAGATAGGATCGATCGGCTATTCAAAAACCACCTAATTTTTTACTGTTAAGAGGTAAAACTAGTTCATGCACTCGAATCTAGTAGTACTTGGTTCAAACAAGGAATAAAGGGGGTGGGGGTGGGGGAAGATTTGTTACCTGAATCTAGGACTTGGTCAAAAGAGGAAATAATGGGGGCGAAAAGTAGCAGAGACTGGCTATCCAACTGGTCTCTAGGTCTAATACGGAAATAAAGGGAACACAGTACAAGCTCAATATAAACCCGATCTATTGGTTGAAAAAGGAAAGAAAGTGGGGACTGGGGGACAAGTCAACAGAGTAAGTCCAACACTAGATTTGCTAGCCTCACACAATATAAGGTGGCTATATACTGAACAAAAACGGGACCAACCCAGATATCCTCTTCTGATGTTTGTTGCCCCGAGCCACTCTTATGTAATGCCACTGGTAAAATGTAGCGGTCGCACTGTTAAAAGTAAGGACACGTTAAACCAATGTTGTTTTCAATGTAATGCCTCCAGTAATATGAATCAATGGCACTTTTTTCATGTTTTCCTGCTAAATTTCCCATTAAGATAAGTTGCTTCTTTTTGTTAGAGATGCAACTGTCCTGGTCCCCCTACTCTCCAGGAGCTTCACGACCAACCTTGATGTTGCTCTATTTTATTGCAACTAATGTAGAAGCTCTGTGGGTTTCATTTTCTGATGGAAATGGAACCGGGGCTGGAGCCCTTTTCTTAAAAAAAGAAGAAGAAGAAGCTGCTAGACATTGCTTCATTTTAGGTGAACTACACCAAAAGGTCCCATGAATTGAATCATCCATGTTGGTGACTGGTGTCATCCCTTCTACGATGGCGTTGACTGCGGATATGGTTCCCGTCACGAGGTATGTTCCTCTTTGGTCTGACCATTTGCCAAAGATCCTGCATGTTGATCCTGCTCTTGTGCTACTGTTTTGGCAATCGCCATGATAAAGCAATAATGTTATTATTTTGCACCTTAATCTAGTGGCACTATTAATTTGAGGCAATGTTTTGGCACTGCTAGTGCCACTGTTTTTTTATATATCGAAAGAGGGGGTTCCCTCCGATTTCATTAAAGAAACCCAACCATAAAGAACCATTATCCGACAACATCTCAGTGTAAATGGGCAGTTATGCAACTACTAGTAGAACGGACTGAGTACTAGTAGGAGACAAGTTCGCCACATAAGCTAGGCAGGTAGGGGACGCAGCACCAGCTCGAGCAAGTTTGGACTACAGCCCAAATGCTACCACAGAAACATCAGGGGGAAGATAGGGACTGAAAAAGCCAGCTTCAGCATCCCAGACTAAGCACTCCCGGCCTTCATCCTTGCGACGGACGGTACACCTCGTTTGCCACCTGCTCGACCCTAGTGTCACTGATAAAATGAAGTAATAATACAGTTAAAATAGAGCGAGTGTCCTCTCTATCATTTCATTTCCAATGTAGATAAAGAAAGTGCTTCTCTTTGTTAATGTATGTTTCATCAACTAGTCCCATTGTTAATGTTTAAGCGTTTCTGCAAACTGGGGTGCTTAATTTTAGCTGATCTGCACAAAAATAGAGATTTGAATGTCTCAAGGCCCCTCCTTGTACTATCGTTGTACACTGATGTTCATCACTGGCAGAAGGTGTATCGGGGAGACTTGGGTCAATTTCTAGTATGATGTAATATTTTGTTCTGTTTATTAGTGTATGTTTCATCAACTAGTGCCACTATAATCTAATCACGCCTTTTCATTATCTGTGCAAACAGGGTTATTCATCTGCATTTTGGTGGAACTGCACAAATGTACGGATGGAACCGGCATATATGCAGAAAAGTAGGTGCCAAGTAAAAATTACCGACACCAACCCTACTCCATCTAAGCATTGGCATCCACCACCATCAGTGGGATGTGTGGCGCTCACTGTGGACGGATCTTTCTTAGCAGCAAATCCTCTAACCAAATACTAGTAGCTTAGACTTAAAAAAATACTAGTAGCTTATATTGGCAGTTTTCTAGGGGTGTACTCTTTTCTGAAAGAAGCACCAATCTATTTTTCCTTATTTGTACGCAGTGTCACAACTTTGACCCAAAGGTCCAGAGCTATTTTAGGGTGATTGGCGTAGTACTCGGAGACTGATTGTAAGCATGATTTTTATTAGTTGTCACACTGATTGTAAGCATGAGCAGATGGAAGATTAGGTTAGTGCGAAGCTTACCTTAAACCCTACCGACGCCGTTGAAACGAGGCAAGCGTCGAGGGAACCGTGGAGAACGGCGGGGAATCAACGTCGCGCCATCCGGCCTCCTCTTGCGGTGGGAGAACGAATACTTCTGTGGCTCCGGCTGGCTCTGCACCCTCACGAACGGCACACCGTACTCGATCAATTTGTTATCCTCTGGGTGCTTGACCTTCGACCTGTACGCCCACCACCTCTGCCTGACTTTCGCCTTGGGCGAATCTGTCTGCTCCATCGCCCATAGGAGATACACGATGAACTCGAAGGACTACGGCGTGACTGCCGCCGAGGAGTACATCGTCGCCCTCATCGCCGTCATCCCGCTCTTTCGCATACATTGCCGCATGGCCCTCACCGTCCTCGAAATCTCCCACTCATTGTCAAACCAAGTAAGGATTTCCTTCAACCTGGCTAACTTTGCCTGATCGCCACCGGTGATCTGCCTGATTTGCTGTTGCATCCCCTCCATAGATGTCCTTCTGAGTGGTCTGGTGCTAGCTTTGGAAGATGGGAGGAGATACGGCGGTCTTGCAATAGAGAAGAGGGAGAGGCGAGATGGTGGTTTTGGAATGGAGATGATGGAGAGGAGAGTTCCCCTGCCTTTCGGTCGCTCACAGGTGGGCCCCGCGCTTGGTGGGACCCATGTGTTAGTGTCTCAATGGCAGGATGGGCTACGTCAGGGGATCCTCGTTCGAGGAGAGAGGAGGTGGTTTTGCAATGGAGAAGAGGGAGAGGCGAGACGGTGGTTTTGGAATGGAGATGATGGAGAGGAGAGGAGGTGGTTTTGCAATGGAGAAGAGGGAGAGGAGCATGCGGCAGCGATTTAGGATTGGACGAGAGGGCCGGCGCGCTGTGACTGGATCAGAATCAAAATCAATTTACCCTTCAATTAAGAAAGTGACCCCACATTAACTAGTCTCCCTTTTATTCTGGGTCATAATTGACCATGATTTTCGCAAATGAAATATATGTTACACGTTGCAAAAATAATATAATTTGAAAGTACATTCAGATACGAACCAAACGATACAATTTTTGCTGACATACATTCACATTTTGCTTGTCAAATACAATACGTGGTCAAACTTTGACCCAAATTATGCAAAACAAAAAAATACTTCCAAGACCAGCGTCGCTCTTCTGCTCTTCTACTCTTAAACCACTGTCGCTCCTCTCCAGTTCCAATCTAAATCCAGCGCCGCTCCTCTCCTCTTCCATTTCAAAACCACCTCCCCACCTCTCCTGTTCCAATCCAAAATCAGTGTCACTCCTCTCCTGTTCTAAACCAAAACCAGCGCTGCTCCTCTCCTCTGCCATTCAAAAACCACCGCCGGCGAGTGAAGGTGCCGTGGAGAAGTAGATCGATGGAGGAGTACAACCGATACATGAGGATCGCAGACGGCGACCCTGTGAAGCTAGCTAGGTTGTTGGAGATACAGTCTTGGTTTGTGTAACACCCTCGATGCGGCTATATCTCCCACGTGTCGAAGCACGATTTAGAGGCATAACCGCATTGAAAGCAATGTCGCAAGTGAGGTAATCTTCACACAACCCATGTAATACATAAGGGAAAGAGATACATAGTTGGCTTACGATGCCACTTCACACAATACATAAATAAACATCCATCATCCAGATTACACTCAAGGTCCGACTACGGAACCAAAATAAAAGAAGACTACCCCAAATGCTACACAGATCCCCGATCGTCCCCAACTGGGCTCCACTCATCGATCATCAGGAAAAGACACATAGTAACGACCACGTTCCTCGTCGAACTCCCACTTGAGCTCGGTTCGCCACCTGCTGGCATCGTCGGCACTGCAACTGTTTTGGTAGAATCTGTGAGTCACGGGACTCGGCAATCTCACACCCGAGATCAAGACTATTTAAGCTTATAGTAAGGACAGAGTTGTGAGGTGGAGCTGCAGCGTTTAACTAGCATATATGGTGGCTACAATCGCAAAAGAGAGCAAGAAGAGAAGCAAGGCACGGTCGTGAAGCTAGTAGCGATCAAGAAGTAATCCTGAACTACTTACGTCAAACATAACTCCAACACCGTGTTCACTTCCCGGACTCCGCCGAGAAGAGACCGTCACGGTTACACACGCGGTTGATGTGTATTAATTAAGGTCAACTTCGGGTTTTCTACAACCGGACATTAACAAATTCCCATCTGCCTCATAACGCGGGCATGGCTTTCGAAAGATAATACCCTGCAGGGGTGTCCCAACTTAGCCCATTATAAGCTCTCACGGTCAACGAAGGATTTTCCTTCTACCGGGAAGACCCGATCAGTCTCGGAATCCCGGATTACAAGACATTTCGACAACAATAAAACAAGACCAGCAAAGCCGCCCGAATGTGCCGACAAATCCCGATAGGAGCTGCACATATCTCGTTCTCGGGGCACATCCGGATGAGACATGCTACGAGTAAAACCAGGCCTCGAGTTTCCCCGAGGTGGCCTCACAGCGGTTTCGGTTCGGGCCAGCACTCGAAGGAGCACCGGTCCGGGGTTAAAATAAAGATGACCCTCGGCTCGCGAAAACCCGGGGAAAAAAAGGCTTAGGTGGCAAATGGTAAAACCAATGTTGGGCCTTCTTTGGAGGAGTCTTATTCAAAGCGAACTGTCAAGGGGTCCCATAAATCAGCCAACCGTGTAAGGAACGAAATCAAGGAACATAACACGGTATGACGGAAACTAGGGTGGCAAGAGTGGAACAAAACACCATGCATAAGGCCGAGTCTTCCACCCTTTACCAAGTATATAGATGCATTAATTATAGCAGATATATTGTGATATCCCCAACAAGTAAACATGTTCCAACAAGGAACAACATCTCCATGTTCCAACAAGGAACAAACTTCATCTTCACCGCAACTAGCAACGCTATAAGAGGGCCGAGCAAAGCGGTAACATAGCCAAACAACGGTTTGCTAGGAAAGGATGGTTAGGGGCTTGACATGGCAATATGGGAGGCATGATAAGCAAGTGATAGGCATCGTAGCAATAGGCATAGCAAAAGAGCGAGCATCTAGCAAGCAAAGATAGAAGTGATTTCGAGGGTATAGTCATCTTGCCTGCAAAGTTCTCAGAGTTGTCGAAAGCTTGATCCTCGTAAGCGTTCTCCACAGGTTCCTCGTTCACGTACTCGTCTCCCGGCTCTACCCAAGGCAAGAACACAAACAATGGAACCACAATAAATCACGGTGCAATGCACAAGCAACATGATGCAATACATGGCATGATATGCGAGATGTGATATGTAATGCATATGCGTGCTCCGGAAGGAAAAAGATGAACCAGGCATCAACTTGGCAAACCAAGTATGCCGCTGGAAAGGTGAGATGATTTCGGTTGAAATCGATATAAAGATCACCGGAATCGGATGCACGGTTTGCAAATGACAAGCAAAACAAGAATGACACAAATCTGCCATTAACAGCATGATACTACTTAGCAAGCAACAAGAAATTAAGCTACTGCACCCAAACGTACCATCAAATCATATGGCAGTGATCTAATCAAGATGCTTGACAAAAGATGAACACTGAGCTACGGCTAAATCACAACATAACAGGTCGAAACAAGCATGGAAAAAGTGCAAAACATATCAGTTTCACAGACTTAGTGAAAATACTGAACATGGTAGAATCAGCATCAGGAAGCAATGTTCAGAGTAAGCAAACGATATGCTAAAGGAACTTATAATAGGATAACAAGGCATGGCATGAATCTACTCAAAGCATAGAACAAAAGTCCCTTACTGACCATGAGCCAAAAAGGAACAGAAGATGCAATATCACCCATGTAAACATAGCAAGTTTCGTTAACAGATTCAGCAACAGGGCATGACAAAAACAGATAACAAGTAGGCATGTTTAAGAGCTCGATGCACTCACTACAGAGCATTTCATGTTAAACTAAGCATACATACCTCAATAATACATGGCATAGAATATATAAATGGCAAGAACAACATCATAGCATACACGGATCAACTACAACGACCTTGGCAAAATTGAATAGCATGTAAACAATCTGCCAGGAAACATTTTATAGCAAACGTAGAGCTCGACTGACTCAAGCTATGGCACTCCATAATTGCAAACAAAGCCATGGATGGATAGAGAATAACCATATGTTCAAAAAATCCTTACTGAAGTATCTCAAAATATGCATGGATCTCTCGGTAGCATCAAGTTAACATGGCATAAAAATATCAGCAAAACAGGGGCTGAAATCAGCAACATCATGAAGCCTAGTTTGCATGCTTGTGCTAGTCACCACAGAGATCACAAAAATACATGGCATACACCCCTGTAAAGATGGCTTGGCATATTACAAAACACATGTAGGGCTCAAGATCATAGGGTGCACACATCAATCATGGAAAAAATGACAAAAGTGCATGTTCTATTAAGAAACAGAAACTAACATCACATAGCCCTCTTCCAATAGCATTTCGGGTATCAAGATGAGCTCAAATGAAAATTATGCAATGTAATGCAATGATCTACTCTTCGATACGAACAATTTGGTATGCTATACGCCCGAAACGGAGCCACGGGTGCAAAGTTATGGCATGATGAAATTGCAACAATATACTGGCAGAATAAAAACTTGGAGGAAATCGGGGGAGAAGGAAAGTCAACCCTCTCGCGGATCTGAGATCCGGCGCGCGGAAGCCGAGGCGGCCGGCGGCGGCTCGCCGGAGAGGGAGGAAGGAGAGGCTGGGGCAGGGCCGCGGCGGCGGGGTGAGGCGGCGGAGGCGACCGGCGGGCGCCGGCCATGGGAGAGGCTGGCGGCGCAGGCGGCCGGGCGCGCATGGCCGAGCGGCGTGAGCTCGGGCGGCGGGCGGCGGCAGGCCGCCGGGTCGCGGAGCGCTGGGCGCGGCGGCGGGCGCGCTGGTATGGCGGCCGGGGCGGCGGCGATGTGGGCGCGCCCACGTGGCGCGCCGCGATTGGTCCGGGGCGGCGGGCGGACGTGTCCGGCCCAAATCGGACACGTCCGGCGGCGGGGAGAGGCGCGGGGCTAGGGTTAGGGGTGGAATGATCCGGGATTTCGGGGGAGGGGGTGTTTTTATAGGTAGAAGGAGCTAGGAAGCTCCAAATGGAGTGTAGTTTTCGCCCACACGATCGTGATCGAACGACGGAGAGCATGGAAGTGACTTAGATGGGTTATTGGGCTGTTTTGAAGGGGTGTTGGGCTGCAACTTAAAAGAGGCCTTTGCGGATATGCGGATAACCGTTGGAGTACCAAACGAGCTCCAAATGACCCGAAACTTGACAGGTGGTCTACCGGTGGTGTACCAAGGCCACTTGACAAACCTCGGTCCATTCCGAGAAAGTTTAGTACCCGGTCACGGAAATATGTAAAAGGGGACGCCGGGGAACATAGGAGTACCGGATTGCAAAACGGACAACGGGGAAAATGCTCGGAATCATGAGACGAACACGTATGCAAATGAGATGCACATGATGACATGATATGAAATGCATGACATGGGCAAAATGCAAAAATGAAGAAAAACCCAACCACGGAGGGAATATTATATCACAATGCCGAAAATGACAAGAGTTGGAGTTACAAATATGGAAAGTTACATCCGGGATGTTACAGTTTGACAACAAGGACCAACTAGCGGCGACGGCGACATCCATGGCCAAATATCTGCAACAGAGCGAAAAGGCGGCGATACTCCTGGAGGGAGTCGCGCGGAAGTACATAGAGCTGCTCCTCTGGGCCATGGAGCAAACAGATTCACCAGAGATCGTGAGGGAGCGGTGGTGGGAGTATCGATCCCAGATGGAGCATCCACCAGAGATTGAAGGATCAAGCATCTACAGGGTGCCGTTTGTGAGGGTGTCGTGCCAGAGCGAGCCGATGGAGTCTTTGTCGACCGAACCCAACTGCAAGAGGACAAAAACTGTTGGCCCGACGACGCTGTTGGAAATATGCCCTAGAGGCAATAATAAAAGCATTATTATTATATTTCCTTGTTCGTGATAATTGTCTTTATTCATGCTATAATTGTATTATCCAGAAATCGTAATACACGTGTGAATACATAGACCACAATACGTCCCTAGTAAGCCTCTAGTTGACTAGCTCGTTGGTCAACAGATAGTCATGGTTTCCTGACTATGGACATCGATGTCATTGACAACGGGATCACGTCATTAGGAGAATGACGTGATGGACAAGACCCAATCCTAAGCATAGCACAAGATCGTGTAGTTCGTTTTGCTAGAGCTTTTTCAATGTCAAGTATCTCTTCCTTAGACCATGAGTCGTGTAACTCCCGGATACCGTAGGAGTGCTTTGGGTGTACCAAACGTCACAACGAATCGGGTGACTATAAAGGTGCACTACAGGTATCTCCGAAAGTGTCTCATTGGGTTGACACGGATCGAGATCGGATTTGTCACTCCGTATGACGGAGAGGTATCTCTGGGCCCACTCGGTAATGCATCATCATAATGAGCTCAAAGTGACCAAGTGTTTGGTCACGGGATCATGCATTACGGCAGACAGTAAAGTGACTTGCCGGTAACTTGAGACCGAACGAGGTAACGATCGAGTCTCGGGCATGTAACGCACCGATTGACAAAGGGAATAGTATACGGGTTGCTTGAATCTCGACATCGTGGTTCATCCGATGACATCATCGAGGAGCATGTGGAGCCAACATGGGTATCCAGATCCCGCTGTTGGTTATTGACTGAGAGCCGCCTCGGTCATGTCTGCGTGTCTCGAACCCGTAGGGTCTACACACTTAAGGTTCGGGTGACGCTTAGGGTTATTAGGAAGACTTGTATGTGATTACTGAATGTTGTTCGAGTCCGGATGAGATCCCGGACGCCACGAGGAGTTCCGGAAGGGTCCGGAGGTAAAGATTTATATATGGGAAGTTGT
Source organism: Aegilops bicornis (assembly GCA_021605145.1). Taxonomy (NCBI): domain Eukaryota; kingdom Viridiplantae; phylum Streptophyta; class Magnoliopsida; order Poales; family Poaceae; genus Aegilops; species Aegilops bicornis. The sequence continues at coordinate 496,170,933 of CM038673.1, forward strand.
CAAACGGACACGGAAAGTTTCGGGGCATATCGGTATTGCACCGGGGCCACCGGAAGGGTTCCGGGGTCCACTGAGGGGCCACCTCCGGGGCCACATGGGCTGCGTGGGGCAGGAGCCAGCCTGGTGGGCTGGGCGCCCCCTTGGGCCCATGCGCCTAGGGGTTGGGAACCCAGAGGGGCGCCCTTGCTTGGGGGGCAAGTCCCTCCCTTGGTCACGCCCCCTCTAGATGCCATCTAGAGGGCCCGGCCCCCTTCTATTCCCCCTATAAATAGAGGGGTGAGGGGAGGGCTGGAGAACACAAGCCAAGGCGCAGCCCCTCCCCTCCCCAACACCTCTCCTCCTCCATACGTGCTTGGCGAAGCCTCAGCCGAGTATCTTCTTGCACCAACAACACCACGCCGTCGTGCTGCCGTTGGAGCTGTCTTCCTCAACCTCTCCTTCCTCCTTGCTGGATCAAGACGGAGGAGACGCCGTCATCCACCGTGCACGTGTGTTGAACGCGGAGGTGTTGTCCATTCAACACTTGGTCATCGGTGATCCGAATCACGGCGTAGTACGACTCCGTCATCACCATCTCCTTGAACGCTTCCGCACTCGATCTACAAGTGGTATGTAGATGAAAACTCACTCCCTTGACTCGTTGCTTAGATGAACTCATAGATGGATCTTGGTGAAACCGTAGGAAAAATTTTAATTTTCCGCAACGTTCCCCAACAGTGGCATCATGAGCTAGGTCTATGCGTAGTTCTCTATTGCACGAGTAGAACACAATTTTGTTGTGGGCGGAGATCTTGTCAACTTGCTTGCCGCTACTAGTCTTATCTTGCTTCAGCGGTATTGTGGGATGAAGCGGCCCGGACCAACCTTACACGCACGCTTACGTGAGACCGGTTCCACCGATCGACATGCACTAGTTGCATAAGGTGGTGGCGGTGTCTCTCTCTCCCACTTTAGTTGGAGCGGATTCGATGAAAAGGGTCCTTATGAAGGGTAAATAGAAGTTGACAAAATCACGCCAGGTTATTCGTAGGTAAGAAAACGTTCTTGCTAGAACCCAATTGCAGCCACGTAAAAGATGCAACAACAATTAGAGGACGTCTAACTTGTTTTTGCAGAAATTGTCATGTGATGTGATATGGCCAGAAGTTGTGATGAATGATGAATGACATATTGTGATGTATGAGATCATGTTCTTGTAATAGGAATCACGACTTGCATGTCGATGAGTATGACAACGGCAGGAGCCATAGGAGTTATCTTTATTTTGTATGACCTGCGTGTCATTGAAGAACGCCATGTAAATTACTTTACTTTATTGCTAAACGTTAGCCATAGAAGTAGAAGTAGTCGTTGGCGTGACAACTTCATGAAGACACGATGATGGAGATCATGGTGTCATGCCGGTGACAAGATGATCATGGAGCCCCAAGATGGAGATCAATGGAGCTATATGATATTGGCCATATCATGTCACTACTATATAATTGCATGTGATGTTTATTATGTTTATGCATCTTGTTTACTTAGAACGACGGTAGTAAATAAGATGATCCCTTACAACAATTTCAAGAAGCTGCTTCCCCTAATCAGGCACTGCTTGCTAAAGTTCGCTGCTTCAAAGCACCACGTGATGATCGGGTGTGATAGATCCTTACGTTCACATACAACGGGTGTAAGACAGTTTTGCACATGCAAGACACTTAGGGTTAACTTGACGAGCCTAGCATGTACAGACATGGCCTCGGAACACGGAGACCGAAAGGTCGAACACGAAGTCGTATGGAAGATACGATCAACATGAGAATGTTCACCGATGATGACTAGTCCGTCTCACGTGATGATCGGACACGGCCTAGTCGACTCGGATCGTGTAACACTTAGATGACTAGAGGGATGTCTAATCCGAGTGGGAGTTCATTAAGATAATTTGATTAGATGAACTTAATTATCATGAACTTAGTCTAAAACCTTTGCAAATATGTCTTGTAGATCGAATGGCCAACGCTCATGTCAACTGAACTTCAACGCTGCTCCTAGAGAAAAACCAAGCTGAAAGATGATGGCAGCAACTATACGGACCGGGTCCTAACCCGAGGATCATCCTCATAGCTGCCAGAAACAATATGTCCTAGAAGGACCGCTAGGTGACGCCTCCGTCTGCAGAACCAAGACATTATGAATGCTTGGCAGACTCTGTGATGATTACTCCCTCGTTCGGCGACATGCTTTACTGACTTAGAACCGGGCTCCAAAAGCGCTTTTGAGCAACACGGAGCATATGAGATGTTCAAGAGCTGAAACTAGTTTTTCAAGCTCATGCCCGGTCGAGAGATATGAAGTCTCCGACAAGTTCTATAGTTGTAAGATGGAGGAAAACAGTTCACAAGGAGCACATACTCAAAATGTCTGGTTGCACAACCGCCTGTCCTACCTGGACATAAACCTCCTGGACGAGGCGGTCATTGACAGAATCCTTCGGCCGCTCCCAAAGAAGCTACAAGAGCTTTGTGATGAACTACAATAAGGTGGGATGGTGAAGACCATTCTCAAGTATTCTCAATGTCAAGTCAGCAGAGGTTGAAATCAAGAAAGAACATCAAGTGTTGATGGTCAACAAAACCACTAAGTTCAAGAAGGGCAAGGGCAAGAAGAACTTCAAGAAGGACGGCAAGGAGGTTGCCGCTACCGCAAGCAAGTTGCCGGGAAGAAGGCAAAGAATGGACCCAAGCCTGAGACTGAGTGCTTTTATTGCAAGGGGAAGGGTCACTGGAAGCGGAACTGCCCCAAATATTTAGCGGATAAGAAGGCCGGCAAAACTAAAGGTATATTTGATATACATGTAATTGATGTGTACCTTACCAGTACTCGCAGTAACTCCTGGGTATTTGATACCGGTGCCGTTGCTCATATTTGTAACTCACAGCAGGAGCTGCGGAATAAGCAGGAGGGCTGGCGAAGAGGTGACGGCGCGCTGCCGGAATGGTTCCAGAGTCAATGTGATCGCCATCGGCATGCTACCTCTACATTTGCCTACGGGATTAGTTATAAACCTTAATAATTGTTATTTGGTGCCAAGTTTGAGCATGAACATTGTATCTGGATCTCGTTTGATACGAGATGGCTACTCATTTAAATCCGAGAATAATGGTTGTTCTATTTATATGAGAGATATGTTTTATGGTCATGCCCCTATGGTCAATGGTTTATTCTTAATAAATCTCGAGCGTAATGTTACACATATTCATAGCGTGAATACCAAAATATGTAAAGTTGATAACGATAGTCCCACATACTTGTGGCAATCGCCGCCTTTGGTCACATTGGTGTCAAGCACATGAAGAAGCTCCATCTTGATGGACTTTTGGAGTCTCTCGATTATGAATCATTTGACACATGCGAACCATGCCTTATGGGCAAGATGACCAAGACTCCGTTCTCCGAACAATGGAGCGAGCAACCAACTTATTGGAAATCATACATACCGATGTGTGCGGTCCAACGAGCGTTGAGGCTCGCGGAGGATATCGTTATGTTCTCACTCTCACTGATGACTTGAGTAGATATGGGTATGTCTACTTAATGAAACACAAGTCTGAGACCTTTGAAAAGTTCAAGGGATTTCAGAATGAGGTAGAGAATCAACGTGACCGAAAGATAAAATTCCTACGATCAGATCGTGGAGGAGAATATTTAAGTCACGAATTTGGTACACACTTAAGAAAATGTGGAATCATTTCACAACTCACGCCGCCTGGAACAGCTCAACAGAACGGTGTGTCCGAACGTCAGAATCGCACTCTATTGGATATGGTGCGATCTATGATGTCTCTTACCGATTTACCGCTATCATTTTGGGGATACGCTCTAGAGACAGCTACATTCACTTTAAATAGGGCACCGTCTAAATCCGCTGAGACGACACCGTATGAATTATGGTTTGGGAAGAAACCTAAGCTGTCGCTTTCTAAAAGTTTGGGGATGTGATGCTTATGTCAAGAAACTTCAACCTGAAAAGCTCGAACCCAAGTCGGAAAAATGCGTCTTCATAGGATACCCTAAATAAACCATTGGGTATACCTTCTACTTAAGATCCGAGGGCAAGATCTTTATTGCCAAGAACGGATCCTTTCTGGAAAAAGAGTTTCTCTCGAAAGAAGTAAGTGGGAGGAAAGTAGAACTCGATGAAGTACTACCTCTTGAACGGGAAAGTAGTGCAGCTCAGAAAATGTTCATGTGATGCCTACACCAACCGAAGAGGAAAATAATGATGATGATCAAGGTACTTCGGATCAAGTAGCTACTTGAACTTCAGGGTCCACAAGGACACGTTCCGCACCAGAGTGGTACGGCAACCCTGTCCTGGAAATCATGTTGTTAGACAACGGTGAACCTTCGAACTATGAAGAGGCGATGGCGGGCCCATATTCCAACAAATGGCTAGAAGCCATGAAATCCGAGATAGAATCCATGTATGAAAACAAAGTATGGACTTTGACTAACTTGCCCGATGATCGGCGAGCGATAGAAAACAAATGGATCTTTAAGAAGAAGACGGACGCGGATGGTAATGTCACCATCTATAAAGCTCGACTTGTCGCTAAGGGTTATCGGAAAGTTCAAGGGATTGACTACGATGAGACTTTCTCTCCCGTAGCGAAGCTTAAGTCCGTCCGAATCATGTTAGCAATTGTCGCATACTATGATTATGAGATATGGCGGATGGGCGCCAAACGGCATTCCTTAACGGGCATCTTAAGGAAGAACTGTATATGATGCAGCCGGAGGGTTTTGTCGATCCTAAGAATGCTAACAAAGTATGCAAGCTCCAATGATCCATTTATGGGCTGGTGCAAGCATCTCGAGTTGGAACATTCGCTTTGATGAGATGATCAAAGCGTTTAGTTATCTTGAGACTTATGGAGAAGCCTGCGTTTACAAGAAAGTGAGTGGGAGCTCTGTAGCATTTCTTATATTATATGTAGATGACATAATTTTGATGGGAAATGATATAGAATTCTTGGACAGCATTAAGGCCTACTTGAATAAGTGTTTTTCAATGAAGGACCTTGGAGAAGTTGCTTATATATTAGGCATCAAGATCCATAGGGATAGATTGAGACGCCTCATAGGTCTTTCACAAAGCACATACCTTGATAAGATTTTGAAGAAGTTCAAAATGGATCAGTCCAAGAAAGGGTTCTTGCTCAGGCTGCAAGGTGTGAGATTGAGCTCAGCTCAATGCCCCACCACGCAAAAAGATAAAGAAGAGATGAGCGTCATCCCCTATGCCTCAGCCCATAGGATCTATTATGTATGCCATGTTGTGTACCGCATCAGATGTAAACCTTGCCGTAAGTTTGGTAGGAAGGTACCAAAGTAATCCCGCAAGGAACACCGACAGCGGTCAAGAATATCCTAAAGTACCGAAAAGGACAAAGGACATGTTTCTCGTTTATGGAGGTGACGAAGAGCTCATTATAAAGGGTTACGTCGACGCTAGCTTCGACACAGATCCGGATGACTCTAAGTCACAAACCGGATACGTGTATATGTTGAATGGTGGAGCAAGAAGCTGGTGCAAATGCAAGCAGAGCGTTGTGGCGGGATCTACATGTGAAGCGGAGTACATGGCAGCCTCGGAAGCCAAGATGAAGCAATTTGGGTGAAGAAGTTCATCACCGACCTAGGAGTCATACCCAATGCGTCGGGGCCGATCAAACTCTTCTGTGACAACACCGGAGCTATTGCCCTTGCCAAGGAGCCCAGGTTTCACAAGAAGACCCGAGCACATGAAGCTGCCGCTCAACTCCATCCGTGAAAATGTTCAAGATGGAGACATAGAAATTTGTAAAGTGCATACGGATCTGAATGTCGCAGATCCGCTGACTAAACCTCTTCCATGGCAAAACATGATCAACACCGTAACTCTATGGGTGTTCGATTCATCACAATGTAACTAGATTATTGACTCTAGTGCAAGTGGGAGATGCTGGAAATATGCCCTAGAGGCAATAATAAAAGCATTATTATTATATTTCCTTGTTCGTGATAATTGTCTTTATTCATGCTATAATTGTATTATCCGGAAATCGTAATACACGTGTGAATACATAGACCACAATACGTCCCTAGTAAGCCTCTAGTTGACTAGCTCGTTGGTCAACAGATAGTCATGGTTTCGACTATGGACATCGATGTCATTGACAACGGGATCACGTCATTAGGAGAATGACGTGATGGACAAGACCCAATCCTAAGCATAGCACAAGATCGTAGTTTGTTTTGCTAGAGCTTTTTCAATGTCAAGTATCTCTTCCTTAGACCATGAGATCGTGTAACTCCCGGATACCGTAGGAGTGCTTTGGGTGTACCAAACGTCACAACGAATCGGGTGACTATAAAGGTGCACTACGGGTATCTCCGAAAGTGTCTGCTGGGTTGACACGGATCGAGATCAGGATTTATCACTCCGTATGACGGAGAGGTATCTCTGGGCCCACTCGGTAATGCATCATCATAATGAGCTCAAAGTGACCAAGTGTTTGGTCACGGGATCATGCATTACATTTGAGTAAAGTGACTTGCAGTAACGAGACTGAACGAGGTATTGGGATACCGACGATCGAAGTCTCGGCATGTAACGCATCGATTGACAAAGGGAATAGTATACGGGTTGCTTGAATCCTCGACATCGTGGTTCATCCGATGACATCATCAAGGAGCATGTGGGAGCCAACATGGGTATCCAGATCGGCTGTCGGTTATTGACCCGAGAGCCTTCTCGGTCATGTTCACAGGTCTCCCGAACCCGTAGGGTCTACACACTTAAGGTTCGGTGACGCTAGGGTTGTTAGGAACACTTGTATGTGATTACCGAATGTTGTTCGGAGTCCCGGATGAGATCCCGGATGTCACGAGGAGTTCCGGAAGGGTCCGGAGGTAAAGATTTATATATGGGAAGTTGTCAAACGGACACCGGAAAGTTTCGGGGGCATATCGGTATTGTACCGGGGCCACCGGAAGGGTTCCGGGGGTCCACCGGGAGGGGCCACCTCCCGGGGGCCACATGGGCTGCGTGGGGTAGGAGCCAGCCTGGTGGACTGGGCGCCCTTAGGCCCATGCGCCTAGGGTTGGGGGAACCCTAGAGGGGCGCCTTGCTTCGGGGCAAGTCCCTCCCCTTGGCCGCCGCCCCCCCTCTAGATGCCATCTAGAGGGGCCAGCCCCCTTCTCCCTTCCCCCTATAAATAGAGGGGTGAGGGGAGGGCTGCAGAACACAAGCCAAGGCGCAGCCCCTCCCCTCCCCAACACCTCTCCTCCTCCATACGTGCTTGGCGAAGCCCTCGTCGAGTCTTCACGCACCAACAACACCACGCCGCCAGGCTGCCGTTGGAGCTGTCTTCCTCAACCTCTCCTTCCTCCTTTCTGGATCAAGACGGAGGAGACGCCGTCTGCATCAGACGCGTGTGTTGAACGCGGAGGTGTTGTCCGTTCGGCACTTGGTCATCGGTGATCCGAATCACGGCGAATACGACTCCGTCATCACCATCCCCTTGAACGCTTCCGCACTCGATCTACAAGTGGTATGTAGATTCAAACTCACTCCCTTGACTCGTTGCTTAGATGAACTCATAGATGGATCTTGGTGAAACCGTAGGAAAAATTTTAATTTTCTGCAACGTTCCCCAGCAGACGCTTCCCCGCGATCCTCTCCCTCGCCGTTCACATCGTCTCACGGGGCGGCTGTCTGCCGCCGAGGAATAGGAGGGATTTGCCCCCCCCCCACCAGACCAATAGTCAGGCAGGTTGTGAATTGTTAGGAGGAGGTTAGGTTTGTTAGTATTTGCAGGTTGTGAATTGTGTTTTATGTTGTGTACTTTGAGAGTACTTTTAGATATGAATGTCTTTTGAATTTCAGATTTGCAGTATTGAGCATCTGAAGTATTTTATGAATTCTAGAGATCTATTTTTAGCACTTAAAAAATGTAGTTTCATAGGAGTACAAAAATGCAGACAATGTGATCCTCAGAGAAGAAACTGCAAGTTTCAGTTTCAGATAAGAAACTCCAAGTTCGGTTTCAGATAAGAAACTGCAACTTTCAGAGGCAGAGCATTTATATTAACACGACCTTTTCAAACAATGTTAACATCATGCTGGAAGTTTTATTCATGGTCGAAAACTGGAACTACCAGCCGCTTAACATCATGCTGATCAACATTCATGCATAGCACATCTTCATATGATGCACAAATAAAAATATATGCTATTTTCAAAATGCCCACACAATGTCGAGTGTGCGAAAAACAGAGAAAACGAGGGACGAAGTTTTGGCAAGTGTAGGACGTGGTGTGCATAGATGACAATTGGGACCCACATGTCGATAAAGGCAGAGGCAAAATTTTGGAGATATTTTCTCTCCATAGGTGGAATCGAACCCGGGCGGAACAGCTGTCGGGTAGTGTCACTCGGCCACTGGGCTAGTTCAGTTGTTTTGTTACTAATAAGGCACTTCCTCAGGTGGTCAGATCTCCTCCTGCGCCTTTGTGCGCTCGCCGTGACGCCGCTGTCTGCTATTGTGAACATGCTGAACAAACGAGAGGAATCTGGAGAGGACTGTACCTGGAGGCGGACAGTCGGAACCCACCAGGTCTATGGCCGTACGCAAGCAAGTGCCTCATCGAAAAAATACTTCCTCCTAATGCTATACTGACGTTGGGGCCCACGGGTTTGTCAACATAGTTACATTTTTTTAGGTGCTTCAACGTAATTACTATAGGAGATAAATTCACAACGAAGCCGGGGAGCTAGCAGGTATCATTTATTATCACTGGGGCAGCAAGTATCGGCTGGGTTTTGGGCTGCCCCGTCTAGGCTTTCTTTTTTAACATGCGCAGCCCACGACCTCGGATGGGAGGTCCATAAGGCTGTTTGTATTTTCTTGAGGGCCGTCATGTATCGACCGGCCTATGGACCTCCCATCCGAGATTTTTTTTTCCTAAAACATCGGCAGCCCAATTTATGTATTTTTTTGAACAAAATGCAGAGGTCTATTCTATTTTTCTATATAAGAATAGGAACGCCTGGTCCAACTTATGTTTCCCTTATAACTATATTATATATATTTAAATTATTTTATATGTTAATATATATTATTGTTATTGTCATCATATATTTAACAGATACTTACATATGTAAGAAAACAATATCCCACATCTTGTTAACTTATAAAAATAATTTTGTAACAATAAAATCCTGGATTTTGTTTGGCAACGAACATCCCGGTGATTGTGTACAAAAGCTTGGTAAGATTTAAGGACCAATGTAATAATAAATCACTTATTATTCAAATATATGTATAACAAAATGCTCAACCCCTGTTTATTTTTTGATAACATTGTTGCGCCCACCCCAACATTATAATTAGAATCAGCCCAACAAAACGTGTATTTCGAGAAAGTGCAAATGGCCTGTAATTTTTTAGGAAAAAAATAAATGGGCCGCATGGACGCAACATTATTTGTTCACCTAGCCAAGCTAATGGACTATAATTCAAAAAACAAGATCCAATGGACTGTAAATTCTACCCCGCAAAAAAAAGATTGTAAATTCTGAAAAAATGGGTTGAATACGTGCCACATTTTTGGAGGCTGAAATGTGGGCCAATAGGCCGAAGCCAATGCAAGTCGTTGTCAACTTAGTCAACAGATGATTCTGACATCGTTAGCCGTTGGATTTGCATCCAACGACCGGCATCCATCTTCAATCTCTCGTCTTCTTCCTCCAGCGCCGCCGGGACACCTGCTCCGGCCTCCTGCTGCTCGCAGCTCTGCTTAGCACGCTCACCGTGAAGCGCTACTCCACCGCTGGCCGTGCCATCCCTCCACCCCTCCACACCTCCAATTCTTCTCCACCTACTGCCAAACCACACCGCACCAGAACTAGTTAACCCTCGTACACCTCTCCGTCTGCGACTCTACTCCCACGTCTTCCCATCTTTGGCTCGTTGCTGTTGGGGCCTCGCCGTCGTCCACCACCTTGGATGCGCTCGGCGCGGAGTGGTCAACGTGATCAACGAACGGCACCATCGGAAGTAGACTGTGCATGGATTGGCTGACAGCTGGGTCCACGGCCGCACGCAAGGAAATGCCTCCTTATTACGCGCAAAATAATGATTCCTCCACCTGACAGCTGGGACCCACCGGAAGGGCCTCTGTATTTCGCGAAAAAATGTTCCCACCACTGACAGGTCGGACCCACCAGCTATATCTTCACACGCAAGGAAGTGCCTCCTTATTACGCACAAAAAATGAATACCCCCTGCTAGTTGGGACCCACCTTGGTGGGAGGCTGACTTCTGGGCCTACTAAGTTGACGGGGACGGAGTGCTTTGTCAACTTAGTCAATATGAACGATTCTAGCTCCAGTGACCGTATGATGTCCATCCAACGGCCGTAGTGATTCTTCAACCTCTGGTCTTGTTGCTCCAAATTACCAAAGCAGCGCCGTCGTCCCAAGATGCTCCCGCCTCCCGTGGGTCGGCTGTGTTGCCGGAGGCCTCACCGCTCCCTACTATTCCCACCGCTGGCCAGGCCATCCCTCTACTAACCCACACCCCCTGTTATTCTGCGGCGACGGCAGCCTCACACCGCAGTGAACCAGTGAACCCTCGTACTCCTCTACGCGTGGGCATCCACTGCCGGGTCTTCCCCGGCTCCGTGTTTTACCCTTCCTAGGCCTCGCCGCCGTCCACCGCCCTGGTGCTCTCGGTGCGGCGTGCTCAACGTGGTCAAGGAACGGCTTCCATCGACGCGTGGATCAGACGTGGAGAGGCCGACACCGATCCACGGCCACAAAGAAGGAAGTGCCTCCTTATTACGCGCAAAATAATTATTCCTCCACCTGACAGTGGGGACCCACCGGACGGGCCACCATATTTTGCGAAAAAACGTTTCCCCCTGACTACTGGAACCCACCAGCTACATCTTCACATGCAAGGAAGTGCGTCCGAGCAAAAAAAAGATTCGCCCACCTGACTCCTGGGACCCACCAGCTACATCTTCGCATGTAAGGAAGTGCCTGATAGTCGGGACCCACCTGGTCGAAGCGTACGTAGCATTGTCATTCTGGTCGCGAACGTGTACGTACATACTGGTCGATGTAGAGGCACGCACGTGTCGTAGTAGAGGCGCGCACGTAGCATGTACTCGTACGTACAACGGCCAGGGTGAAGAAAGTAAATACGGCCATGCACGTACATACGGGCGGGGTCTCGAACGCCTACTCATGCGTACGTACGGCCAGGGCTCGTGTACATGGCTGGGTCGGAATGGAGAGTGAGCGTCGTCGTCGTGTTCATGGGGAGCCAACCGGCTGGGTCGGAACGGAATGTGTCGTCGTGTTCATCGGGAGGGCTTGGACGGAACAGCCGATGGAAACGAGGCCTGGCGTACTGCAGAATGGAGGAAACGGCCTTGTGTTCGACCAGCCATGTTCGAAACAGGATCCTATTCATCGGGAGGGGTCTAGCGTATCGCAAAACGGAGGAAACGGACCTCCTACGGTCGAAACGAGGGTCCTGTTGATCGGGATGGGTGTGGCATACCGCAAAACGGAGGAAACGGACTTGTGTTGGAGCGCTACGGTCGAAACGGGGGTCCTGTTCATCGGGAGGGGTGTGGCGTACCACAAAACGGGACTCCACGGGATACTGTTCATCTCCACCGTCGACCCCCTCCAGCCTCCACGGGTTATAGTTCATCCACCGTCGACCTCCTCCAGCTTCCACCTGCGATTGTTCATCCACGGGCTCCTGTTCATCCAGCCTCCACCGCGTGCTACTCCATCGGCTACTGTTCAACCAGCCCTCTCCACGGGCTCCTGTTGAACCACCCCTCCACGGGCTACTGTTCATCCAGCCCTCCACCATCTCCTGTTCATCCAGCCCTCCACGGGGTGGTCCTGTTCATCCAGCCCTCCATGGGGTCCTGTTCATCTAGCCCCAACCGGCTCGATCCATTGGGGTCTTGTTCATCCAGAGGCAACACCATTGTTACGTCCCCGATTCAATCGTACACTAATCATGCACGCAAATGTGTACGATCAAGATCAGGGACTCACGGGAAGATATCACAACACAACTCTAAAACATAATTAAGTCATACAAGCATCATAATACAAGCCAGGGCCTCGAGGGCTCGAATACAAGTGCTCGATCATAGACGAGTCAGCGAAGCAACAATATCTCGAGTACGGACATAAGTTAAAACAAGTTGCCATAAGATGGCTAGCACAAACTGGATACAGATTGAAAGAGGCGCGGGCCTCGCTCGGGATCCTCCTAACTACTCTCGTCGCCGTTAGCGGGCTGCACGTAGTAGTAGGCACCTCCAGGTGGTAGTAGTCGCCATCGACGGTGGTGTTCGACTTCGGGCTCCATCGTCTCGTCGCAAAGCAACCGGGTAAAGAAAGGGGGAAAAGGGGAACAAGGCAACCGTGAGTACTCATCCAAAGTACTCGCAAGCAAGGAGCTACACTACATATGCATGGATATATGTAAAGGGCCATATCGCTGGACCGAATCGGTAATGCCGTAATAAGAGGGGATAGCTAATCTCGTCAAGACTACGCTCGCAGCCTCCGCCTTGCAACATGAAGAAGAGAGTAGACTCAAGTCCTCCAAGTAGCATCGCATAGCAATAATCCTACCCGCGATCCCTTCCTCGTAACTCGAGAGAGAGCGACCACCGGGTTATATCTCGCACTTGGAAGGGTGTGTTTTATTAAGTATCCGGTTCTAGTTGTCATAAGATCAAGGTACAACTCCAAGTCGCCCTATTACAAGATCACAGCTATTCAATAGATTAAACTTCGCAGGGTGCACCACATAACCCAACAGCTTGATCCCATTTGGCCGGACACACTTTTCTCGGGTCATGCCCGGCCGCTGAAGATCAACACGCCGCAGCCCCACCTAGGCTCAACAGAGAGGTCAAGACGCCGGTTCAAAACTAAGCGCACAGGGTCCGGGCCCATCGCCTTAGCACACCAAGACGTTGTACGCTGGCCGGAAGCGCACTCTAGCCTACAGGCGTTCAGGTCCAATCCGGCGCGCCACTCGGCCGGGACGTCACGGCGTTTCTACCGATACCACGACGTGGGATACCCATAACTACTCCTGCCAGAGATGGTTAGTGCAGATAGACCAAATGGCCAGACTCGGATCAAATACCCAGATCTCGTTAAACGTGTTAAGTATCCATGAACGCTGACCAGGCCGTGCCCACCTCTCTCCTAGGTGGTCTCAACCTGCCCCGCCGCCTCCGCCACAAAGTAACAGTCGGGGCCGGGAACCCAGCCCACCTCTACCGGATGGAGCCACCTGTCCTTTCAGCCCCATCTCCTAACAAGATTGGGTAATGTAACAAAGGTAAAGTATATAGTATATGCCCGTGATCACCTCCTCAAGTGATCACAGCCCAAAGAGTATAGCATGGCGTACGGACAAGAGTGTAGGGCCTTTGAAGGAACACTAGCATCCTATACTAAGCAAAGAGGATAGCAGGTAAAGGTAACAACAAGAGTAGCAAGGACAAAGGCTATGCAAAGAAGTATAGGATTAATCGAAAGTAGTAACATGCTACACTACTCTAGTGCAAGCAGTATAGAGAAGAGTAGGCGATATCCGGTGATCAAAGGGGGCTTGCCTGGTTGCTCGCAAGAGAGAGGGTTCGCCAACTCCGTAGTCGTACTGGGTAGCAGCAGCGTCGGTCTCGGTGTCTATCGAGACAAGAGGGGGAAGAAACAATAAATATTTAAGCAAGCAGATGCATAGCGATGCATGACATGACAAGTATCGGTGCTAGAGGTGCCCTAACGCGGTATGAGGTGATACCGGTGAAGTGGGGAAACAACCGGGAAAGTATCCCCGGTGTTTCGCGTTTCAGCAAAGGAGACGGAGGGGGAAAGTTGCGTAGTTCGATAGGTTAGGGGTTGTATGACGAACGGGTTGCATATTCGAATCGCCTCGTCGTTTCTCGAGCAACTTTCATGTAGAAAGTATTTTCATCTCGAGCTACGGTTTATTTTATATGATTTTCTAAAGTTTTAATCATGTTTATAATTTATTTAACTATTTAATTCTAACATTATCCAGAATAGTGCATGCTGACGTCATCATGACGTCAGCATGACGTCAGCAGTCAACAGGGAGTTGACTGGGTCAATCTGACGTGTGGGTCCCCATTCGTCATTGATTGATTAGTCTAATTAGGGTTTAATTAAACTATCTACTCAATTAGATTAATTAATCATGATTACTTAACTTAATTAATTCATTAGCTATTTTAATTATTAATTAATTAATTATTAATTAATTATTTATTTATATATTTATTTTATTTTGTTTTTTTTTTTGAAAAACGTTTTGGGGTGGGGCCCCATTGTCATAGGGCCAATGGGGGCCTTGAAGGGCATGCGCAAGGCAGCGCCCGAGTCCACCCGGAAGGGGCACGGGCGCCGATGGCGCCGCCTGCCAGGAGTGCGACGGGCGAGGCCAAGGTTGTGGCGGCCGCGGTGGGCCGGGTGGGGGGGGAACAGAGCACGGGGCCGGGCGACGAAGGAGCGCTGGGCGGCAAAGAAGCCGGGCGCCGTGGTGGTGCGAGAAGGCGACTACATGTGAATGGCAGAGGAGAGGCCGCCACGGGCGGTGCGGTGGCGGGCACGGCGTGGTGAGCGCGCACACGGGACGGCGGGCATGGCGACGTCCAAGACGAGGAGGGGAAGAGGGGAGAGGCCGGGGCCTCACCGGCAGTGTAGGGACTGGGCAGTGGGTGTCGAGGAGGGAGACGGGGACGTCGTCGGCGTCGAGGAGGCAGGCCGGTGGGGGAGGTCCGGCGAGGAGGATGGGGACGCGCGACGAGGTGGCGGTGACGACGGGCGACGCCGGCGAGGCGACGGGTGGGCGACGACCCGTGGCAGGGGCGCGGCGTCGATCTCGGGAGGGAGAGGCGCGGGAGGTCATGGCGAAGCCCATGGCAGAGGGGCGATGCGGTTGGGATGGAGGGGCGCCAAGGGAAGGGCCCCACACGGCAGTGGTGGCGGAGGCGGGCGAGCCCGGCGACGGCGGGCGGGCCGGCCTCAGCGTCTGGCTCGGGGCAACGGGATCGGGCGGCGTCGCCGATCTAGATCCAGGGAGGAGAGGGGCGAGGGGGGCCTGCCGGGACGAGGACGGCGACCGCGAGGCGGCTCGAGCGAAATACGAGGCCATTCCGATCCGATCCGGATCGGGGAAGAGGGAGACGGGGAGTGGGGGAGTGTGCGGTTAGGGTTCGGGGATGGGGGTTATGGGGAGGCCGGTTGGGCTAAGGGGAGCCGGGCTCGATGTGTCGTGGCCTGGGCTTGGGCGGTGGCTGCTAGGGCCAAGCCCCGGGGTTTCTTCCCTTTTTTGTTGTTCTTTTTTCATTATCTTTTATTATTTGTTTTCTGTTTTTTTTCATTTATAAGTATTTAGGCATTTTATAATAATGTTTTTTATGTACTCTAATTACCTATGACATTTTTGTCACAGCCCTATAATTTTAGTTTATTATTTTGATAACTTTTGTCGCTTGATTGATTTAGGATTTAAATTTGAAACGGTTTCAATTAACCCGAGATTAATTACAAAGGATGAGGTGATGTGTCATCATTAGTAGGGGATTACTATAGCTTGATTATCCCAAGGCCACAATTCTCCTCTGATTACAAGAAATCTCGTCCCGAGATTTAAGAGGGGAGTAAGGGGAAAGACTAGGTTACGATATTCTAACGGATCTTCTCGAAGAAGTTAATCCCTTTCGTTGATGTCTTCAATTCTTTATTCCGATGCATCATGATAAACTTGTCATCATTTCTTCGGGAACTCCATCGCATTTCATTTAAAGGATAAGGGGCAGCTCACTACGACATAATGCTTTTGAGGGAAACAATCTGGGGTTCACCCATGAATTAGTATAAGATTATCTCTCGAGTTGAACATATAAAATACCTCGAGAGTAAGGTACGAAGGTACCATAAGAGGCTCCAAGCGGATAGATAGTTGCTCGAAGCCTGAACCAGAGTGAGAAAGGGGGTTCAGAGTAGCGAGAGTAAGTATTGCGTCTGATACCAGAATAGATCACTAGGACAGTGGCCCGTGAATTACATACGAGTCCACGCGCGAGGAATAACTTTGGGAATAGGGGGTGTACAGGATACCAGTGTTTCGATCATGTGGAATCAGGTTATGGGCCCACCATGTGGTTTTTTTAATAGGAGCAATGACATCTTTCACGGTCATGATAGCAAGGCATGTCGAGAGTACCATGTCGGTTATGTTGGCAACAACGTTGGTACCAAGGGCGAGGGACTTAAGAGAACCACCTTCCCGCTTTCGTTGAACGAGGTGGACCAATAGGCAAAGTTCTCGCCCATCGGCGGTTACCTAAGTCATCAACAAGAGAAACAGGGTTACACCAGACAGAAGGTACACCACAGGTGTTTACCTAAGGTGGGATTACCACTGCTCTGTTAAGTAGTTTACAAGAAAGTTTGAACAAAACAACGGGAAGGAAAATGTGCTTAAACACGTATATCAGGGGTATATCCTTCCCAAGGACAAGCAGAGCATGATATCCATGACAGGATATTATGTAGAAAACTCCTTAGGTAGGGGAGTGAAATTTCATGACATTACCCATACAATGGTGTTTGGATAATTGAGCAAGAAACATTTAGCATTGGGCTTCAAATGTTCTTGTTGAAAATCAGAGTATCACAAACATGCTTCAAGATAGCATTGACATGGTCTTCAAGCAAAGGTCGGTTTTTAGATACTCAATGGATCCATCAGGAACAGTTTATAACATAGGTCTTACAATTTCCTCCAAGAAGAATGGTTATCCTTGCAAATAAACCATAATGATAGGTCCTCCAGCCAGGGGGTTGCTAGGCATGACATCCTGTTACCAGGTCATCAAAGGGCCAACAACATAACTCTTGGAAAGTTGTCCCAACCATCATATCGACCGAGATTCAGATCCGATTGGTGTCATGATACCTCGCACTCGTGGATGTCCGAGAATAAAAGGTGCAACACAAATAGACGAAATGACATTTCAGGATTCTCGTGAAATGAACTATGGGAGTGGGTTCCTCAAACAATAGTTCATCATTAAACCAAGGAGAGGAGGAGGTGGCTGATGGGCTCAAGCGATAATCCATCGAGATTTCGACAAGATGGATTTCCACAATTATGTGAACAAGGAGATAACATTTGTCGATCAAATGGTATAATGATGTATGCTCGAGGAAACATACTCAATTAAACATTGGTTGAAAGGTGCACCCTAATATGGGTTGGGTTGCACGATCAATGTTAGAGTGGTGACTTGACTAACAAAAGAATTAGAATGAAACTCGACCATTCACTTCAAAGCAATAGGGTTGCTAGAAGTTTTGAATTCACACATCATAGTTCAATTGTCGGTATTCGGTTAGAAACAACACGGGTACCAAGAAAGAATGGTGAGGGTGAGAAGTATCACCATACCAAGAATTCTTAAGAGGTGGAGTAATCCTCACGACATTCTTGACATAAAAGATGGTAATACTCCATGGTAAAGAAGAACAAATGCTAGATAGCAAGAACTCGAGGTATAACACAGAACACAAACAAGTTTTTGTTGGAGGGAACGCAATAAAGAGGTCGATGACAACACAAATAATCAAGGGAAAGGATGGTATTTATCATCATTAATTCAATTGATATCCTGGAAGAGCATCAGAATGTAGATGGTGATCATACACATTTGTCGAGAGATTCCACGAAGATGTAATCGATCCGCGATCACATCAAGTCAAAAGAATGATGAAGCAAGAGGTTATTGGAACCATAGGTACGACACAAACTTGAAATCAAGATTGTTGTTCAAGGCGAACCGATATGACGAGGAAGATCGACGTAAGCTTAGCTCATTGTCAAAAGTTGTGCTCCGGGATTAAGGAACAGGTAGCATGCTTAAAATTTAGCATGGTAATGATATGGACGATCCGCTAGGAATGACATGATCGGGTACAAACTCGTAAGTAAAGAATATTAGTAAGAGTTGTTGAACCGTAATGCGGACTCGGTTCGCTTATCGGTGTCTTTGAGTGTTTAATAACTCCAGCCCATGAAAAATTGTAATCGTGAGTATGTAGTACTTGATGAAGAACTCATAGGAAGTTATGCAGTTCCAAGATAATCTCGAGATGCCATGGGGTAATACTCTAAATGCATCAAAGTAGAGGTTGTACCGGGTATTGATCCACAAAAGACAAGTGCTTACACTTGCATCAAAAATGGTATTTAAAGGAGAACATGGTCGGAACCACGATTGTAAAAGGCCAGACCCCAGATATAAGATGAACTTATATCAAGGGAATAATTAATTTTAAAAGAAGCTTCGATGAGAAGATGTACATCGGGTCCATGGGCATGAACACAAAGTTCAAGGTCGACTCCCACTTCTCCAATGCATAACCTTTCATCCACTTCTCGCTCGATTAAGTTGCGGTGTTGAAATTTTATCCGGCGAAGCACCGTAAGAGTATGACTCGTGAAAACTTTCGGTTTCACACGGTCTAGAGAAAGCATATGTTCAACCCTTAGTGGCTTCTTAGAAACATATACCACAAGTTTCAAGAGTAAATAACACAAGCCCGAAAGCAGAGTATGGTTGGCCAAGCGGAGGATACAACTTAACAAAGGCATTAGGTATCAGGGGAAGAACTCACAAAGTGATCAAATGTGAAGGACACTGTCGGATAATAATCCAACAAAGGACTTGATGGTCCACAAAAGATCTGATGTGAGTATCGATACTCAACCAGAAGAGGAGGGAATGCAAATGCAACAGGTTATGGAATCATCTGAGTAATTCAAAGCTTAAATGCAAAGGAATTATGATTTCCAAAACAAAGGATCAAAAGCAGGCGCTTTGATCAAGGATGGATCAATTGAATATACCAGAGGCACAATCGACGACAGATAGTTAGGTCGAGAACCAGCTCATGTTCAAAATGACGTCTGGGCCGGAAAGATAATCCTAGGATTTGACTGATGATTGTGAACATTCACAACGTATTGAAATCAATGGACTCAAAAATGATGGTGACAAAGGATGCCAATAAGATTACTATACTTATGGGATTAATCATAATGAAAGCAAACAAGAAATTCCAGAGCAATAGGTTGCGGAGGATTTTCTAAGATCGAATGGTATTTCAAGACTTTTGTGTAAAGCATGAACAATCGGGGATGAGCGGATACTCGACAAGTGCAAGAATTAACCGTAGGGGTATTCAGTGTCAATGAACAAATGAGGCAAAGAAGCTCAAAGGATTATCGAAACAACGCATTTAGTGTTTCGGGGTATCTTGTAATAACAAGACCAACTGGGATGAATGTAAGAACAACAACTTCAAGTAGTTATCCATAAGGGTTGACGGTGGAAGGAATTGCAAACGCGATGAACACAAGTTCTCGGGTTAACAAATGGAGAGTATCTTCGGGTCTTCCGTGCAGACGCATTTATCATCAATAATAAGGGCCTCTCCGGGGTGAAAGTGACAATGAGATCCTAATGTTAGTTTTTTAGCAAAATCATTTAACCCGAATAGAAGAGAGATCATAGTCCCAGAGTATAGACAAGGAGTAAAAGATCCTAATACCACCTTAATGGCGACGCAGCCCGTAAGACACACAGCCATGTTAGTAAAGTTTTTGCAACGCCTAGACTCGACTTCGCCAAGGAGTTGGAAAGGGGATTCCTACAGCAAATGGGCTCGATATTAATCTTGTGACGCCTCGATTCAATCATACACTAATCATGCACGCAAATGTGTACGATCAAGATCGTGGACTCACGGAAGATATCACAACACAACTCTAAAACATAATTAAGTCATACAAGCATCATAATACAAGCCAGGGCCTCGAGGGCTCGAATACAAGTGCTCGATCATAGACGAAGTCAGCGGAAGCGACAATATCTCGAGTACATACATAAGTTAAACAAGTTGCCATAAGATGGCTAGCACAAACCGGGATACAGTTCGTAGAGGCGCTGGCCTCCTGCCTGGGATCCTCCTAACTACTCCTCGGTCGCCGCCGGGCTGCACGTAGTAGTAGGCACCTCCGGTAGTAGTCACATCGACGGTGGCGTCGACTTCGGCTCCATCGTCTGTCGCAGCAACCGGTAAAGAAAGGGGGGAAAGGGGAACAAGGCAACCGTGAGTACTCATCCAAAGTACTCGCAAGCAAGGAGCTACACTACATATGCATGGATATATGTGTAAAGGGCCATATCGATGGACCGAATCAGAATGCCGTAATAAGAGGGGGATAGCTAATCCCGTCAAGACTACGCTTCGCAGCCTCCGCCTTGCAACATGAAGAAGAGAGTAGATCAAGTCCTCCAAGTAGCATCGCATAGCAATAATCCTACCCGCGATCCCTCCTCGTAACCCCGAGAGAGAGCGACCACCGGTTATATCCGCACTTGGAAGGGTGTGTTTTATTAAGTATCCGGTTCTAGTTGTCATAAGGTCAAGGTACAACTCCAAGTCGATCACATCAAGATCACGGCTATTCGAGTAGATTAAACTTCCCGCAGGGTGCACCACATAACCCAACACGCTTGATCCCATTTGGCCGGACACACTTTTCGGGTCATGCCCGGTCGCGGAAGATCAACACGCCGCAGCCCACCTAGGCTCAACAGAGAGGTCAAGACGCCGGTCTAAACCTAAGCGCACAGGGGTTCTGGGCCCATCGCCTTAGCACACCAAGACGCTATGACGCTGCCGAAGCGCACTTCCAGCCTGCTGTGCATTCTAGTCCAATCCGCGCTACGCCACTCGGCCGCCGACGCCACGGCGTTTCGGCCGATACCACGACGCCGGGATACCCATAACTACTCCCTGCCAGAGATGGTTAGTGCTTATAGACCAAATGGCCGCACTCGATCAAATACCTGATCTCGTTAAACGTGTTAAGTATCCGCATGAACGCCGACCAGGGCCAGCCCACCTCTCTCCTAGGTGGTCTCAACTCTGCCCCGCCGCCCGCCATTAAAGTAACAATGGGGTCACGGGAACCTGTGCCCACCTCTACTGGGATGGAGCCACCTGCCCTTTCACCCGCATTCCTAACAAAGTATCACTGTAATGTAACAAAGGTAAAGAGTATATAGTATATGCCCGTGATCACCTCCTCAAGTGATCACAGCCCAAAGAGTATAGCATGGCATGCATTTGGACAAGAGTGTAGGACAACCGATGGAACACTAGCATCCTATACTAAGCAAAGAGGATAGCAGGTGTAAAGGTAACAACAAGAGTAGCAAGGACATGCTATGCAAAGAAGATAGGATTAATCGAAAGCAAGAATATGCTGCACTACTCTAGTGCAAGCAAGATAGAGAAGAGTAGGCGATATCCGGTGATCAAAGGGGGCTTGCCCGGTTGCTCGGGCAAGAGAGAGGGTTCACAACTCCGTAGTCGCATCGGGTAACAACGGGCGTCGGTCTCGGTGTCTATCGAGAGAAGAAGGGGAAGAAACAATAAATATTTAAGCAAGCAGATGCATAGCGATGCATGACATGACAAGTATCGGTGCTAGAGGTGCCCTAACGCGGTATGAGGTGATACCGGTGAAGTGGGGAAACAACCGGGAAAGTATCCCTGGTGTTTAGCGTTTCAAGCGAGGAGCCGGAGGGGAAAGTTGCGAGTTCGATAGGTTAGGGGGGTGTTGCGGATGAACGGGTTGCTTATCCGGACTAGTCTAGTAGTTCTGAGCAACTTTCATGTAGAAAGTATTTTCATCTGAGCTACGGTTTATTTTATATGATTTTCTAAAATTTTAATCATTTTTAGAATTTATTTAACTATTTAATTCTAACATTATCCAGAATAGTGCACGCTGACATCATCATGACGTCATCATGACGTCAGCATGATGTCAGCAGTCAACAGGGAGTTGACTGGGTCAATCTGACGTGTGGGTCCCCATTCGTCATTGACTGATTAGTCTAATTAGGGTTTAATTAAACTATCTACTTAATTAGATTAATTAAACATGACTAATTAACTTAATTAATTCATTAGCTATTTTAATTATTAATTAATTAATTATTAATTAATTAATTATTTATATATTTATTTTTATTTCGGTTTTTTTTAGAAAAACGTTTTGGGGTGGGGCCCCATTGTCATAGGGCCAATGGGGGCCTTAGAAGAGCGGGCATGCAAGGCGCAGCCGAGTCCACCCGTGAAGGGGCAACGGGCGCCAAGGGCGCCGCCTGCAGGAGTGCAACGGGCGAGGCTGGCTGGGGCGGCCGCGGTGGCCGCCGTGGTGGGGGAACGGAGGCGGGCCGACGACGAAGCGGGGCGGCAGGGTAGCCGGGCGCGGTGGTGGTGC
The DNA here is from genome assembly GCA_021605145.1 of Aegilops bicornis. NCBI lineage: Eukaryota > Viridiplantae > Streptophyta > Magnoliopsida > Poales > Poaceae > Aegilops > Aegilops bicornis. The sequence continues at coordinate 496,193,408 of CM038673.1, forward strand.
GAGAAGGCGACGACAGGACTGGCAGAGGAGAGGCCGGGCCACGGGCGGGTGCGGTGCGCGGGCACGGCGCGGTGAGCGCGCACACGGGACGGCGGGCATGGCGACGTCCAAGACGAGGAGGGGAAGAGGGGCGAGGCTGGCCTCGCCGGGCAGTAGGGACTGGGCAAGGTGTCGAGGAGGGAGACGGGACGCTGCCGGGCGCCGAGGAGGCAGGCCGGTGGGGGAGGTCCGGCGAGAGGATGGGGACGCGCGACGAGGTGGCGGTCACGACGGGCGACGCCGGGCGAGGCGACGGGTGGGCGACATTTACCCGAGGCAGGGGCGCCAAGGCCGATCTCGGGAGGGAGAGGCGCGGAGGTCGTGGGCGAAGCCCATGGCGTAGGGGCGGCGCGGTTGGGATGGAGGGGCGCCGGCGGGAAGGGCCCCTGCCGCAAGCAGGGTGGCGGAGGCGGGCGCAGCCCGCGACGACGGAGCGGCGCTTGCCCCGGGCTGCCTGGGGCAACTGGATCAAGCGGCGTCGCCGATCTAGATCCAGGGAGGAGAGGGGTGCGAGGGGGCCTGCTGTGGACGAGGATCTGGCCGGGCGAGGCGGCTCAAAGTAGGGCCACGAGGCCATTCCCGATCCGATCCAGATCGGGGTAAGTGGGAGTTGTGGGGTGGGGGGGGGGAGTGTGCGGTTAGGGTTTCGGGGATGGGGGTTATGGGGAGGCCGGTTGGGCCAAGGGGAGCCGAGCCGGCTTGGTGTCGTGGGTTGGGCTTGGGCTGGTGGCGGGCCGGAGCCCCGGGGTTTCTTCCCTTTTTTGTTCCTTTTTTTCATTATCTTTTATTATTTGTTTTCTGTTTTAATTCATTTAAAAGTATTTAGGCATTTTATAAAAATGTGTTTTCTCAGACTATAATTACCTATGCCATTTTTGGCACAAATTAACATTTTAGTTTAATATTTTGAAAACTTTTGTCGCTTGATTGATTTAGGATTTAAATTTGAAGCGGTTTCAATTAACCCGAGATTAATTATGCGGATGAGAGGTGATGTGTCATCATTAGTAGGGGATTCTTGTAGCTTGATTATCCCAAGGCCACAACCATGGGGTCCTGTTCATCCACCCCCACCGGAACTGCTCATCCAACCCCCGCGCAATGCTCACTGCTCATCCAGAGGCAAGATCGATCGGCTTCGCTTAGCAGCAGTAGAAGCGGCGAATCGCCGATCGGGTTTAGTTAATGTACCATCGACCGATCGCCGGGTTCAAGAACGCCAGTAGTTCGCAGCAGCAATCGCTCGGTTTCAGTTAGAGCCCAACGCCTCGCTCGGGTTCAGTTAGAGCCCAATGCATTGCACCCACGCACGTGCATGTACGAGAGAAACGCGCATCGCTCGGCCCCGACCACCCACCGTAACCGGGAACACCCCGATATTTTCCTCGCCCTCGCTTCTACCACGGTTTTTTCTGTCATGGACGACCCAAAGAATGCCATGCAGTTGCGTCTACGGTCCGCCCAGGATGAAAAGCCCATTTTCTGTCATGATTTTTTGTCATAGAAGTAGGACCCCACCACATCTATGATGATACCGGGTTTTGTCACAATTATCTTCATAGAAGTGTCATAAGTATGACAGAAAAAAATTCATTCGGCCCAAAATGTCACGGATGTGTCTTTTTTTGTAGTACTGTTCCAGGAGAAACAAGGCAGCAGAGAGATAAGCGTCTGAAACGTCACTGGGTGTGCAAATGGTTCAGAATTTGTTCATCCTCGGTTTGCTCAATACTTTGCATTTCATCCACCATGGGGTGACTGCCGGGAAATTTCTCTCATAAAACCAAATGATCCCCAGGAGAGACCGCTGCCTCCTCCAAATGCTCATGAGTCCTCCCTTCGCACACCCGAATCTTATCCCGATGAGCTTACTAAGCATCAGCGAAATGCCATCAAGCGAGCTAAGAGGGCTGAAAAGAAACAGGCTCGTGAAGAGGAAAATCGTCGCCTTCTCAAAGATGATGTAGAGAAGAAAAAGGGTGAAGGAAAATATGAAGGTCGCTCTAAACGCAAGCATGATCCCAGTGCTGTTGCATCAAAGTGAAAGAGTGCACCAAAGAAGAGAACGACTGAACCAGCCGATGAATTTGCCATAAGTGATTCTTTGGATGATGATGATCTTCCGCTCACAAGGGAAGAAGTTGCTGCTGCTCTCAGCGAACAAGTGAATATGACTAATTCTACGGTGTTTCCCGAACTTCATGTTCCTATGGTTCCAGAAGCACCACCGAAGAAGATCACTGCTAGGAAAACTCCAGCCACCACCATCTCTATGAAACAACATGTGAATACAACTCCTCATCCAGATGCTATCAATTTGAAGGATTTGGTAGTCGACACTCCTGTGAGTACTGCGAAGCCAGGCGAATGAATTCCCAAGCTTGACTTGAAGAAAATCAAGGCGCCTACTACCGAGCATAATGCTCCTCAAGCTACTGCTCAGAAGGAGAAGGTTGCTAAGTTTGCTCCTACATTAGTTCATCCATTGGCTTCTATGCCTCCTTCCTAGCAGGTTCCAGTGCAAACTGCTCCAACTATCAAGTCTGATGCTCCTCACTACTATGATCATAAGTTCACCATGGAACAACTTGATAAGTTTGTGGACAATCCATTTGATGGTGAAGTGGACTCTCTGCCTATCCCTCCCGGGTTATTTCATACGCCACTTCCGTTGTTCAAGAAATGAGAGAAGATGCAGTTGAAATCAACACTCTCTCTGCCGAACAAAATGACCTTGATGGTCGAATGAAAACTGCCTCTTCAAAATTTGTCATTAAAGCACTCGAAGACTCCTACAAGGACATCAACTGTGCCATGACTCTCCTCTGAAACAGAAGGTTGTGTTTTCACTCGGATCTAGATGAAATTGTTTGCAAGATCTGTTATGAGCATCAAGCAAAGGTTACTGGCTACAATGATCTAGTCAAAGGCCATATTGATCAAGTTGCTCATCAAAAGAAGAAGTAACACAAGAGAATTGCGAAGAAAAATGTACCTCACCTCGGAATCGTGGATCTTTTCGTCACCATCTCTTTGCCGCCGTCACCATTTACGATTAAAGAATGCCTTTGCCATCAGCTTAAAGAAAACTGACGGCAAAGAATGAGCTGACGGCAAAGCTCATGTTTGTTGTCGGCCATCTCTATGACATCTGCTAGCAGACAGCATAGAAGCTTTGCCGTCAGCTAGCGGAGGGCAAAGAGTGAGGGTGGCCCACTCGCGAGAACCACCTAACGGACACTTTCTTTGCCGTCTACTAGCTGACGGCAAAGCTTTGTTGTCATCTGCTAGCAGATGGCAAAGAAAGTGGCCAAACTAACATCCGTTAGCTAGGCTCTTCGCCGCCTGCTAGCAGACGACAAAGAACCGTGTCGTAACTAAAATTGCAATGACGCCTGCGCCCCATCTCTCTGTCCCCTCTCTCTCTCTCTCTCTCTGCCCCATGCCCGAGCCGCCGCCTTTGCGCCACCTCGCCTCGTCGCGCCGCCTCGCGCCACCCCCGCCGCCACGCTGCCTCGCCGCCTTTGGCGACCCACCTCCGCCTCACGCCATCCCCATCGCCGTCACCGCCCGCCCCCATGCCCGAGCAGCTGCTGCCCAGGCCAGCCCTGTTGTCGCTGGGCGCCTCCACCCCGGGCGCCTCTCCTCCACCATCACGACCGCCTGCCGCCCGGGCGCCTCCACCCGGCCGCCTCAAGCGCCTCTCCTCCACCAAGGTCTGGCCTGCCGCCGGGCGCCCCATCCTCCACCTCGGCTGCCCCGCGCCTCTCCTCCACCTCATGCCGCCACAAGACCGGGCGCCTCGGCCCGATGGGACCTCTTGTATTTTTTTGTTTTTTTTAAGTTTAGTTTAGGTTTACTTTAGGTTTGGTTTAGCTAAGTGTTTTTCTGAAACTTATATTAATATAATCAAAGGAGCTTACATAAAATTTACTAGATTCCACAGGAACCAGTCAACACCCAAACAGCCCAATCAACCAGTAACCATTTCTGAATTCTTATCTACTCCCTCTGTCCGAAAATACTTGTCATCAAAATGGACACAATAGGATGTATCTAGAACTAAAATACATCTAGATACATCTCATTTTATTCTTTTTGGTGACAAGTATTTCCGGACGGAGGGAGTACCTTATAAAGGATGAAGGAGGTGCTGGGCACAACCAATGCCTCGAGCGCATGGTACCATGCGAGGGAAAAAAGACCACCGTGACTGCGTTGCCAAGGTGAGCTGCAGCGCACCAAAGTGAGCGGAAAAACACATCGCACCGCACGAGGTAGAAAACGGCATCGAACCCTAGCCCCAATCCACAACCCCGCGCCCCTCGCTCCTCCCTCCCTCGTCCGCCGCCGCTCCCTCCCATCACCTCCTCCTCCTCCTTGTTCTGCGCCCTAGGAGCCCCGCCGCCGCCTGCTAATCCTCCACTGCCTCGCCTCTTCCTCCTCCCCGCCTTCCCATCGCTTAGGTTGGCGGTTGGCGGCGGCTCGATCCACTCCGTGGTTTCAGATGGGCTGCCTTCCCCATCTCTTGTCCGTTTCTGGTGCCGTCACTTGATCTCGATCTTGGGAGCATGCGGGAGAGAGGCGTCGTGCCTATTGCCACGACAGGACATGGGGGTGGAGGCGAGGGAGAGAGCGGGTGTTGCTGAAGAAGCTGGGGAGGCAAGACAAGGGCGGCGTGGCGTTCCGTGGCCGCGGTGGCCGGATGGGCGGCTCCAAGTCGCGGTGTATGAGGTGCCTAGAGGAGGATGCCGCGGCAGGTTAAACTCCTCTCCCGTTGTAGAGCAGTCCGCAGTGCCGTCACCTTCGTCCTTGCCTTTGAGCCATCTGTGTCGCCGTCGCCGTCGCCTAGAGGACGCCGGTAGGAAGCAGCAGCTTGCCGTTTCCTTGGTCCCCGCCGACGCCAAGCGAGAAGAGAAGGTGAGATCGAATTCGTCTGATCTTTCTTTTTCCCTGTCCCTCCCATGGATTTTCCCGGATCTTGGTGAGCTCCTCAACCACCAGATTTTGCGTGTTCTGTGAATCCAATCCTTCCGCCTGCAGGGGTTGCTTTGGGGTTTCAGAGGGACGAGGAGAGGATTTGTGATGCGATCGCCGCCTCTCTCTTTCTCTCGACTCAATCTCATTTTTCCTTCTAAACAGTCAAATTGCTACCGCTTTAGTCAGTACTAAGCGACAAAGAAAAATGTGCAGGCTTTTCTTTGTATCCCATTCACGTGTGCTGTAGTTGTAGCTAGAAAATTCTTCGGATTTCCCTGGCAATCTGTAAGTTTAGCTTCAGGCATTTTTTGTATCATTCAGACTTATAGTAAGTTTCTTACTTTCTGTAGGCACGTGTACTGTAGGTGTAGCAAATTGGACAAGCTACACCGCTAATGCCGGGTGTATGGAGCTCAGGAAGGCTATCTGCAACAAGCTTCTGTGGCACGTGCACACGGATGCATTTCTTATTTTCATAATATCCGTATTGAATAAGTAGTCTAATTGACTTCCTTGTTGCTCGGTTATCGATATGCAGAGGATAATGGTCTAACCTATAGCCTGCATCATGTGCTAGCTGCACCTATGGGGCTAAGCAATGCACTACACACGCTGTTCTTGATGTTCTCTCATGTGGTGATGAGGTAAAGTTATCATCTTTGTATATCACAATTTTCTAGGATAAACACTTTTCATTCTAGATTAGATAATACCATGAAAATAGCAGCACCAAGTGTTTATCCTGTAGTCCTTTTTGTTGTTCCATGTTCCTAAAATTTAGCAAACTGCTTCATTTTCTTTTAAACTGAAATTTTTGTTTGGGTCTTCCATGCTTTGTCATTAACTCATGATGTGGATGATGCAGCGCCATGGATCAGTCCCTACTGTAGGAGAGAGAGAAGATGAGAGGGAGAGAGAGAAGGAAGGAGAGGAGGGAGAAAGAGAGAGGAAAGAGTAGCTAGAGGTGCGCCGACCGCGGCCGCATGTGCCGGCAAGGTTGGGCGGACTGGGTGGTTGGCTGCGTCTCGTGGTTTCAGATGGGGCACCGTGGGGAGCTGTGGGAGGCGGCTTGGCCCAGCCATGGCGCTGGTGTCGCTGGAGAGCCGCCAAGGCTACTTTGTCGTCGACACTGCGGGCTTCGCCCGCCACGCTGATGCCGCCTCAGGGGATCAGCAGCAGCCCCTCACTGCAGGGGCTCACCAGCAGGTCGGGGCCAAGCTGGGCCCTGCGCCGAGTGCAAGACCGCACCAAGAAGTGCTCCGGGTGCAAGCGCATGCATATTGGTGCGCCCCACCCCGCCTCGCCCCTCCCTATTTCTTGGTATGACATGGTTGTGTGCGCCTTGATCTTGCATTGCCGCCGAGTCCCTCATGAATCGTATGGCGCCCCTTTCGTAATTCATTGCTTGATGCGTGCTATTGTGCCGGATCCTCCACCGTTCTTGGCCCTACCCCGTGTCCATGAATGTAGATTGTGATTTCCGTCGTTTCTTGGATGCTTTGGGAAATTGGGTCTTACCTTACCCCTATTGTCCATTATTGCGAAATTGTGATTTTGCTCTTGCTTCTTGGATGCTTGGGTAATTCGGTGTTTAGGTTAAGTGATTTTAGTGGTTCTTGAGGATCCAAGACATACATAGTAGATGGGAACCTCTGTTCTTGTGAGGTTATTGAGTGGTGATCATGCGTTTTGACGTTCTCGTGAGATAAGTGCCTTCTTGCGGGCCCCTTGCATCTTATTTGTGCGATTTGGCTGTGTATGTCTATAGTAGGTACTTTGCTTTTTAGGATTAATGATTAAGCGGTTCATGGTGTTGAGCATACGGTAGTTGATGAGCCAGGAGGCGGCTTGGCCCAGCCATGGCGCTGGTGTCATGGACTCCCCGCTGGCATGCCTCACCGTCATTCCCCTTCCGGTCACACCTCCCCATGTGAGTTCCTCCACCCTAATTCAGCTCCCTTGCTATCTAATTTCAATTTTGTTTCGCATGTGGGTTTGGGTGGCTGGAGATTTTGCACCACCAACTGTAGCAACACCTTTTTTGTCGCTTAGTGTTACGGTTCCTCGCCGACGGTGTATATCCCTTGAACAACAATATTCCATCTTCAAATTGCTACACATCCAACTGCAGTAGCAAATACCTCCATTCCTCGATACATCATGGATGGTAGCTCTGAAACTATTGGTTGCTTAAGTAGTTTCTGTCAAGTTGTATATTTAGCTGTTGGGCTGCCACTTGTAGTTGCAGTTAGTATCTTCTTTATTTCACACCATGTTTTCTTCTATCTTGCTTCTGTCTTGCTGGACTTGTGGGATCTAAGTGATCTATAATCGTGTTTTCTGGCCATTACATCAAAAAATGTATCCCCACTTTCAAAGATGATCCTTGTTCGTTGCAAGGGAAAGAGCCATTCTTGGACTGCTCTAAACACATCACAAGTAGGTAGGTTAGGTTATTTATGTCAAGTTGTATTGCCATATATGTTGTGGAATCAAGGTGTCTATTGAATAAATCAAGGTGTCTGTTGCAAGGGAAAGAGCCATTCTTTGAATCGTCATATGTACTCCAAACTCTTATAGATTATGCAACTAGCTAATGGTTGGAACTCTTACTCAGCTTTATTATAGGTGGCACAAAGTCATGTTAGTTGCCATTTTATTGCTACAGATATGTTCTTGTTCTGATTGTATATGTGATGATTATATCCATGTGTATGTAGCACAACCTCATGTTTACATTTGGCTTGAAATCGGTTGTACTTTTTTTGCTTTTGTTACAAGACATATCATCAATTTCTTGTCTGGACGTACTTCTATTAGTTTGCTTCTAACTGCATCTTAATATGTACTCGGTAGGCTCTACAAGATTCGATGATGGATGTGTGAATGTGAGCAATCAGGATATAAATTTCTTCCAACAAAGAAGACATGCCGATTAGATTCAGGAATATGTTCTTGCGCCTCAGCCTTTTGAGCTTCATGTTGTAGGACTAATATTTGGTACCGACATGAGATTGAGAAATACCATGCTTTAATTAATTAGTACATACCTTGTGCAGGTACATAAAATATATCTGATATCGCTTTTTGTTATTTATATTTTTATCTTTTCTACCCTAATTTAGTAGCACCATTTCTTGATGTTATTTCTCTATAGGATTGTTGCTTCCACTATAGCTTTTCCTCCGAAATGAATTTGAATTAGGTCACTTTAGTGTCAAGGTAAAAATATCTTTGTTCTCTAAGAGCCAATATCCTAGGTGATCGTTAAATATTATTAATAATTACCAATTAATAATTATGTGCTTGACTATTTGTTGATGACCAATAATTATGTATTTCACTTATAAGTAACTATCTAATTTGCATGTTCCATTTTATTTCAGATGTAACACATTCTTTGTATGTATTATGATGGATTTTAGATATACTCACTTGATATCATTTTTTTCTCTTGACTCTAAAACAGGTATGTACAAGCTATTTAAGAGGGCCAAGAAGGCGGAATAGCCTCGCTTATACAGCTTCTCGATCGCTAACAGTGCCATCATCAATGAGCTTCACTCTAAAATCTGTTCATGGGAGGGTTGGGCTTCCTTCAATGCTAGGGCTGAAATTGGAGAATAAACAAGGGGTTGACATGCTTGTGAAGTTCTATTAGGTATGCTTCTCTCTCTCCACAAATCTTTTGGTTCCTGAAGCACAAACCCTGTCAGTTTGTCCATATGTAGATTTTTTTCCTTCTTGTTGGTGCACTATTCTCGGGTTTTTTGTGTGTTTCTTTCTTGCGGCCAGCTTGACCATTTACTCTGGAAGGAGCTATTCATCTAAAAGAGAGAACAAGTTGAGATTCTTTTGTCTTGTCTATATCGTTCCTACAATGTTGTTTGGGTTGATTTTCTTGCTTTTTTGTAGTTTGTGGAAAGAGTTAAGTAGTAGGGTAGCCTTTCTATGGTGGCGATCGCATGCTGTGCAGCCGAGTGTAGTTAATTTGGTGGTTCATGTTACAAGAAAAATCATTCCTCTGTTTGTAGGTTTCAGGTTCCTTTTGTTGTGAGGTGCTCCATGGCCCTTTGCTTGGTTGCTCTGTGGTGAGGCAACAGAGATAATTAGCAGTTTTGTATACTAACCAAGAGAACATCCATTTCATGATTTTGGGTATTGGGTTCTCTTTGCTAAACCAAATGCAGCTAGATGAGAGAAGTAGTAAGTAATATCAGTGCATAATTTCTATCACATGTATAATTTCTATCACCAGGTATTCTAATGACTACCGATATCCCCTTTCCTGTAGTGTGGCACTGAATCAATAGTCAGTTTTGCACAATCATGTGTCATGTTCCTTTATGAATCATATAATATCAAGAGACAACTTATGGAACTGTTCAGATTTTTATGGCAGCCCTAACTTCGCTAGGTAATAACTTTATTTGGTCTTTATCCAACTGGTTTTTATCATATCAAATTACTGCAGAGCTGCATCGATTTTTTTGTCACCTAGCAACGGTGCCTTTCAGTTCAACTAGCAGTTTAAACCTCCGAAGGTTTAAGGTGAACAATGAGATATTTTTGGGTTTGTTTGAACTGTTGTGTCTGTCCACTTGAGTGCCTCCATATGTGGTTCTCCTGTTGCATTAGTTATATTATTATTTTTGATCATCTTGCCCAAAACTAAAGTTTCACTACATGAAAAATGACTACTTTATTTTATACCATGTTATCCTCTTTCTCTTCCCCACAGGACAGCGTCCCTCCGCGTTCTCGATCCGGCGCCGCCACATATCATGATTCTGGATCGGGCGCAGTCATCGCCATAAGAGAGCTCGGCTGGTGTGGTCTTCATCCTTGGTGTGGAGAAGCACGGGGATGAGTAGGACGGGCATGGGGAAGGAGCAGCTAGGTCGAGCTCCGGCGTTGCTCGCGCCATGGTCGAATGGAGCCGCCATCACTATGGGCTGCCGTCACGGTCGTCGCTCCCCAATCTCGCTTGCTCATCTTTGGCTTCACCATCTTCCTCCCCTGATCATGCATCTATTTTAGATCATATAATTATGCTATATCATATATGTTGTTTAGTTCAGACTTGTGCATGTGCATGCATTGGCATTGATTTAGACAGAGATATTGCATGATTTGTACATAGAAGGAGTACGGATGATCTAGGAATAAATGTTTGAATAAAGTTAGTAGTGAGATTTAGATAGAGGTTACCTGCACTGTTCTGATTGATGTAGATTCTAAGCTGCAAAATCATACATGGTCCTCGTTAGTAATTTGTTTGAGTTGTGAGTTTCATGATTTTCCCTTGGAATGTTTGTATGTGTGATCACTTGCTTTTAGGTTCCCAGTGATATATCATGAGAAGTTTTTACTCTGCACCGGAGATGAACTACATATTTAGATTTAATACACTATTCAGGACCAGGAACATTAAGATTTCTAATGTTGTTTTCCTCTTTCAAGATTGCAGTTTTCATAAGCCTTAGATAGCTAAGGTACACATAGTTTTCATTTAACATTTTTTTACTGTTCTCTCATCTCCTATATGGTGTCTAAGAAATACTAATGTAGACAATTCAAAAAATTTAAATACCTTCTGGCCAATTATGTGGGGAAGTTGCAGCAAGCCGGCCCTCGCGTTGCAGTAGAGTGGAGCTGGCAATTTTATGATCGGTCTCTAAATATTTAAACTTGCACAGTTTGAATTAGCTTCACATGGTATATAGTTTGAACATAGGTATTCCTTAATTTTTCATATAAAAGGTTTAGAATTATTACCCTCGGTGCTAAAACTCGAAGTTACTAACAAATGCAAACGTTTCTGTTACAAAAGGTTTAAATCATTACCCTTGATGCTTGAATTTGGACCTTGCACCTTACTTGAGTAACATAGAGCCAAATGGCACATTGTCCAAATACACGTTCAAAACACTTTGGGTTTGACATGTTCTCTATCCTTGATCAAACATAAAATTACTAAAAAATGGCAAATATTTCTCAACACGAACATGGTTTCACAAATGGGTCTCTGCGCCATTTGGCGCACCGGGTCATCTAGTTCTAGAACAGACGATGAGTATGCTCCTCTCTCTTTCTAGTTACCTTGCAAAACTACTTGCATATCACCACAAGCTGAACCCGCTTCTCCCAGTGCCACGTCATAGCATACGGTTGCTGAATCAAGGTGAGCTCTCAGTCTCATGTAATCATGCCATTTATATTATGATATGTGCACTGCTCCCATTCAGATTATTTTATTGTGATGGTGAGAATACAAGGTGAAATGTAGTTGCTGTTCGGTGGACATGTGGAGAAGAAATGGAGGTTCTTTGCTTTTGGCACATTCTCCTCTTTCTATTTTGTGTTCGACTGTGTGGAAAGATGATCTTCCATATAATATAGTATCCTAGAAGCCATGCATTTCTGGACATCAGTGTTTTCTCCACTATCTTACATAACACAACTCTTAACTATATTAATGTTGCTCAGACTTTCCCACAAATTCAGAAGCTAAAGATTACATCTCACTATTGATTGTTGTTTAATCTTAATTGATCTGAGCAGCATCTATCAATTTTAGGATCAGATGTTTTCTGCTTTCATGAAAATTTCTAGCTCTTATTAGTATACATGTTTGTCTCCTCTATAGTATCATATTCAGTTCCATGCAAGAGCTGATTCATGTCTAGAAGAAGAAATGAATGCAATTCCATATAGACAAAAACACATGTAGCAATGTTATACATAGCAAAACACATGTAGAAATGTTATACATAGGATCACAGAATCGCACAATCACTAAGCCTACCAATCACTATTGGCGCCACCTCCTCGCAGCGCCGCTCTTCTTCCTCACAACTCTCCTGAGGTTTCACTCAAGAACACACACACACACACACACACACACAGGTGAAACTCTTCACACACACGCATGTATACCTAGGAAGAAAAACAACTAGGTCTGCCGAGAGGTACTCTTCCTTGGCAAACCACAAGTGCTACATCTTTTCTCCAGCCGCCACGGCCCCTCATCTTTTTCATTCACCCAACGCAGTACATATATACAAGTGCTGATGCACTCATGCCATCAACTGACGCCACTACATCCACCTCCTAAAATAACTCCATGCATGATGCAGATCACTAGGCCAACTGAACACTACTCCAAGAGTCCACGCCACCAACTAACCAACATTTTAGCTAGCCCACTAACTAACCCATGCATGCAACCAGCGACTGACTCAAAGCATGAACTAACTACCTATACTACTCAGCCATACCCTGATGCATTGGCTAAACCTAAAGTAAAATAAAGTAAACCTAAAGTAAACCAAACCTAAAGTAATCACTTCAACTAAACCTAAAGTAAACTACCACTAGATAATTTTATTTGAGGTAGTCATTATTCCCTATAACTTTAGCCATCGCTTCCACCGGTTTGGATTCCCATGCGGTCATTATTTCAGTTTCTGTTCTATGGCTTCCAATCGTATTCATCCACTTCACTGCCATTCTTCTTCTTTGCCTACTTCAAGTAGCCTTTCCTACCATCCATAGCATCATGGTATTTGCCTGCTTCCTCTGATTATGCACTGTTGCCACAGCCTTTTGCGAGCCTAGGCCTATATCGCATGCATGCCGAAAACACATGGAGGTCTACCTATGCTTTGTACATCATCGATTTTTTTAGCTCAAGCATGTCATTGTCGTCCCACTCAAGTGCTTCCCTCACAAATCCCCTACATGATAGTTTTGCCAACACAGGGGATGCCATGCTACCATGAACTTAGTACCATGGAATTCTCATTTGTTCATCTCCTTCCTATTATTGTCATTTGTTCATCTCCTTCCTATTAGGTCTGAACGACGGTTCATCTTCTTCCTAGCAGGTCTCAATAGCGTTCATTTCATACCACTGTGATCTTACTTCTGCCTCTGCTTTATTCCCTTGCTGCTCCATGCCTATGCAGGTCCTTGCTGCTAGTTTTTTTCACCTCAACTTGGAATTTTCCATGTTGCAATTTTCGCTACAGCCTTGAAACAATACCCAAGTCCTTTTTCATGACCTGTCAGCTAGGGAAACACGAAGAGCCACCAGGGACACGCGAGCTGCCTCCTGTGTAACGCGACAGACGCTACGCTGGACGCATCATTAGGTACACTGTTGTCGGTACGCACGAGCCTCCTCCGTTGTGCCCCTACAAGACACACCGCCGGGTATGCTATTTGGTATTTTCTATATATAAATATAAAATTCCTATGATTTTATCCTTTTTGATATGTTGGGTTTTCTATAGCTTACCACATATGCCACGCGGTATAAAATTCTGAGCACATGTTATGATTTACTGATTTTCAATTTTTATATTACTATGTATGATGAGATGATGTGGCAATAAAAAGTTGACTGCTTCAGTACTTCAACTTTTACATAATTTTTTCCATTATTTTTGTAAGTAATAAGGTTATTTTATTTTTTGTTACATATATAATTTCTAAATGATGTCAAGATTTGGTGAAGACAATGCCTACAATTTGTTGGCAAATGTCACTATTATATTAACGATGTAGAATTTAGTGGGTTAACATACCTACAAGCAGGATGTATCTGGTGCACCAGGGCAATTGGTGCTACCAATGCACCGATCCCTCGTTGCACATGCAAAATTGTTTGGAAAAATCTGAAAAAATTAATGCATTAAAGCAACACCAATGTATATTTTCACAAAAAATCAAATCAAAATTCAAAATATTACTCGAGATATAAAAATGACAAATTTGACCTTTGAACAAAGACGTAACACAAGTTGGGCTTCAGTTTTGGCCCATTAGCACATTGATGTCAAATTTGTCATTTTTGTATCTCGATTAATGTTTTGAACTTTAATTTTTGTGACAACATACATTGATGTTGTGTTAATGCACTAAATTTTTTTCGGATTTTTTTCAAACATTTTTGAATGTGCAAGGGGTCCGGTGCACCGGTAGCACCAATTGCCCTGGTGCACCAGATATATTCCCTACCTACAAGGACTGCCTTGGAGATATGTACGTTGTAAGTACCACATGCATGTATCTGTCTAGTGTGATGGCCAGCATATGAATGTAACACATGTTAATTTATAGCATACCCAATTTTTAGCAAAAAGAAAAAACATGTCATCAATACATCCAGTGTTTTCACATTGTGGCAGCTACAAAGTCATGCACTTTCGCACCTCCGCATGCTATCAAGTCCCGCAACAACGTGTGGTGAAAGGACATGCAGTGCCCCCATGTGTGGTTTTGGTAATTATCTATGGACTAATGGTTGTATTGAGTTATATTTGAAGGATTTGTCCATAGGAATTTCTTGAAGTCCATGTGTTGGTTTCAAGGAGTTTATGCGTTGACCAAGGTGCTATTAAGGAATTATCCAAAGATTGGTCATGTGAGAGTTGAGCTTATAGCTAGCATGTCTTGAAGAAGAAGATTGTGTGATTATTTATGTTTACCTTCAAGACATCATCCAAATGAAGAGAGTTGGAAAGAGTCAAGGTTGATTAAGACTAAGTATAGAGAGTGATTCAGGTTGACCATCACACAAAGCACAGAAGATACACCGAGTGGGATCAAGTGATCTCACGGTTTGGTAAGCATTGTCCATTGCGCTTTGTGTACTAACCCATGGTCTTTGTGAGAGTTCTATGTGGGGTTAGGTTTGCTTCCATGGGCTTGCGTCAAGAGGAACATCACATACAACCCATGGAGGATGACATCAAATCAAGGTTGTGTTGTGCAAGTTCAAATGTAGCATCACGAAGAAATCATGCTTGTAGCTTGCCGTCCATTATGGCGACAATGGACTTGTGAAGGTTTGCCCAAGAGTGACTCACCCATAGTGGAGTATGGGGGAGCAATCAACTAGCCTTCATCGAGCCAACGCAATTACGAAAGGTGGTCCAACTTGAGGGACACTAGTTCAGCAAGCTCCTAAACAAACGGTTTAAAACCCCTTTCCGCGACAGCACTTGGAACCGTCTCCAAGTGAGTGTGGGCGATAGGGGGGGTCCTTCACACACGACCCAGAAACCGTCGGGGATATGCCCTCCTGGCACACACGTTCGGCAAAATGAGGTCGTGCGCGACCGGTGAGCGTTCAAATACGAAAATACGTACAATAGAGCTAAAAAATACAATTATACGGCAAAATTGTTTCCGGTCGCAAGTAAATCCCACACAGTCAATCCCCGCTAAACATTTCCGTTCGTATGTACATCCCACACAGTCGCTCGAAGGAAAAGGGTTCCATTCACAGGTACATCACACACAATTTTTCCCGTTAAATTGCTTGCGTTATTGAATATATCACACACGGTCCATGGAAGAAATTGTGTGGCAAAGGCTATCCATCACACACTGTTTTCATGTGGTAAACGTTTGCGCAAGGTGGCCTAACGCAAACAGTTTTCAAGAGAAAGTCATGTGTGATTGTTCATTGATCCAACATGGTTTATTCCTAGAAACTGTGTGCGTTGACTGAGGTCATCGCCCACGGTATTTTTTCAACAACCGTTTGCAATAGCAAAATCCAATTAGGAGGCTAATTCGCCACTAGCAGGCTAATTATCCGATTATTCACAATCCATTTATTAATCTAATTGACAGTTTGTATTAAGCACATAATATATTTCATTTTCATAATTGAAATACATCGTAGTACAAAGATCATATAGCTTCAAAGACTCAGCTACCCCATTACACAACTACACCAGGACCAAGTTTCACATGCAACATCTATAACCTTTCAAAATTAGCATCATAGACCGCATATAGACAGATGTATGTCATCCGGAAAACTGTCAAGGTATATGCGAATATTGAGCCTTCATTGATGTTGAAGGTCTTTGTAACTTTAGGCCAGTGCCTGCGGATGATTGACTGTCCATCCTTCGTCCTCTTCAGGAACACTTCAATATTGAACCGTGGGTGTTGTATGAATACCTTCCTCACCTCCTGAGCATACAGGTGGTTTGAGAGGTAATCATCAGTGAACTGCTTTGAAAAGGCCTGAAAACAAGGATGTGCATAAATATCTTCTCTATATAGGAAATGGGGCAAAGGAATTAAAAAGGAAAGGTATAATAGTTAGTACCATCCTGTAGTGAACTGATGTCTTCTTCATTGTGCAGACAAAGATGTTGTTGTTTTTTGTCACTAATTTCTTTATCCTAACAATCTTTCTGAGTTTCTTGACTTGACTGATATTCATGGACAACTCATTTCCCCATATGCAAAAAGGGTGAACAGTGGGTCAAAACCTCTGACAGCAGGACCTACATGTGCATGACCAAATTGTTAAAAACCTAAATATTAGAATGGTTCCTATTGCACAATAAAGTGCTACTAGACAACGGACCATGCACGTTCTAACTTCGATTGTAAACCTCAGTGCTTCCCATTGTTTCCCTGCAACACATATAAGGTAGTTAGTCATCAGGTTAAGTAAGGGTTCGCATGCTATCAGTAAAATATGTTGATGAAAAATAATCACATTGCAGATTCATCGATTAATTCAAGCCACGTGGAAAACCCATTTACCCAAACCAAGCATGATTAAGAACTAGGAAATATAGCACTTGTATATGTTTCTCATGTATTAAGTGCAGCCAAATTCGATTTATTCCTCACGTGCACAACAATACAAAATTCTACCCACGACAATTGGACATCACATTGCAGAATTGAACCAAGCAGTTAACTATAGACCACAACAAATGAACCAAACATTAACTGAGCACCACATTGCACAATATATCATTGAACCAAGCAGTTAACTAAACACCACAACAAATGAAACAAACATTAACTGAGCACCACATTGCACAATATAACATACTCCTAATAGAATATCAGGCAGTTAACCAAACAGTTAACTACAGCCAATTGTAGCAATTGTATTTGTTTCTCATGTATTTACTACAGCCAAATTCAATTTATTCCTTACATGGTATACAATAACAGAATGCACCCCACAATTTTGTAAAGATAAATTTGATTTATTTCTCACATGGAAGACAATACAAAATTGCAGCCTGAAGAATTGAACATCACATTTGCAGAATTGAACCAAACAGTTAACTAAAGACGACAACTAATTAACAAAATAGTTAATAAGTGAGCACCACACTGCATGACATATAGAACTAATACAATAGAGCAACAGATTGCATGGTAAAATTAGATGGCACAATTCACTAGAATTTGTGAAGGAAAGGTAGGAGCAGCACATGCAACGGTAAACCGAGCATGCTTAACCGGTGTAGCTAGCAAATGGCAAGGTGCTCCTTCAAGATCTGGGGGTCGGCACGAATGGCAGACATTGCGACCTCATCCGCGCGTGTGGCCGCGATTTGCTTCTCTGCTGCCAAATGCTCCTTGAGCTCCAGGCTATACTGCGTGCACCATGGCTTAGGGCGTCGCTTATTTGGTGGAGGGTCGGTGATTTGGGTGGAAGGTGTCGCGATCGCGTCGGCGGTAGGGGAATGTGGGATGTGGAAGGAGGAGGAGGATGGGGGTAGGGTGGGGATTACCTGCCTAGATAGGCGAGGCCGAGGAGCGTGAAGGAGGGTCGTCGGCGAGGAGGCGGCGGCGCTGCAAGCAACGAGTGAAGGTTTCAACTTGGAAAGGAAGGCGGAAGATTACCTGCCTGAAGGTTTCAACTTGGAAAGAAAGGTTTCAACCTGGTAGTGGGCGGCCTCCAGCAGGGCTAAGGCCGTCACTACGGAATGAACAGCTGATGTGCCGCTCTCGCCAGTTGCTATCACCGAGGCAGATGATGCTGCCGCCGCCTGAGTAGCAACAGCGGCCGTTTGGGCTGCCTTGGCCGCCCGGACGCAGACTGCGGTCGCCCTCATGAAGCTTGTTAGCACACGCCTGGTGCCCGCAGCCATGCTCTCGCCGGAGTGGGCCGCTGAAGTTGCCCTCACGACGTGGGTCCACGTTCCCATCTTTCACCGGCGATGAATGAACAGTGAAATGATATTTGGGGAGTGAGCTAGCTAGTGTGCTTGACACGCCAGCTATGGATTGTAGCTGACGCACCTTCTCTCGTAAGGCATGGGCGTACTATACGCCAACGGTGCTCCAAGATATTTTGTGCTGCATCTCACACGGTTGGTGATAATAAACTGTGTGCGATCTACTTGATTTATCGTCTTGATCCTTTCAATTACGTAATGGGGTCACAGCTACAAAGGATGGTGTTTGAATTGTTAGAACTTTTATCTGCAGTGAACATGCAACTATAGGTGTGTCGTCAAAAAAATTGGAATTATTCAAGGTTCGTTTGTACATTTTTATACATTAACTGGGTTTTTCGGGCATTTTATGCACATAATTCAAATTTGAACTACATGCACATGCTCCAATGCATATAAACTTATTGAAAAATAAAATATGTGTCCTTGGTTGCATGCTTAGGTCCCATGCAAGAAATGGAAATTAATTTCAAACACCCTATCACCGTCACTCGGCTGCAAACATTGAGATACCTGGTTTTTAAATTCTAGTAAATCAAAAACTTGTCTGAAATTCATGAAACTTGGCATGCTATCATGTAGCGTCATCAACATGTCGTGGTACAAATTTTGTCCCATTTGGGGCAGGTTTGGGTATATGCTGCTCACAAACCGGAGCTTCTCACAACAAGCATGATGGTTTTCGGTAGGGAACTTCCCACCTTTGGGGACGAAACAATATCCATTGCCTCTTCTTGCTTTCAATTTTTTTCTCATGTCAACATAGAAAAACTGGAGTGTTGTGTGAGTTTTTGTGATTTTTCGGGGTTCGTTTGGACATTTTTATGCGTTAACTGAGTTTACAATGCATTTATGTGCATAATTCAAATTTGAACTACATGGAAATGCTCCAGTGCATATAAATTGGTTAAAAATCAAATTTGTGTCATAGGGTGCATGCTTAGGTCCCATGCAAGAAATGGGAATGAATTTCGAACACCAGGGCACCGTTGATTGCCGGCAGAACATTGAGATGCCTGGTTTTTAAATTCTAGTAAATGCAAAACTCGTCTGAAATTCATGAAACGTGGCATGCTATCATGGAGCGGCATCAACATGCCTTGTTACAAATTTTGTCCCATTTGGGGCAGCTTTGGGTATATGCTTCTGCCAAACCGGAGCTTCTCACAACAAGCATGATGGTTTTCGGTAGGGAACGTCCCACCTTTGGGGATGAAACGATATCCATGGCCTCTTATTGCTTTCAATTTTTTTCTCGTGTCAACATAGAACAACTGGCGTGTTGTGTGAATTTTTGTGATTTTTCGGGGTTCGTTTGGACATTTTTATGCATTAACTGAGTTTCAATGCATTTATGTGCATAATTCAAATTCGAACTACATGCACATGCTCCAGCGCATATAAATTGGTTGAAAAATCAAATCTGTATCCTTGGGTGCATGCTTAGGTCCCATGCAAGAAATGGGTATGAATTTCAAAAACCATGGCACTGTTGATAGAACACCCATATGCAAAGTGAGAGAACCGCAGGATTTGTGCATCCCTTCAATGCAAACGGTTGTTCTGGATGACCCGTGTGCAACCACATACGAACAATTTGGTAAGATTTGCATCTGTCATATTGGGTATGTTGCCATTTGTCAAACTGGAAAGATTTACATTTGCTGATCTAGTAACGTTGCCATTTGTCAATCCTTGTAACACTGCAATTTGTCAAAATATGCAGCTAGAAATCATTAGCACTATGTAATTTTTGCAACTAAAATTCGGTAATTAAGCATAGATTTCATTCATGGATTAAGCAGTCGTTCTTAATTTATACAAATAGTTCAACTCGATAGCTGAACCGACCAAACTTCTCCCCAATTGTTGCCAACCACGTACTGAAATAGCTAGTTCAACTATATATACTAGCTAATTTTAAGTATGTTGTACAGTTTGACCACACATCTATAGTCAGATGAACTGAACAAAATAGCCCCTAAATACTACTACTACCACGGAGGGGCTTTGTGCTACTTCCGGCAGCCTCTCCTCTGCCGAGCGCGCTCAGTGAGAGGCAGAGGAGGAGGAGGAACCTACCAACGAGCCGGAGAAGCGCAATACGGTGCCTGCCGCTTTTGCACGTTCAACGAAGATCGCCAGCTCGAACGCCCACTGCCGCTCCAGAAGATCCCTCTCGAAGCGGCTGGACTGCTCGTAGATCTCCTGATTCCTCACCTCTGCGTCGGTGTGTGCTGCAGCCACGGCTGCGGTAAGACACTTTGTGTGCTCGACGAGGCGCTCCTCCTCCTCCCGCGGGAACTCGGTGTAGCGTGCAAGGTCGCTGACTCACGTGCGGTCCTCCACCTCTGCCTCCCTCCTTCAGGCGGTGGTGGCGGAGCGGGTGATGATCCTGGCGGTTGACAGTGGGCTGGCGGCCACGGTGGCCGATGATGGGGTGGCGGCCACGACCACCACCTCCCGCCTTCAGGCCGCGATGGCAGAGCGGGAGATGGCCATGGTGGCCGGCAGTGGGGTGGCGGCCACGACGGCCACCTCCCGCCTTCGGGCTGTGGCAGCGGAGCGGGAGATGGCCCTGGCTTTCGACGGTGGTGTGGTGGCAACGGCGGCCGGCAACAGCTGCCAACGGGCAGCGGCGGCGGAGCGTGTGGTGGGTGTTCCAAGCACACCCAACAGGGACGCCACGCGCTCTACACTACACCGGGGACTGCGCCGCCGCCGCGGTGTAGCCTCCCAGCTGGAGATGTCCTCTGATGACGGCGGAGTGGCTGAGCGACGACGTTGGACCGGTGCCATTGGCGATTGTAGGAGAAGAAGACGAGATAAGCTACAGGGAGGGAGGGGAAAATGCGACGCAGGACTCGTCGGACGTGAGGGTTTTTATAGCAAGCCGGTAAGCATTGGGATTTTGGGGGATTTCACCTAGTCGGGCAGAAAGCTTGCGCGGAACGGGCTCATCGACGATTCATTGGCGCCACCGTTTGGCCAAAAGAACGCCCCCGCATGCTGTGCAAGCTTGCGCTGTAAGCCGTCTATGGCAGCAGGGTGACAAGACGTGTGAGAGGAGGACGAGAGGACACGTACACATACAATTAATAAAAAAATGTTTGTGATTTAATTACCTACTACACCACGTCCTGGTTTATAAATAGGATTTAACTAATAAAATACGAATGCATGTCGCCATAGATTATATCGTTGGAGTCGTATTTGAAAATAGTTTCCAGCTATACAATTTTTGTAACATGAATTAACACTTTTTTGGTTAAATTTAAGGTTATACACCAGCAGGCGTTTGCCCGCAACACACACGGCTTATTCCATCACAAACAGCTCTGATGGATCAACTGTCTGCCACGTATCGCACACGTAACTCTAATATGATTCGTGCTTGATGTCTCTGACATCGCCCGCACAGTTCGTCTTATTTGCCACGTATCATTGTGCCGTCCTCTGCTCGCGTCCCTCGGCAAGCTCTGCTTGCCGTTAGGCGCCGCAGCGCGCTGTGCTCACCGTTAGGCACCGCGACGCGCTCTGTCGCGTCCGTTGGCACGCTCTGCTCGCGTCCCTCGGCGAGCTCGGCTTGTGGACAACTTTTCCTTGAGGCGCATCAGCAGCGCTTGTTTCGCGTCCCTTCGCGCACGCTCTGCCAGCGGTTGGGCGTGCGCACGATCACGTCGGGGGGCCCATATGCATGCGGTTGCGCCGCGCGCGTTGCCACGCGATGCAGTTATGTGCGGCACGATGGAGTTATGCGCTGCAAATTAGAACTGCCATCAGGGCCTGCCAATATTCCTGGCCGTCCGGCTTTCCATTTAATTCCCGCGGCCATTATAACCTTAGTCTCTTCAACCTTTCGATCGCGCCCCACAACCCACGACGACACATAGAGAGGGGATGTCCGGCGGTGCTCCAATGGAGTTTGGCGAGCATAGAGTCGAGACCCACGTGATACGTCTCCAGCGTATCTATAATTTATGAAGTATTCATGCCAAATTTACAATAGTTTTATATGATTTTGGTATGATTTGATTAGAACTAACCCGGGCTAACGTTGTTTTCAGCAGAACTACCATGATGTTGTTTTTGTGCAGAAATAAAAGTTCTCAGAATGCGATGAAAATCAACGAAGAAATTTTCTGGAAAATATAAAAAATACTGGAACAAAAATCTACCGGAGGGGTGTCCCGTGGGCCCCATGAGGGTGGGGTGCATGCCCACCCCCCTGGGGCACGCCCCCCTATATCGTGGCCGCCTCGGGGACCCCCTGACTTGTTCTCGATGCCATCCTCTCCTATAAATACAGAAACCTTCGGAAAATAACCTAGATCGGAAGTTCCACCGCCACAAGCCTCTGTAGCCACTAGAAATCAATCTAGGCCTCTCTGGCACCCTGCCAGAGGGGGCCATCATCACCGAGGCCATGGAGGAGGAAGCACAAGGGGGAGAACCTCTCCTCCTCTCTCTCGGTGGCGCCGGAGTGCCATCGGGAGGGGAATCATCGCCGCGGTGCTCGTCTTCATCAACATCACCATCCTCATCTATTTTACGCGGTCCACTCTCCCGCACCCCGCTGTAATCCCTACTTGAACATGGTGCTTTATGCCACATATTATGATCCAATGATGTGTTGCCATCCTATGATGTTTTGAGTAGATATCCTTTGTCTTTTGGGTTGATTGATGATCTAGATTGGTATGAGTTGTATGTTTTATTTTGGTGTTGTCCTATTGTGCCCTCCGTGTCATGCAAGTGTGAGGGATTCCCGTTGTAGGGTGTTGCAATACGTTTATAATTCGCTTATAGTGGGTTGCTTGAGTGACAGAAATATAACCCCGAGTAAGGGGGTTGTTGCCTATGGGATAAAGGGGACTTGATGCTTTAATGCTATGGTTGGGTTTTGCCTTCATGATCTTTAGTAGTTGTGGATGCTTGCTAGAGTTCCAATCATAAGTGCATATGATCCAAGAAGATAAAGTATGTTAGCTTATGCCTCTCCCTCATATGAAATTGCAATGACGAGCACCGGTCTTGTTAACAATTGCCTAGGACAATTCCGCACACCGAT
This sequence comes from Aegilops bicornis, assembly GCA_021605145.1. Lineage (NCBI taxonomy): Eukaryota > Viridiplantae > Streptophyta > Magnoliopsida > Poales > Poaceae > Aegilops > Aegilops bicornis. The sequence goes on from CM038673.1 coordinate 496,216,517, forward strand.
CCATCGTTATTCCACACTCGCTATTTATAATATTTAGTAATATATTCTAACTTTATGATAAAAGCACCTACTTTTATGTTTTAGCTCTCTGATATCATGCAAAGTTATCCTCTTCATACCCACAACGTAGTTTTATTTCTCGTTTCTAGTTGGAAGCAAACGCTCGTATAATGAGAGTCGTATCAGTGGCAGATAGGACTTGAGAGAATATTGATCTTACCTTTAGCTCCTTGTGTGTTCGACACTCCATACTTATCACTTCCACCTTTGGGAATTTCTACGATGATTCCCTGCACTTGGGGATTATCAAGCTCTTTTCCGGCGCCGCTGTCGGAGCAATAGCGTGGGGTTGATATTCTCGTGTGTGCTTGTTTGCTTTCTTCACTAAGTAGATTTTGTTTTTCCTTTTTGTTTCTGTTTAGTTGTGGGTGAAACATACAAAAAAATTAAAGAATGAAAATACAAAGAAAAATTACTTGCCTCTCATGCCTTAAAAGTTTTTCAATAAGATAACTGATTGGAAGGTTATGCATTGGAGAAGTGAGGGTCGACCTTGAACACTTGTGTTCATGCTCATGGAAACAATGTAAAAAAATTCATGGAAGCTTCTCTGAAAATAATTATCCCCTTGTATATATCCATTGTATTATAAAAATAATGTGCCGAGCTTTGGTTTTAGGATGATTAGATTGCTTGTTTACTATGTGCAGTACAAAAACAGAAACTTTGGCTGTAGCGCGTGAATTTACATTTTTTACTGGAAAGTCAAATGGGTCTGAAACTTTTTGCACATTACTTCTGAACAATTTTTTTAAATTTTCATATTGTTTTTAGAATTTTTGGAGTTACAAAAGTTTACTAAACTTCCAGATTACTAGACTGTCCTGTTTTGGACAGATTCTGTTTTTCATGTGTTGTTTGCTTATTTTGATGAATATATGGGTAGTATCGGGGGGTATGAACCATGGTGAAGTTGGAATACAGTAGATATAGTTCTAATATGAATTTGTAATAAGTTTGCAACAGTACCTGAAGGTAGTGATTTGCTTTATTATACTAACGGATCTCACAAAGTTTTTTGTTAAAGTTTTGTGTGGATGAAGTGTTCGAAGATCGAGGGAGCTATCAATATGAGAAGAATAAAGGGAGGCAAGGGTTCAAACTTGGGGATGCCCAAGGCACCCCAAGTAAATATTTCAAGGATACTCAAGCAGCTAAGCTAGGGGATGCCCCGGTTGGCATCCCATCTTTCTTCTTCAACAATTATTGGTATACCTTGGTTTTTGTTTTGTTCACATGATTTGTGTCCTTTGTGTTTTTCTTTTTCTTTTAGAACCATGCTAGTATGAGATACCCCTTCATCGATTTATAGAATTCTTCATGTGCTTCACTTATATCTTTTGAGTATGATCTTATAGAATGCTCTTTGTGCTTCACTTATATATTTTGAGCTTGGATATTGGTTAGTCTATATCAATTGTAGAATGCTCCATGAACTTCACTTATATCTTTTGGAGTCGAGTATGAATAATACTATAATCTAAAGTGGGTTTGGAAGAGTGTCAACTTTAGGAATTAGTGATTTCACTATTTTGGAGGGTGTTGAATCTTAGTGTGATATTTATGTAAGTGGATTTGGAAGAGTGTCAACTTTAGTTAGTAATGATTCCACTATTTCAGAAGAGGTTCCAATTGATTATGAGAACAAAGTTGCTATCTATGATGATTATTGTGGTGACATGTATGCTATAAAGAATAATGTTAACCATGAAACTTGTCATCATGATTTTAATTTTCAATTGGATTATGCCTCACATGACAGTTATTTTGTTGAGTTTGCTCCCACTATTCCGAATGAGAAGAATTTTGCTTATGTGGAGAGTAGTAAAATTTCTATGCTTGTATATCATGAAAATAATGCTTTATGTTATGATTATATTGTTGAACCCATTCACGATGCTACTGAAAATTATTATGAGGGAGGAATACATGGTTGTAGGGAGTGCAATAATATCAAGTTTCCTCTCTATGTGCTTAAAGTTTTGAAGTTATACTTGTTTTGCCTTCCTATGCTAGTTGATTCTTGTTCCTATAAATTATGTGCTCACAAAATCCCTAAGCATAGTAAGTGGGTTAGAATTAAATGTGCTAGTCATATTCTTCATGATTCTCTCTTTATGTTTCAATTCTTATCTTTTATGTGAGCATCATTGAAATCATCATGCCTAGCTAAAAGGCATTAAAGAAAAGCTCTTGTTGGGAGACAACCCAATATTTACCCTTACTGTTTTTGTGTTCTTACATGATTAAGCTACTGTAGTAATCATGTTTTATAGCTTTTGTTTCAATAAAGTGCCAAGTAAGACCTTTGGGAGGACTTGGGTGAAGGTTAATGTGATCTTAGTGTCAAAGAAATAGAAACTTTGCACTCACGAGATTAGCTGTAATTTTTTATAAAGAGTGCTTTTGAGTTGATTCTTTTTGCAGGAGATTAATAGAAAAATTCCTCACGTCCACCAATTTATTTCATAATTTTTGGAGTAGCAGAAGTATGGTTGCTGTTTAGATCATTACAGACTGTTCTGTTTCTGACAGATTCTGTTTTCATTGCATAGTTTGCTTGTTTTGTAGTTTCTATGGCTTATATTTATCAATACAAATTGTAGAAATGGTATGGTACAGTAGGCATTGTGTGAGAACAATTATGAACCTTGTATTTGACAGTACTAAAGTGAATGGTTTACACTTTATCATACTAACCTATCTCATGAAGTTCCGTTAAGTTTTGTGTGATTGAAGTTTTCAAGCTTTGAGTGAGATATTGATATGAGGAGAATAAGGAGTGGAAAGACCCTAAGCTTGGGGATTCCCAAGTAACCCCAAGGTAATATTCAAAGAAGACTCAAGCGCCTAAGCTTGGGGATGCCCCAGAAGGCATTCCCTCTTTCATCTTCAAAACTATCGGTATACCTTACTCAGAGCTATATTTTTATTCGTCACATGATATGTGTTTTGCTTGGAGCGTATTTTGAATTTTACTTGTTGTTTGAATAAAATCATTGGATCTGAAATCTTGAATGAAAAAGAATCCTCCCATGGCTAGTTAATTATTTGACTACTCAGTGTTCTTCACTTATATCTTTTGGAGTAGTTTGTCATTTACTCGCGTGCTTCACATATATCCTATGACTAAACGGTTGAATGGATTGAATATCATAAATATGAATTTATATATGTTTCATATGCTTATACTATGGGGAGTAATGACTTCACACATAATAGTATAGGTGGTAAACTTATTGAAAGTTAGCAAATGCAGAATTGGTCACTTGAACAATTCATGAAATAATATTGAAGGAAGAGAGATTTCACATATAAATATACTATCTTGGACATCTTTTGTAATTGTGAGCACTCATTAAAAAATGACATGCTAAAAGGTTGATGTTGGACAAGGAAGACAACTTAATGGGTTATGCTTTCCTATATCCAAAACGTTATATTGTCTTGGATCATCCAACATGTTGAGCTTGCCTTTCCCTCTCATGCTAGCCAAATTATTTGCACCAAGTAGAAATACTACTTGTCCTTCCAAACATCCATTAAACCAGTTTTGCCATGAGAGTCCACCATACCTACCTATGGATTTAGTAAGATCCTTCAAGTAAGTTGTCATCGGTGCATGCAATAAAAATTGCTCTCTAAATATGTATGATCTATTAGTGCGAAGAAAATAAGCTTTATAGAACTTGTGATAGGGAAGAAATAAAAGCGACGGACTGCATAATAAAGGTCTTTATCACAAGTGGCAATATAAAGTGATGTTCTTTTGCATTAAGATTTTGTGCATCCAACCATAAAAGCGCATGACAACCTCTACTTCCCTCTGCGAAGGGCCTATCTTTTACTTTTATCTTCTACCCTTATACAAGAGTCATGGTGATCATCACCTTTCCTTTTTACATTTTTTCCTTTGGCAAGCACTTTGTGTTGGAGCGATCCGGATATATATATATATCCACTTGGATGTAGGTTTTCATAAATTATTATTGTTGACATTACCCTTGAGGTAAAAGGTTGGGAGGCAAAACTATAAGCCCCTATCTTTCTCTGTGTCTGATTAAAACTTTGAACCCATAAATATCACATGAGTGTTAGCAATTGTGAAATATTAAATGATAGTTGAGTATGAGGAGTTTGCTGAATCAAAGCTCTTACATAGACCCTTCCCGAAAATAAGATGGATTGCAATTGTTTGATGACTAAGAGCACGCTTCGTTAGTTTTCAAGAAAGTTTATGATCTATACTTTAACATGTGAATAGCTTATTACTTGATCATGAAAAGTTTTATGAGATGAGCTACTGTTATGACATATAATGATGCTAGAAAAGGTGATTGAAATTATCATTGATCAAACTTGTGCACCTGCTAGCATTCACACTTCATAAATTATTTCTTTTATCGTTTACCTACTCGAGGACGAGCAGGAATTAAGCTTGGGGATGCTGATACGTCAACAACGTATCTATAATTTATGAAGTATTCATGCCAAGTTTACAATAGTTTTATATGATTTTGGTATGATTTGATTCGAACTAACCCGGGCTGACGCTGTTTTCAGCAGAACTACCGTGGTGTTGTTTTTGTGTAGAAATAAAAGTTCTCGGAATGCGATGAAAATCAACGAAGAATTTTAAAATATTTAAAATACTAGAACCAAAATCTATCAAAGGGGAGTCCCGTGGGCCCCATGAGGGTGGGGGGCGCGCCCCCCTATCTTGTGGCCGCCTCGGGGACCCCCTTGACTTGTTCTCGACGCCATCCTCTCCAATAAATACAGAATCCTTCGGAAAATAACCTAGATCGGAAGTTCCGCCGCCGCAAGCCTCTGTAGCCATGAGAAATCAATCTAGGCCCTCTCTGGCACCCTGCCGCAGGGGGCCATCATCATCGGAGGCCATGAAGGAGGAAGCACAAGGGGGAGAACCTCTCCTCCTCTCTCTCGGTGGCGCCAGAGTGCCATCGGGAGGGGAATCATCGCCGCGGTGATCGTGTTCATCAACATCACCATCCTCATCTATTTTACGCGGTTCACTCTCCCGTACCCCGCTGTAATCCCTACTTGAACATGGTGCTTTATACCACATATTATAATCCAATGATGTGTTGCCATCCTATGATGTTTTGAGTAGATATCCTTTGTCTTTGGGGTTGATTGATGACTAGATTGGTATGAGTTGTATGTTTTATTTTGGTGTTGTCCTATTGTGCCCTTCGTGTCACGCAAGCATGAGGGATTCCCGCTGTAGGGTGTTGCAATACGTTTATGATTCTCTTATAGTGGGTTGCTTGAGTGACAGAAGCATAAACCCGAGTAACGGGGTTGTTGCGTATGGGATAAAAGGGGACTTGATGCTTTAACACTATGGTTGGGTTTACCTTAATGATCTTTAGTAGTTGCGGATGCTTGCTAGAGTTCCAATCATAAGTGCATATGATCCAAGAAGAGTAAGTATGTTAGCTTATGCCTCTCCCCCATATGAAATTGCAATGACGACCACCGGTCTTGTTAACAATTGCCTAGGACAATTCCGCACACCGATCCATCATTATTCCACACTTGTTATTTATAATATTTAGTAATATATTCTAACTTTATGATAACAGCACCTACTTTTATGTTTTAGCTCTCCGATATCATGCAAAGTTATCCTCTTCATACCCACAACGTAGTTTTATTTCTCGTTTCTAGTTGGAAGCAAACGTTCGGTGTACGTAGAGTCGTATCAGTGGCAGATAGGACTTGAGAGAATATTGATCTTACCTTTAGCTCCTTGCGGGTTCGACACTCCATACTTATCACTTCCACCTTTGGGAATTGCTATGATGATTCCCTGCACTTGGGGATTATCACCACGCGAGGGAGACGGATCTCTCGGTGGTGTACACCATCGACCCAGCCGTGGTGGACGAGTACATCAACAGCGTTGAGCAGTTGCTTGCTGGAGACAAGTACAAGGTGGTCGGCATCGACCTCCAGTACACCGCCGGTCGTCCCGGCATAGATCAGAAGGTTGTCGTCGCCCAGTTGTGTGTGCGCCATCATGTCCTCAACTACCACAACTGCATGGCCATAGAGCCTTGCAACCGTTTCAACAGGTTTGTCAACAGCACCGACTACAAGTTCGCCACGGTGGATACCAAAGACGATGTAAAAGCGCTCAGTGTTACGGGCTTGGCCTACAAGAACCTTGTCGAAATCCGTGACCACTACAGGGTCTGGGGCAGCACGAAGCAGGACTCCCTGGTCGAACTCGCCTTGGCCATCATCGACCCCTACTACGAAAAGATGAAGCAGGATGCCCAAAGAACAAGTCCCGTATCCTGGCACAAGGCCTGGATGCGGCAACTGGATGAACCTCACCTCAGGTTCGCGGCCAAGAGCATGTACACATGCTACGAGATGTACAGGCGGATCGTTGACATGAGGAAGTGCCTCGTTACCCAAATCGACGAGCCCGGATCGAGCCACAAGAAGAGCAAGTGTCACAAGAAGTAGATGATGATCAGATGATTGTTTATGCTAGTTAATCATGCATGTAATATATAGTTTACTTTATTGGTGTGTGTGGAAATGTCATGTGTGTAGTAGCCACCTATGTAATTATGCATGTAATAGTTTACTTTGGTGTGTGCAAATGCCATGGTTGTAGTAGCCACCTATGTAAGTGGACTTTTAATTTGGTTATGCAAGCATGTCCTTATAAGTGTGTGTGTTTATATATATATGTATATATATATATATATATGTGTGTGTGTGTGTGTGTGTGTGTGTGTGTGTGTGCGTGTGTGTTGTTGTTCTGTATGCAATCCCATCGCACAACACACACGTCTTATTAGCAGCAACCATCTGTGTTCTTATCGGTCTTCAGACACATTTCTGATTACAGACCTGTTTGCCGCGTATCACCCACATCTTGTTAAGTTGAACCGTTTCTGTTATCATGTCTCAACGCAAACAGTTCATCCGAGCGAACCGCATGCCGTATATCGCACACACCTTTGATCTGGCTGGCCGTTTCTTTTGTGTTGCCTAATCACAAACGGTTCACCCGAGTGAACCGTATGCTGTGTATCGCACATGCCTCCGTCTGGCTGCCCGTTTCTTTTGTTCCTCCTCATCGCAAACAGTTCATTGCACTGAACCGTATGGCCTTCATTGCACACACAATTAAAACCTGAACCGTGTTTGATGCACCCGTCATCGCAAACGTTTTACACATTTCTGACGGTTTTCATACAGCACCGTTTGCGATTATGGCATCGCGCACAGTTTCTCGAAGGGTCTCTGATCGTAGTGTCGCGTTAGAAGCATCCTGCAGTAGTGGGAGTCAAGATCATCATCATCTAGCTCAAGTGGACTTCGTGCAAGGCAAAGGTCTGCCCTTGATAGCTTCTCTATTTTACCGGTCTAATGGTGGTAGTTTGGAGATCGGGTTATAGGATCGATTGCCGTACTATCAAGGGGGGCTCTCAAGTGAGTAGCTTGATCGTATCATTCGTAGAGAGCTCAAACCATTGCATGCTTGCATCATCTTTCTTGGTTCTTGTTTGGTTTTCTCCTTGTGAGATTTGGAGCTTATGGTCATCTTCTTGACAAGCTCGATTTCATCGAAAACGGAGTTCACATGCTTCTTCTATTGTGTTTTCGGTGTTGGAGGTTTTACCAGTCTTATTCGAGGAAGGATTCTCACCATTTTATTATGGGCCCTTTCTAATTCCCTTCTTATTGTTATTTCTATCAAGATTGTGTTAACCCTTGTCACTAGCTTTCGAACAAACTTGGTTTCATTGAATTCGGAGTCCGTTTGCAGAAGTTGTGACAATTTTGGTGTCCTTAAAAAGGCTGTAGCGGTACTACCGCTCATGGGAGCGGTACTACCGTTTGGAGGGGATGTAATTTTTTACTACCGCTCTTGGGAGCGGTACTACCGCTTTGAGCGGTACTACCGCGTCTACTTCCGTGGCTACTTCCGCTTCGGACCAAAAACTCGTCTTAAGTCCAGCGGTGGTAGGCACGGATGTATTTATTTAGTATCGCTCGCAAACAGTAGTACCACTACCCTTTGAGGTAGTACCGCTACCCCTAGCGGTAGTACTGTGAGGTCGAGTGGTAGTACCGCTCTGTGCGGGATGTGAGCATAACGGTTGGATTTTTCCCCACCTATAAAAGGGGGTCTTCTTCCCCAATGAACGTTATCCTTTGAGTTTGTGTTTTTCCCCCATTGTTGACCTTCTTCGAGCTTGCTATCTCTCAAACCCTCCATGGATTCTTGCTAGTTTTTGCGGGGAAATAGAGAGGATATCTAGATCCACATTTCCACCAATCACTTTCTCCTCTATGTGAGGACAACCCCTTGGATCTAGATCTTGGAGTTCTTGGTGTTCTCCTTCTTGTTCTTCCTCTCATTTTCCTCCCTAGCATTAGTTGCTTCAGTGGGATTTGAGAGAAGGACTTGGGCACTCCGTGTGCCCTTGCCATTGCATTTGGTGCATCGATTTGAGTTCTCCACGGTGATACGTGGAAGTTACCGGTTTAGAAGCTTATTACTCTTGGGTGCTTGGTACCCTTGAGCTTGTTCCTCTTGGGTGCTTGGGCGCCCTAGACGGTTGGTGGTGTTCGGAGCTCAATCATTGTGGTGTAATGCTCCGTGCAAGCGTCGGGGTCTCCAATTAGGTTGTGGAGATCGCACCAAGCAATTTGACGGGTACCGGTGACCGCCCCCAAGGGTTGCCAAAGTGTACGGGTTCGGTGACCGCCCTCAAGGGTCCCTTAGTGGAATCACGGCATCTTGCATTGTGCGAGGGTGTGAGGAGATTACAGTGGCACTAGTGGCTTCTTGGGGAGCATTGTGCCTCACACCGCTCCAAATGGAGATTAGCATCCGCAAGGGTGTGAACTTCGGGATACATCGTCGTCTTCGCGTGACTCAGTTATCTCTTACCCGAGCCCTTTACTTATGCACTTTACTTTGTGATAGCCATATTGTTTCTTGTCATATATCTCGCTATCACCTAGTAGTTTATCTTTCTTAGCATAACTTGTTGGTGCACATAGGTGATCCTAGTTGTTGTAGGTTTTGTGCTTGACAAATTAACCGCTAGGTTTATTCTGCATTTGTTCAAGCCTAAACCGTAATTATTTTAAAGCGCTTATTCACCCCCCCCCACCTCTAGGCGACATCCATGATCTTTCAATTGGTATCAGAGCCTCGTCTCTATTTGATAGGCTTAATCGCCTAGAGAGCAAAGATGTCGACTAGGGGATTGGGATTCTCTAACACTCTTAGTTTCGATGGCACAAATTTTGAAGGTTTGGTAATTCGGATGCTTAATCTCTTTAGGGTCATGGACCCAAATTTAGAGTGAATTGTAGATATGGGTTTTTCCCCTCCAAATGATCCCCAAAGATTATCTTTAGAGGATGAGAAAAACTCTTATCTCAATGCTCAAGCTTCTAATTTGCTTTTCGATGCTTTGAGCAATGTAGTGATTTTTTAACTCATGTCGTTCCGGGATGCTCATGAGTTGTGGACAAAGCTTAAAGATAAATATGGTGTGTCCAAGATTTGTGGGGATGATTGTTCTCCCTCCACCTCCGGCCGTGTTGCCTTCTCAAGATAAATGTGGTTTGCCACAAGGTAATGATATGGTGAGTAGTGGTGTTCATTGCAATGATGATAGTGGGCTTATTGTAGATGATCCTTCATCAGTTCCTTATTGCAATGCTTCATCTTTGGACTTTAACACTTCGAGCACTCCAAATGTTTCACATGCTTGTGTTAATAGTTCTTGCATATCGTGTAGAAATTGCTTGACTAACTCTGCCATGATAAAAATGCATCTATTTCCTCGAATTGTTGTTCTAACAATGTAGAGGAAACCCAACACCCCATGGAACAAGATGTGGTCGCTTCAAGGGATCCTACATCATCATCTATTGCGTTTTGCCTTATGGCTAAGGCTTCAAAGGTATCTCCCACTTTGAATCCCAATATATCTTGTGATGATATTGATGATGATAAGAATGATGATGATGTTGATGATGATGAAGAGAATGATAATGTTGCCTCCTTAAAAACTAAGGGGAAAATGATTTTTAAAGCTCTTCATAAAAATAAAATTGCTCATTCCAACTTCATGGAAATTATGTCCATTTCCATTGAGGGCAAGAAATACATCGAGGAGTTGGAATCTCATCTCGAGGAGCATGAGGTCACCATTGAGAAAATGGAAGGCCATGAGCTTGATTACGCTAATGAGATCGCCGACCTCTCGCAAGCTCTTGAACTTGAACAAACCACCAAGGAATCTCTTGAGGAGACCTTTGCCCTAGAATTATCTAGAATAAAGGAATCTCTTATAGATCCCTTGAGGTGGCCAACGTTTTCAAAACTAAAAATGATAAGCTTGATTTTGTGCATGCCAAACTCCTTGAGGATTTTGAGCACCTCGAAAATGGCTCAAGGGTCATTAAGAGTGAGCTCATCAAACTCACCGAGTCTCATGCTCAACTTAAAGCTTCATATTCAAAAGATCATGCAAAGTTTCCTTCTCCTCTTGTTGTTAATAATGATGCTAGTGCTACTAACTCTATTTCTTGTGAAGCATCCTTGTTGAAGGAAAATGTTGAGCTAAGGGCTCAACTTGCGTTGCTATCTAGCAACTATGGGAAATTGGAAGAAAGTCATGAAAAGCTCTCAAGCTCTCATGATGATCTTCTAGTATCCCATAATGTGCTAATGGTAGCTCATGAGGCTATGATGACTAAGGTAACATCTAGTGAGCCTCATGTGGACACTAGCACTATTTCATGTCTAAACGCTATATTGCCATGTGCTAGTCCTCGTAATTCATCCACTCATAATGTTGCTACTTCTTGTGATGAATTGCCTTCCTTGCCTTGTTGCTCTAACTATGAAGCTTATACTTCCTCTAGTACTTGTGTCGATACTAACCATGTAGAGGAAATTAAAGAGCTCAAGGCTAAAGTCACTTCTTTGAAGAAAGAATTGGAAAAGTGTCATGAAGGGAAGTCCACACACAATAATATCTTGAGTGTGCAAGAATCCCCCAATGAAAAAGGTGGACTTGGATTCAACTCCAATAAGAATAAGAAGTCCAAGAGAAACAAGAAGGGCCAGAAACAAGTCAATAATTCGGCCAAGATTATTTGCTTCAAGTGCAAAATTGAAGGGCATCATGTTAGATCTTGCCCATTGAAGAAGAAGCCCATTAATGACAAGCAACAAGGGAAGCGGCCACAAGTTCATTCTCATGCCCAACCTCAAGTTGAAGAAAGGCCTCTTCCCAAGAAGACTCAAACTAATGCTTCTCAAGTTGAGAAATCAAGTGAGAAGAAAGAGAAGAGTAGACGTTGCTACTTATGTCGTGAGAAAGGTCACGTCGCTTCTTCATGCACGAATGGTACCTTATCCAACCCTATTCTAATTGATGATATCTATTCTCTTGGGAAGGATAAGGTTGGCAATGTGTTCGCCAAAGTTGTTGGTACTCAAAGTGGTGTCAAGAAAAGAACCATTTGGGTAGCGAAGCCTATTGTGATTAGCCTCTTAGGACCCAACATGGTTGGGGACCAACAAGCTCAAACTTGATCAATAGGTGTTTTTGGAGGGCATTGAAGACTTGACTACATTATGAAGAATTAAGGGGACTTCATCATTCTTATTGTCTCAAGCCAAGTCAATTGGGTTTTCAAGTTTCTATCTTTTATCCAATGTGCCTCCTGGCGGTAACTTGTACTTAAATTGTTTACATTGAAAGTTACTTGCCCCTTTGCATGTTTTGGTTTTGTTCCTTGCAGGTGTTTGTATATGTGCTGCCTCCAATTGCTTATCTTGAGTAATCAAGTATGTTTGTGTTCGTTTGCACATCATGTACATCTGTGTCGTACGTTGAGCCTTTATGCATCTTGTTTGTATCTCAGTTGGCTCTTGTGAGAGATTAATGGAATATCCCATTGTGGGGGAGTGATGTGCTTTGTGCACTTCACAATCCTATAAATGTTTGTACATGAGGAATACCATCTAGTATTGATATTACAAGATTATCTAGTCACTATGTGGTATGTCTTCTCATGAGAAATTCAAATTCTAAATAGTCCATTACTTATCTCTTGTTGGATCCTCTTATTGCCTCTTGTTAAGTTTTGGTATCACATTATGGGGGAGTAATATGCTATGTGCATATTACAAGCCTAGAAAATGTGTACATTTGAGATATTGTCACCTAGAATTGATATTGTAAATTATCTTGTTCATAGGTGGCATGTTAGCTCCACAAGTTGCAATTTGCTTGTGTTTGGTGTGAAGATGATGTTGGATATCCTTGCTATCTACCAACGGGAATTATTTCCAAATACTTCTTGTCTTTTGACAATTGGTACTCACTTATGTGTGTTCGAAATTATTGATCATCTTTACATTGGCCTTTGATTTTATTTGCCTTATCTCTTGCCTAGGATTGTGTCAACTCCCATTGTATTCCATACCACTTGTGGATCTGGTTATTTCCTTGAGCTTGTCTAGTGTTTGTATAGATATAGTGAAAGTGGTGATCACATTTTGTGCTTTCTGTATTCAAATGCAAATTCTCTATAATGCACAATGCTTGGGGGAGCTATCCTATTTTCTATAAAACACTCATCTTGTGATCCTTATCAAGTATGTGTTAGTGGAAGGCAAGCCGTTTTCTTTTTGGTACTTTGTGCCATCATGAAACTTTGTAGAGAGCTTGGTTTGGTTGGAACCATCCTCTCTTTTGGGAGTTTGATATCTTTTATTTAGTGTCTGTCATTGGATATCTCATTCCTCGATGTATCTGTTATGGATATCCTCCAAGTGAGGATTTGTTCTTGTGGTATCTTTTCTTCACTTGGTATTTCTTTGTCAATTGGTATCGGTTCTTGAAAGTCTTGAGCGTGCATATTAACTTCATGTAGTTTCTTTGGCATGCTTTCTTTCTTTGACCCAATATATAGGGGAAACTCCACCAAGTCTCAAATTGAATGAGATGGGCATGAAATTCATTTTCATATCTATATGCACATATTTATGTGGGGTTTGTCCTATGTATTGTTTGTTCTCTAACTCTTTGGTCCCAATGAGTTTGGGTACCATTTTGTTTTTGTTGTTGGTCTCGGAACAATTGGAGATGCATTGGATGCTCGACTCACTCACAAGGAAGGTGGTGTCACCATGTGCTTATTTGAGTCAAGCTAGGATGCTCAATGAACTACTGATACGTCTCCGTCGTACCTATAATTTTTGATTGTTCCATGCCAATATTGTACAACTTCCATATACTTTTTGGCAATTTTTTATACAATTTTTGGGACTAACATATTGATCCAGTGCCCAATGCCAGTTCCTGTCTATTGCATGTTTTTGGTTTCGCGGAATATCCATATCAAATGGAATCCAAACGGGATAAAAACGGACGGCGAATTATTTTGGAATATTTGGAAGATCTGGGAGAAAGATCAACGCGAAACGGTGTCCGAGGTGGGCACGAGGTAGGGGGCGCGCCCTACCCCCCAGGGCGCACCCCTGACCCTCGTGGGCCACCCGTAAGGCGGTTGATGCCCTTCTTCGGCCACAAGAAAGCTAATTTTTTGGAAAATAATCACGGCGAAGGTTTCAGTCCAATCGGATTTACGGATCTCCATATATACACGAAACGGTGAAAGGGCAACAGACGAGAACGCAGAAACAGAGAGAGACAGAGAGATAGATCCAATCTCGGAGGGGCTCTCGCCCCTCCCACGCCATGGAGGCCAAGGACCAGAGGGGAAACCCTTCTCCCATCTAGGGCGGAGGTCAAGGAAGAAGAATACGAAGGGGCCCCCTCTCCCCTTCTCTTCCGGTGGCACCGGAACGCCGCCGTGGCCCTCATCATCACCGCAATCTTCACCAACAACTTCACCGCCATCATCACCAACTCTTCCCCCCTCTATGCAGCGGTGTAACCTCTCTCTTACCCGCTGTAATCTCTACTTAAACATAGTGCTCAACGCTATATATTATTTCCCAATGATGTATGGCTATCCTATGATGTTTGAGTAGATATGTTTTGTCCTATGGGTTATTTGATGATCAAGATTGGTTTGAGTTGCATGTTTTATTATTGGTGCTGTCCTATGGTGCTCTCCGTGTCACGCAAGCATGAGGGATTCCCGTTGTAGGGTTTGCAATATGTTCATGATTTGCTTATGGTGGGTGGCGTGAGTGGCGAAGCCTGACCAGTAAGTAGGTTGTTTGCATTATGGGATAAAGGGGACTTGATGCTTTAATGCTATGGTTGGGTTTTACCTTAATGATGTTTAGTAGTTGCGGATGCTTGCTAGAGTTCCAATCATAAGTGCATATGATCCAAGTAGAGAAAGTATGTTAGCTTAGGCCTCTCCCTCAAATAAAATTGCAATAATGATTACCGGTCTAGTTATCGATTGCCTAGGGACAAATAACTTTCTCGTAACAAAAAGCTCTTTACTAAAACTAATTTAGTTGTCTCTTTATCTAAACAGCCTCTAGCTTTTATTTACTCGCTCTTTATTTTCTTGCAACCCTATCCAAAAACACCTACAAAGTACCTCTAGTTTCATACTCGTTCTAGGTAAAGCAAACGTCGAGCGTGCGTAGAGTTGTATCGGTGGTCCATAGAACTTGAGGGAATATTTGTTCTACCTTTAGATCCTCATTGGGTTTGACACTCTTACTTATCGAAAGAGGCTACAATTGATCCCCTATACTTGTGGGTTATCAAGACCTTTTAAAGGCGCCGTTCTTGGAGTTATAGCGTGGGGTGAATATTCTCGTGTGTGCTTGTTCGCTTTATCACTAAGTAATTTTTATTTGCTGTTCTTAGTTGTTCTTTATCTTTAGTTATGGATATGGAACACAAAATACCAAAAAAATTAGGTGTCCTTGCTACTCATGGAGATGGGAGCCTCCTAAAAGTCTCTATGTTGGTTATGTGAAATATATTATGTACTACTTTGATAATCCTGAGAAAACCCCATTCAACTATGTAATGGGAGTAACGTTGGATCAACGTGAATACTTTAGGGATTATCGCTTGACTCAAAAAGGGAAACTATTATGGGAACAAATTCATATATTGAAGTCGTATGCTAGACAACTATGCTTGGAATATGATTATACTTGTTGCTGTAGGATGAAGGCTCCACACCTTCCCTTTTCATGCAAATTTAATGATAATAAAACCTTAGCTTCTTATGCTAATGGTATATATGATTACTATGATGTGGAGCAAATAGAAGAATTTGTTGCTTTTATGGGTGCTTATGAAATTGAATCTATGTTTAAAGAGTTTGAAGATTTTGATGATGCTGTTTATAGACCTGAAAATTTAGCTATCCTCAAATATTGCTATGAGAATTATGAATAAAATTATGATATTAATGCACTTATTGAGAAAGTGTCCGCTGTCCAAGAAGAGACTAATATTTTGCAGGAGTCTATGGAAGAAGAAATTGATGAAACTGTGAGCTCATTGGATGAAAAAGATGATGAGGAGAGCGAAGAACAAAAGGAGGAAGAGCGGATTAGCTACCCGTGCCCACCTTCTAATGAGAGTAACCCTCCAACTCATACATTGTTTAATTTCCCTTCGTGCTTACCAAAGGATGATTGCTATGATGATTGTTATGATCTCGTTGATTCTCTTGAAATATCCCTTTTTGATGATGCTTGCTATGCCTATGGCCAAGATGCCAATATGAATTATGCTTATGGAGATGAACTTGCTATAGTTCCTTATATTAAACATGAAATTGTTGCTATTGCACCCACGCATGATAGTCCTATTATCTTTTTGAATTCTCCCGACCACACTATATCGGAGAAGTTTGCACTTATTAAGGATTATATTGATGGGTTGCCTTTTACCGTTGCACATGATGATTTTGATAGATATAATATGCATGTGCTTTCTTCTCCTACTTGCAATTATTATGAGATAGGAACTACATCTCCGCCTCTTTATGTTTCCAATATGATAGAATTGCAAGAAACTGTTTATACTATGCATTGGCCTTTACTATGTGTGCATGAATTGTTCTTTTATGACATGCCGATGCATAGGAAGAGAGTTAGACTTCGTCATTACATGATATATGTTGCTTTGTGCTCACTACTAAATTACTAATCATTGTTGACTCAAATTGGCTTTGATATACCTTGGGATCCAGGTGGATTCGCTACTTGAGCACTATAAGCCTAGCTTAATGGCTTTAAAGAAAGCGCTGCCAGGGAGACAACCCGGAAGTTTTAGAGAGTCATTTATTTATGTTGAGTGCTTTCATATAGTTTAAAAACAACAAAGATAAAGAGGGGAACCCAAAACAATTCAAAAATGAAAGTGAAAGTGAGAAAGACAAGCATTGTTGAAGTGGGAGAGCTCCTTGAACTTTGTTCATGCTCACGGCAACTTTGTGAATCTTGATTACAGAAACTTTTCAACAAAATTAATTATCCCCTTGTACAATTCCATTGTATTATAAAAATAATGTGCCAAGGTTTGCCTTTAGTATGTTTACAATACTTGTTGGTTTGTACGGTGCAGGACAGAAACTTTGGCTGTAGTGTGCGATTTTTAGTTTTTTACTGGAATGTGAAATGGTTCTGATTCGTTTTGCACTGTCTTTCTATACAAATTTTTTATTTTTCCTAATTTTGGCATAATTTTTCAAGTATCAGAAGTATGGTGAATGTTCAGATTTCTATAGACTGTTCTGTTTTAGACAGATTCTGTTTTTGATGCATAGTTTGCTTGTTTTGATGAAACTATCGATTTATATCAGTGGATTAAGCCATGAAAAAGCTATATTACAGTAGAAACAATGAAAAAACAAAATATGAATTGGTTTGCAACAGTACTTAGAGTAGTGATTTACTTTATTATACTAACGGATCTTACCGAGTTTTCTGTTGAAGTTTTGTGTGGATGAAGTGTTCGATGATCGAGAAGGTTTCAATGTGAGAAGAAGGAAGAGAGGCAAGAGCTCAAGCTTGGGGATTCCCAAGGCACCCCAAGTAAATATTCAAGGAGAGTCGAGCGTCTAAGCTTGGGGATGCCCCGGAAGGCATCCCCTCTTTCTTCAACAAATATCGGTATGTTTTCGGATTCGTTTCGTTCATGTGATATGTGCAAATCTTGGAGCATCTTTTGCATTTAGTTTTCACTTTTATTTTATGCACCATGCTGGTATGAGATGGTCCTTGGTTTATTTATAGAATTCTCTTTGCACTTCACTTATATCTTTTGAATATGGCTTTATAGAATGCTTCATGTGCTTCACTTATATCATTTGAAGTTTGGATTGCCTGTTTCTCTTCACTTAGACAACTGCCATTTGTATAATGCTCTTTTACTTCACTTATATTTATTAGAGCATGGGCATATCTTTTGTATAAAGAATTAAACTCTCTTGCTTCACTTATATCTATTTAGAGAGATGATAGGAACTGGTCATTCACATGGTTAGTCATAAAATCCTACATAAACTTGTAGATCATTGAATATGATATGTTTGATTCCTTGCAATAGTTTTGCGATATAAAGATGGTGATATTAGAGTCATGCTAGTGGGTAGTTGTGGATTAGTAGAAATACTTGTGTTTGAAATTTGTGATTCCCGTAGCATGCACGTATGGTGAACCGTTATGTGATGAAGTCGGAGCATGATTTATTTATTGATTGTCTTCCTTATGAGTGGCGGTCGGGGACGAGCGATGGTCTTTTCCTACCAATCTATCCACCTAGGAGCATGCGCGTAGTACTTTGTTTCGATAACTAATAGATTTTTGCAATAAGTATGTGAGTTCTTTATGACTAATGTTGAGTCCATGGACTATACGCACTCTCACCCTTCCACCATTGCTAGCCTCTCTAGTACCGCGCAACTTTCGCCCGTACCATAAACCCACCATATACCTTCCTCAAAACAGCCACCATACATACCTATCATGGCATTTCCATAGCCATTCCGAGATATATTGCCATGCAACTTCCATCATCATCATATACATGACTCGAGCATTCATTATCATATTGCTTTGCATGATCGTAAGATAGCTAGCATAATGTTTTCATGGCTTGTCCGTTTTTTGATGTCATTGCTACGCTAGATCATTGCACATTCCGGTACACCGCCGGAGGCATTCATATCGAGTCATATCTTTTTTCTAGTATCGAGTTGTAATATTGAGTTGTAAGTAAATAAAAGTGTGATGATCATCATTATTAAAGCATTGCCCCAGTGAGGAAAGGATGATGGAGACTATGATTCCACCACAAGTCGGGATGATACTCCGGACTTTACAAAAAAATAGAAGAGGCCAAAGAAGCCCAAATAAAAAAGAGAGGCCAAAGAAGCCCACCAAAAAAATAAAAAAGAAAAAAAGAAAATAAAAAAATGAGAGAAAAAGAGAGAAGGGGCAATGTTACTATCCTTTTACCACACTTGTGCTTCAAAGTAGCACCATGTTCTTCATATAGAGAGTCTCTTGAGTTATCACTTTCATATACTAGTGGGAATTTTCATTATAGAACTTGGCTTGTATATTCCAACGATGGGCTTCCTCAAATGCCATAGGTCTTCATGAGCAAGCAAGTTGGATGCACACCCACTTAGTTTCAGTTTGAGCTTTCATACACTTATAGCTCTTAGTGCATCCGTTGCATGGCAATCCCTACTCACTCACATTGATATCTATTAACGGGCATCTCCATAGCCCGTTGATACGCCTAGTTGATGTGAGACTTTCTCCTTTTTGTCTTCTCCACATAACCCCCACCATCATATTCTATTCCACCTATAGTGCTATGTCCATGGCTCACGCTCATGTATTGAGTGAAAGTTGAAAAGGTTTGAGAACGTCAAAAGTATGAAACAATTGCTTGGCTTGTCATAGGGGTTGTGCATGATTTGAATATTTTGTGTGGTGAAGATGGAGCATAGCCAGACTATATGATTTTGTAGGGATAACTTTCTTTGGCCATGTTATTTTGAAAAGACATGATTGCTTTATTAGTAGGCTTGAAGTATTATTATTTTTATGTCAAATGATAGATTATTGCTTTGAATCACTCGTGTCTTAATATTCATGCCCTGATTAGACATATGATCAAGATTATGCTAGGTAGCATTCCACAACAAACTTATCTTTTCTATCATTTACCTACTCGAGGACGAGCAGGAATTAAGCTTGGGGATGCTGATACATCTCCGTCGTACCTATAATTTTTGATTGTTCCATGCCAATATTCTACAACTTCCATATACTTTTTGGCAACTTTTTATACTATTTTTGGGACTAACATATTGATCCAGTGCCCAGTGCCAGTTCCTGTATGTTGCATGTTTTTGGTTTCGCAGAATATCCATATCAAACAGAATCCTAACAGGATAAAAACGGACGGCGAATTATTTTGGAATATTTGGAAGATCTGGGAGAAAGATCAACGCGAAACGGTGTCCGAGGTGGGCACGAGGTAGGGCGCGCCTACCCCCTGTATGCCACCGACCCTCGTGGGCCACCCGTAAGGCGGTTGATGCCCTACTTCGGCCGCAAGAAAGCTAATTTTTGGAAAAAAATCACGGCGAAGGTTTCAGTCCAATCGGAGTTACGGATCTCCATATATACACGAAACGGTGAAAGGGCAACAGACGAGAACGCAGAAACAGAGAGAGACAGAGAGATAGATCCAATCTCGGAGGGGCTCCCATGCCATGGAGGCCAAGGACCAGAGGGGAAACCCTTCTCCCATCTAGGGAGGAGGTCAAGGAAGAAGAAGACGAAGGGGGCCCCTCTCCCCTTCTCTTCCGGTGGCGCCGGAACGCCGCCGTGGCTATCATCATCACCGCAATCTTCACCAACAACTTCACCACCATCATCACCAACTCTTCCCCCCTCTATGCAGCGGTGTAACCTCTCTCTTACCCGCTGTAATCTCTACTTAAACATGGTGCTCAACGCTATATATTATTTCCCAATGATGTATGGCTATCCTATGATGTTTGAGTAGATCTGTTTTGTCCTATGGGTTATTTGATGATCAAGATTGGTTTGAGTTGCATGTTTTATTAGCTCTCCATGTCACGCAAGCGTGAGGGATTCCCGCTGTAGGGTTTGCAATATGTTCATGATTTGCTTATGGTGGGTGGCGTGAGTGACAGAAGCACAGACTCGAGTGAGTAGGTTGTTTGCGTATGGCATAGTGTCCAGTCTTCCGGCACTTGAAGCAAGTAATGTGACTTAGGTCTCTCTTGGCGGGTGTGGCTGGATTGGAGTGGTTCTGATTGTTGCTTGTTCCGTTCCCAGTCCCATTCTTGGAACCAGTGTGGTTATGCGAACTTCCTCCGTTGTGGTTATGACCTCCATGGTTATGAACAAGTCCTCCCGAATTCGGGGTTAGACGAGGCTTCTGCTGAGCTCTTGAGTTGTATCTTCCTTGTCCATACTTCCTCTTACGGTTCTCGATCTGCTGCTGCTTCCCTTCAATCATAAGAGCCTTATCTACCAACTCCTGGTAGTTGTTGAATGTTGCCACCATCAACTGCATGCTCATCTCATCATTCAGCCCTTCCATAAATTTCTCCTGCTTCGCGGCATCTGTGGCCACGTCGTCAGGGGCATAGCGAGATAACTTGCTAAACTCATCCACGTACTGAGCTACAGTATGGTTCCCCTGGCGTAAGTTGCGAAACTCACGCTTCTTCATGCTCATAGCTCTAGTTGAGACATGGGTTGTGCGGAAAGCTTGATGAAACTGATCCCAAGTGATGTTGGCTATGGGGAAAGTGGTCGTATAATTCTCCCACCGTGAGGCTGTTGGTCCATCCAATTGATGTGCGGCAAAGCGCACCTTCTCAGCATCTGTGCAACCTGCGATGGTCAACTCCCTTCCAATACGGCGCAGCCAATCATCAGCAACTATAGGCTCGGTGCTACTGGAAAACACCGGCGGCTGCAACCTCAGAAAATGGGCTAAGTTGTCAACTGGAGGAAGGTTGTTGTTGTTGTTGCCTTGATTCTGGACTAACAATTGCATCAAGGCATTCTGCTGCTGGATCAACTGAGTGAGCTCAGGTGGGAAGGCAAATCCGGTGTCACGTCTCGGAGGCATCTGATGGGTTTAGAGGGAAGAGATTAGAAATAGAAGGGAGGTCTAGTGAGAAAACACTACCCATATGCACATGAGACAAACACAATCATATCACTCAATCAATCAAACAAGGGCATACAAACGGTCTAGAACTATCGTTAAAAGTGCTCAAACTACTACTATATACATGGGGAAATACTACTAATCATTTGGTGGTCTCGAAAATTTTGATCGGTGGGCGACTCCATGATGTCTGCCCAGCCTTCGTCTTCAAAGTCATCTTCACCGGGTCGGAGTCGGTGTAAATCGATGATAATGTAGTTCTTCGGGCAAGTGGAATCGTCGTCTTCTCCTCCTGGCGCGGGGTCTCCCATGAATACTCCGATCTTCTTTATCAGGTCGTCGTTCTTCTCCAATTGTTGTGATTTCTTCTTCATATCCATCGCGTGTAGACTTGAGTGTTGGAAATATGCCCTAGAGGCAATAATAAAAGCATTATTATTATATTTCCTTGTTCATGATAATTGTCTTTTATTCATGCTATAACTGTATTATCCGGAAATCGTAATACACGTGTGAATACATAGACCACAACACGTCCCTAGTGAGCCTCTAGTAGACTAGCTCGTTGGTCAACAGATAGTCATGGTTTCTGACTATGGACATCGGATGTCATTGATACGGGATCACGTCATTAGGAGAATGACGTGATGGACAAGACCAATCCTAAGCATAGCACAAAGATCGTGTAGTTCGTTTTGCTAGAGCTTTTCCAATGTCAAGTATCTCTTCCTTAGACCGTGAGATCGTGTAACTCCCGGATACCGTAGGGAATGCCTTGGGTGTACCAAACGTCACAACGTAATCGGGTGACTATAAAGGTGCATTACAGGTATCTCCGAAAGTGTCTGTTGGGTTGACACGGATCGAGACAGGGATTTGTCACTCCGTATGACGGAGAGGTATCACCGGGCCCACTCGGTAGTGCATCATCATAATGAGCTCAAAGTGACCAAGTGTCCGTCACGGGATCATGCATTACTGCACGAGTAAAGTGACTTGCCGGTAACGAGACTAAACGAGGTATTGGGATACCGACGATCGAGTCTCGGCAAGTAACATACCGTCGACAAAGGGAATGGCATATGAGGTTGCTTGAACCCTCGACATCGTGGGTTCATCCGATGACAACATCGAGGAGCGTGGGAGCCAACATGGGTATCCAGATCCCGCTGTTGGTTATTGACCGAGAGCGTCTCGGTCATGTCGCATATCTCCCGAACCCGTAGGGTCTACACACTTAAGGTTCGGTGACGCTTAGGGTTAATAGGAAGACTTGTATGTGACTACCGAATGTTGTTCGAGTCCCGGATGAGATCCCGGACGTCACGAGGAGTTCCGGAATGGTCCGGAGGTAAAGATTTATATATGGGAAGTCATCAAACGGACACGGAAAAGTTTGGTCATGTCGGTATTATGGAGGGTCCACCGGAAAGGTTCCGGAGGACCACCGGGAGGCCACCCTTTGGGGGCCACTTGGGCTGCGTGGGGGCAGCCAGCCTGTTGGCTGGGCGCAACCCTCCCCTTGGCCCATGCGCCTAGGGTTGAGGGGAACCTAAGGGGCGCCCCCTTGGCACGCCGCCCCCCCTCTAGATGGATCTAGAGGGGCCGGCCCCTCCTCCCTTCCCTATAAATAGAGGGGTAGAGGGAGGCTGCACACACGATTAAAGGCGCAGCCCCTCCCTCCCCAACACCTCTCCTCCTCCGCATATGCTTGGCGAAGCCTCGCCGAGTCTGATCCCTCCATCTGCATCACGCCGTCGTGCTGCCATTGGAGTGATCTTCCTCAACCTCTCCTTCCTCCTTGCTGGATCAAGACGAAGGAGACGCCATCATCTCATACGTGTGTTGAACGCGGAGGTGCTGTCCGTTCAACACTTGGTCATCGGTGATCGGAATCACGTTGGGAACGTCTTCATCATCACCACTCCCTCGAACGCTTCCGTACTCGATCTACAAGTGGTATGTAGATACAAACTCTCTCTAGTAACTCGTTGCTTAGTAGAACTCATAGATGGATCTTGGTGAAACCGTAGGAATTTTTTTATATTTTCTGCAACGTTCCCCAACAGTGGCATCATGAGCTAGGTCTATTCGTAGTTCTCTTTGCTCGAGTAGAACACAATATCGTTGTGGGCGTGGATCTTGTCAATTTACTTGCCGCTACTAGTCTTATCTTGCTTCCGCGGTATTGTGGGATGAAGCAGCCGGACCAACCTTACACGTACGCTTACGTGAGACCGGTTCCACCGACTGACATGCACTAGTTGCATAAGGTGGCTGGCGGGTGTCTGTCTCTCCCACTTTAGTTGGAGCGGATTCGATTAAAAGGGTCCTTATGAAGGGTAAATAGAAGTTGACAAGATCACGTTGTGGTTATTCAGAGGTAAGAAAACGTTCTTGCTAGAACCCAATTGCAGCCACGTAAAAGATGCAACAACAATTAGAGGACGCCTAACTTGTTTTTGCAGCAATTGACATGTGATGTGATATGGCCAAGTTGTGATGAATGATGAATGACATATTGTGATGTATGAGATCATGTTCTTGTAATAGGAATCACGACTTGCATGTCGATGAGTATGACAACCGCAGGAGCCATAGGAGTTGTCTTTATTTTTGTATGACCTGCGTGTCATTGAAGAACGCCATGTAATTTACTTTACTTTATTGCTAAACGCGTTAGCCATAGAAGTAGAAGTAGTCGTTGGCGTGACAACTTCATGGAGGCACAATGATGGAGATCATGATGATGGAGATCATGGTGTCATGCCGGTGACAAGATGATCATGGAGCCTCAAGACGGAGATCAATGGAGCTTTATGATATTGGCCATATCATGTCACTACTATATAATTGCATGTGATGTTTATTATGTTTATACATCTTGTTTACTTAGAACGACGGTAGTAAATAAGATGATCCCTTGCAACAATTTCAAGAAGTGTTTCTAATCGCAGGCACCGCTGCCAAAGTTCGTCGTTTCTAAGCACCACGTGATGATCGGGTGTGATGGATTCTTACGTTCACATACAACGGGTGTAAGACAGATTTACACACGCGAAAACACTTGGGGTTTACTTGACGAGCCTAGCATGTACAGACATGGCCTCGGAACACAGAGACCGAAAGGTCGAACACGAGTCGTATGGAAGATACGATCAACATGAGAATGTTCACCGATGAGACTGGTCCGTCTCACGTGATGATCGGACACGGCCTAGTCGACTCGGATCGTGGTAACACTTAGATGACTAGAGGGATGTCTAATCTAAGTGGGAGTTCATTTAAATTTGATTAGATGAACTTAATTATCATGAACTTAGTCTAAAACTTTTAAATGATATGTCTTGTAGATCAAATGTCCAACGCTCATGTCAACTTGAACTT
The DNA here is from genome assembly GCA_021605145.1 of Aegilops bicornis. Lineage (NCBI taxonomy): Eukaryota > Viridiplantae > Streptophyta > Magnoliopsida > Poales > Poaceae > Aegilops > Aegilops bicornis. Next base: position 496,241,179 of record CM038673.1, read on the forward strand.
CAACGCGTTCCTAGAGAAAACCAAGTCGAAAGATGACGGCAAGAACTATACGGACTGGGTCCGGAACCCGAGGATCATCCTCATAGCTGCCAGGAAACAATACGTCCCTAGAAGGACCGCTAGGTGACGCTCCGTCCCTGAGAACCAAGACATTATGAATGCTTGGCAAACTCAAGGCCGATGATTACTCCCTCGTTCATGCGGCATGCTTTACTGACTTAGAACCAGGGCTCCAAAAGCGTTTTGAGCATCACGGAGCATATGAGATGTTCGAGGAGCTGAAACTTGTTTTCCAAGCTCACGCCGGTCGAGATATGACATCTCCGACAAGTTCTATAGTTGTAAGATGGAGGAAAACAGTTACATCAAGGAGCACATCTTGAAGATGTCTGGGTTGCCCAATCGTATGACCCAGCTGAATATTAACCTCCCTGATGAGGCGGTCATTGACAGAATCCTCCAGTCGCTCCCACCAAGCTACAAGAGCTTCGTGATGAACTACAACATGCAGGGGATGGTAAAGACCATTCCTGAAGTGTTCTCTATGCTGAAGTCACCGAGGTTGAAATCAAGAAAGAACATCAAGTGTTGATGGTCAATAAGACCACTAAGTTCAAGAAGGGCAAGGGTAAGAAGAACTTCAAGAAGGACGGCAAGGAGGTTGCCGCTACCGGTAAGCAAGTTGCCGGGAAGAAGTCAAAGAATGGACCCAAACCCGAGACCGAGTGCTTTTATTGCAAGGAGGGGTCATCGAAGCGGAACTGCCCCCAAATACTTAGCGGACAAGAAGGCCGGCAATACCAAAGGTATATTTGATATACATGTAATTGATGTGTACTTTGCCAAGACTTCGTAGTAACTCCCGGTATTTGATACGGTGCCGTTGCTCATATTTGTAATTCACAACAGAGCTGCGGAATAAGCGGAAGCGGCAAAGGACGAGGTGACGATGCTGGCGTCGGGAATGGTTCAGTCGATGTGATCGCCGTCGCACGCTTACCTCTTCATTTACCTACGGGATTAGTTATGAACCTTAATAATTGTTATTTGGTGCCAAGTTTGAGCATGAATATTGTATCTGGATCTCATTTAATGCGAGATGGCTACTCATTTAAATCCGAGAATAATGGTTGTTCTATTTATATGAGAGATATGTATTATGGTCATGCTCCGATGGTCAATGGTTTATTCTTAATGAATCTCGAGCGTAGTATTACACACGTTTATAGCGTGAATGCCAAAAGATGTAAAGTTGATAACGATAGTCCCACATACTTGTGGCAATCGCCGCCTTTGGTCACATTGGTGTCAAGCGCATGAAGAAGCTCCATGCTGATGGACTTTTGGAGTCTTTAGATTATGAATCATTTGACACATGCGAACCATGCCTCATGGGCAAGATGACCAAGACTCCGTTCTCCGGAACAATGGAGCGAGCAACCAACTTGTTGGAAATCATACATATCGATGCGTGCGGTCCAATGAGCATTGAAGCTCGCGGAGGGTATCGTTATGTTCTCACTCTCACAGATGACTTGAGTAGATATGGGTATGTCTACTTGATGAAACACAAGTCTGAGACCTTTGAAAAGTTCAAGGAATTTCAGAATGAAGTAGAGAATCAACGTGACCGAAAGATAAAATTCTTACGATCAGATCGTGGAGGAGAATATTTAAGTCACGAATTTGGTACACACTTAAGAAAATGTGGAATCGTTTCACAACTAACGCCACCGAACACCTCAGCGTAATGGTGTGTCCGAACGTCGTAATCGCACTCTATTGGATATGGTGCGGTCTATGATGTCTCTTACCGATTTACCGCTATCATTTTGGGGATACGCTCTAGAGACAGCTACATTCACTTTAAATAGGGCACCGTCTAAGTCCGTTGAGACGACACCGTATGAATTATGGTTTGGGAAGAAACCTAAGCTGTCGTTTCTAAAAGTTTGGGGATGCGATGCTTATGTCAAGAAACTTCAACCTGAAAAGCTCGAACCCAAGTCGGAAAAATGCGTCTTCATAGGATACCCTAAAGAAACCATTGGGTATACCTTCTACTTAAGATCCGAGGGCAAGATCTTTGTTGCCAAGAACGGAACCTTTACGAAAAGAGTTTCTCTCAAAAGAAGTAAGTGGGAGGAAAGTAGAACTCGATGAAGTACTACCTCTTGAACAGGAGAGTAGTGCAGCTCAGGAAAATGTTCCTGTGATGCCTACACCAACTGAAGAGGAAATTAATGATGATGATCAAGGTACTTTCGGATCAAGTTGCTACTGAACCTCGTAGGTCCACAAGGACACGTTCCGCACTGTGAGTGGTACGGCAACCCTGTCATGGAAATCATGTTGTTAGACAACAATGAACCTTCGAACTATGAAGAAGCGATGGCGGGCCCAGATTCCAACAAATGGCTAGAAGCCATGAAGTCCGAGATAGAATCCATGTATGAAAACAAAGTATGGACTTTGACTGACTTGCCCGATGATCGGCGAGCGATAGAAAACAAATGGATCTTTAAGAAGAAGACGGACGCGGATGGTAATGTCACCATCTATAAAGCTCGACTTGTCGCTAAGGGTTATCGGCAAGTTCAAGGGATTGACTACGATGAGACTTTCTCTCCCGTAGCGAAGCTTAAGTCCGTCCGAATCATGTTAGCAATTGCCGCATACTATGATTATGAGATATGGCAGATGGACGCCAAAACAGCGTTCCTTAACGGATATCTTAAGGAAGAGCTGTATATGATGCAGCCGAAGGTTTTGTCGATCCTAAGAAAGTGACAAAGTATGCAAGCTCCAAATGATCCATTTATGGGCTGGTGCAAGCATCTCGAGTTGGAACATTCGCTTTGATGAGATGATCAAAGCGTTTGGGTTCTCTGAGACTTATGGAGAAGCTGCGTTTACAAGAAAGTGAGTGGGAGCTCAGTAGCATTTCTCATATTATATGTAGATGACATACTTTTGATGGGAAATGATATAGAATTCTTGGACAGCATTAAGGCCTACTTGAATAAGTGTTTTTCAATGAAGGACCTTGGAGAAGCTGCTTATATATTAGGCATCAAGATCTATAGAGATAGATCGAGACGCCTCATAGGTCTTTCACAAAGCACATACCTTGATAAGATTTTGAAGAAGTTCAAAATGGATCAGTCCAAGAAGGGGTTCTTGCCTCAGACATTGCAAGGTGTGAGATTGAGCTCAGCTCAATGCCCGACCACGGCAAAAGATAAAGAAGAGATGAGTGTCATCCCTATGCCTCGACCATAGGATCTATTATGTATGCCATGCTGTGTACCAGACCTGATGTAAACCTTACCGTGAGTTTGGTAGGAAGGTACCAAAGTAATCCGGCAAGGAACAACTGGACAACGGTCAAGAATATCCTGAAGTACCAAAAGGACAAAGGACATGTTTCGTTTATGGAGGTGACGAAGAGCTCGTCAGAAGGGTTACGCCGACGCTTAGCTTCGACACAGATCTGGATGACTCTAAGTCACAAACCGGATACGTGTATATGTTGAATGGTGGAGCGATGGTGGTGCAAATGCAAGCGTAGCGTCGTGGCGGGATCTACATGTGAAGCGGAGTACATGGCAGCCTCGGAGGCAGCACATGAAGCAATTTGGGTGAAGGAGTTCATCACCGACCTAGGAGTCATACCCAAAGCGTCGGGGCCGATCAAACTCTTCTGTGACAACACCGGAGCTATTGCCCTTGCCAAGGAGCCTGTGTTTCACAAGAAGACCAGTGCACATCAAGCGTCGCTTCAACTCCATCCGTGAAAATGTTCGGGATGGAGACATAGAAATTTGTAAAGTGCATACGGATCTGAATGTCGCAGATCCGCTGACTAAACTTTCTCTTCCACGGCAAAACATGATCAACACCGTAACTCTATGGGTGTTCGATTCATCACAATGTAAACTAGATTATTGACTCTAGTGCAAGTGGGAGACTGTTGGAAATATGCCCTAGAGGCAATAATAAAAGCATTATTATTATATTTCCTTGTTCATGATAATTGTCTTTTATTCATGCTATAAGCTGTATTATCCGGAAATCGTAATACACGGTGTGAATACATAGACCACAACACGTCCCTAGTGAGCCTCTAGTAGACTAGCTCGTTGGTCAACAGATAGTCATGGTTTCTGACTATGGACATCGATGTCATTGATAGCGGGATCACGTCATTAGGAGAATGACGTGATGGACAAGACCCAATCCTAAGCATAGCACAAAGATCATGTAGTTCGCTTTTGCTAGAGCTTTTCCAATGTCAAGTATCTCTTCCTTAGACCGTGAGATCGTGTAACTCCCGGATACCGTAGGGAATGCCTTGGGTGTACCAAACGCCACAACGTAATCGGGTGACTATAAAGGTGCATTACGGTATCTCCGAAAGTGTCTCAAGGGTTGACACGGATCGAGGCGAGGATTTGTCACTCCGTATGACGGAAAAGGTATCACCGGGCCCACTCGGTAGTGCATCATCATAATGAGCTCAAAGTGACCAAGTGTCCGGTCACGGGATCATGCATTACGGTACGAGTAAAGTGACTTGCCGATAACGAGACTAAACGAGGTATTGGGATACCGACGATCGAAGTCTCGGGCAAGTAACATACCGTCGACAAAGGGAATGGCATTGTGGTTGCTTGAACCCTCGACATCGTGGGTTCATCCGATGACAACATCGAGGAGCGTGTGGGAGCCAACATGGGTATCCAGATCCCGCTGTTGGTTATTGACCGGAGAGCGCCTCGGTCATGTCTCGCATATCTCCCGAACCCGTAGGGTCTACACACTTAAGGTTCGGTGGACGCTTAGGGTTAATAGGAAGACTTGTATGTGACTACCGAATGTTGTTCGAGTCCCGGATGAGATCCGGACGTCACGAGGAGTTAGGAATGGTCCGGAGGTAAAGATTTATATATGGAAGTCATCAAACGGACACCGGAAAAGTTTGGGTCATGTCGGTATTATGGAGGGTCCACGGAAAGGTTCGGAGGACCACCGGAGGGGCCACCCCTTTGGGGGGCCACTTGGGCTGCATGGGGGCAGCCAGCCTGTTGGGCTGGGCGCAACCCCTCCCTTGGCCCATGCGCCTAGGGTTGAGGGGGAACCTAAGGGGCGCCTTGCTTGGGGGCAAGCCCCTCCCTCGCCGCCCCCCCCTCTAGATGGATCTAGAGGGGGCCGGCCCCCTCCTCCCTTCCCTTATAAATAGAGGGGTAGAGGGGAGGGCTGCACACACGATTAAAGGCGCAGCCCCTCCCCTCCCCAACACCTCTCCTCCTCCGCATATGCTTGGCGAAGCCTGCCGAATCTGATCCCTCCATCTGCATCACGCCGTCAGGCGCCATTGGAGTGATCTTCCTCAACCTCTCCTTCCTCCTTGCTGGATCAAGACGAAGGAGACGCCATCGTCTCGTACGTGTGTTGAACGCGGAGGTGCTGTCCGTTCAGCACTTGGTCATCGGTGATCGGAATCACGTTGGGAACATCTTCATCATCACCACTCCCTCGAACGCCTGCATTACTCGATCTACAAGTGGTATGTAGATACAAACTCTCTCTAGTAACTCGTTGCTTAGTAGAACTCATAGATGGATCTTGGTGAAACCGTAGGAAATTTTTTTTATTTTCTGCAACGTTCCCCAACATTGAGTTCCTCTTCAAGCTCGGCAATCCTTGTCTTTGCCTTCTTCAAATCTATCATGTCTGCGCACATCTGATTCTCCTGGCGTCGAATGTGCTGGTTTAACTCCTGGATGAAAGCTGCAATGGATCTATCCTTCTTGGTGCTGATCATCTCCCATTGCTCATCTCGGCGCCCACATATCTGGTAGATAGTGTCCTTGAGATCCTTGCTGTAGACTTCTCCAATACGTCCCATGGCAATGTGGGCTGCCATGCTCTTGCCTAGGCTCCAGGTTGGTGCATCAAAGGAAAACTCTATGGGCTCAGTGACTGGTGTGAACGTTCTTCCTGGAACTTGAACTCGAATCATTCAACGCTCCTCTTCTGGTAAAGTGGCGTTGTAGGTCCCGGTGAAGCTTGGTATTCCGATGTTCAGGTACCTAGTGACTTCCTTCAAGTGTCGTCCAAAGGGTGCATCTTCATCCAGTTGTGCAAACTTGTTCCTCGAATCCGCCATCCTAAGAGAAGAAAATGGAGAGGAGTCAGAAATGAGTAGAGAAGAGTGACCTATGGCTTATCTTAGTGGTCGTGTCCTACACTCAGCGTGTGCTCTGATACCATTTTGTAGCTTAATCGACCTCAAACGGTCAAGTCTACGTGCTTGATTTCATCCTGGATCAATAATCTTGACACACACAGTACTCGAAGGATTTATAACAGAGTAGCAATCACACACTTATTACATCGAATGTCTCAAAAGAGAACTTATTACAATAAATGTGGCATAAGGCCATCTAATACAATAACAACGGAAGGCTTGGAAGATAAAGTGAGTCCATCAACTCCAACGGCATAGCTGAGCTGCACGGCAACAACCTAGCGAACATTACTCCTCGTCTGAAAAGTCTGCAACATAATACGTTGCAGCCCGAAAACGGGTTAGCACATGGAATATGCTGGCAATATAACAAAGTAGAGCAAGAACAGAATAATGCTATCACTACATGCATATTTGGCTAGTGGAAAAGCTCTATAGTTATAGTTTTGCGAAAAGCCAATTTTTCCCTACAACAAAGGAATAGATTTTATTTAACTATCATGGTAGTTGAAACATCATTGAGAAGGTTCCTCCAACTCAATCCCAATTAAAGTAATTATCAACCCAACAATATTAAATTAGAGTGATGAGATACTTATGATAATCCAAGTACTAGATACTCAAGATGTCCATAACCGGGGACACGGCTAACCATGATTAGATTGTACACTCTGCAAAGGTTTGCGCACTTTTCCCCACGGGACTCGATCTCCTCCGTTGGATTTCTCGCACTACATGGTGTTTGAGAAACGGATGACCGAGACACAGTCTTTAAAAAACATTAACTCTAACCCCGGGTAGACAGTACCAACCTACATCCCCTATATCTACTAGCCTACCACTGGAAGAGGTCATGCAACTTACTCAACTATGCTAGAGCCCATAATAGCTTATGGCTGCACACGGAAGTTTCTAGCATGAAATATCTCAGTTCCCTTTGAGCCTGGGTGACGGACCTTAGGATTATCACACGAGTACTCCAGGATATCCTAGGACAACACTGGATTCTCCAGGTGCCCAAACAAGCAATCCACCCATATGTGTATTAAAGTTGCCACCTTAAGTTGAACCATTAATTAACAATCTCACATCTGTCATGGATTCACTCACCCAAACCACATCTACGAGCATAGCATAGCAATATAAGCAATACGTAGAAGTAACTCCCAAGGGTTTGATAATAACAGGGCAATAGGTTCTACCTCATCAACTACTTCCCAAAACCCACAAGTTAATCACATCCTAATCATGCAGTGTTTGAGGAATGAGCTAATGCATAAAAACTAGGTATGAAAAGAGTATGATCAATGTGTTACTTGCCTTGCTGATGATCCGCAAAACCTAGAGACTCGTAGTAGCACGCTTCGCACTCCGGGAATTCTATCACAAATAAACAATAGCATACATAAGAAATCAAGCAAAGATGCAAGGGTAAAAACAAATAAGAAGATCTAACCAGAAAGTTCAACTTAAGAACTTCGGTTTGCAAAAAGAATCAAATCAAACGGATCAACGAAACTCAAACTGCGAAAGAAACAAGATTCGTTTACTAATCTAGACTAAAGTCAAATTTTACATTACCAAAATCTTGTTCAAGTTGGTTAAATGGAAAGAGGGTTTCGAGACGAAGATCTAGGCGCTTGAATCGCCTGATTCCGATAAACGAGCGAAAAGATAAACTAAAACGAAAATCGGATCAGAAATCGCAATAAAAAATAATCGCGAAAAACCCGAGAAAAAGAAAAACTGACGAACAGGCTAACGAACGAACGTTCGTTGTCTGTAACTAACGAGCGAAAACCGTTCGTTAAAACGAACGTACGGACGAACGTCCGCTAAATTCTCTAAACCGAGAAAACCAACGAACCGATCTTAAAAAAACGTAACTAGGGTTTTTTATAAAGAACCGACGGATTTACCTAAACCGAAAAAACCAAACGGCTCCGGATCGGATCGGCAGCGGCGGCTCCGGCGGCTTCCGTGGCGGCACGGTGAGGCGAAGCGGGCGCGGCGTGAGGGCGGCGCAGGCGGCTTGGCGGCGATGCAACAACAGGCGGCGGCGGCGAGCGGCGGCGGCGGATGCAGCGACGCAAGGCGGCGGGGTGGGGGCTTGGGGCTCCAGGGGGGCCCCGGGTCGGCTTTTAAGGGGGGAGGGAAGGTGGCTTGTGGGAGGGGGCGGGGAGGCGGGGCCGACTCGGCCACGGCAGTGATGGCAGTCGCGGTCTCATGAGTGAGACGCGGGTGAGGGAGGCCAACTGGCCTCAGACAGCCGTCCGGGGCTTCTTTTTAAATGATTCATGAAAAGAAATCCTAGAAAAATAAATAAAAATCTAAAAATACCAAAATACATTTTCACCGCCTAAATAAAATATTTAGAACAGGGTGAACATTTTCTTGGCCTAAAATGCAATTTTTGAAAAATGCATATTTTTCCTATGCAAATAAAATAGCAATAAAATCCGAATAAAATAAATATTTGATTTTAATATTTTTCCTCCAATATTTCATTCATTTTGAAGAAGTCATATTATCTCCTCTCATATATTTTAATATGAAATATTTTCGGAGGGAAAAATAATTAAAGCAAATAATCCTCGCTTCAATATTTGATAAAATTCAAATATGAAAACAGTGAAATCTCCAACTCTCTCCGAGGGTCCTTGAGTTGCTTAGAATTTCGAGGATCGCGAAATGAAATGCAAATAAAATATGCTATGCATGAATGACCTATGTATAACATTCCAAATTGAAAATTTGGGATGTTACATTATCTCTCAATCCCTCCATGGATTCTTGCTAGTTTGGGGGAGGGGGGGGAGGAGAGAGGAGATCTAGATCCACATTCTCACCAATCACTTTCTCCTCTGTGTGAGGGGAACCCCTTGGATCTATATCTTGGAGTTCTTGGTGTTCTCCTTCTTGTTCTTCCTCTCATTTTTCTCCCTAGCATTAGTTGCTTCGGTGGGATTTCAGAGAGAAGGACTTGGGAACTCTGTGTGCCCTTGCCATTGCATTTGGTGCATCGGTTTCAGTTCTCCACGATGATATGTGGAAGTTACAAGTAGAGAAGCTTATTACTCTTGGGTGCTTGGTACCCTTGAGCTTGTTCCTCTTGGGTGCTTGGGCGTCCTAGACGGTTGGTGGTGTTCGGAGCTCAACAATTGTGGTGTAAAGCTCCACGCAAGCGTCGGGATCTCCAATTAGGTTGTGGAGATCGACCCGAGCAATTTGACGGGTACCGGTGACCGCCCCTAAGGGTTGCCAAAGTGTACGGGTTCGGTGACCGCCCCCAAGGGTTGCCATTTGTACGGGTTCGGTGACCGCCCTCAAGGGTCCCTTAGTGGAATCACGACATCTTGCATTGTGCGAGGGCGTGAGGAGATTACGGTGGCCCTAGTGGGGAGCATTGTGCCTCCACACCGCTCCAAACAGAGATTAGCATCTGCAAGGGTGTGAACTTCGGGATACATCGTCGTCTCCGCGTGCCTTGGTTATCTCTTGCACGAGCCCTTTACTTATGCACTTTACTTTGTGATAGCCATATTGTTTCTTGTCATATATCTTGCTATCACCTAGTAGTTTATCTTGCTTAGCATAAGTTGTTGGTGCACATAGGTGAGCCTAGTTGTTGTAGGTTTTGTGCTTGACAAATTAACCGCCAGATTTATTCCGCATTTGTTCAATCCTAAACCATAATTATTTTAAAGCGCCTATTCACCCCCCCCCCTCTAGGCGACATAGACGATCTTCCATGCGGGGTATCATCTAGTATCCTTAGTGAATGATCCATCTTCAGATGCTTCTACTCTCTCTATCGGTCCACGACCACGCGAAGAGACCAAAAAATAACATCCCACCCCTGCGTCGCCCCGCGTGCGACTGGGGGCAACCCTCGCCACCGCCGACCTGGGGCCACCCTTTCTCTTCCTCCTCCCTCTTCGCCGCCAGATCTCATCGGCAGGCAAAGCCCTGACGGCGTGGGCGGTGGCAAGGCCTCCTCTCTCCTCCACGTGGTGACGATCGGTGCAAAATGACCTCGATGGGTGAAGGCGCGCCACTATGTGGGGCCTGGCCGCGCTGCAGCAGCGGTCGCACCAGTGTGGAGGGCTGCATCGACTTCGGCGGTGGGTTTCTGGCGTGTAGTGGCCGCGTGTGGCTCCACTTGGCCGGTGGCGTGTGTGCTGGGTCCTGATCAGATCCGGTCGGATCTGGCCCATGGACTCTAGCGAGGAGGTGCATGCTTGGTGGAAGACGACGACGGGTGCTCCAGGGGCGGCGATAGCTGCTCCATGTCTGTCCATCAAGCGATGCGGGTCCTGGGTGACCTGGGCTGCGGGCCGCCGCCCTTACCTCGGTGCAGGGTGGTGGGGGTGGCGGCGGAACAGTGGTGGATCTAGCGGGCGTGCTGGTTGAATCCAGTCGGTTCCGACGACTGGGTGGCGGCGGGCGGCGAGGGATGATTCCTTGGATGATCACTCTTTGCTGATGGCGGTGGTCAATTTGGTCTTCCTTACCGGTAGACGGGCGGTCGTTGGTGGCCTTGCGTGGATATGCACTAGTTGTCGTGGTGGGGTGACATAGTGGTGTCCAGTGGGGAGGTTGGCTAGAGGGATGGGAGGCGCCGACGTGGTCGGGCCACCCATCGCCAGCACTGGGGCGTGCCGGCCGTGGATGCTCCCGCTCCCCTCCTCCCCCTTTATCCGTCTGAGTGCGTGTTGACACAGTTCCGGTGATGTTCGAGGCACAGTTCCGGTGATGTTCGAGGCAAGGTGTCTGCTGCTGCTCCATCGGTTGGGGGCTACCTTTCAGACCAAAGTCGATGCCTTTGGTTGGTCTCGGTGGTGTCTGGATGTAGGGCAGTGGCCCTGGCGGTGGGAGTCGTGGTGTTCGTGTTTGTGGGAGTCGTGGTGTCGGCGCCCAACACCTTTGTATCTAGCCTTGGGTATGTGTTGTGTGTGGTGAAGGCATGTGTTTGTATCTGTTTGTTGCTAGTCGTTGTTTTATATATAATGCGTGGCGAAAGCCTTTTTTTTTTCTGGTAACGTTCCATCTTCATCTTTAAGCCCTGGATTATCCCTCTTTGTTTCCGCATCATCTTTTTTTACTAACAATTCATCCATATTACGGAGAATGTTATTCCTCTCCAAATTAGCCTAACTACTCCGTCCCATATAAGATCGTTCAACGCATCACAGATTCAGAGTTGGCTCGCGTTCAACTGTCTCGTCTCCCGGTTGCATATATACTGTGTCCAATCCATGAAACAACAACCAGCCGAACCGCCGTGCTGGCACTCAGTGCGCGGGCGGCGCGGCCACAGAAACGGGCTGTGCGCGCGTGTCCTGGTCCTGAGCCTGAGCCTGAGCTTTGACTGGGCACCGGACAATGCCCCCCTTTCCTCGGCTTTTATCTTGAGATCCACACTGAACCTTGTCTCTCAGCCCCACTCTCTCTCGACTCCGGGTACGTACGTACGTGCGTCGTGCCTCGGCCCTCGTACGTGTGATCCCACTCTCATGTCTACTTTTATTGGCTCCAGCTTACCGCCGAACAGCATGCAGGGCGTACGTAGCGTACCGCGCCATTGCTGACAACAGTAACCTCTGCCTCTACCTCCGTTCGCACCCGTCCCCGCGTAAATTTAAATTTAGCTCGCAACAGCCAAGATGGAGCGCACACGCGCAGACAAGTAGGACGGAGAGACTGTTGTGCGACGAGCAAAAAGGAGGCGTAGGTGCCTAGGGGCCGTAGCACGTCGGTGATGGAGCGGCATGCTCCCACGTACGAGCTGCGCCCCCATGCATGTCCAATCGCAGACCATGCGTCCATGCCATCAACTCTACGTACGCATACCACGTATCGGCCGGCCTGCCGCTGCCCGCTAGCGATCTTCAAACGCCAAGACGGCCGAGCCCCATCCAGCTGCCCCTGCATGCCCCTATAAGAAGCACAACAGGCGGTGCTCCGCTTCCACGGTCGATCGATGCGCTAGCTCACTGTCTTCTCCAACCACGAGGTGTATGTCACGGATCGTGGCTCGCATGTGGAGTAGTATCGTCTTTTAGTTCTTGCATGTGGGAAGGAGGTTAGCTGCCGCGCTGTACATGTAGCCAAGGATGAATTGCCAGCGTTTCGTTGAGCTCGGTCGGAGTGGTTCGTCGCGCTGGCAAGTCATTACTGGCTACGTGTTTGCCTCGTTTCCTCATGCTGGAGCGAAGATGTCATATCGTACGACGTGTTGGGTTGGGGGTTTCAGACAGTGTGAGCAGAAAGGAGTAGCACAAACAGGTAAGCCAAAGTATTAAATAATACTCCCTCTATAAACAAATATAAGAGCGTTTAGAACACTACTTTAGTGATCTAAACGCTCTTATATTTCTTTATGGAGGGAGTACCATTCTCTTCACAGCAGCAAATCCTTCCTTCCTCCGCTGAAAAGGTTGCACCGCGCACACATGTTCTTTTCTTCAAACCGATGTCAGTTTATCATTGTGAACACTGCTGATTACTAAGGTTGTCCGAATAGTAAAACCGTCGAGGCCTATTAGCTCAGCTAGTTAGAGCGTCGTGCTAATAACGCGAAGGTCGCAGCTTCGAGACCTGCATGGGCCACTATTTTTTTCCCCATTTCTTTTATGCAGCTTCTGATTCTGATGTGTCTTACTAAATCCAGTGTGAAGAATCAAGGACTTGTGCATTTTGTTCAGAGCTACAAGGCATGCTAGAAGTATGTGGGTCGCACGGAAAAGCCAACTACCATGTCATCAGTCAATGAAGAAAAGAGAAAGAGGGGTGCTAGAACTGGGAGACGACCAAATGGAAAACTCAATGTTTTGTGCACTTCTCGGTAGATAAAATAGATTAATCCCTCTGTAAAACTAATATAAGACCTTTAGATTGGATCACTACTGTAATCCCTCGCGTCGTACTAATAACGCGAAGGTCGCAGGTTCGAGACCTGCATGGGCCACTATTTTTTTCCCCATTTCTTTTATGCAGCTTCTGATTCTGATGTGTCTTACTAAATCCAGTGTGAAGAATCAAGGACTTGTGCATTTTGTTCAGAGCTACAAGGCATGCTAGAAGTATGTGGGTCGCACGGAAAAGCCAACTACCATGTCATCAGTCAATGAAGAAAAGAGAAAGAGGGGTGCTAGAACTGGGAGACGACCAAATGGAAAACTCAATGTTTTGTGCACTTCTCGGTAGATAAAATAGATTAATCCCTCTGTAAAACTAATATAAGACCTTTTAGATTGGATCACTACTGTAATCCCTCGCGTCGTGCTAATAACGCGAAGGTCGCAGGTTCGAGACCTGCATGGGCCACTATTTTTTTCCCCATTTCTTTTATGCAGCTTCTGATTCTGATGTGTCTTACTAAATCCAGTGTGAAGAATCAAGGACTTGTGCATTTTGTTCAGAGCTACAAGGCATGCTAGAAGTATGTGGGTCGCACGGAAAAGCCAACTACCATGTCATCAGTCAATGAAGAAAAGAGAAAGAGGGGTGCTAGAACTGGGAGACGACCAAATGGAAAACTCAATGTTTTGTGCACTTCTCGGTAGATAAAATAGATTAATCCCTCTGTAAAACTAATATAAGACCTTTTAGATTGGATCACTACTGTGATCTAAAAGAGTACTTATCAGTTCTATGCTTTGTTTCGTGAGCTGCAAGGATAACATGGATGCACCCTTTTGATATACTTTGCTTATGTATGTCTTGTTTTCAGAGGGAATCTTGTGTTCTCGTGTCAGATAAGTAGTATGCTTGTATGATGTAAATTTTGATTCACTTAATTATTGCTTACCCGTTGGAGGACAACTTGTTTACAGAAAAACTGAGTTGTCGATTCACAAAAACTGAGTTGTCGATTCACAAAAACTTGTTTCACAAACTAGATGGCTGATGCGCTGCTTGATTCTACTTGGTCGTTTTCACATTGCCAGGAAGTTTATTTCCAGGATTTATGCGACAGAATCAACAAACATGCCTTGGAAACTGAATCAGGAAAATAGCTCAACTCACCAAATTAATGCAGCTGAATCACGTCATCGAGTCAAGATACTAGAATACAAAATTTACGCACAGGTATCGCCTTCGCATATTTCACTACATCATAGTATCATACACCCAAAGATTATAGCAGGGATTGCCTGCATGACAATTTGCACAACAACAAAATGATTTTAGGTGAACCGACAAAATATCATCCGTTTTATATAAATTATGTCCGAACTTATGTGAATTTTGTCGTGTTTGCATTAAAATTGGCAGGTTTATTCAAACTCCCTTTGAAATATATCCAACGTTGAGCATTGGGCTCCATAGTCTCGCTTATCGATACCAGGTCTTCATCCTCAAGTGTCCAAACGCACCTCGACATGGTGCACTCCATCAACGAATGCCGCCATGAGTCTTTGTTGCTGCACAATACACAACTACTAGAAGTGGCCATGTTCTGATGATGAAGCAGATCAGCGGACTGTATAGATAATTGTGTTAGTCTCGAGAGGAAAACCCTAATTTTATAGGCACTAGAATTTTCCAAAGTTGGCACCAAGAGCGTTGCTCATTAAGAAACAGTAAAATGGGGCTAGCTACGCCCTCTCACATCGATTTGATGTCATAGCCATCGGATCACACTAATAAACGACTTAGATCTCCTGGTCGTGCTTCTGATCGCTTCTAGCAACGCATCGCCTCGCGATCCGCCGCCCACGGTAGCCGGGCCACTACTCCGCAGAGCAACTATGGTGGCCTGTGGTTAGTCCGTGGTGGGCTGCTCTAAAAAAAAGGTCAGTGATGGGCGATGCCTCATTTTCCCACGATGAGTCTGATACGGCGGCGGCGGCGGTCGGGAAGGAGGAGATTCGACAGAGCACCGTGACCAGAGGGGACGACAGCGCACCGGCGACGAGTTGGCTTTCAGCGCTACGCCACCATCCTTCTCTTTCCTGCCCGGCTTTCTCCCTGCTGTGGCGATGGCGCCCTAGGCAAACATGGTGTGTTATCCAGTGAGATTCCCATCTTATCTGACGGCGGCGTCGGCAGCGGCGTCGCTTCTCTCTCCGGCTTGGTGGAAAGGAGTAAGAGGTGGTGGCGATGCACAATCGTGTAGTGCACTAAGGCTGGTCCAAACCCTACGCAGCGGCCCACGGCGTTCAGGCTTGACAGTCGACGAACTGGAAGGCTGCGCTACGCTCCTGCCACTTCCGCCCCTGTGTTATTAATTAGTGGCCTGAGTACTTTTCCAAGTGACTTCACCAATTTTGAAGGTATTCCTGTGAAAGCTGCCGGCGTGCCACCTTGCTCTCTGAATGCCCTTCGTCTCACAAAGTCCATGCCATCGTCATTGCAGAGATTAGACGATCCTGCTGTTTCTTTATCCTCTTGACAGCCCTTATCTTATTTGCAATGTACGGTGTTAATGTTGATTTTTAAATTTGTACCAGATTCTTTGACTTTGGACATCAATCCTGGAGGCTGAAATCTTAGCTGTTTGCTTGCCGCAATGTCATAGCTACGAAGCTATTTGCAAGATCGGTAAGTTCAGGTGCTGCGCACAGTTCCATACATGATATTCATGCATTAGCTCTATTGGTTATATGCAAATTTACAAACAGATTACGAGTGCCATTTGTTTTGTTAAACCGCGCCCTTGAAATCCTTTGTTACTACTTACTTTAGCAAGCTCTATGTAAGTTCCGAAGTTCTTTGCAAGTGTCAGCCTACTACTATGTTCTATATTTGGTTGTTTCTTTACCTCTGAATTATTTTATGTAATTGCTCCTTGGTTACTGTAGTGATTATTGATCACATGTAGATTTGAGGTTTTGCAATTTTAAACACTCATATTTTCTAGATATTTGTACTCTGCAAATTCCAGCAGGTATTTCTATCATTCTTCATTTTCTATTCAAATGGATAGGCGCGGCAACGCGCGCCTTTATGATCTAGTTCTCTGTATTGGACGAACCCCCACTTCCCTCGAGCCATGCTTCCCTTCGGATCATCCTTGTAAAGAGCATTCGAAAAGCAGATCTTATAGAGAAAATGCCTTTCGGGCCGTGACCCCCAAGCCCAAAAATCTTCGACCTATCTTGTGGATACGGGGATAGAGAGTATTGCATCAACATCAAAAGGAATAAACACATTGCACACCAGCTTCCTATTCGAATTCCCGATATTATGTAACATGAGCTCACTACCAGTTCCGGAGGGTTTTGTGCCAAACTCGTGATGGGCCTCATATTATGTTCTCTGGGTAGCCAATTATCACAGGAACACAAGATATGAGTTGTCTCGGCGTTTCCCACCATTCGAATCAAGCCTTGACCCGAAATTCCTTTCCCTTCACACTAGTAGAAAAGGGGGCAATGGTCCAGGCCGGGTCAGCCCATTAGTCCCGGTTCAATCCAGAACCGGGACCCATGGAGGCATTGGACCCGGTTCGTGAGCCCCGGGGGCCGGCCGGCCCATGTGGGGCATTGGTCCCGGTTCGTCTGGCCCCTTTGGTCCCGGTTGGTGGGACGAACCAGGACCAATGGGCCACGCTCCTGGCCCACCACCATTGGTTCCGGTAGGTGGCTTGAACCGGGACCAAAGGCTGCCCTTTAGTCCCGGTTCATGCCACGAACCGGGACCAATGAATTGCCTATATGTACCCCTCGCCCGCAAGCAGAGCACTTCATTGCTCTGTTTTTTTGCCCGGCCGTTGGAGAGCTTTGTGGTGCTCTAGCTCACCTCCTATGCACACGAGGTATTCGATGGAATGCCCGAGCCACACTACTTAATTTTCTCCTCTCCAAGCTCGACCTCCAAACTCCATTTTCCTCAATATTTGTCTAGGTTTAGCGGTCTGTCACGTCCCGTCTCCGTCTTCACCGCCGTCGATCACCCACGCCGATCTTATCGCCGGCACCACCGTGGTGAGCCTCTTGTTCTTATCTTCTTTCTGAAAGGAAAAATATTCTTACTTGTATGTTTAGATAGATACTTGTATTATTTTCTTACTTTTACTATGTATGTACTTTGGTTTTAATGTGATGATGAACTTCTATTAATTTGGTCACTTAATTATCTATTCATGATGTTCGTAATGGTTTTTGACACACTTAATTATATATAATGCACGCAGATGAACCGGCAATGGATGTACGGTGAGACACACCTCCGAGTACATTAAGGGCGTGCATGATTTTCTCGGCGGCCGAGGCAAACAAGCAGAATGGTTTTATGTGTTGTCCATGCCCTATATGTGGAATACGAAGTCTTACTCGACCGGAAAATCCTTCACACCCACCGCTTTACAAGGGTTTCATGCCACACTATAATGTTTGGACGAGGCACGGAGAAATAGGGGTTATGATGGAAGGCGGCGAAGAAGAAGAGTGCGATGACAACTATGTGCCCCCAAACGGTGATGCTCTGAACATCAAGAGGAACCAGACGATGTGCACGATGATGCCGCAACGCGTGAAGGCTGCTGAAGATCAAGAGGAACCAGATGATGTGCCCGATGATGATGATCTCCGCCGGTCATTGTCGATGCAAGGACGCAATACGAAAAGTCAAAAGGAGAAGCTGAAGTTCGATCGCATGTTAGAGGATCACAAAAAGGGTTGTACCCCAATTGCGAAGATGGCAACACAAAGCTCGGTACCGTCTTTGGAATTGCTGCGGTGGAAGGCAGAGAATGTCATGCTCGACAAAGGATTTGAGAAGCTATCAAAATATTGAAGAAGAAGCTTCCAAAGGATAACGAATTGCCCGACAAAGACATACATACGCAGCAAAGAAGGTCGTATGCCCTCTAGGATTGGAGGTGCAGAAGATACATGCATGCCCTAATGATTGCATCCTCTACCGCGCTATGCATAAGGATCTGAACGCATGCCGGTATGCGGTGCATTACAAGATAAGATCGACGAGATGACCCCGGTGATGTTGACGGCGAGCCCCCAGGAAGAGGGTTCTGCGAAGGTGATGTGGTATGCTCCTATAATACCACGGTTGAAACGCGTCTATTCAGAAACGGAGAGCATGCCAAGTTGATGCGATGGCACGTGAGGACCGTAAGAAAGACGGAAGTTGAGAGCACCACCGACGGGTCGCAGTGGAGAAAAATCGAGAGAAAGTATCGGGATGAGTTTGCAAGTGACCCAAGGAACGTATTGTTTGCTTTAAGCCGGATGGCATTAATCCTTTCGGAGAGCGAGCAGCAATCACAACACCTGGCCCGTGACTCTATGTATGTATAACCTTCCTCCTTGGATGTGCATGAAGCGGAAGTTCATTATGATGCCAGTTCTCATCCAAGGCCCTAAGCAACCCGACAACGACATTGATGTGTACCTAAGGCCATTAGTTGAAGAACTTTTTACAGCTGTGGAATGGAAACGGTGTACGACGTGGGATCGGCACAAACAGGAGGAATTTGACCTAAAGGCGTTGCTTGTTCGTGACCATCAACGATTGGCCCGCTCTCAAGAACCTTTCGTGATGCACAAGCAAGGGATAGCACGCATGCACGCACTGCTTTACTTGACACCGATAGTATAACCCGGCAAGCTGCAGGAAGAATGTGTACAGGCCATCGCCGATTTCTTCCGACCAACCATCAATGTCGAAAGAAAGGCAAGCATTTCAAAGGCGAGGCAGATCACCGGAAGAAGCCCGCCATGCGCATCGGTGATCACGCATACTTGCTATGGTCAATGATTTACACGTAATCTTTGGAAAGGGTCCCGCGGACTAGCTGTTCCGAATGACGCCGAGAAACACGCACCCATGTGGAAGAAGAAATCTATATTTTGGGACCTACCCTCTTTGGAAAGACCTAGAGGTTCGCTCTTCGATCGGCGTGATGCACGTGATGAAGAACCTTTGCGTGAACCTGCTAGGCTTCTTGGGCGTGTATGGGAAGACAAAAGATACACACGAGGCACGGAGGACACCGCAACGCTTGCCTAAAAAAAGACGACATTGCCTCCGAAGCGGTATGAAGGTCCCGCCACTACACTCTTACGAAAAAGAGAAAGAAATCTTCTTTGAATGCCTGCTCAGGTATGAAGGTCCCGACTGGCTTCTCGTCAAATATAAAGGGAATAATAAATATGCCAGAGAAAAAGTTCCAGAACCTAAAGTCTCATGACTGCCACGTGATTATTACGCAACTGCGTCCGGTTGCATTGAGGGGGCTTTTACCGGAAAACGTCCGATTAGCCATTGTGAAGCTATGTGCGTTCCTCAATGTAATATCTCAGACGGTGATCGATACAAAAATCGTACTAACGCTAAGGAGTGATGTGGTGCAATGTCTTGTCAGTTTCGAGCTGGTGTTCCCACCATCCTTCTTCAATATCATGACGCACGTCCTAGTTCATCTATTCGACGAGATTGTCATTCTGGGGCCCGTATTTCTACACAATATGTTCCCCTTTGAGAGGTTCATGGGAGTCATAAAGAAATATGTCCGTAACCGCGCTAGGCCAAAAGGAAGCATCTCCATGGGTCATCAAACAGAGGATGTCATCGGGTTTTGTGTTGACTTCATTCCTGGCCTTAAGGAGATAGGTCTCCCTAAATCGCAGTATGAGGGGAGACTGACTGGAAAAGGCACGCTTGGAAGGGACTCAATAATATGCAGGGACGGATATTCTTGGTCTCAAGCACACTACAGTTCTCTGAACTCTACTTTGGTGACCCGTATGTCGATGAACACAAGAACATTCTGCGCTCCAAACACCTTGAGCAAAGGCGACGATCAGACATATGTGAACACATCAGGGACTTTCGGCAGTTGGTTGGAAACACGTCTCGAGGTGACAACACTGCTTTGTGATGAGCTGTCCTCGTTGTCCAGGGGACCATCTTCGACTGTAATGATTTGGAAAGGATACGAGATAAATGGGAATACATTTTACACGATCGACCAAGATCAAAAGAGCACCAACCAAAACAGCGGTGTCCGCTTTGATGCAGCCACCGAGAGGGGAAAGGGCACATATTATGGTTACATAATGGACATATGGGAACTTGACTATGGAGTAGATTTTAAGGTCCCTTTGTTTAAATGCAACTGGGTCAATCCGTCAGGAGGCGGGGTACAGGTAGACCCACAGTACGGAATGATAACAGTGGATCTGAAAAATCTTGGGTACACAGACGAACCGTTCGTCCTAGCCAATGATGTGGCACAGGTTATCTATGTGAAGGACATGTCTACCAGATCGAGAAAAAGAAAAGATAAGGAAGCGAATACATCATATGATGAGCCAAAGCGCCACATAGTTCTTTTCAGGGAAAAAGGGACATCGTGGGAGTGGAGGGCAAGGCAGACATGTTTGAAGATTATGAAAAGTTTCATGAAATTCCTCCTTCAAAGTCAAGGCTGACCCCAGCATCCCGATAAACGATGAAGATTATCCATGGTTCTGGTAGCAATAAGCAAATGACACAAGCGAAGAAAAAGTGAAGACTTTCTCCGCAACTATTATGATGATACCATGCCAACTTTGTAATGCATTTAGTATGATACCATTGTCCGTTTTGTACATGCACATGCTATGTGGGTGAAATTATGAGTCCATGCCAACTTTCAACTTTTTCAGAGTTCATTTGAAATGCTTTATTATGAATTTAGGTTGAATTTTCTAAAACTTGAAAACTAATGGCACTAACAAAAAATAAAGCAAAAAACAAAAGAAAATAAATAAGGCAGAAAACAAAACAAAAAACTGGAAACAAAATAAAAATAGCAACAATAAGTATTTTGTTGTAAGTAGAAACAAAATAAAATAAATAAAGCAACAAAGAAAACAAAAAACAAAAAGTGTTTTCAAATTTGAAAACTAATGGCACTAATGTAAAGTTTATATTTTTTCTAAAACTAAAAGCAAAAAGAATTAAAAATAAAGCAAAAACAAAAGAAAATAAATAATGAAAAAACAAAACAAAAAACTGGAAAAAGAACTGCCACCTATTGGGCCACCACGGCCTGAATACGACTAGAAACCCAACCTGGGCCAGGATTTAGGCCCGCAGAAGGCCCAATGGGCCCACAGGCAGCACAGTGTGAGGTTAGTCCCGTAAGCCTGCATTTGAGAGGAGCTCGAGAGGGTAGCCGCAGTGGGGCTTATAAACCACTCCAAGCCCCTCTCAACTAGCGAGGTGGGACTAAACTTTTGGCCGCGGGCAGCGCAATGCCTTTGGTCCCGGTTGGTGGCACCAGGGACTAAGGAGGCATTAGTCGGTTAGTGGCACAAGCGGGACCAAGGCCCTCCTTTTGTCCCGGTTGATGCCACCAATCGGGACCAAAGACCGCCGCTTCCCGCCCTTTGGGCTGCCAGCCCAGCCTTTGGTCCCGGTTGGTGGCACCAACCGGGACTAGTAACATTGGTCCCGTTGGTGCCACGAACCGGGACCAATGCTCTTGGTATATAACTAGGACTTGTGAAAATTTCAGTTTCTCTTCTCCATTTGCCCCGACGACGCCGAGCTCATCGCCGCCAGCTGCCCGACGCTGCCCTCCGCCTCGCCGCCTTCGCCTCGATTGTGCCATCGCCGTCGCCCGTCGCCTGCCTCACCGGCATTGCCGCCGTCGCCCATGCCGCCCAGCCGCTGTCGCCTTGTGCCTTGCCGCCGCCCGCCCTCGCCTGGCCACCACCTCTGCCTCGGGCCGGCCCCGACCTCGCCGTCGCCGAAGCCGCCCATAGTGAGCCCCCGCGCCCTGCCCTGCCCCCTGCCGCCACCGCCGCCCTAGTGATGCTTTTTTTGCATAATGTTGATGATATTTGTATGTATGTATGCTTTTTTTGCTAGCTAGGAAAGTATGTATGCTTTTTTTGTATATATGTATGTATGTATGCTTTTTTTGTATGTATATATGTATGTATGCATGCTTTTTTGTATGCATATATGTTGATGAAATATGAACAATGCATTAGGCAAAACCTTTACTTTTTTTCGAAATTTTCTATTTGAACATGTAAAAAAACAAGAAATACTAAAAGAATGAGAGGAAAAAGGAAAATAAGAAGAGGAAGAAAGGAGGAGAAGAGGAGAAATAAATAAGAAGAGAAAAAAGAAGAAAAAGAAGAGGAGAAGAAGAAAGGAAGAGACGAGAAGAAGAAAAAAATATTCTATTTTTCTTCTTCTCCTCTATTCCTTTCTTCTTCTCCTTTTTTTCTTTTTCTTCGATCTTCTCCTCTATTCTTTTTTCTTCTCCTCTTTTTATTTCGTCTTCGTTTTCTTATGTTTTATCGGGTCTGTCATCGTCGATATACCCCTCCCGATAACTTCAATACGAGGGGGGGGGGGGTCGATATACCCCCTCCTCGATAACATTATTTTCCCATGTATATGTATGTCGCGTTGCTACGTCTTGAGCTTGCGTTGGTTTTCCCCGAAGAGGAGAGGATGATGCAGCACAGTAGCGTAAGTATTTCCCTCAGTTTTTGAGAACCAAGGTATCAATCCAGTAGGAGGCCAAGCACAAGTCCCTCGTACCTGCACAAAACGACAGCTACTCGCAACCAACGCGATTAGGGGTTGTCAATCCCTTCACGGTCACTTACGAGAGTGAGATCTGATAGAGATAATATTTTTGGTATTTTGGTATATAGATGCAAAGTAAAAACAAAAGCAAAGTAAAAACAAAGCAAGTATTAAAAGTGATGGAGATTGATATGATGAGAATAGACCCGGGGGCCATAGGTTTCACTAGTGGCTTCTCTCAAGAGCATAAATATTCTACGGTGGGTGAACAAATTACTGTTGAGCAATTGACAGAATTGAGCATAGTTATGAGCATATCTAGGTATGATCATGTATATAGGCATCACGTCCGTGACAAGTAGACCGAAACGATTCTGCATCTACTACTATTACTCCACTCATCGACCGCTATCCATCATGCATCTAGAGTATTAAGTTAAAAACAGAGTAACGCCTTAAGCAAGATGACATGATGTAGATGGATAAATTCATGCAATATGATTAAAAAACATCTTGTTATCCTCTATGGCAACAATACAATACGTGCCTTGCAACCCTTTCTGTCACTGGGCAAGGACACCGCAAGATTGAACCCAAAGCCATGCACTTCTCCCATTGCAAGAACTACCAATCTAGTTGGCCAAACCAAACGGATAATTCGAAGAGACTTGGAAAGATAACTCAATCATACATAAAATAATTCAGAGAAGATTCAAATATTATTCATAGATAAGCTGGATCATAAACCCACAATTCATCGGTCTCAACAAACACACTGCAAAAAGAAGATTACATCGAATAGATCTCCACGAGAGAGGGGAAGAACGTTGTATTGAGATCCAAAAAGAGAGAAGAAGTCATCTATCTACTAACTATGGGCCTGAAGGTCTGAGGTAAACTACTCACACTTCATCGGAGAGGCTTTGATGATGATGTAGAAGCCCTTCGTGGTGTATGCCCCCTCCGTGAGCTCCTAACAGGCCCCAAGATGGGATCTCGTGGATACAGGAAGTTGCGGCGGTGGAATTAGGTTTTTGGCTCCTATTCTGATCGTTTGGGGGTACGTAGGTATATATAGGAGGAAGGAGTACGTCGGTGGAGCAATAGGGGGCCCACGAGGCAGGGGGCGAGCCCTAGGGGGGGGGCGCCCCCCAAACCTCGTGACCTCCTCCGTTGTTCCTTGGCGTAG
Organism: Aegilops bicornis; assembly: GCA_021605145.1. Classification (NCBI taxonomy): domain Eukaryota; kingdom Viridiplantae; phylum Streptophyta; class Magnoliopsida; order Poales; family Poaceae; genus Aegilops; species Aegilops bicornis. Next base: position 496,265,124 of record CM038673.1, read on the forward strand.
GGTCCAAGTCTTCTGGATCACGCTCGTGAGAAAATCACGTTTCGAAGGTTTCATTCCGTTTGGACTCCGTTTGATATTACATTTCTTGAAACCTTTGAAAAAGGCAAAAAACAACAATTACGGGCTGGGCCTCCGGTTAATAGGTTAGTCCCAAAATAATATAAAAGTGGAAAATAAAGCCCAATATAGTCCAAAAGAGTAGATAAAGTAGCACGGAGCAATCAAAAAATATAGATACGTTGGAGACGTATCAGGCATCCCCAAGCTTAATTCCTGCTCGTCCTCGAGTTGGTAAATGATAAAAAAGAATTTTTGATGCGGAGTGGTATTTGGTATAATTTCAATGTAAATCTTCTTAATTGTGATATGAATATTCAGATCCGAATGAATACAAAATAAAAGTTCATATTGATATAAGAAATAGTAATACTTCAAGCACACCAATCAAAGTAATCATGTCTTCTCAAAATTGCATGGCAAAAGAAAGTTCATCCCTACAAAGTCATATAGTTAGGCTATGCTTCATTTTCGTCACACAAAGATGTTCCCAACTTCTATACCCCGATGACAAGCCAAGCAATTGTTTCATACTTAAATAATCTCAAACTTTTTCAACCTTCACGCAATACATGAGCGTGAGCCATGGATATAGCACTATGGGTGGAATAGAATATGATGATGGGGATTGTGTGGAGAAGACAAAAAAGGAGAAAGTCTCACGTTGACGAGGATAATAAACGGGCTATGGAGATGCCCATCAATTGATGTCGACATGAGGAGTAGGGATTGCCATGCAACGGATGCACTAGAGCTATGAATGCTCAACAAAAGAAAACTAGCGGGTGTGCATCCAACTTGCTTGCTCATGAAGACCTAGGGCATTTGAGGAAGCCCATCGTATGAATATACAAGTCAAGTTCTATAATGAAAAATTCCCACTAGTATGAAAAAGACAACTTATGAGACTCACTATATGAAAAACATGGTGCTACTTTGAAGCACAATATATGAGACTCTCTTCATGAAGAACAAGGTGCTACTTTGAAGCACAATATATGAGACTCTCTACATGAAGAACAAGGTGCTACTTTGAAGCACAAGTGTGGAAAAAAAGATAGTAACATTTACCTTTTTATTTATTTTCTTTTTTTTTGGCCTTTCTTTTTTTTATTTTTGGCCTTTCTCTTTTTTTATTGGGCAATGTTCTAATAATGATGATCATCACACTTCTATTGATTACAACATAAGGATTACAACTCAAAACTAGAACAAGATATGACTCTATATGAATGCCTCGGGCGGTGTACCGGGATGGTGCGATGAATCAAGAGTGACATGTATGAGAAATAATGCATGGTGGCTTTGCCACAAATACGATGTCGACCTCATGATCATGCATTGGCAATATGACAAAAGTAAGGTATGTCATGATGATGATGAACGGAACGGTGGAAAGTTGCATGGCAATATATCTCGGAATGGCTATGGAAATGACATAATAGGTAGGTATGGTGGCTGTTTTGACGAAGATATAAGGAGGTTTATGTGTGATAGAGCGTATCATATCACGGGGTTTGGATGCACTTGCGAAGTTTGCACCAACTCTCAATGTGATAAAGGGCAATGCACGGTACCGAAGAGGCTAGCAATGGCGGAAAGGTAAAAGTGCGTATAATCCATGGACTCAACATTAGTCAAAAGAACTCATATACTTATTGCAAAAATTTAGAAGTCATCAAAAATCAAGTACTACGCGCATGCTCCTAGGGGATAGATTGGTAGGAAAAGAACATCGCTCGTCCCGACCGCCACTCATAAGGATGCACAAGCGGTACACTTCATGTTTCAAATTTGTTACACAACTTTAACCATACGTGCATGCTACGGGATTTGCTAACTTCAACACAAGCATTCTTTAAATTCATAATCACCCAACCAGCATGACTTTAATATTACCACCTCCATATCTCAAAATAATTATCAAGCATCAAACTTTTCTTAGTATTCGACACACTCGAAAGAAAGTTTCACATATCTTGAATACCAAGTATATATTAAGCAAATTACCATGCTATTTATGACTCTCAAAATAATCTAAGTGAAGCATGAGAGATTAATAGTTTCTTTAAAACAAATCCACCACCGTGCTCTAAAAGATCTAAGTGAAGCACTAGAGCAAAAATTATCAAGCTCAAAAGATATAAGTGAAGCACTATGAGCATAACTATCAAACTCAAAAAAATATATATAAGTGAAGCACTATGAGCATTCTATCAAATTCCAATTCATGTATGGCTCTCTCAAAAGGTGTGTACAGAAAGTATGATTGTGGTAAACTAACAAGCAAATACACAAATAATACCAGACGCTCCAAGCAAAACACTTATCATGTGGTGAATAAAAATATAGCTCCAAGTAAATTACCGATGGAAGTAGACGAAAGAGGGGATGCCTTCCGGGCATCCCCAAGCTTTGACTTTTGGTGTCCTAGGATTATATTGGGGGTGCCATGGGCATCCCCAAGCTTAAACTCTTGCCACTCCTTGTTCCATAATCCATCAAAAGAATTCACCCAAAACTTGAAAACTTCACAACACAAAACTTAATAGAAATCTCGTGAGCTCCGTTAGAGAAAGAAAACAAAAGACTACTTTAAGGTACTGTAGTGAACTCATTCTTTATTTATATTGGTGTTAAACCTACTGTATTCCAACTTCTATATGGATCATAAACTATTTTACTAGCCATAGATTCATCAAAATAAGCAAACAACACACGCAAAACAGAATCTGTCAAAAACAGAACAGTCTGTAGTAATCTGTAACTAACGCAAATTTCTGTAACTCAAAAACTTCTACCAAAATTAGACGACCTAGAAAATTTGTTTATTGATCATCAGCAATTGGAATCAGTATTTTATCATGTTCTGGTGATTTTTAAAAATTCGGGCACTGAGCACAAAGTTTCTGGAAATTACAGCAAGATCAAATAACTATCATCCAAGAAGATCCAATAGGTTTAACTTGGCACAAACACTAATTAAAAGATAAAACCACATCTAAACATAGGCTAGATGGATTATTTATTCCTAAACAGGAGCAAAAACAAAAAAACTAAAAATAAAATTGGGTTGCCTCCCAACAAGCGCTATCGTTTAACGCCCTAGCTAGGCATAAAAGCAAGGATAGATCTAGGTATTGCCATCTTTGGTAGGCAATCCATAAGTGGCTCTCATGATAGATTCATATGGTAATTTTATTTTCTTTCTAGGAAAGTTTTCCATGCCTTTCTTTAATGGAAATTGGAATCTAATATTCCCTTCCTTCATATCAATAATTGCACCAATCGTTCTAAGGAAAGGCCTACCAAGAATAATAGGACATGAAGGATTGCAATCTAGATCAAGAATGATAAAATCTACGGGCACATAATTCCTATTTGCAACAATAAGAACATCATTAATTCTTCCCATAGGCTTTTTGATAGTGGAATCCGCAAGATGCAAGTTTAGAGAGCAATCATCAAAGTCACGGAAATCTAATCACACAAAGTTTTGGGAATAGTAGAGACACTAGCTCCCAAATCACACAAAGCATGAAACTCATGATCTTTAATTTTAATCTTAATGGTAGGTTCCCACTCATCATAGAGTTTTCTAGGGATAGAAACTTTCAACTCAAGTTTTTCTTCATAAGATTGCATCAAGGCATCAACAATGTGTTCGGTAAAGGCCTTATTTTGACTATAAGCATGAGGAGAATTTAGCACGGATTGCAACAAGGAAATACAATCAATTAAAGAGCACTTTTCATAATTAAATTCCTTGAGATCCAAAATAGTGGGTTTAGCAACATCTAGATTTTTATTTCCTTCAATCCCACTTTTATCAATTTCATCATCGAGATCTAAAAACTCCGAATTCTTAGAATGCCTTCTAGGTAAAGGAAGATCATATTCAGTTTCGTCGATATTCATATTGCAAAACAAAGATTTAATGGGTGACACATCAATAACTTTTAGATCTTCATCTTGATTTTTCGTAGGAATTGGAAGAACACGCTTTAATAAAGGCATCTTTGGAAGCACGCATCCTAACGGTTCTTTCTTTGCATTCATCAATGGAAATTCTCATGGCTTTGAGAGACTCATTGATATCATGCTTAGGAGGAATAGATCTAAGCTTTAAAGAATCAACCTCAAGAGAAATTCTATTAACGTTCCTAGTCAAATCATCAATTTTAAGCAATTTCTCTTCAAGCAAAGCATTAAAATTCTTTTGTGAATTCATAAACTCTTTAATACTACTCTCAAATTAAGAGGGCATCTTATTAAAATTTCCATAAGAGTTGTTGTAGGAATTTCCATAATTATTAGAAGGATTACTAGGATAAGGCCTAGGATTAAAATTCCCTCTAAATGCGTTGTTACCAAAATTATTCCTACCAACAAAATTCACATCCATAGATTCATTATTATTATCAATCAAAGTAGACAAAGGCATATCATTAGGATCAGAAGAAACACTCTTAGTAGCAAATAATTTCATAAGTTCATCCATCTTTCCACTCAAAACATTGATTTCTTCTATCGCATGCACTTTTTTATTAGTAGATCTTTCGGTATGCCATTGAGAATAATTAACCATAATATTATCTAGGAGTTTAGTAGCATATCCTAAAGTGATTTCCATAAAAGTGCCTCCCGCGGCCGAATGTAAAAGATTTCTAGAAGCAAAATTCAATCCGGCATAAAAGTTTTGTATAATCATCCACAAGTTCAAACCATGAGTAGGACAATTACGTATCATTAATTTCATCCTCTCCCAAGCTTGTGCAACATGTTCATGATCAAGTTGCTTAAAATTCATAATATCGTTCCTAAGAGAGATAATCTTAGCGGGAGGAAAATACTTAGAGATAAAAGCATCTTTGCACTTGTTCCAAGAATCAATACTATTTTTAGGCAGAGATGAAAACCACGCTTTAGCACGATCTCTAAGCGAAAAAAGGAAATAGCTTCAATTTAACGACATCATTATCGACATCCTTTTTCTTTTGCATATCACATAAATCATGAAGCTATTCAGATGAGTAGCGGCATCTTCACTAGGAAGGCCGTGAATTGATCTTTCATAACAAAATTCAACAAAGCAGTACTGATTTCACAAGATTCAGTATTGGCAAGAGGAGCAATCGGAGTGCTAAGGAAATCATTATTATTGGTATTGGTGAAGTCACACAATTTGGTAGCATCTTGAGCCATCGCGACAACAAGCAATCCAACACACAAGCAAACAAACGGACGAGGAAAAGGCAACGGAAAGAGAGGAGGAGATTGGGAAAGAGAGGGCGAATAAAACGGCAAAGGTGAAGTGGGGAGAGGAAAACGAGAGGCAAATGGCAAATAATGTAATGCGAGAGATGGGGATTGTGATGGGTACTCGGTATGGTTGACTTTTGCATAGACTCCCCGGCAGCGGCGCCAGAAATCCTTCTTGCTACGTCTTGAGCTTGCATTGGTTTTCCCCGAAGAGGAGAGGATGATGCAGCACAGTAGCGTAAGTATTTCCCTCAGTTTTTGAGAATCAAGGTATCAGTCCAATAGGAGGCCAAGCACAAGTCCCTCGTACCTGCACAAAACGATAGCTACTCGCAACCAACGCGATTAGGGGTTGTCAATCCCTTCACGGTCACTTACGAGAGTGAGATCTGATAGAGATAATATTTTTGGTATTTTGGTATATAGATGCAAAGTAAAAATAAAAGCAAAGTAAAAACAAAGCAAGTATTAAAAGTGATGGAGATTGATATGATGAGAATAGACCCCGGGGACATAGGTTTCACTAGTGGCTTCTCTCAAGAGCATACGGTGGGTGAACAAATTACTGTTGAGCAATTGACAGAATTGAGCATAGTTATGAGTATATCTAGGTATGATCATGTATATAGGCATCACGTCCGTGACAAGTAGACCGAAATGATTCTGCATCTACTACTATTACTCCACTCATTGACCGCTATCCAGCATGCATCTAGAGTATTAAGTTAAAAACAGAGTAACGCCTTAAGCAAGATGACATGATGTCGAGGGATAAATTCATGCAATATGATAAAAAAACCATATTGTTATCCTCGATGGAAACAATACAATATGTGCCTTGCAACCCTTCCTGTCACTGGGTAAGGACACCGCAAGATTGAACCCAAAGCCTCTCCCATTGCAAGAACTACCAATCTAGTTGGGTGAACCAAACGGATAATTCGAAGAGACTTGCAAAGATAACTCAATCATACATAAAAGAATTCAGAGAAGATTCAAATATTATTCATAGATAAGCTGCATCATAAACCCACAATTCATCGGTCTCAACAAACACACCGCAAAAGGAAGATTACATCGAATAGATCTCCACGAGAGAGGGGAGAACATTGTATTGAGATCCAAAAAGAGAGAAGAAGCCATCTAGCTACTAACTATGGACCCGAAGGTCTGAGGTAAACTACTCACACTTCATCGGAGAGGCTTTGATGATGATGTAGAAGCCCTCCGTGGTGGATGCCCCCTCCGGCGGAGCTCCGGAACAGGCCCCAAGATGGGATCTCGTGGATACAGGAAGTTGTGGCGGTGGAATTAGGTTTTTGGCTCCTGTTCTGATCGTTTGGGGGCACGAGGGTATATATAGGAGGAAGGAGTACGTCGGTGGAGCAACAGGGGCCCATGAGGCGGGGGCGCGCCTAGGGGCGCCCACCCTCGTGACCGTCTCCGTTGTTCCTTGGCGTAGGGTCCAAGTCTTACGGATCACGTTCGTGAGAAAATCATGTTTAGAAGGTTTCATTCCGTTTGGACTCCGTTTGATATTCTGTTTCTTGAAACTGAAAAAGGCAAAAGCGACAATTAAAATTTGGGCCTCCGGTTAATAGGTTAGTCCCAAAAATAATATAAAAGTGGAAAATAAAGCCCAATATAGTCCAAAACAGTAGATAAAGTAGCATGGAGCAATCAAAAATTATAGATACATTGGAGACGTATCACGCGTCGTTGTCGATATAACCCCCTCCCGGATAACTTCGACATGAGGGGCGGTCGATATATATACCCCCTCGACCGTGATAACTTATACCACGACAGCACTTCGGCCCTCTCGCTCGACCAAAACTCTCGAGGACACCCAAACACTAGAGAAAAAACGATGTTGGTCTCCTACCCCCTCCCGCCGCGCCCCTACCCGACAAACTCTCTCGAGGCCACCCAAATTTACCAAGTTAAAAGAGCGTTGTCGTCGAGGCCACCCCAAACCCTTGAAGCATTGTCGTCGAGGCCACTAATATATATCCATCTGTACCATGTTTGAATAATAATTGACATGTTGTAAATAGTTGCAGAAACTATGGAGCACTCCCGAGACGAAGCAACAAAAGCGATGTTGGGGGACATAATCGCACAAGGAAGTGATGTCGTTGCGTCATTTCTCAACGACACCGATGGTCAGGAGGGACTGGGTGAAGAAGAGGGCTATGTTCATGATGGCTCCGGCCCATTAATGCCGGTACAAGAAGAGGGCTATGTTCATGATGGCTCCGGTGACCCAATGGAGGTACAAGAAGGAGACCGTCTTGATCGCTCGGTGACCGTGGGAGTCTGGCCAGGTATATATATTAGTTAAGCCCGTGCTGACTAGTTAATTGATGAATTCATTGTTTTGATATATGTACACATATTAATTAACTCTCGTCTTTCTTCCTTTTTCTAGGCATCCGGATCGAGCACAACTTCGGTAAGGAGACGAGGCCCGAAGAAAAAGTTGAGCTCGGATGAAAGGTTTGAGATCACAGCAATCGCGCCCGACGGCGAACCGATTGAACCCATCCGGACAAAGAACGCATTTTCTGCTTTCGGTCGGGGGTTCTTGTTAGGGACAAGATCCCGATCAGCATCCAATAATGGTATAAGCCTAAGGAGGAAGACCACGAGGTGTCTTATGTCAATGATATGCGAAAGATGATCTTTGGACCGAGTGAAGGCAAATTTCACCCTACCGCCAGAGGAGGATCCGGAGAAGCCAGTTATAGAGCAATTAATCAAGTCTTGTGCTCTTAAGAAGATGGCAAGCCTATTCAGGAGGTGGAGGAAAGAGCTGAACAAGTTTGTCGACAAAGAAGAGACACTAGAATTCATCGGCAAATATGAGAAGATCAAAGATCACTGGCCCACATTTGTGGCCCACAAGACATCGGAAAAGAGTAAGAAGATGTCGGAGACAAACAAGAAAAATGCTGCGAAGAAGAAGTTTCACCATCGCACGGGGTCAGGTGGCTACCTCAAAGCCCGACCTAAGTGGTCCAAGGCTGAGAATGATCTGCTTGATAAAGGGATCAAACCAGAGACAATGAATCGCCGCATCGCTGTTGCCGGACTTGGTTCTTCGGGGCTGGCGGAACCTTGGACCCTATATCAGGGAAGTGCCGTTGGACGGACGAGCAACTGAAAACACCAGTCACCAAGCTTCGGCACTATATCGATGCAGCGCAGCAAGGGACGTTCGTTCCAGACAGGGAGAAGGATGAGCTCACAACGGCCCTCGGGAATCCTGAACACCCTGGACGGACACGAGGCACGCCAGGCTCCATTCCGTGGAAGGTTGGTTTTCCGGAGGCAAGGGGTTACAAAACCCAGGAGAGGAGGAAGAAACTGGAGCAGAGCCAACTACAGTGCATCGCCTTTAAAGGGTAATGGGGCTAGAGGAACGAGAAGCGTAACGCAGCAAACAACTCCGCCAAGCTTCCCGGCTACCCCGCCATCTCAGCGGAGAAGCAGCGTGGCTTCCACCGAGCTGCTTCAGCCGGAGCATGTCTTGACGGCTCCTTCCAGCTATCCCGTGGATGCTATCACGGAGTCTCAAAATTGCCACATTATGACGCAATGGATGAATTTGAAGGTTAAGGCGGCTGTTGGCTCTGTTTATCCTACTGAACCCGACGCAACTTATCACTGCCGGCCGATTCCAGAAGGATATGCTAGGGTGATGGTGGATGAAATAACGGAGGGATTTGAGGACCTCCAGCTTGACCACCCTATCGGTGAAGGGGAGACTTAGGCTGGGCTCTGCTCTGAAGACTCCATGCCAATGGCGGAAGGAGCTCATCAACCTTCCGAACTGGACGCCTCCGCCTCCTCATCCTCCTCCGATGAGTCAGGGCACTCCGCCTCCTCCACCGCCTCCTCCTCCGGCGAGTCAGGGCACTCCGCCTCCTCCACCGCTTCCTCCTTCGGCGAGTGATGATCAGGGTAGTCGGCCTCCTTCTCCGGTGCGTGGCGGCACTCCGCCTCCTTCTCCGCCTGCGCCGGCGTGCCCGAGCAGCCAGCAGCCTCCTCCTTCTCCGCCTCGCCAGCAAGGGCGGAAGAGACCCGCCGCCGCCCCGGCTGCTCCGGCGCGTCGTAGTCCTTCTCCTCCGCCTCGTAAGAAAGCACAAAAGAAGACAGACGCCGCAGCCGCTCCGTCTGCTCCGGCGTCTAGCAGTATAGCCAGGCGGGAGGTCGGGAAAATCTTGTCGAGACATCAAAGGTCAAAAGAACGAGGAGCTGCGAAAAAATTGCCCAGCTCGGCGAACAAGCAAATCAATCGTGCCCCCGCTCAATGTGTCTAAGCGGCGACATCGTCGCTAATGCTCGAGGTGGACGGTGGCGGTTATGGCAATCTGCAGATTACACCGCTCGACGATCAACTTCGATTTCATGGAGGTGGACATACAGAATCTGATGCACGGGAAGCCTCTCGTTAAAGATGAAAAATCTCTAACAACGATCATGCGAAGATTCCATAATTGGTACATGAAAACCTGCAGAGAGTGCAGGGGACGAATACTTTGTATCTGAACATTAAAGAGGAGCACGACCTCGTTGGAACCGATCTGCTGACTGTTCCATTTGAGGAGTTCTTGAGTTCTTCAATCAAAAGGCCCTCGATAGATTAACGGTCTTTTGCTACCGTCTGTAAGTACTATTTCTGTCATTAAGTCTCTATATATAGCTCAGCTCTTTCATTGCATGTATTTATAATTAATTATCCTCACTATATTATGCAGATTGAAGATCGTCGAGTGCGAGAAAACAAGAAATGTATGATATTGGGTTCATTAACACAAATATCATAGATGAAATTCAGGTTAAAAAGCATGTCAAGAGGTCGAGGCCAACTTGCTACAATCGTTGATTAAAATCAAAACAAAGATACCATACTCTTTCCTTACAACTTCAAGTGAGTGTTACTGTCGTGTGCATATTCGGTTTCCCTTATTACTCGAGCGAGGTTATAGTAATGTAATTGATGAGTTATGCATTCGTGCGCAGCTACCACTATGTTCTTCTGGAGATTAAGCTTGTCTGGGGACTAGTAACCGTCTTAGACTCGAGACGAAAAGAGCCCGAAACCTATGCGGACATGACTAAATTGCTCAACAAGTAAGTTCAATCGATCATTATCGCTTTCACGGCAACTTTTGTTCATTTCCTGATATCTCAAGTAATAATAATTATTTTCTTTATCTTGCAAGGTTTGGAAACAGTTCACCGCTTGAAGCTTCGGATCGCCAAGGAGCTGCGATATACATACCCGGACGTAAGTACTACTGGCTAGCTAGTTGCGCGCATCTTCCGTTGATATTATCAGTTTGATTGACCTCTATTTCTCGTAAAGTGCTTGTGGCAGGAACAAGGGAATGATTACTGTGGATACTACGTGTGCGAGTTCATCTACAACGCGACTTTGAAAAATAAGCGGGGCTACTCTAAAAGAGAATATGAAGTGCGTAAGCAATAATATTCACAACTTCATTTTATTACACCATCATTTCTGTTGAGTTTTATTCATATATATGTATTGACCCCCTTCTTCAAATTAGACGTGGCACATGCGGAAAGAACTCCTATCACAAGATCGCATGAAAGCAATTCAAGAGGAATTGGCGGGATTCTTTCTTGACCACGTCATCAATAAAACCGGAGAATACCATGTGGAAGTTGATTTCAAGTGCTAGGGGATTGTAATTAAGAGATCTTACATATTGTATATGTATGTAGCGATGGCGTCGGATAGATAATACGAAAACTTGTTGTTCGACCAATCTCTCGGAGAAGGAGAGGTCGATCGATCACTTCTCTCGGTATGCATGACGGACTTCTGTACTTAATAGTTTCCTTCATTTTCTTACTATCTAGCGTGTCGAGGGCCTCTCTATGTATATAGTACGTAGCGTCGACCTAGCACAGACATAAGAGAGGACACTTCTCTCTCTATTAATTAGCTAGCTAACACAATATATGAAACACCTAAATTAACCCCCCGAAAGCCCCAACCCCTCCCCATACCCCTTTCAAAAAAAACAAAAACCCAAGCCCTTTGAAATCGAATGGCGTGGAAGACTTTTGGTCCCGGTTTATGTCACCAACCGGGACCAAAGGCCCCCCTGCCTGGGCTGCCCGCAGCGGCCATGTGGATGCCCATTTGTCCCGGTTCGTGTAAGAACCGGGACTAAAGGGGCGAGGCATTAGTAACGACCCTTTAGTCCTGGTTCAAGAACCGGGACTAAAGGCCCTTACGAACCGAGACAAATGCCCTGTTTTCTACTAGTGTCAACTGTTGCCCGCCATACTTGAGATGGTGAGCTTCCCAGTTCCATCCGCAAACAAAAAATAGAAGTTGGGAAATAGTTTGCCTTGAGGATTCTTGCGCTTAGGGAGTCCTGGTTCTGAAGAATACGCCATGCATGTCGAGCTAACAGAGCAAGGTTAAACAATTCTATGTCATGGAGGCCATCCACCCTGATCATTTGATCAAACATTGTTTTCCAATGTGCTATCTGCTAAATCTAATGAAGCCAGCAAGTTGCTCGATCTTTCAAAAAGAAGTCATGAAAACCCAAACCTCCCATATATTTTGGTCTTGTCATGACCTCCCAAGAAACTTTCTTGCTTCCCCATCAAAACTTTCTCACAAGTGATTTTATGTGATGGCAAAGTCCTCTAGGGAGTTTGAAGCAAGAAATCGAATAATCAGGAATAGCCTGAGCAACAGATTTGATAAGCACATCTTTACCACCAGTTGACAACATTTTTTTCATCCAACCTTTAACCTTGTTCCAGACCCGGTCACACAACTACTTGAAAGCACCATTTTTTGAATTGCCAAAATCAATACCTAAATATTTCTTTGAAAGTGTTCCATCTGGTACCTCAAGTAACATGTATTTTTCATCCCCCCCCCCCCCCCCCGCTTCCCGCCGCGAAACATTGGGCCGGCCCATCTTGCTCTTTTCTGGTTTTGGGAAGGTTCTAGAACCTTACCAAACCGGGGGTTTCTTTCTTTTTTTCTTGTTTTGTCTTTCGGTTTTTCCCTCTTCTTTTTTACGTTTTTTCCTTTCTCCTTTAATGTTCGTTTTATATTTTTCCATTTTTTCCAAAATATTTTTAGAGCATTTTCAGAAATTTGAACATTTTTCAAATTGGTGATTTTTAAAGTTCGATTTTTTTCATCGAAATAAAAAATGGTCATCATATTATAAAATGTTCATCAAATTAAAAAAAGTCCTAAAATTAAAAAAAGCATGCTGGCGTCCTTTCGAGCGCGCATGTAGCTACTCCCTCCTTTTCGGTTTATAAGGCTCAAATATGAAATCTCACCAACCAAGGCATTTGGTTAATGGAGGAATGTATCTCGTACTTTACAAAACTATCCAAATTAAAATGATGCATTAATTTGGTTTAATTGCAGTGCATGCATGCCTGGCCATTAGATGAGTAGGAAAGCTACATGCATTGGTGAGTTCCTTTTTAATTATTGCATGCAAAGATTTAATACGCCTTGAAATCTCAATAGGAGATGGAGATGAGCCCTTTAAATTGGAAAAACGAAAAAAATAAGATAAGCCATATAAACCGGAAATGAGGGAGTATATAGGAGGTCCCCTCGGGCGATGCCCTTGTAGCTATACAGCAGCACCCTTTTTTAGGGGTTAAACAAAATTGTATTGCTCAAAATCCACATGGTGTGGGATACAAAACCCAAGCCCATCTATCTTACGCCCACACACAGTAGCCCGCCTCTGGAAGACAAACCAACACAGGTATAATTCTTTCCGAGAAAATTGGCTATTTGCCACTTTCAATACGGGGCTTCACACAAATGCCACTCTCAAGATTGACTTCGTAAAAATGCCACCCAGATCACGTGTACTTTGATTAACATGCCATCACCCCTTTTACAGATTTCCCTTTTCTTTTCCCGTTTACAGGCACCGGAAAAGACTAAACTGCCCCTGATGTTATCTTCACGTAAATACGTAATTGGCATCCAACCAGCGCACTTGAATTAGAAGAGAGCGTGCAGGTGTAGCCCGCCGAGAATAACATGCTTGCTGTCAAAGGCGGGGCTATGTACAAATTTGAGGGGGCCGTGCCCCCCCCCCAGCCCAAAGTAGATTCATTTTTTATTTACTACTAGTGGCCCATGCAGTCCGCCTCGGCAAAGCTTCATTTTTTATTCCCCTCTAGTTATGGTTTTTTCTTCCTCCCGGCGGCGCTCGTTCGATGTGGAGATCGCGATCCCCACCGCTTCCCTACCACCAAACGCCGACGCCCTCGGGTGGCTGGCACTGTGGCAGACTGGAGGGCGGTTTTGGGAACATCCCGCCCGTGGAATCCGCTGTTTCTCGGGCAAGAGTTACGATGGAGGGCTCGACGTCGGCTTCTGGATCGGCGATGAGCGACACGGAATCAATGATGAAGGAGCTAGGGCTGAAGGAGGATGACCTGGTGGACATAGTTGTGGAGGACGGTGATATACCGGAGGAAGCTGCTCGCTGGATGACAATTGCTCGTGTGCACATCGATAGGCCATATAGTCAGTATTGGTTCTTCTGCAACATGAGGGTTGCCTGGGATCTTGCTCAGGAAGTTAAATTTCGTCCTCTCAAAGATAATCTATACACCCTGCAGTTCTCTTGCATCGGGGATTGGGAGCGATTAATGGAGGACGGGCCATGGACCTTCAAAGGCAAGGCGGTCATCATCGAGCCATATGATGGAATCACCAGGCCGTCATCGATTAGCTTGAACAAAATTGAGATGTGGATTCAAATCCATGACCTCCCGGAACTATTTTTTGGCCTGATCAAATCCCTTGCTGGTATAGTCGGGGACTTCATCTATGCTGAACCCAAATCCCAGGATTTTGAGGGCAATTTTTTCAGGGTGCGTGTCAAGGTGGATGTCACAAAACTTCTCAGGAACGCTGTTTCTTTGGTGATTAAGAAGAAAAGAGAGATCTTCAGGGTCAAGTATGAGCGACTGCCCGACTGGTGCGCCGTCTGTGGTATGTTAGGTCACTTATATAAAGAATGTGGCAACGAGATTCATCCTCCATCGGCACTAGTTTTCAAAAATCTTCAAGCTGATTGTTTTAAGGGGCCAGGACGTGGCCCTGGAGCCGAGAGTGCACCAGGTGGTGGCAGAGGCAGAGGCAGAGCTGGCCGTGGAGCAGGTCGTGGTGCTAACCAACGGGGTGCAGGCCAGCATGAAAGCACATAATATATGGGACGAGATGATCCCAGTCTTAACGATGATATAGACATGGTAGGGGCAGAAGGCAACAGAAAGCATGGAGCAGCACAAGTCAACATGGGCTGCCGGTGATGCCAGAATATGCTACAAAAAATAGCTCGGGTCAAGCGCCTCTGGCTTTACCCCCCGCGGTGGTACCCCCTAGCCCAACCTCCATGCAAGATACAAGGACGAAAGCTACTGTGTTGATGTTTGAGCAAGGAAACCTGAATGCAACAAGCAGCAACAACCCTTCTAATGTGCATTTGGCGGGCTCCCTTGAGGAGTCACGCCGACCGCAATGAGTTTTCTATGCTGGAACTGTCGCGGGGCTGGCAAACCCGCGATAGTTCGTGAGCTTCGTGCTCTCACGAGGAACCTTGCCCCCTCTATCGCATGTATCGTTGAAACTCAATTAGAGGGCTCTCGACTAGAGAATCTAGCAGGCACTTTAGGTTTCAGTAAAAATTTTGCTATTAGTAGTCGTGGAAGGAGTGGAGGCCTATGTATTTTTTGGAATGATGAAATAAAGCTTGAAGTTGTCGGTTACTCTGATTACCACATTGATGCAATGGTTGATCACAGGACAAGAGTTACGTTTGTCTACAGGGAGGCACAAGTCCATGAACGATACAAAACATGGGATATGCTGAGGGGTATCGTCGGAACGAGTGACTTGCCATGGTTAGTCGTGGGGGATTTCAATGAGGTCCTCCATGCGCACGAGCATGACGGCGTCGGCAGGAGGAGTCAGGCACAGATGGATCTGTTCCGAGATGCTTTGGATACGTGCGGCCTCTCAGATATAGGATACATTTGGAGCAGCTGGACTTTTGAGAAGAAGGTCACCGGAGGAACTTTTACTAGAGTCAGGCTAGACAGGGGCGTTGCAAATCCTTCCTGGTCTATTGCCTACCCGGGAGCTACGCTGGAGCATAAAACTGCAGCTACATCCGATCACGTACCTGTCTATGTATGTTACAGCGAGGTGCATGCATGCAGCACTGGGCCAAGGTCTTTTAAATACGAAACATGCTGGGAGAGGGACCCTACGCTGCCGGTTGTGGTTGCGACCGCATGGACATCGACTGGGGCATCATCGATCCAAGAGCTAAGGGACAAAATGCAAGTGCTGGCAGGGGATCTGTCGAGGTGGGATCGCGCACATTTTGGCATTGTTCGTCAGGAGATTTCTCGGTTGAGGAGACAGCTACAAGAGTTACGCGATTCCCAAGGTAGATCAGGTCCCAATCATTTGGAGATTAAAATTGTTGATCGCCTCACGGAATTGTACCACATAGAAGAAATGCTATGGAGACAAAGGGCAAGATTGGAGTGGCTTTCACATGGGGACAAAAACACGTATTTTTTTCCACCTTAGAGCTAGTAGAAGGAGAAGGAAAAATCAGATCAAATCCTTATAGAGATCGGACGGGCAAATAACTAATGATAAAAGTGAGATGGAGTCTCTGACTACAGCCTTCTATGAGGAGTTGTACACATCGGAGGGGGTCCAGAACATGAATCAAGTCTTGGACACTGTCCCACGTAAGGTAACCCAGTCCATGAATGAAGCCCTTAACGCACCATATACCCAACAGGAGGTCAAGGATGCTTTATTCCAAATGTTCCCACTCAAAGCACCTGGCCCGGATGGATATCCTGCACATTTTTTTCAACGTTAGTGGGAGATTTGTGGTGATGAAGTCACCAATGTGGTGCTGAAAATCGTCGAGGGTACTGAGACGGCGGCGAGTATCAATGAGACTGTGTTACTCCTAATACCTAAGGTAAAAAATCCCACACTATTATCTCAGTTTCGACCGATCAGTCTATGCAATGTATTGTACAAGATTGCATCAAAGGTAATATCCAACCGCCTAAAGTTAGTCTTACCCGACATTATTTCTGAGGAGCAGTCAGCTTTTATCCCAGGCAGACTGATCACCAACAACATTATAACTGCTTATGAATGCCTGCATTTTATGAAGCGAAATAAGGCGAAGAAGCATCAATCATGTGCACTGAAACTTGATATGATGAAGGCATATGACAGGGTCGAGTGGGAATATTTGAGAGCTATAATGCTCAAGCTGGGCTTCACAGTGCGGTGGGTTGATATAGTGATGAATCTTGTCACCACAGTTAAGTTCTCCATAATGTTCAATGGTAATAGATTGCAGGAGTTTACGCCAACCCGTGGAATCAAACAGGGGGACCCCATTTCCCCATACTTGTTCTTGTTAGCAGCAGAGGGCCTTTCGTGCCTCCTTAAACCCAGAAATGAGTCATCCAATTTAAGTGGTTTGCAGGTAGCTTCCTCGGCTCCACCGGTGAATCACCTATTATTTGCTGATGACAGCCTGCTGTTCTTCAAGGTCAATAGTGTGGGTGCTAATGAGGTAAACCAGGTTCTGAACGTTTACTGTCAGGCAACTTGTCAACGTATAAATTTTGCAAATTCATCAGTCTTCTTCAGCAAAGGAGTGCTTGAGTCTGTGAGAATTCAGATTAAAGAGCTGCTTAATGTTCCAAACGAGACACTAAACGAGAAATATTTGGGAATGCCATCTGACATTGGTAACTCAAAGAATGGTGCCTTCAAATATCTAAAGGATCGGTTGTGGAGCAAAGTTCAGGGGTGGATTGCAAACACAATGTCAACAGCAGGTAAAGAAGTCCTTGTTAAATCTGTAGCTCAGGTAGTGCTAGTATTTTCTAGGTCTTGCTTCAAGCTCCCAAAAGGATTGTGTGAACACCTCAACATGCTGATAAGAAAATTCTGGTGGGGGAGCAAAGAGGGCAAACGCAAACCTCATTGCGTCTCTTGGCAAACTATGACCCAACCGAAAGGAATGGGTGGTCCGTGTTTCAAAGATTTCGAGTTGTTCAATCTAGCTATGCTGGCGAGGCAGGCTTGTAGGTTGTTACAGAACCCAGATACTCTGAGTGCAAGGCTATTGAAAAGCATATACTTCCCAAATTCAGATATTTTGCAGGCTAGCCTCGGGAGCCACCCAAGTCAGATATGGAGGGCAATCATCGAAGGAAGAGATACCGTAAAGCAGGGCTTAATAAGGCGGGTGGGTAATGGTAACACGACACACATGTGGAGTGATAATTGAAGGAAATATGCCCTAGAGGCAATAATAAAGTTATTATTTATTTCCTCATATCATGATAAATGTTTATTATTCATGCTAGAATTGTATTAACCGGAAACATAATACATGTGTGAATACATAGACAAACATAGTGTCACTAGTATGCCTCTACTTGACTAGCTCGTTAATCGAAGATGGTTGAGTTTCCTAGCCGTGGACATGAGTTGTCATTTGATTAACGGGATCACATCATTAGGAGAATGATGTGATTGACTTGACCCATTCTGTTAGCTTAGCAATTGATCGTTTAGTATGTTGCTATTGCTTTCTTCATGACTTATACATGTTCCTATGACTATGAGATTATGCAACTCCCGTTTACCGGAGGAACACTTTGTGTGCTACCAAACGTCACAACGAATCTGGATGATTATAAAGGTGCTCTCTGTGTGTCTCCGAAGGTACTTGTTGAGCTGGCGTATTTCGAGATTAGGATTTGTCACCCCGATTGTCGGAGAGGTATCTCTGGGCCCTCTCGGTAATGCACATCACTATAAGCCTTGCAAGCAATGTGAATAATGAGTTAGTTAAGGGATGATGCACTACGGAACGAGTAAAGAGACTCGCCGGTAACGAGATTGAACTAGGTATTGAGATACGGACGATCGAATCTCGGGCAAGTAACATACCGATGACAAAGGGAACAACGTATGTTGTTATGCGGTTCGACCGATAAAGATCTTCAGAGAATATGTAGGAGCCAATATGGGCATCCAAGTTCCGCTATTGGTTATTGACCAGAGAAGTGTCTCGGTCATGTCTACATAGTTCTCGAACCCGTAGGGTCCGCACGCTTAACGTTCATTGACGATATATTATTATGTGAGTTATGTATGTTGGTGACCGAATGTTGTTCGGAGTTCCGGATAAGATCACTGACATGTTGAGGAACTCCGGAATGGTCCGGAGATAAAGATTGATATATGGGATAATAGTGTTTGGTCTCCGGAAGGGTTCCGGAATTCACCGGAAGGGGTTCCGGATGTTTACCATCAAATGTTTGATGACGAGAACACTTTATTTGGTCCAAAGGTGAAAGCCCACAAGGTTTTTGGAAAGCGCAAAAGGAAGTTTTGCGGAGTCCAGGGGCCAGACGCTAGGGTCCCTGGCGTCTGGTCCTGGAGTCCGAGAAGGACTCTTGACTTTCGGGTGAAACCGATTTTGTGGAGGCTTTTACTCCAAGTTTCGACCCCAAGGCTCAACATATAAATAGAGGGGCATGGCTATTACCAAAGATACATCAAGAAACACCAAGCCGTGAGCCGACAACCCCGTCCCCTCTAGTTTATCCGCTGTCATAGTTTTCGTAGTTGACGGTGTCCTGGACTAGGGGGTACTCACCAAGTCGTCTCCCGACCAGATGGATCGTGCCGAGGACCCCCATGGCGGTTCACTATTGGGCCAGTTCGGTCTGCCCATGCCGCATACAAGAAGGACTCCACAAGACTTGGTGCCCAAGACAAGGACTCTCCTAAACCCTAGGCCTCCGGTGTGTTATATAAACCGAGTCCAGGCTAGTCAATAGACAATCTTATATTCATTACTACAATCTCGTGGTAGATACATATACTCTGTACTACACCCATATGAATACAATCAAAAGCAGCATGTAGGGTATTATCTCATCAAGAGAGCCGAAGCTGGGTAAAACCCCGTGTCCATGTTACCATCGCTCGCAGACGCCTAGCTTAGGACCCCTACTACGAGATATGCCGGATATTGAACCGACATTGGTGCTTTCATTGAGAGCCTGCTGGAGGTCGCCACGGGGCGATGGGAATTCGTATCGTCTCCGACGCGATCTACGCATCGGAGCCCAGCTTTATGGTCGATGTCGGCATCTTTCGTCGCCGGCTCGGCTGGCCACCTTGGCTTAACCAAGGATTGTGCCCTACCTCCGATCATCATGTTCGGATGAGGGCCTTCGTCAACATCAACTCCGATCTCTAGCATGATCATGGAAGAATCATCCATGGAGCTCGGGGGCTCAACGTCAACATTGCCCTCGGGCGACCGTGCTATTTTTTCCGAACAGCAAACTTGTATCCGCTGCCACCACCTCCTCGAGCAATGCTTTGACGATTCCTTCAGTGGAACTGTGCAGAATTAAGTGTAGAACAACCATGCCAAATTTCGTCGAGTTCCGATGGAGGAATCTCTGGCAATCTACGATATACCAGAGCCCTATCAAATCTGGATGGGAATTTGGATGAGTTTAGGGCGTGGTCTCCAAAGCCCAGCTCAGAGGTCCTTTGGAAGATCCAACCGTTCACCTGCGACAGAATTCCCATATCTACCACCCCTCCAAATTTTAGCTCGATCCGACGGTTCAAACTCCGGGAAACTTTCGATGAGTGGACCAATTTTCGGATCTGTTTTCTGCGCCAATACGAATCCGGCCCGAGTTCATGTTTCTTCATGAACGGAATATTGGACAACCCTTTTGAAGGAATTTTTTTCCAGGGTATTGTGCGTTGTTTTTAAACACGCAGCCATAAAATTTTAAGCCTCCTCCGCGGTAATCTTCACCATCACGCTGGTGTTAAACCAGTCCGGCAATAATGCTCCACTGCTGCCGACCTGCGCTAGACACGTCGCCGCTTTGTTGAGCCGAGCTCAACTTCTTCGATCATCATCTCGGCAAGCCGAACAAGAGTTCGGCATTGCGAAGGATAAATCATCACCAACATCGCTGTCCCACGGATTACACGGAGCGGGCACACCGGCATCGCCGCATGGTCACTTCATCAAGCTGGCATTGACCGCGTCACAAGTCACGACCTCCGTCAGCATGGCTGCACTGTTGCTTCTTCAAGTCGATGTCCATCACGCCGACTTGCTTCAACACCTCGGCTGACATGGCAGCTGCAACATCTCCTCACCGACCTGCTCCGTCACCTCGGCTGGACCGGGGACTTGGCTATTTCTTCATCAACATACTCCGATGACTTCGGCGTCACCAGCCGACCAGCTTGGCCACGTTAATGGACCGAGGGCTTTGTCTCGGCAAGCCAACCTTTGCCAGCATCGCCATGCCGTCGCTTTATCGCCCGTCAGGTAATGGGTGTGCGGATCGAGTCCCAATTTTGGGAGTCACCTTTCTTCGGATTGCTACAACAAATAAACCAGGTGCTATTTATCCTAGTAATTTTTGCTTGTTTGGGTTTATTTTTCTCAAGGAATTATTACTCTGGTTTGTTCCATCATCTATACGCAGGTCTATCAAATTGTGGCCGCATTAACAACGGTCACATGGTGGTTCGGTAAAGGACAGAGACTACGTCACGTGGTCTCTTCGGCAAGCCGACGTCGTCGTCCCAGTCGGCGTAAATTGGCTCGCGTGATCACCTTGTTGGTCGTGTTGCCATACCGACGTGTTCAGTTGCCTTGGGGACATCGGCATCGTTGAGAGAGCTCTACCTCATCGAGTGTTCGGCACACAGGCCATATGTCTTTTATTACTCATTTTGCATAAATTATTAATTATGCAACATTTTTTAATTTTTTTTATTCCTATTATCTCCGGCTTGCACTATTTACGTACGTATAAAGGATCCGGATCGGGCAAAGACTTGTCACCTCTGCATCGACGCGTACCACGCCACCTCTACCGGACCGAGGGCTTCGTCATCACTTCATTAACCCACGCCGGGGACATCGGTGTCACACTGCGGGCCTGCATTAGCCGTGCTATGTCGCCACGTCGGAGTGCTGAGCTCTTCGCTCTACCACCTCGGGACCGGCTTGGGGGCTGGGACCTTGTCCCACCGTATGCTCAGGCCGTGCATCGGCACCGAGCACATTAACCAGCTAAGTCGCTTTTATGCTCAGAATTTTCAATTTTAAATTTTGTTCGGTTCGACCAAGCATTATACTTTTTGGCAAAAGTTGTTTGTGAAAACTTCCTTGTCAAAACTTTGTTTGTGACACACAAATTCAAATACCCCGTTTGCTTGGGGGCTTCCTTTATGAAGCATTTCCTCCTGCATATGATTATACTTGTATGGCTTCGTTTGTTCGTGTATTACGCCATAATATGCACCATGTTGACTTAAGTGTTCCGCAAGCTGGGTTGCCTTGCTCCTGTGTTTACTCAGACGTTCCTGATTGTTCGGCTAGGGAGTAAAGGGAGCACCTCTGCGATTGTCACGATCGGGTCATCCGAGCTCGGACCTCAGACTGGGTGAAGCCGAAAGCTAGCGCTCTTATTGTTTTCAATTATGGTCGGCACACAACGGAACTCATGAGTACAAAAAATCTATTGCACAAGTCTCATAGTAACAATGAGCAACCGAAGAAAGGTATCGGTGGAGGTACTATATTCTTGAAGATGCTTCTTACACTTCGCCAAGAATATAGCATAAGTTCCCCGTAGCGCTTTGTCTCGTTATGCCTTTATGGCCTGATTGCTCGGTTATCGTAAACACCGCCGATATTCTCGATGTGGAGTACATAACACTTTTCGGTCCTTGACCGAAGAGGGAGAAGCCGACGGTCGGTTAAGACGCGTTTAAAGTTCGGGTGAACACGGATATGATATAAGTACTTCCGTACATACAATCATTATACATAAAATTCTTTTGCCCAAGTCACTAGAGGGCTCTTAAATTAGTATGAGCCGTTTTATAATAAATGTTTTCTTCTTGGTCATTGCAAAATCTTTTTCTATCACTCCTTTTTTCGACGCGAGTGTGTGGTCAATAGCCGAGGAGCCTAGTCTCTCTCTCAAAGCCGTTCGAGTTTAATTCGCTAAACTGGCCTAACGAGTGATACGTCTCTGTCGTATCTACTTTTCCAAACACTTTTGCCCTTGTTTTGGACTCTAACTTGTATGATTTGAATGGAACTAACTTGATCGACGCTGTTTTCAGCAGAATTGCCATGGTGTTGTTTTATGTCCAGAAAACAAAAGTTCTTGGAATGACCTGAAACTCCACGGAATATCTTAGAATAAATAATAAAAAATCCTCGCCAAAGATGAAGACCAGGGGGCCCATACCCTGTCCACGAGGGTGGGGGCGTGCCCCTCCCCCTGGGCGCGCCGCCCTACCTCATGGGCCCCTGGTGGCCCTCCGACGCCAACTCCAACTCCATATATTGGCTTTCGGGGAGAAAAAATCAGAGAGACAGTTTCATCGCGTTTTACGAGACGGACCCGCCGCCAAACCCAAATCTCTCGGGAGGGCTGATCCGGAGTCCGTTCGGGGCTCCGGGAGAGGGGATTCGACGCCGTCGTCATCATCAACCATCCTCCATCACCAATTTCATGATGCTCACCGCCGTGCGTGAGTAATTGCATCGTAGGCTTGCTGGACGGTAATGGGTTGGATGAGATTTATCATGTAATCGAGTTAGTTTTATTAGGGTTTGATCCGTAGTATCCACTATGTTCTGAGATTGATGTTGCTATGACTTTGCTATGCTTAATGCTTGTCACTAGGGCCCGAGTGCCATGATTTCAGATCTGAACCTATTATGTTTTCATGAATATATGTGTGTTCTTGATCCTATCTTGCAAGTCTATAGTCACCTACTATGTGTTATGATCCAAAGAACCCCGAAGTGACAATAATCGGGACCACTCCGGTGATGACCATAGTTTGAGGAGTTCATGTATTCACTATGTGCTAATGCTTTGTTCGGTTCTCTATTAAAAGGAAGCCTTAATATCCCTTAGTTTCCAATAGGACCCGCTGCCACGGGAGGGTAGGACAAAAGATGTCATGCAAGTTCTTTTCCATAAGCACGTATGACTATTTACGGAATACATGCCTACATTACATTGATGAACTGGAGCTAGTTCTGTGTCACCCTATGTTATGACTGTTACATGACGAACCGCTTCCAGCATAATTATCCATCACTGATCCGGTGCCTATGAGTTTTCCATATACTGGTTTATGCTTATTTACTTTTCTGTTGCTACTGTTATCATCACTACAAAATACCAAAAACATTACTTTTGCTGTCTTTACTTTTGTTACCGTTACCACCACTATCATATTACTTTGCTACTAATCACTTTGCTGCAGATACTAAGTTTCCGTGTGTGGTTGAATTGACAACTTAGCTGCTAATACTTGAGAATATTCTTTGGCTCCCCTTGTGTCGAATCAATAAATTTGGGTTGAATACTCTACCCTCAAAAACTGTTGCGATCCCCTATACTTGTGGGTTATCAAGACCTTTTTCTGGCGCTGTTGCCAGGGAGCATAGCTCTATTCTTTGAGTCACTTGGGATTTGTATCTGCTGGACACTATGAAGAATTTGAAAGACGCTAAGACAACAATTTATCCCTCAACTACGAGGGGAGGAAAGGAACTGCCATCTAGCTCTGCACTTGATTCACCTTCTGTTATGAGTAAACTAGCGACACCTAAACCTTCTTCTGCTATTCGTTCCGATATGTCGCATGTTATTGATGATGCCACTTCTGCTATGCATGATACTTATGATGAAACTACTTCTATGCTTGATACTACTGTGCCTCTTGGTGAAAAATTTCTAGATGAACAAATTTCTAGGTCTAGAGAAAGAGAAATTATTGGAACTGAACACGATGATATTAGTAATGATGATATTATTCCTGCTATTCCTGAGGGTTATCTTTTTAATGCTAAATCTACTGAAGCTATTCTTGCTTGCCAGGATAGTCTTGAACGTAAGAGGTTGCTAGTTAAGTGGAGTAAAGAATCTTTTAGAGATAGGATGAGACCCGACCCTGCTTTTGCTACTTCACCTATTTGTGTTCCCGATCAGGATTATTATGATTTTTCTGTTGATCCAGATATAATTACTTTGGTTGAATCTGATCCTTTTTATGGCTATGAATCTGAAACTGTTGTGGCACATCTTCGTAAGTTAGATGATATAGCTGCCCTATTTACTAATAATGAGAGATCGCTACCTTTATTTACTCAAAATATTTCCGTTCTCATTAAAGGGTGATGCTAAGATATGGTTTAATTCTCTTGATCCTGGTTGTGTGCAAAGTCCCCAGGATATGATTTATTACTTCTCTGCTAAATATTTCCCTGCTCATAAGAAACAAGCTTCTTTGAGGGATATATATAATTTTGTGCAAATTGAAGAAGAGAGTCTCCCACAAGCTTTATAATGGACTAACTGATGCTTCCAGAGATTACCTGGATAGTTGTGCTGGTTCTCTTTTCAGGGAAAGAACACCGGATGAAGCTGAAATTTTATTGAATAATATGTTGACAAATGAAAATATTTGGGCACCTCTGAGCCAACCCCGAGCCAGCTCTGAGCCAATTCGAGCCTATTCCTAAACCAACTCAAGAAGAGAGGTGTTCTATTTCTCAGTCCAAGATATGCAAGAGGCAAATAAATCTATGAAAGAAAATGGTATTAAAGTCAAGATGTTAAGAATTTACCTCCTATTGAAGAAATACATGGTCTTAATTCACCGCTTGTTGAAGAAGTATATGATCTCAATTACTTATTTATCAAGAACCTCCCGATATCCCGACTACGTAGTAAAGGTAAATTCACTCTATAGATATGATAAAGCTGAAGTCCCTCCTACTAAAATTGCTAGTCAGTGCTTGGATGAGTTTGATGACTTTATGTTTAAGCAAGATGACTTTAATGCTTATTTTGGTAGACAATTAAAACAAAATACCTTTATGATTAAATGCTTGAGTGATTATATGGCTAATATTAGAGGTGAACTTAAACTTGTTAGCAAACATGCTTCTATGGTTACCACTCAAGTAGCAAGTACTTAAAGCTCAGAAAGAAGTGCTTGATGAAATGAATAGTAAGAAAATGATTATGCTGTTAGAGTGGCTACTAGAACTGGTAGAATGACTCAGGAACCTTTGTATCACGAAGGCCACCCTAAGAGAATCGAGCAAGATTCTCGTGAGAAATAATATTGATGTACCTAGTTCTTCTAAGAGGAAGAAAAGAAAAATGATAGAACTGTGCAAACTTCTAGTGAACCTGTTCTTTGAACCACCCGAGAATCCAAATGATATCTCTATGTCTGATGCTGAAACACAATCTGGTAATGAACATGAACCTAGTGGAAATGTTAATGATAATGTTCATGATGATGCTCAACCTAGTAATGATAATGATGTAGAAGTTGAACCTGCTGTTGATCTTGATAACCCACAATCAAAGAATCAACGTTATGATAAAAGAGACTTCGTTGCTAGGAAACATGGTAAAGAAAGAGAACCATGGGTTCAGAAACCCATGCCTTTTCCTCCCAAACCATCCAAGAAAATGGTGATGAGGATTTTGAGCGCTTTGCTGAAATGATTAGACCTATCTTTTTGCGTATGCGATTGACTGATATGCTCAAAATGAATCCCTATGCTAAATATATGAAAGATATTGTTACTAATAAGAGAAAGATACCGGAAGCTGAAATTTCCACCATGCTTGCTAATTAAACTTTTAAGGGTGGAATACCAAAGAAACTTGGAGATCCAGGAGTACCTATTATACCATGCTCCATTAAAAGAAATTATCTTAAAACTGCTTTATGTGATCTTGGAGCCGGTGTTAGTGTTATGTCTCTCTCTTTATATCATAGACTTGACTTGAATAAGTTGACACCTACTGAAATATCTTTGCAAATGGCTGATAAATCAACTGCTATACCTGTCGGCATTTGTGAGGATGTGCCTGCTAGGTTGCAAATGTTACTATTTTAACGGACTTTGTTATTCTTGATATTCCCGAGGATGATAGTATGTCTATTATTCTTGGAAGACCTTTCCTTAATACTGCAGGGGCTGTTATAGATTGCAACAAAGGCAATGCCACTTTTCATGTTAATGGTAATGAGCATACGGTACACTTTCCGAGGAAACAACCTCAAGTTTATAGCATCAACTCTATTGGAAAAATTCCATCGATTATATTTGGAGGTTTTGAATTTCCTCTCCCTACTGTCAAGAAAAAGTATGATATTCTTATTGTTGGGGATGTCCATATCCCCGTTGAGGTAACATAGTGTTATTCGAAATTTCTCCGGATCCATGTTAATCGGAATGAGTTTGTTAACAAGACTTGATCAACCTTGTTAGTGGATTCTTTTTTATGAGCATGAGATGGATGAAACTAGAAGCACAACCTTCTGTACCCTCTTTATATTTTCATTACTTAGTAGAAATAAAGTAAAATAGTATTTTTCCGTCTGCTCCCGACTTATCCGTGCAATATAAAAATATCCCAAAAATAAAAGTCCTCGAATGCCATGCCAATTTAATATGATTTTTCGGGAATATTTGAGGATTTTAGTGCAAAATTACATGGGGAGGTGCCACTGCCACGATGGTGGAGGGCGCGCCTACCCCTCGGGCACGCCCGCCTCGTGGGCCCACGGTGGCCCTCCTCCACTTATCCCTGCACCCATCTTCTTCCTCTGTCTCACACAAACCCGAAAAACCAACTCAAGCTCGTGTTCCAGCCGCTTTTGTTGTGATTTTCGATCTCCTTGCTCAAAGCACCTCTCGCAAAACTGCTTGGGGAGATTGTTTCTTGGTATGTGACTCCTCCATTGGTCCAATTAGTTTTTGTTCTAGTGCTTTATTCTTTGCAAATTTGTGCTGCATAGGTGACCATGTTCTTGAGCTTGCATGTCAAATTTATATGGTTCCAAGTAGTTCTAATGCTTGATATATGCTCTAGGAACTTGTATGAGTAGTTGCTATCAGTTTTATTGAAGTTGGTTCACTTTTGTTTGAAGTTACTAAAAATTTCAGAATTATTTTTCAGAGAAAACAATATGCTTAGGAAGATGTTCCAAGGTGGTTCTTCAAGGAAGCAAGGTCCCAGGCTTGCAATGCGTGATGGTGACGCGGAAACACCAAGAGACGCTCTCGTGAGGCCCTGTGAATGGCCTTCGGAAAATTTTATGAATCAAGCGGGAATTAAAGAAGAATTCTACGCATATTTGCGTAATGCCAATCTTGAGGACTTTGAAGCTGATAAATGCCCCCAGTATCATGATCTCACAAGTTCATTTGTGGGGAGGTTTGAGTTTTCATCTTCTCGTAATTCTCCTTCAGTCATGTTTGACCTTTATGAAAAATCTTATACCATCGACTTAGAGGATTTTACTCTTGCATGCAAACTTCCATCTTGGGGTAGTATCAGGGATCCCCCTAAATCTAAATATAGAGACTTTCTTGCTAGAATAACTGTGGGGGAATCTAGAGATATAGCGCAGGCCACTATAGGGAGCATTCACTTTCCTGCTATACATTATTTTGCTCTGTTCATTGGTAGATGCATAAATGCTAAGGATGAAGCATGTCACATGTGTGCCCCTGATCTCAGCATTCTCAGAAGCGCTGTGTTAGGGGACCAATCTTATCATATGGGAGCCATTGTAGCTCGTAGGTTGCATCTTAATAGACATAACGAAGATTTCTTTGGAGGAATTTATGCAACCCTCTTAGCTAATTTTCTTGATGTAGACATTCATGAGGGTGATATGGAGTTACCCCCTTCTTATTTAGATCTTGATTCTATGTTTTCCCACCAGTTCATTGAGAGGATTGGACCACCTTTCCAGTATCGACTAATTTTTAACAAACGGCATGTTGTCCGTGTTACTCTTCCTGCTCCTACCTTCTTTGATTTTCAGACGAGAGGAAGATATATTATTACCAGGGAGGAGGCAGATGAGTACGAGAGGAGAGCAGAGGCAGCTCGACGCCACGCTGCAGCT
Organism: Aegilops bicornis; assembly: GCA_021605145.1. Classification (NCBI taxonomy): domain Eukaryota; kingdom Viridiplantae; phylum Streptophyta; class Magnoliopsida; order Poales; family Poaceae; genus Aegilops; species Aegilops bicornis. The sequence continues at coordinate 496,293,595 of CM038673.1, forward strand.
CAGGAGGCGGTAGCCGCTGCATCGCAGTATGACCCCAGCTACACCTACGGGTATCAGCCAGGCTATCCCTGGCAATAGACCAACTTAGGCCAAAAGCCTAAGCTTGGGGGAGTACGTATTCTCACCGACATTACATTTATGCTCACACACACACACTCATTGCTAGATGTCGGTGCTCATACTCTTTCACTGTAATATCCATGCTAGTTTATTTTCTTTTTCCTGTTTTCTTCTTGTGTGTTTAATAAACCTTAGAAAAAACAAAAGATTTAGTAGTAGTTTATTTCTTTGCTGTAGTAATTAAAAAGAAAACCCAAAAATACTTCCCGTTCTTCTTTTGCTTGTTGGGAGCTTTCCCGTGTAAATAGTTTTTATTTCGTTTCTTTTCTTTGGGGGTCAGTAGGATAAGACCATGATTAAATTGTTGAAGTGGCTCTTATATGCATCATTGTTGATTTAACCAAGAGCCCATATTACTTGTCTTCTCTCTTGAGTTGAATGCTTGCAGATTCCAGCTTAGTCCAATGCACGTGCACTCTTATTATTATTCACATCGTTCGGTCGTGCAAGTGAAAGGCCATAATAATGATATATGATGTACTTATTGGGATGAGAAAAGCGGGTATGAACTCGACCTCTCTTGTTTTTGTAAATATGATGATTCATCGTTCCTGATTCAGCTATTATGAAGTAAACATATTTGCAATGACACTTAGAGATTATAGTTGCTTGTGCCATGCTTGATTAGCTATGAGTTATAATGGTTTACCTTATGCCAACATGCTATTAGAATGATTATGATGTGGTATGATGGGATGGTATCCTCCTTTGAATGAATTGAGTGACTCGACTTGGCACATGTTCACGCATGTAGTTGAATCAAATCAACATAGCCTTCATGATATTTATGTTCATGGTGGATTATATCTTACTCATGCTTATATTCGTTGTAAATTAATTTTAATGCATGTTTACATTTGTTGTCGCTCTCTCGGTTGGTCGCTTCGGTCTTTTGCTAGCCTTCAATTGTACTAAGCGGAATACTGCTTGTGCACCCAAACTCCTTAAACCCCAAAGTTGTTCCATATGAGTCCACCATACCTTCCTATATGCGGTATCTACCGCTGCTCCAAGTAAATTTGTATGTGCCAAACTCCAAACCTTCAAATAAAATTCTGTTTTGTATGCTCGAGCAGCTCATGTGCAACTAGGTCTGCCTATATCTTCCATGCTAGATGGGTTATTCTCAAGAGGAGTGGACTCCGCCTCATTCACGAGAAAGGGCGGTAACCGGATGCCCAGTCCCATGATCCAAAAAGATCAAAGCAAATCAAAATAATTAAACAAAACTCCCCTTAGGACCCGTTGAATGTTGGAGGCACTTCGTTGTTTCGAGCAAGCCATGGATTGATGCTTGTGGAGGAGGGGAGTATAAACCTTTACCATTATGTTTGGGAACTGCCTATAATGCATGTAGTATGGAAGATACAGCCATCTCATAGTTGTTGCGTTGACAGTGAAAGTATGCCGCTCAAAATATAAATGATCTCTATTTTAAAATCGAGCTCTGGCACCTCTACAAATCCCTGCTTCCCTCTGCGAAGGGCCTATCTATTTACTTTTATGTTGAGTCATCACCCTTCTTATTAAAAAGCACCCGCTGGAGAGCACACTGTCGTCTGCATTCATTATAATTGGTTTATATTGGGTATGACTTGACTGGATCTCTTTTACCATGAATTACAATGTTTAGTCAGTCCTTGATCTTTAAAAGTGCTCTGCATTTATGTTTTGTGGTCTCAGAAAGGGATAGCGAGATACCATTTTGTTATATCATGTTATGATTATTTTGAGAAAGTGTTGTCATCCGAGTTTTATTATTATGGCTTGCTAGCTGATTATATTATTGATATGAGTAATTGTGAGACCTACTTGTTATTGTGAGTATGGTTAGTCCATAATATTTCTTTGAAACTTGAATCTTGGCTTTTGATGTTTACAACAACAAGAGCAAACAGAGTTTGTAAAAGTTTTTCTTTTTCTTTCAGTTTGTCAACTGAATTGCTTGAGGACAAGCAAGGGTTTAAGCTTGGGGAGTTGATACGTCTCCGTCAGATCTACTTTTCCAAACACTTTTGCCCTTGTTTTGGACTCTAACTTGTATGATTTGAATGGAACTAACCCCGATCGACGCTGTTTTCGTAAGAATTGCCATGGTGTTGTTTTATGTGCGTAAAACAAAAGTTCTCGTAATGACCTGAAACTCCACGGAATATCTTAGAATAAATAATAAAAATCCTCGCCAAAGATGAAGACCAGGGGCCCACACCTGTCCACGAGGGTGGGGGCGCGCCTCCCCCAAGCACCGCCCTACCTCGTGGGCCCCCTGGTGGCCCTCCGACGCCAACTCCAACTCCATATATTGGCTTTCGGGGAGAAAAAAATCAGAGAGAAAGTTTCATCGTGTTTTACGATACGGAGCCGCCGCCAAGCCCTAATCTCTCTCGGGAGGGCTGATCTGGAGTCCGTTCGGGCTCCGGAGAGGGGATTCGTCAAATCATCATCATCAACCATCCTCCATCACCAATTTCATGATGCTCACCGCCATGCGTGAGTAATTGTATCGTAGGCTTGCTGGAAGGTGATGGGTTGGATGAGATTTATCATGTAATCGAGTTAGTTTTGTTAGGGTTTGATCCCTAGTATCCACTATGTTCTGAGATTGATGTTGCTATGACTTTGCTATGCTTAATGCTTGTCACTAGGGCCCGAGTGCCATGATTTCAGATCTGAACCTATTATGTTTTCATGAATATATGTGTGTTCTTGATCCTATCTTGCAAGTCTATAGTCACCTACTATGTGTTATGATCCGCAACCTCAAGTGACAATAATCGGGACCACTCTCGGTGATGACCATAGTTTGAGGAGTTCATGTATTCACTATGTGCTAATGCTTTGTTCCGGTTCTCTATTAAAAGGAGGCCTTAATATCCCTTAGTTTCCAATAGGACCCCGCTGCCACGGGAGGGTAGGACAAAAGATGTCATGCAAGTTCTTTTCCATAAGCACGTATGACTATTTACGGAATACATGCCTACATTGCATTGATGAACTGGAGCTAGTTCAGTGTCACCCTATGTTATGACAGTTACATGATGAACCGCATCCGGCATAATTATCCATCACTGCTCCGGTGCCTACGAGTTTTCCATATACTGGTTTACGCTTATTTACTTTTCCGTTGCTACTGTTATCATCACTACAAAATACCAAAAACATTACTTTTGTTGTCTTTACTTTTGTTACCGTTACCACCACTATCATATTACTTTGCTACTAAACACTTTGCTGCAGATACTAAGTTTCCAGGTGTGGTTGAATTGACAACTCAGCTGCTAATACTTGAGAATATTCTTTGGCTCCCCTTGTGTCGAATCAATAAATTTGGGTTGAATACTCTACCCTCGAAAACTGTTGCGATCCCCTATACTTGTGGGTTATCAACGAGCAGTACTCCGCCTTCGGGATAGGAGGTTACAGCCACGGGCTGACCCGCTTGAGGTCTTGAGATCGGATGTGTCATACTAATGCATGACAAAAGCACCCCTTTTTTGACCAATTTTCGGATTGACACCAAACACTTGATCTAATTCAAATGTCAATTTTTTACTAAATTGTTGGGTTTTCCAAGCCTATGGCACTTTTAAATTATTTGTGTGTTTCCCGCATAAGTCTCGCAGTGCAACGCTGGACACCTTTAGAGATTCGGCGAAAACATTCTCGGATATTGCTATATATGCATCGGTTTTGAATTGTGTCTTCGGTCAATAGTTGGGTTGCACGGCTCCTGTGCTTGCCTCCTATGTTCCGCTTTGTTAGGCCAGGTGTGCAAAGGAAGAACCACTGCGATTGTACTTCCAGCTCGCATGGTTAAGCACCTCAGTGGAGAAAGCCGAAAACTGGCTGTCACAATAAGCGTAAACTGGTCAGCGATCCGATGACTATGTTAAATGACGGGCCATTCATAACATTGGCCAAAGTGTTTACGGCTTGACCTCGACTGTCGCCGAACACTAACCGGGGGCTAGTAACTGGCCTCCCAACTTTAAGCTCCTATGACTAAGTGAAAGTTATAAAGCCCGCATATCTGATTGCCTCGTTTCCGCTAACACAACCGCCTTCGGGCACCGAGACGTCGGCTAAGGGTTGTTTTGTTATTGCGACAACACCCTGCGTAGCATCTACAAGGGGGTGGAAGCCGACGATGGGCCACTTTCAACTGATAAACAGTCGCAACGGAGTCAAAATAAACATATCGTCAGCATTTGTATTTCATATACGAGGGTTGCCTTCCGCAATCATCGTTATAAAGCTATAAATATGCATCAATTTGACTTAAGATTTTGGCCAAGCCGGGTTGCCTGGCTCTTGTGCTAATTACCCCTACGTTCTCGATTGTTCGGCTAGGTGGTAAAGGGAGCACCTCTGTGATTGTTACTACCGGGTCATCCGAGTTAGTACCTCAGACTGGGTGAAGCCGAAAGCTAGCAATCTTAAAGGATCACATTGGTTGGCAACGACGGAAGTAAAAATTTTGGTTCATTAATACCATAGAGTTTGGGAACTTTCGCCGAACTAAACCCTCAATATTTTCCTCCCACATTGATCAGAGGTGAGTTTTCATGATCATGATAAGCATGACGGCCCAAAGAAAGAACCGATAGCGGGACTATTTTCTTTGGAAGATGTTTCTTACGTTAAAACGTAACATAACATCTCTCCGTGTACCTTTGTTTATAAAACCGTATGACCGGATTGCCTTGTTTGCCGTAAAACTTTGCCCTTATAATGGCTTTATAAAGTAGGACAAACACTCCCCAGCTACTGGCCAAGGATGTTGAAGCCGATGGTCGGTCAACAAAGTTTCGTACAATGCGTATTTGAGCATTAAAGATGAAAAGTACTTGGACGCATAGAATCATTACACATAACAATTGCGAGTAAAATCCATTTATTGCAATCCATCTTTTAAACCCCTTGGGGCCTACCTTGGCGAGCTCGGATTTCGACTAGCTCTAAACTCTTTTAAGAGGTCTCTATTCTCTTTCCAAGAAGTTTGTGTTAAACACAACAAAATTTTCTGTCGAACGGATATCGATCCTTAATTCGGCCACCCGTGCCGACATTAAGGCTCGGGGGCTACTGGGCTTTAAGCTCATTATTTACAAATATTAAAGGGGCACATCGACCCCCTAATCTGGTGTTGCCACCCGACCAGTGTCTCGGGGCTACTGCATTGCCTATTCAATGCGTAAAATTCAGTGCTCGAGTTCGCATAACCGAACTATGGACAAGCGCGTCTTCGGACGACAATAAGTACCATATGGGACTTATCCGGCATCAAGATGATATATCACGACGACTTCTCACGGCCCTCTCTCAAGGGCCCGTCCGCCGATCACTATTACCTCTAATATATTACACTGTGTTTCTATTCCTATGTATGCTGCCGAGCTAGGAGTTGATCCTCAGGCCGATTTCACGACCTGGGTCTCAGGGGCTACCAGGACCAGCAGTTTTATGTTTTCCTTCAGGTGCATCTCGCATTTTAGGCCTATAGACACCTTGAGGGATACTGGCAATACATCTCGTCAGCAAATAAATTTATACGCATCAGAAATAAAATCCGCAAACAATCAGCCCATGACCGAGGTGCTGAGCCACCTCGGAAGCAGTTCGACATATAGCTCGGATGCAAGTGGCTGGCTCGTTAGAGGGCATTTCCGGCATTAAGCTCGGCTAACACTTTTTGAACCAAGGTGATCTATGACACCTCAGACATAGTCCGGCGTTGGAGCTTGGATACAGTCCGGTGTTGGAGCTCGGATACAGTCCGACGCTGGAGCTCGGATGCAATTCAACATTGGAGCTCGACTATAACAATACTCTTCGGATACAGTCCGGTGTTGGAGCTCGGATACATTCCGACGTTGGAGCTCGGAAGCGGTCCGGCGTTGGTGCTCGGCTGCAAAAGATACCTCGAATGCAGTCTGGCGTTGGAGCTCGGATGCAAGAGGACACTGCCGCCCGGTAACAACTTCAAACCCGTGGTGTGGCGTAAAAATAATAGGGCATTGATAAAGGCCGGAAACTTAAAGGAAATCCTCGGATACCTGATACGTAAACTCTTCGAATGCACTTCGGCGATCCTCAAGATGGAAGATGAGAAGATTTGTTGAACCAGTTTTCAAGACCGACGACCGAAGATGAAGAACAGTTCAGAAGAATCGAGGAGCGTCCCAACTTGAAGACCGGTTCAGAGGGCTACTGACGGTGTCCTGGACTAGGGGGTACTCACCAAGTCGTCTCTCGACCAGCTGGATCGGGCCGAGGACCCCCATGGCGGTTCACTATTGGGCTAGTTCGGTCAGCCCATGCCGTACAAGAAGGACTCCACAAGACTTGGCACCCAAGACAAGGACTCTCCTAAACCCTAGGCCTCCGGTGTGTTATATAAACCGAGTCCAGTCTAGTCAATAGACAATCTCATATTCATTACTACAATCTCGTGGTAGATACATATGCTCTGTACTACACCCATATCAGTACAATCAAAAGCAGCATGTAGGGTATTATCTCATCAAGAGAGCCCGAAGCTGGGTAAAACCCCGTGTCCATGTTACCATCGCTCCCAGACGCCTAGCTTAGGACCCCTACTACGAGATATGCCGGATATTGAACCGACAGTAGTGCTTAGGCGAAGCCCTGCGGAGATTGTTCTTCACCAACACCGTCACCATGCCGTTGTGCTGCCGGAACTCATCTACTACTTCGCCCTTCTTGCTGGATCGAGAAGGCGACGACGTCATCGAGCTGAACGTGTGCTGAACGCGGAGGTGCCGTACGTTCGGTACTTGATCGGGACGGATCGTGAAGGTGTACAACTACATCAACCACGTTGATAAACGCTTCCGCTTACGGTCTACGAGGGTACTTAGACAACACTCTCCTCTCTCGTTGCTATGCATCACCATGACCCTGCGTGTGCGTAGGAAATTTTTGAAATTACTACGTTCCCCAACAGTGGTATCAGAGCCAGGTTTTATGCATAGATGTTATATGCACGAGTAGAACACAAGTGAGTTGTGGGCGATACAAGTCATACTGCTTACCAAAGATGTCATACTTTGGTTCAGCGGTATTGTTGGATGAAGCGGCCCGAATCGACATTACGCGTACGCTTACGCGAGACTGGTTCTACCGACGTGCTTTGCACATAGGTGGCTGGCGGGTGTCAGTTTCTCCAACTTTAGTTGAACCGAGTGTGACTACGCCCGGTCCTTGAGAAGGTTAAAACAACACTAACTTGACAAACTATCATTGTGGTTTTGATGCACAGGTAAGAACGGTTCTTGCTCAGCCCGTAGCAGCCACGTAAAACTTGCAACAACAAAGTAGAGGACGTCTAACTTGTTTTTGCAGGGCATGTTGTGATGTGATATGGTCAAGGCATGATGCTATATTTTATTGTATGAGATGACCATGTTTTGTAACCGAGCTATCGGCAACTGGCAGGAGCCATATGGTTGTCACTTTATTGTATGCAATGCAATCGCCCTATAATTGCTTTACTTTATCACTAAGCGGTAGCGATAGTCGTAGAAGCAATAGTTGGCGAGATGACAACGATGCTACGATGGAGATCAAGCTGTCGCGTCGGCGGCGATGGTGATCATGACGGTGCTTCGGAGATGGAGATCACAAGCACAAGATGATGATGGCCATATCATATCACTTATATTGATTGCATGTGATGTTTATCCTTTATGCATCTTATTTTGCTTTGTTTGACGGTAGCATTATAAGATGATCTCTCACTAAATTTCAAGATAAAAGTGTTCTCCCTGAGTATGCACTGTTGCCAAAGTTCGTCGTGCCGAGACACCACGTGATGATCGGGTGTGATAAGCTCTACGTCCATCTACAACGGGTGCAAGCCAGTTTTGCACACGCAGAATACTCGGTTAAACTTGACGAGCCTAGCATATGCAGATATGGCCTCGGAACACTGAGACCGAAAGGTCGAGCGTGAATCATATAGTAGATATGATCAACATAGTGATGTTCACCATTGAAAACTACTCCATCTCACGTGATGATCGGACATGGTTTAGTTTATTTGGATCACATGATCACTTAGATGATTAGAGAGATGTCTATCTAAGTGGGTGCTCTTAAGTAATATGATTAATTGAACTTAAATTTATCATGAACTTAGTACCTGATAGTATTTTGCTTGTCTATGTTGATTGTAGATAGATGGCCCGTGCTGTTGTTCCGTTGAATATTAATGCGTTCCTTGAGAAAGCAAAGTTGAAAGATGATGGTAGCAATTACACGGTCTGGGTCCGTAACTTGAGGATTATCATCATTGCTGCATGTAAGAATTACGCCCCGAAGCACCGCTGGGTGCCGTGCCTGCCGCAGATAAATCGACGGCGTTAAGAACGTCTGGCAGAGCAAAGCTGATGACTACATGATAGTTCAGTGTGCCATGCTTTACGGCTTAGAACCGGGACTTCAACGATGTTTTGAACGCCATGGAGCATATGAGATGTTCCAGGAGTTGAAGTTAATATTTCAAGCAAATGCCCAGATTGAGAGATATGAAGTCTCCAATAAGTTCAATAGCTGCAAGATGGAGGAGAATAGTTACAAGGAACATATACTCAAAATGTCTGGGTATAACAATCACTTGATTCAACTGGGAGTTAATCTTTCGGATGATAGTGTCATTGACAGGATTCTTCAATCACTTCCACCAAGCTACAAGAGCTTCGTGATGAACTATAATATGCAAGGGATGGACAAGAAAATTCCTGAGCTCTTCGCAATGCTAAAGGCTGCGAAGGTAGAAATCAAGAAGGAGCATCAAGTGTTGATGGTCAACAAGACCACCGGTTTCAAGAAAAAGCGTAAATGAAAGAAGAAGGGGAACTTCAAGAAGAACGGCAAACAAGTTGCTGCTCAAGAGAAGAAACCCAAGTCTGGACCTAAGCCTGAGAATAAGTGCTTCTACTGCAAGCAGACTGGTCACTGGAAGTGGAACTGCCCCAAGTATTTGGCGGATAAGAAGGATGGCAAGGTGAACACAGGTATATGTGATATACATGTTATTGATGTGTACCTTACTAGAGCTTGCAGTAGCACCTGGGTATTTGATACTAGTTTTGTTGCTAATATTTGCAACTCGAAACAGGTACTACCGATTAAGCAAAGACTGGCTAAGGACGAGGTGACGATGCGCGTGGGAAATGGTTCCAAAGTCGATGTGATCGCCGTCGGCACACTACCTCTACATCTACCTTCAGGATTAGTTTTAGACCTAAATAATTGTTATTTGGTGCCAGCGTTGAGCATGAACATTATATCTGGATCTTGTTTGATGCGAGACGGTTATTCATTTAAATCTGAGAATAATGGTTGTTCTATTTATATGAGTAATATCTTTTATGGTCATGCACCCTTGAGAGTGGTCTATTTTTGTTGAATCTCGATAGTAGTGATACACATATTCATAATGTTGAAGCCAAAAGATGTAGAGTTGATAATGATAGTGCAACTTATTTGTGGCACTGCCGTTTGGGTCATATTGGTGTAAAGCGCATGAAGAAACTCCATACTAATGGACTTTTGGAATCACTTGATTATGAATCACTTGGTACTTGCGAACAATGCCTTATGGGCAAGATGACTAAAACGCCATTCTCCGGAACAATGGCGCGAGCAACAGATTTGTTGGAAATCATACATACTGATGTATGTGGTCCGATGAATATTGAGGCTCGCGGCGGGTATCGTTATTTTCTCACCTTCACAGATGATTTGAGCAGATATGGATATATCTACTTAATGAAACATAAGCCTGAAACATTTGAAAAGTTCAAAGAATTTCATAGTGAAGTGGAAAATCATCGTACAAGAAAATAAAGTTTCTACGATCTGATCGTGGAGGAGAATATTTTAGTTACGAGTTTGGTCTACATTTGAAACAATGTGGAATAGTTTCAAGAACTCACGCCACCCGAACACCACAAACGTAATGGTGTGTCCGAACGTCAGAATCGTGATTTTACTAGATATGGTGCGATCTATGATGTCTCTTACTGATTTACCGCTATCGTTTTGGGGTTATGCTTTAGAGACGGCTGCATTCATGTTAAATAGGGCACCATCAAAATCCGTTGAGACGACGCCTTATGAACTATGGTTTGGCAAGAAACCAAAGTTGTCGTTTCTTAAACTTTGGGGCTGCGATGCTTATGTGAAAAAGCTTCAACCTGATAAGCTCGAACCCAAATCGGAGAAAGTGTCTTCATAGGATACCCAAAGGAAACTGTTGGGTACACCTTCTATCATAGATCCAAAGGCAAGACATTCGTTGCTAAGAATGGATCCTTTCTAGAGAAGGAGTTTCTCTCGAAGGAAGCGAGTGTGAGGAAAGTAGAACTTGATGAGGTAACTGTACCTGCTCCCTTATTTGAAAGTAGTTCATCATAGAAACTGGATCCTGTGACTCCTACACCAATTAGTGAGGAAGCTAATGATGTTGATCATGAAACTTCAGATCAAGTTACTACCGAACCTCGTAGGTCAACCAGGGTAAGATCCACACCAGAGTGGTACGGTAATCCTATTATAGAGGTCATGTTACTTGACCAAGGCGAACCTACGAACTATGAGGAAGTGATGGTGAGCCCAGATTCCGCAAAATGGCTTGAGGCCATGAAATCTGAGATGGGATCCATGTATGAGAACAAAGTGTGGACTTTGGTTGACTTGCCCGATGATCAGCAAGCCATAGAGAATAAATGGATCTTCAAGAAGAAGACTGACGCTGACGGTAATGTTACTGTCTATAAAGCTCGACTTGTTCCGAAAGGTTTTCGACAAGTTCAAGGGGTTGACTACGATGAGACTTTCTCACCCGTAGCGATGCTTAAGTCTGTCCGAATCATGTTAGCAATTGCCGCATTTTATGATTATGAAATTTGGCAAATGGATGTCAAAACGGTATTCTTGAATGGATTTCTGGAAGAAGAGTTGTATATGATGCAACCAGAAGGTTTTGTCGATCCAAAGGGAGCTAACAAAGTGTGCAAACTCCAGCGATCCATTTATGGACTGGTGCAAGCTTCTCGGAGTTGGAATAAACGTTTTGATAGTGTGATCAAAGCATATGGTTTTATACAGACTTTTGGAGAAGCCTGTATTTACAAGAAAGTGAGTGGGAGCTCTGTAGCATTTCTAATATTATATGTGGATGACATATTGCTGATTGGAAATGATATAGAATTTCTGGATAGCATAAAAGGATACTTGAATAAGAGTTTTTCAATGAAAGACCTCGGTGAAGTTGCTTATATATTGGGCATCAAAATCTATAGAGATAGATCAAGACGCTTAATTGGACTTTCAGAAAGCACATACCTTGATAAAGTTTTGAAGAAGTTCAAAATGGATCAAGCAAAGAAAGGGTTCTTGCATGTGTTACAAGGTGTGAAGTTGAGTCAGACTCAATGCCCGACCACTGCAGAAGATAGAGATAAAATGAAAGATGCTCCCTATGCTTCAGCCATAGGCTCTATCATGTATGCATTGTTGTGTACCAGACCTGATGTATGTCTTGCTATTAGCCTAGCAGGGAGGTACCAAAGTAATCCAGGAGTGGATCACTGGACAGCAGTCAAGAACATCCTGAAATACCTGAAAAGGGCTAAGGATATGTTTCTCATTTATGGAGGTGACAAGGAGCTCGTCGTAAATGGTTACGTTGATGGAAGCTTTGAAACTGATCCGGACGATTCTAAATCGTGAACCGGATACGTGTTTATATTGAACGGTGGAGCTGCCAGTTGGTGCAGTTCTAAACAAAGCGTCGTGGCGAGATCTACGTGTGAAGCGGAGTACATAGCTGCTTCGATGAAGGAGTCTGGATGAAGGAGTTCATATCCGATCTAGGTGTCATAACTAGTGTATCGGGTCCAATGAAAATCTTTTGTGACAATACTGATGCAATTGCCTTCGCAAAGGAATCCAGATTTCACAAGAGAACCAAGCACATCAAGAGATGCTTCAATTCCATCCGGGATCAAGTCCAGGTGGGAGACATAGAGATTTGCAAAATACATACGGATCTGAATGTTGCGGACCCGTTGACTAAGCCTCTTCCACGAGCAAAACATGATCAGCACCAAGACTCCATGGGTGTTAGAATCATTACTGTGTAATCTAGATTGTTGACTCTAGTGCAAGTGGGAGATCAAGGAAATATGCCCTAGAGGCAATAACAAAGTTATTATTTATTTCCTCATATCATGATAAATGTTTATTATTCATGCTAGAATTGTATTAACCGGAAACATAATACATGTATGAATACATAGACAAACATAGTGTCACTAGTATGCCTCTACTTGACTAGCTCGTTAATCGAAGATGGTTGAGTTTCCTAGCCATGGACATGAGTTGTCATTTGATTAACGGGATCACATCATTAGGAGAATGATGTGATTGACTTGACCCATTCCGTTAGCTTAGCAATTGATCGCTTTAGTATGTTGCTATTGCTTTCTTCATGACTTATACATGTTCCTATGAATATGAGATTATGCAACTCCTGCCATCGGAGGAACACTTTGTGTGCTACCAAACGTCACAACGAATCTGGATGATTATAAAGGTGCTCTGGTGTGTCTCCGAAGGTACTTGTTGAGCTGGCGTATTTCGAGATTAAGATTTGTCACTCCGATTGTCAGAGAGGTATCTCTGGGCCCTCTCGGTAATGCACATCACTATAAGCCTTGCAAGCAATGTGAATAATGAGTTAGTGACGGGATGATGCACTACGGAACGAGTAAAGAGACTCGCCGGTAACGAGATTGAACTAGGTATTGAGATACGGACGATCGAATCTCGGGCAAGTAACATACCGATGACAAAGGGAACAACGTATGTTGTTATGCGGTTCGACCGATAAAGATCTTCGTAGAATATGTAGGAGCCAATATGGGCATCCAGGTTCCGCTATTGGTTATTGACCAGAGAAGTGTCTCGGTCATGTCTACATAGTTCTCGAACCCGTAGGGTCCGCACGCTTAACATTCGTTGACGATACAGTATTATATGAGTTATGTATGTTGGTGACCAAATGTTGTTTGGAGTTTCGGATAAGATCACGGACATGACGAGGAACTCCGGAATGGTCCGGAGATAAAGATTGATATATGGGATAATAGTGTTTGGTCTCCGGAAGGGTTCCGGAATTCACCGGAAGGGGTTCCAGATGTTCCCCGAAATGTTTGGGTACGAGAACACATTATTTGGGCCAAAGGGGAAAGCCCACAAGATTTTTGGAAAGCGCAAAAGGAAGTTTTGTGGAGTCCAGGGGCCAGATGCCAGGGTCCCTGGCTTCTGGGTCCAGACGCCAGGAACCCTGGCGTCTGGTCCTAGAGTCCGAGAAGGACTCTTGCCTTTCGGGTGAAACCGACTTTGTGGAGGGTTTTACCCCAAGTTTCGACCCCAAGGCTCAACATATAAATAGAGGAGGAGAGCTAGCACCAAAGATACATCAAGAAACACCAAGCTGTGTGCCGGAAACCCCGTCCCCTCTAGTTTATCCTCCGTCATAGTTTTCGTAGTGCTTAGGCGAAGCCCTGCGGAGATTGTTCTTCACCAACACCGTCACCACGCTGTTGTGCTGTCGGAGCTCATCTACTACTTCGCCCCTCTTGCTGGATCAAGAAGGCAAGGACGTCATCGAGCTGAACGTGTGCTGAACGCGGAGGTGTCGTACGTTCGGTACTTGATCGGGACGGATCGTGAAGGTGTACGACTACATCAACCACGTTGATAAATGCTTCCGCTTACGGTCTACGAGGGTACGTAGACAACACTCTCCTCTCTCGTTGCTATGCATCACCATGATCCTGCGTGTGCGTAGGAACTTTTTTGAAATTACTATGTTCCCCAACAATAATTGGCTTCCTAGGGATGAGATGCTTCGTCCATATGGCAACCGAGTACAGAACCCGCCGTCTTTGGTCTCGGAACTAATTGACCACACGTCTGCAACTTGGAATAGAGCGGTGGTGGAGGCAACTTTCATGCCAATGGACGCCAATTCCTCTCTGCACCCGCAATATTCCTGATTTTTGGAGTTGGCATTATGATAAGCATGGCCTGTTCACTGTGAAATCAGCTTATAACATGCTCGTAGCAATGAAACAGCAAAGAGAAGCATGGTTGGAGGGAACTGCGGGCTCCTCCAGTTCAAATGCAGAGAAGAACAGTTGGAAAAGATTGTGGAAGACGAGTGTTCCGGCCAAGGTGAGGATATTCCTATGGCTGTAAGTGCATCTAGTGCCCCTTAGTGATTTTGGTGTATTGAAGACTTATAGGTTAACAGACTAATGTGTTTATGAGTGTACACAGGTCTATAAGTCTATCAGGAGTTTGATATTTACAGTGAAAGTCGACCCCTAAAAATGAAGTTCTTCGACGGAAAACTTTGGATTTCTGAAGACTTTCTGAAGACTTTGAAAGTAAAGAAATTGGTGTGACCTTGAAGATTTGGTATTCATTTGAGGAACATGAAGCATGAAGACTTTTGTTTTCGTAGTTTCATTTTCTCTTTCTTGAGTCATAGGAAACACTGTACTGTTAAAGGGGGTCAAGGAAATACTAAGGAAACATTTCCATGTGATGCTCAACTCAAAATCCTACACCTACCAATACCTTCGAGTGAAGCCATTGGAAATCTCATACAGTTCAGTCAATTTCTTCAAAGGATGTAGACGAAGTTCTTACAGTCACGAGGAATTTGTTCGGACTGAGGAGTTAGGAATTCGCCAGTGCGGATTGCCTACACAGTGAGGAACATGATAGCCATGAAGAATTTGTACCTCAAATTTCCTACCGTTGCTATGCTACACGCCACCTGTCTCAAAATATCTTATCCACCTAACGGTCATATCATTGAAGGGCATTTATGTCTTATCATGTCGGGCTGCTACGTAGGCTATAAATAGCCGCCCCCTACAACCACTAGCTGGTTGGCTGCTCCGAGAGAAACTGACACTTGTCATTTGAGAGCATCCCATCCTCCGAGGACTTTGAGCGAAAATCATCAAGTGATGAAAAACCCAAACCCAAACACCTACAAACCCAAAGTGATTGAGCATCATCAAGAGATTGATCATGCGTGGATCCGACGCTTGTTACCTTTGAAGACTGTGCTTCTTCCAGACGGTTAGGCGTCATGGTCTAGAGCATCCAGGAGGAAATTGTGGATCGCCGAGTGACCGAGTTTGTGAAGGTTCGGAAGTCACCTGAAGACTTACCATGAGTGATTGGGCAAGGTCGATGTGACCTTAGCTCAAGGGGAATACGGTGAGGACTAAGTGTCCTGGACTGCGTGTTCAGGACTGGTTGTCCGGGACTGTGTGTCCTCAGGTTTAAATACCTAGCCGCCCTAACCAAACGTACAACTCAGATAGCAGTTGGAACTGGTCTACCAAATCATTGTCTTCAACAAGCCAACTGGTCTATTTCCTCAACTCTTTCATTTCCTCATTACTGTGTTGTGTGCTTGTCATATCTGTGTTTGAAGACTTTGACTGAAGACTTTCTCAATTTCCTCAGTTCAATTTCTTCAGTCTGTTTGTCTTCATCCTGTGTTATCCTGTGATTACGCTTTTAGTACTCAGTGCTTGTCTTCATTTCATCATGATGACCATGCTTATGTTCAGTTATGTTTACTTTTGAGTACTTATTCCGCTGCAAGTAGTTCTTTGCTAAGGAATTTCCTCACCCGCAAATTCCTCAGTGAAGAATTCATAAAAATCGCCTATTCACCCCCCCTCTAGTCGATATAACGCACTTTCAGTGGCATCCCTCCAGACACTCGCTACCACTGAACCCTCTGCCAAGCATTGGATGTTTACTTTTATAGAATCTCTGTCGCAGCAGAAATTCACGTTGCTTGCGGTAACTATGTGGGCTATTTGGTCGGCACGGCGGAAGGCAATACATGAAGGTATATTCCAGAGTCCACAATCCACACATGCGTTCGTAAACAGGTACATATCAGATTTGGAAATCGTTGGTACTAGCAATTCGCGTGCTGTCCAGGGACTGTTATCGCATGTGGCGCCTGCTGCTATACCCAAGGCTCCTCCAATGGGCTATGCAAAAATTCATGTGGACGCAGGGGTCAGGTTCGAGCGTGGAGGCTCCGCTGCTGCTATCTGCAGGGATGATCAAGGATTCTATCTTGGAAGCTCGGCACTAGTCACTTATGGTGTATGCGATCCTACTGTTTTGGAGGCGATTGCTTGCCGGGAGGCCTTAGCTTTGGCAGAGGATCTCAACTTGCAACAGTTCATCATTGCCTCAGATTGCAAACAAGTTGTCTCGGACATTTCTAAGGGGACCAGAGGCCGGTACTGTGTTGTGTGCTTGTCATATCTGTGTTTGAAGACTTTGACTGAAGACTTTCTCAATTTCCTCAGTTCAATTTCTTCAGTCTGTTTGTCTTCATCCTGTGTTATCCTATGATTATGCTTTTAGTACTTAGTGCTTGTCTTCATTTCATCATGATGACCATGCTTGTGTACAGTTATGTTTACTTTTGATTACTTATTCCGCTGCAAGTAGTTCTTCGCTAAGGAATTTCCTCACCCGCAAATTCCTCAGTGAGGAATTTATAAAAATTGCCTATTCACCCCCCCCCTCTAGTCGATATAACGCACTTTCAATTGGTATCAGAGCAAGGTACTCCCTTGTTCTGTGTGATTTTGGTTTAACCGCCTGGAGTTTTAGTTAAGTCGACCACAGGAATGAAGACTGTGTCATGCCCCATCTTTGACGGTCGCGAGTATCCCAAGTGGAAGGCCATGATGAAGAAGCGCCTCATGGTGATGAACAGCGAACTGTAGACCGTCACTGAGATTGGTCTTACCGATCTGTGCAAGATGGCGGAAGTTGATGTCATTCGCAAGTACACTCTTCTCAACCTCACGGCGAAGGACGTCATCTGCTCCTGTCTGTCTGAAAATCAGTTCAGGAATGTCATGCATCTCAATCATGTGAAGCTTATCTAGGACCGTCTCTCTGTTGTCTATGGAGGTCATCGAACCCGTCATGATCCTTGGTTTGAGGACTTCAAGGAATCTATCAAAGCGATGACATTCGAACCAGAATCATCATCCTCTTCATCATGCCTCATGGCAAAAAGTACTGAGGTAACTGAATGTTACCTATCCGAGTCTAGTGATGATGAATCTAGTGATGAATTTGGACCCAGCTATGTCAAACTTGCTTCCCTTGCCACTAAACAACAAAGAGCTTTGGAAAAAGTTCAATACATGCTAAATAAGAGTGATGATATGTTGGGTGAAGAAATGGATCAGTCAAAAGCTTTGGCTGAAAGTCTTCAGAGACTTCATACTAAGTATGACACCCTTCAAGATCAACATAACACTCTCTTATCTGATCATGAGAAACTTTCTTATGAACTTCTTCAAAGAAAGAAAGATCTTGAGAAGCTAAGAGTGAGTTATGAAGATCTTCAGAAGGAGCGCGATTCATTACTTGCTCATCAAATCAGCACTTCTCAGGAAGAATTTGTTCCTCCATGTTTGAAATGCATTGAACGTGAATCTGCTAATTCTTCACCTGAATGTTCAAATGCTTCTATTGTTACAAATTCTTCACCTGCCTCTGCTATCACTAATTCCTCATCTGAGGACATTGCTAGTATCACTGACGATGCAGTTTGAAGGAATTGTACATGATGAGCATGTACAAAAGCCTCAAAGGGCATCGACTCTTTGTGATGTGCTTAAAAGAAGATCCTCAACAGGAACCCTAGGAAAGAGGGTATTGCCTTTGAGAGGAAACTCAATGCTTGATGGTACATATTGGAAGCCTTGAGCATTACCCCAAATCCTCATGGGTTCTTTGCAAAGGGACCTCCAGTTGATCCCTCTAATTTATCTGGCTTTACATGTGAATCTTCTCATTCTTCTGATGAGTCATTTGACTCCAACTATAAACTGTTCAAAAATCAGAATGGTGAAGTATTTGCTAGATATGTTGGCACTAACTGTAGGAACGGTTCCCCTATGAAGAAAATCTGGGTCCCCAAAAGGTGCCTTGAAAGTCTTCAGGTGAATGTTCTCATGACACCACCTGTGAAGAATAGGAACCCCAGATCAAATTCTTCATATGGACCAAATTCTTCATATGGATCCAAGTCCTCATACGGATCAAATTCCTCAAAATGATCAAAGTCCTCATATGATTATCATCGTGCTAACAACTCTGTTTCGCAGGAAGAGCTAAGGGCTATGAATATGAGCATTATTCTTCTAATCATTATGTTCATAAGTCCTCGAAGAATTTCTCTGCTTATTCATATGCTTACCCTAACTCCTCTTATGTTAAACAAAATGGATTGGCTTCTCTGTCACCATTCTCATATGGAGCTCGCAGAGTGATGAACTCTTTGCCACCCTTCAGATGTGGGTGGTGAAGAAAAAGAACTAATCTCTTCTGCAGGGTCAGGTCTCCAGACGTGCGTGAACGTCTGAAGAATTTGCTGGAGACCTGAAAACTGCTTGAAAGGACGCAGGCTAATCATGAAGAACTGAACTCTCATTTCTCATGTCCTCATACTGCTATATTTGTCTTACTGCTTGATGAAATTGATCTGATGAATTGATGTCATATTCTTCACTGATGAAGTATATGAGTCCGTAAGCTGCACTAATTCATCTTCAGGATGATCAGCCCAAAGCCACTGAGTGGGTCCTTGATAGTGGATGTACAAATCACATGACTGGTGACAAGAATCTATTGATGGATGCTCCCTTATCACCATCGCATCTGAAGCATATCATCTTCACTGACAAAGGCAAAAGTCAGGTATTGGGTCTAGGTAAGGTTGCGATCACAAAGGATTGACACATGGACAAAGTCATGCTTGTCGAGTCCTTAGGATACAACCTTATGTCTGTCTCAATGCTTTGTGATCTTGATATGGTTGTTGTCTTTGGCAAGTATCGTTGTGTTGTGGTTATGGAAGCTGACAATTCCAAAGGCTTCGAAGGCTTTATGAGAGGAGACTTGTATATTGTTGATTCCTCTACAGGACCGCAACCAGCCGTGTGCCTACTTGCAAAAGCTTCAGAAGGCTGGCTATGGCATCGACGACTTGGTCATGCAGGCATGAGGAATTTGCACACGCTTGCGAAGAAGAAGCATGTCATTGGCATTGAGAATGTCAAATTCCTCAAGGATCACTTATGCGGAGCCTGTGAAGCTGGAAAGATGACCAAGGCTAAGCATCCAGCGAAGACTATCATGACCACCACTCGACCATTTGAATTGCTTCATATGGATCTCTTCGGTCCTAATCATTACTCAGCAGTCACTAATGATGCATCTCTATATGGTCTTGTTATTGTTGATGATTACTCTCATTACACATGGGTACACATTGTTACTTACAAACATGAAGTGCAGGAAGTTTTCAAACGATTTTCCTCGAGGGATTCAACCAACTTTGGTGTGAAGATCAAGCACATCAGAAGTGACAATGGAACTGAGTTCAAGAATTCTGGTCTCGATGACTATCTTGATGAACTTGGTATTACTCATGAGTTATCTGCTCCCTATACTCCTCAGCAAAATGGCGTCGTGGAGCGCAAGAACAGGACTCTTGTTGAGATGGCTCGCACTATGCTTGATGAATAAAAGACACCTCGTCACTTCTGGATTGAGGCAATTTATACTGCATGCCACGTCATCAACAGGGTATATCTTCACAAATTCTTCAAGAAGACTGCCTATGAACTCCTCACTAACAAGAAACCCAATGTGAGTTATTTCAAAGTCTTCGATGCTAAATGTTGGATTAGAGATCCTCATCACAATGCTAAATTTGCACCGAAAGCACATGAAGGTTTTATGCTTGGTTATGGAAAGGACTCGCACACCTACAGAGTCTTCAACAACGTTCTTCACAAGGTTGTTGAAACCGTAGATGTGCGGTTCGATGAAACTAACGGCTCGCAAAGAGAGCACCTACCTTCTGTGATAGATGAACCAGCAGCTGAGGATTCTATCAAGTTCAAGGCTTCTGAGGATGTCATTCCTACCAAGAATCTGTGAAGAATTCATTCCAGAACGTGAAGAACGTCGAGCTGATGCACCTGAGGAAAATGCTGAAGAAAATGGTGCTGAAGAAAATGATGATCAAATTCCTCAACGACAACCAGCTCATCCTCGCGTTGCAAAAGAAGTGCAAGTTGAAAAGATCATCGATGACATTAGAGCACCAGGTCCTCTCACACACTCAAAAGCTTCACATTTATCTAACTTTTGTGGGGACTATGCTTTTGTCTCTATCACAGAGCCCACTAAGGTAGATGAAGCATTTCTGGAGCCTGAATGGATTCAGGCCATGCAAGAAGAATTACATCTATTCGAGCTCAACAACATCTGGGAACCGGTCAAACGTCCAGATCCTCGCAAGCACAATATCATTGGCACAAAGTGGATCTACCGCAACAAGCAAGATGAAAATGGCCTTGTTGTGAGGAATAAGGCACGGCTTGTAGCTCAAGGCTACGCATGAGTTGAAGGAATTGATTTTGATGAAACTTTTGCACCTGTTGCTAGACTTGAGGCTATTCGCATATTACTTGCTTATGCTAACCATCATGATATCACTTTATATCAAATGGATGTGAAAAGTGCATTCCTCAATGGTAGCTTGAGGAAGAAGCATAGGTTGCTCAACCCCCAGGTTTTGAAGATCCAAAGCATCCTGACAAAGTCTTCAGACTGAATAAGGCCTCTATGGACTCAAGCAGGCCCCTCGGGCGTGGTATGATACTTTGAAGGAATTCCTCATGAAGAAAGGCTTCAAACCCAGTTCACTCGACCCTACTCTTTTCACTAAATCTTATGATGGTGAACTGTTTGTGTGCCAAATATATGTTCATGATATTATCTTTGGCTGTACTGACCAATGTTATAGTGATGAATTTTCCTATATGATGAGTGAAGAATATCAAATGTCTATGATGGGAGAGTTGAAATTCTTCTTAGGTCTTCAAATTCATCAAAAGCGCAATGGCATATTCATATCTCAAGAGAAATACCTCAAGGATGTACTGAGGAAATTCGGCATGCAAGATTGCAAAGGCGTCAAAATTCCTATGCCCACAAATGGCCATCTGTGCACTGATGAAAATGGTATTGACTTCTATCATAAGGTATACCGCTCCATGATTGGTTCTTTATTGTACTTATGTGCATCTAGGCGGATATAATGCTTAGTGTTTGCATGTGTGCCCGATTTCAAGCTACACCGAAGGAATCACACCATAAGGCTGTGAAGCATATTCTTCGATATCTAGCTCACACACCAACACTTGGATTGTGGTACCCCAAGGGCTCGGCTTTTGATCTCATTGGATATTCTGACTCTGACTATGCTGGTGATCGTGTGGACCGCAAGTCAACATCTGGTACATGTCATTTCCTCGGACGATCTTTGGTCTGTTGGTCCTCGAAGAAAGCAGAATGCGTATCAACATCTCTCTTTGAAAATTTGAGTACATTGCTGCTGGTTCTTGCTGTGCTCAATTGCTATGGATGAAGCAAACTCTCAAGGACTACGGCGTCAACGTGAAGAATGTGCCTCTCCTCTGTGACAATGAGAGTGCCATCAAGATTGCTCACAACCCAGTTCAGCACTCGAAGACAAAGCACATTCAGATTCGTCATCATTTTCTTCGCGATCATGTGTTGAAGGGCGATATTTCTATTGAGCATGTGAAGACTGAAGACCAGCTAGCCGATATCTTCACAAAGCCCTTGGATGAGGAGAGATTTAGCAAGTTGCGGTGTGAGCTAAATATCTTAGAATCTTCGAATGTTCTTTGAAAAGGACACTCATCCTAACACTCATGCAAAATTGATGACTTAGATGTGCAACATATGAAGAAACGTTTTTCTTCAATAAATGAAGAATAACACTCTAAGTGTGAGGAATTAATGAAGAATTTGATTCTCAGAACCCTACGACAATTGTACGCGGTGTATGAAATGATCATTCTTATACGGTGGGTCATGCCACCACAAAAAGTTGAAAATCTTCAATTTGAGTTCTTCCTCAGTTTTGAAATTCCTTAGTTGTTCAAATTCTTCATCTTTTCAAAATCTTCACAGTTTCCATTGTTGTTCTTCTTTGACTTATGGCTAATTCTTCAAGTTACGTTTTCTGCTAAGTGAATGTGATCGGACCCATCCTCCTCTATGCTAAACTCAACCCAATCTATTCACAAATTCTTCATGTGCGTTCTACTTGAAACTCATTCAAAATCTTCACTGTGCCCTTGTCAGCTGAAGAATTTGCGAACGAAACTTTTAACTTATCTTATCCAAATTTTCTGCTTTGCCGCTCAAACCGTTCTGCGTTCCATGATATACTTATTTATTCACCCACGATCTAACACGATCTCCACTTCTCAGTACATGGGTGACACATGTCATGCGAATGAGAAGGGTCAGGGGCACGTTCGTCCAAAATCTTCGAGCGAACAGTTTTTCACCATGGCTATAAATACCCCATCTCCCCTTCCTCACTTCCTTTACTCCGCTCGACCTCTCTCTCCCGCTCGAGCTTCTCAAACCCTAGCGCCGCCGCTACTCCATCGTCGTCGGTGAGGAAGAGCTTCCTTGCCTCGACCTCGCCGCCGACGATACTCGAGCCGTCATGAAATTTTCACTCCACCGCGCCCCCCTACAACCACTAGCTGGTTGGCTGCTCGAGAGAAACTAACACTTGTCATTTGAGAGCATCCGTCCTCCGAGGACTTTGAGCGAAAATCATCAAGTGAGGAAAACCCAAACCCAAACACCTACAAACCCAAAGTGATTGAGCATCATCAAGAGATTGATCCTGCGTGGATCCGACGCTTGTTACCTTTGAAGACTGTGCTTCTTCCAAACGGTTAGGCGTCATGGTCTAGAGCATCCAAGAGGAAATTGTGGATCGCCGAGTGACCGAGTTTGTGAAGGTTCGGAAGTCACCTGAAGACTTACTATGAGTGATTGGGCGAGGTCTGTGTGACCTTAGCTCAAGGGGAATACGGTGAGGACTAAGTGTCCTGGACTGCGCGTTCAGGATTGGATGTCTGGGACTATGTGTCCTCAGGTTTAAATACCTAGCCGCCCTAACCAGACGTACAACTGAGACAGCAGTTGGAACTGGTCTACCAAATCATTGTCTTCAGCAAGCCAACTGGTCTATTTCCTCAACTCTTTCATTTCCTCATTACTGTGTTGTGTGCTTGTCATATCTGTGTTTGAAGACTTTGACTGAAGACTTTCTCAATTTCCTCAGTTCAATTTCTTGATGCATTTGTCTTCATCCTGTGTTATCCTGTGATTATTCTTTCAGTACTCCGTGCTTGACTTCAGTTCATCATGATGACCATGCTTGTGTTCGGGTATTATTACTTTTGAGTACTTATTCCGCTGCAAGTAGTTCTTCACTAAGGAATTTCCTCACCCGCAAATTCGTCAGTGAAGAATTCATAAAAATCGCCTATTCACCCCCCCTCTAGTCGATATAACGCACTTTCAGTGGTGTCTCTCCAGACACTCGCTACCAACGAATGATGTATGCATGCATCGCCACATGATAGATTCAGCCAGCTGCGGGCTTCGTGGCGCACGTGACTCATGGCAGCACTCTCTCATTGAATGCACCGCATCAAGATGCACTTGGGCTCTCAGTGATAGTGAACTGGTGCAGTACATGACGGAAATTACTGAACCCTCTGCCAAGCATTGGATGTTTACTCTTATAGAATCTCTGTCGCAGTAGAAATTCACGTTGCTTGCGGTAACTATGTGGGCTATTTGGTCGGCACGGCGGAAGGCAATACATGAAGGTACATTCCAGAGTCCACAATCCACACATGCGTTCATAAACAGGTACATATCAGATTTGGAAATCGTTGGTACTAGCAATTCGCGTGCTGTCCAGGGACTGTTATCGCATGTGGCGCCTGCTGCTATACCCAAGGCTCCTCCAATGGGCTATGCAAAAATTCATGTGGACACAGGGGTCAGGTTCGAGCGTGGAGGCTCCGCTGCTGCTATCTACAGGGATGACCAAGGATTCTATCTTGGAAGCTCGGCACTAGTCACTTATGGTGTATGCGATCCTACTGTTTTGGAGGCGATTGCTTGCCGGGAGGCCTTAGCTTTGGCAGAGGATCTCAACTTGCAACAGTTCATCATTGCCTCAGATTGCAAACAAGTTGTCTCGGACATTTCTAAGGGGACCAGAGGCCGGTATGGTGCTATCATTAACGAAATAAATTTCAGTGCTACTATGTTTAACTGTAATTTTGTTTGGGAGGGTCGTGTCGTAAACTATGAGGCACATAGACTAGCTAAATTTGCTCTTTATCAGGGTCCGGGACGCCATGTGTGACTTGGAAATCCCCATGACCCTTCTTGTATCCCACTTCATGTGGATTTTGGTGACGAATAAATTGTTTTTCACCCCTAAAAAAACGCATGCATATCAATTAGCTTCACGCACGCATAGCTCTTCTGCTCCCCAACCATTGCTATTTGGCGCTTGGCAGCTCCATCTCATCCGGCACGACTGATGCCATACTAGCTCGATGCTGACTCTCGAAGAGCTCCACCTATAGACGGCGCGCGCAAACAGGGATAGCGAGAGACAAGGGCGTGCTCGAGCTGTGTCTTCACCACTAATCTGTTGCCACCGATTTTCTTGCCTGCATCTGCATGAATGGCCGGCCGGTCGGCCACTCCTTGTCCAGTTATTTTGGTTCCGTGTATGAGTTTGATTAGCACTCTTATTGACTTGGTCCCATTAAAGGATTTGTCTTGCCGTTGGTGGCACATATTTGTTCATCTAGTTACTTGAATTGGGACTAAAAAAGAGACCGAAAAGCTAATCTGTAGTACCCATGGTGTGGTCTCACTGATGTTCAAAAGCTTAGCCGTAGTAGTTAGTTGTTTTTTGAAGTATGTACTAGTAAGATGCCCGTGCTACGCTACGGAATCACATGAAATGAGGTGGAATCACAAAAGTACAAACCCAAATGTGTATTACTAAAACTTTGGTCGAGAAAAGGTTAGGCTTTAGCCATAGCAAAAAGGTCTTTGTACAATGAGGCTATTAACATCATAAAGTTATGTGGAACCACACACCAGTTGCATTATGATTAGATACATCTTAGTTAACACACGCGCACAACTACTGGCAAACTCAGCATGCCTCGAAGCTGTTACATTTTACTTTAGTCAGAAAACACACCAACTTGAAGCTCAGTTTCTGTACAACAAGGATCAGAAAAGCATTTTCCATCATTGTCCATGACACCATTCACACAATATTAAGCAAAGCAAAGTAACAAGGTGCAAAAGCAACTCAATCTATCTAAAACATTGTCTTATTATTCTAATTCTCCGGTGCTTCATCCTCTCTTGATTCATGGAGATGTTGGTCCATGGAGATCATTATCGATCCTTTACAAAATTATTTGTAAGTATTTAACATACCATATAAAGCAAATAACAATATAACTTCAACCAAATGTTCAATGTCCTTTGCCTGAATTCACTTTGTCTTGCTCCGATATTCAGGTCAAAGTGCACCCAACTAAAGTTCTTAGCATGCATGCCACGATCTAGTTAATTAAAGACAAACCGTCAACCTATTAGCAAAATTTATTTTCGCGTCATTACTGTGTACATAGAATAATGCATGCACTTATGTGCTCTGCAGGTAACATTGTTGCCACGACAATAGCATGCTCCTCGGCGAGTTTTTTCCATGTATTTAGATTATTACTCACCAACTTATCTCATACAACTAACTTGACAATATTATTGCGACAAAAGCATATACAAGAGATGAATTAGCATCAACGGTAATAGTGACCCAGCCTCATATTTGCTCCTGTATTGGTTAAGCAGATTCATGTGGAATTTAAAACAGAGACCATCCGCCTAAATACTGGCAGTGAAGTTGCAGCTTTGAACTATATGTATCGTAGCATAGACTCGATTGCTTTGTGAGTTAAGGCCATGCTTATGCTTGATTAGTAAACTATACAATGAAAAGGGCTAAACTGAATGGTGTTAAGTTTGAAATAAGCAACTCTTATACACATGATCAGTTGTGAACATTGCAATGTAGACCATGATGAGCTAATGTTTGCAAGCTGGAATAAATGCTACTAGTTCACAAAATTTTGGAGCCCACCCTGTAGATAACACGGTAACCTGAGGATACTATTACTCATCCATGAGATTTGACATAGTCAACCATGTCAAGCATACAAGCTTCCTCTGAAGATACTGTCCAGATTTGAAGTTTTGTTATCCAAACTTTCTCTACATGCAACTTATGGTGTTTCCCTGAGTCTAGCCCATGTAGCAATGAACAATAATTAACAATTGCAGATGAGAACCTAATGATCTATTCTGATCCAAATTCTGATCATAGGCAAGAAAAATTATACAAGTACATGTACCAAATATGTAGAGATCCATGCTGTTGTTCGACATGTAGACATAGACGGGTATCCACTTGTCGCCTTCATCGTAGTAAGCAAGGAGGTGAACAAGGTTGCCATACCTGACCTGGCCATCACCTCCACTTCTCTTGCCAAATCACTTTTGTATTTCCTTGTGAGAGCAAATGTAACATCCCAAATTTTCAATTTAGAATGTTATACATAGAGCATCATTGCATAACATATTTTTGTTGCATTTTGGCCTGATCCTAGAAATTCTACACAACTCAAGGACCCACGGAGAGAGTTGGGGATTTCGTTATTTTCATATTTGAGTTTTCTCAAATTTTGAAAATAGGATCATTTGATTTTAATTATTTTATCTTCAATTATTTCTACTATCAAACTATGAGAGAGGGAATAAAATGACTTTCCGAAAATAAAGAAATAATGAACATTTAATAAAAAAATCAAATAAGATTTTATTTCGGAGTTTTTCGCCATTTTATTTGAATTTAGGAAAAATGTGCGTTTTTCAAAACTACATTTAGGCCCCAAATAAATGTTCATCTAGTCCGGCTTGATTTTAGAAGCCGGGGAAAATTTATTTCAGGATTTTTGGAGTCCGTTTAGTATTTATTTTTTTTTGTTTCTTCTTGAGAATTATTTAAAAAGCTGACCGACCTTGGGCCGTGCGGCGGGACTCCGCTCGGGGGCACTAAATAGCGCGCCCGGCGCCCGCCCACCCGAGCCGCCCGCCCACCCGCCAAACCCTAGCCCGCCTCGCCGACGCCAGATCTGCCGCCACCGCCGCCGCCCGCCACTTGTTGCCGCCGAGGTTCGCCGCCGCCTCGAATTTCGTGCCGCCGGTTTTTTTTAAAAAAAACTGGGCAGTTTTTCTTCGGTTTAGTTTCGGTTTTTTTAGTTTCGGTTTTCTTTCGGTTCGGTTAAATAGCGAATGTTCGTTCGATCGTTTTTAAGGAACGCGTTCGTCAGATTATTTTAGTTAACGAACGTCCGTTCGTTAACCTGTTCGTCGTTTTTCTTTTTCTCGGATTTAATCCGCGATTTTTCTGATCGCGATTCCTGATCCGATTTTCGTTTTAGTATAGCTTTTCGCTCGTTTGTCGGAATCAGGCGATTCAAGCGCTGGAGTTTAAATCTCGAAACCCTCTTTCCGAATAACCAACTTAAACAAGTTTTTGCTTCTGTAAAATTTGACTTAGATCCAGATTAGTAAAACGAAGTTGTTTTCTTTCGCCGTTTGACTTTCGTTGCTTCATTTGATTTGTTTCTTTTTGAAAACCGGAGTTCTTAAGTTGAACTATCTGGTTAAATATATTTGAGTTTTGCCTGTGCATTAGATGAATACTTATTGTATGCTTGTTTGTTTGTCTGCGATAGAATACCCGGAGTGCGCAGCCTGTTACTTCGAGTCTCTAGGTTTCGCGGATCATCAGCAAGGCAAGTAACACTTTGATCATATACTTTTCTACTACCCAGTTTTTATGCATTAGATCTATCCTCAAACACTGCATGATTAGGATCTAACTAATTGTGGGATGGGGAGTAGATGAGGTAGTACCTATTACCTGATTTATATTCAAACCTTTGGGAGTTACTTCTACGTTTGCTTATTATGCCATGTTATGCTAGTAGACGTGGATTGGGTGAGTGTATCCATGACAGATGTGAGATTGTTAATTAATGGTTTATTTAAGGTGGCAACTTAAACACACATCTGGGTGGATTGAGGCACCTGGTTTCTATCAGAATTGCTGTATTTCTTGGACCGCCACCTGTGCTCAAAAGGATCATGAGATTATTCATACTAGAAACTTCCGTGTGCAGCCACATGCTACTATGGGCTCTAGCATAGTTGACTAAGTTGTGCGAACTCTTACGGGTAGACTAGCTGATGTAGGGGTTGTAGGTTGGTACGGTCTACCCTCATGTAAGGTGCTAGCGCTTCTGAAAGACTATGTCTCGGTCATCCGTTTCTCAAACACCATGAAATGCGAGAAATCAAACGGAGGAGATCGAGTCTTGTGGGGAAAAGTGCACAAACCTCTGCAGAGTGTAACAAACTAATCATGGTTAGCCGTGTCCCCGGTTATGGACATCTTGAGTATCTACTACTTGGATTATCATGTTGATCTCATCACGTTACTTAATATAATTTGTTTGGGTTTAATGAGTACTTTTAATTGGGATTGAGGATGATGTCAACCATTCTCAATGTTTAACAACCACCATGATAGTTAAATAAATTTATTCCTTTGCAGTAGGGAAAAATTGGCTTTACGCAAAAACTGTAACCATAGAGCTTTCCACCAGCCATATATGCATGTAGTATAGGCTTATTCTTCCATTTTTCTCTATGTGTTACATTGCCAAGATATTCCATGTGTCAATTGACCGTTTTGGGCTGCAACGCTTTCATGTTGCAGACTTTTCGCATTTACGCAGTAAGGTGCTTAGGTCGTGGTTCTATACTCAGTGATGCCGTTGGAGTTGATGGACTCGCTTATTCTTCCAAGCCTTCCGCTGTTATCGTTATTAGATGGCCTTAAGCCATATTTATTTTGTTAAGTTCTCTCTTGAGACATTCGATATAATAAGTGTGTGATTGCTACTCTGTTATAAATCCTTCGAGTACTGTGTGGTGTCAGCATTACTAATCCAGGGATGACACTTGAGCACAGAGATCAGACTGTTTGAGGTCTGGTCGCTACAAAGATGGTATCAGAGCACACGCTGACTGTAGGACACGACCATTAAGCTAACGCCCTAGATCACTACTCTCTTCTCATTTCTGACTCCTCATCTTTTCTACTCTTTTAGGATGACGGAAGAGAGGATCAAGTTCACCCAGCCGGATGAAGATACACCCTTTGGATGACACCTGAAGGAAGTCACTAAGTACCTGAACATCGGAATACCAAGCTTCACCGGGACCTACAATTCCACTTTACCCGAAGAAGAGCGCTGGAAGATTCAAGCTCAAGTTCCCGGAAGGACGTTTGCGCCTATTACGGAGCCCATAGAGTGTGTTTTCAATGCACCAACCTGGAGTCTGGGAAAGAGCATGGCAGCTCACATAACCATGGGATGCATTGGAGAAGTTTACAAAGAAGACCACAAGGATACTATCTACCAGATTTGCGGGCGCCGAGATGAACAATGGGAGATAATTGGCACTAAGAAGGATCGATCCATTGCAGCTTTCATCCAGGAGTTAAATCAGCACATTCGGCCTTGAGGAGAGAACGGATGTCTTGCAGACATGATGGAGTTGAAGACAACAAAAGCCAAGATTATCAAACTAGAAGGAGAACTAAAGGCCACTCGCAAGGACTACATGGAGGAGATTGTAGCTCTAGTGAGACAAAACGGCGATCTTAAGGAGAAGATTGAAGAACTCATGGGAAATCCAGCACCCGAAGGAGAAGATGAAGATTGCATCTGTCCAGAGAACTACATCATCATCGACAACACCGATTCCGATCCTAGTGATGATGATTTCGAAGATGAAGCTGGAGCAGATATCATGGAGTCTTCATCGGAGCAGTTTTTCTAGTTCACCACCATAACAGTAGTAGATTTCCCCCATTAAAATTAGTTTTAGTCCCAGCACGTTGTAACGATAGATAGACCGTTGTATGCCCTTGTTTGAATTGATTGGAGTGATATTGTGTGTTTTGTCTCATGTGCATATGGGTAGTGTTTTCCCCCTAGACCTCATTCTATTCTTAACTCTCGTCCTTTCTATAAACCCTCAGATGCCTCCGAGACGCGACCCCGGATTTGTTTTCCCGCCAGAGATCACTCAGTTGATTCAAGAATGTAATGCCTTGATTCAAACGTTGGTACAGAACCAAGGCAACAACAACAACAACAATCCACCGCCACCACCACCTGTTGACCATTTGACCCGTTTCTTAAGGCTGAATCCGCCGGTGTTTTCCAGTAGCACCGACCCGATTGTTGCAGATGATTGGCTCCGCAAAGTAGGGAGGGAGTTGACCAACGCAGGATGTACAGATGGGGAAAAGGTGAAATTTGCCGCACATCAGCTTGAAGGACCCGCAGCAAAGCATGGTGGGAGAATTTTACAACCACTTACCTCAGAGACACTTTCACATGGGATCAGTTTCAAAGAAGCTTTCCGTCGCCCATGTCTCAGCAGGAGCTATGGCCATGAAGAAGCGTGAGTTTCGCAACTTGCGCCAAGGAGGACGGACAGTTGGCCAGTATGTGGATGATTTTAGTAAGCTAGCACGTTATGCCCTAGATGACGTTGCTACGGACGCAGCTAAGCAGGAGAACTTTCTAGAAGGACTGAATGATGAGTTGAGCATGCAGTTGATGGTAGCCACCTTCAATAACTATCAGGAGTTAGTAGATCGTGCTCTTATGATTGAAGGGAAGCAGCAGCAGATTGACAATCGCAAGAGAAAGTATGGACAGGGGAAGTATAACTCGGAGCTTCAGCAGAAGCTTCGCTTTACCCGAAGCCGGAGGACAATTTCAGCATACTCACGGAGGAGGTAGCTCAGATAACCATAATGGCACCAAGAATGGAAACGGGAATGGAGGAAGCAATGGACAAAACCGCACCAACCCGTCAACACCATCCAAGGTAGACCTGAGCCATATCATCTGTTTTAAGTGCCGTAAGACTGGGCATTATGCAAATGATTGTCCAGAAGGCCAAAATGGTAACGGCGATGGAAGCTCAGGAAAGAAGCCGAACCCTTTCAACAGGGGACAAGTAAACCACGTAACCGTGGAAGAGGTTGAAGCTCAGCCAGACGCAGTAATAGGTAAGTTTTTGGTTAAGACATTTGCTACAATTGTTCTTTTTGATACTGGTGCATCGCATTCATACATATCAAGGGGATTTGTGGATAAGTATAAATTACCAACCCAAGCCCTTAGGTCACCCATGCTAGTAATCTCACCCGGAGCAGAATATATGGCAAGTATATGGTGCGATCGATTGCCATTAAGGATTGGAAACTATGTATTTCCCTCGGACCTAATAGTTTTGGAATCCCAAGGATTGGATGTGATATTAGGAATGGATTGGTTATCGAAGTATGGAGGGAACATAGATTGCGCCAGTAAGTCGATTTTGCTTACCACCCCAGAAGGAAGGAGAATCAAGTTTGTATCACGGCATGAGCCGAGGAGAGCGCATGTAAATTCTTTAACAGGAGTTGTGCAGGAGGAAGTACCGGTGGTAAGGGATTACCGGACGTGTTTAGGAAGAGTTGCCAGCATGCCACGGACAGAGACATTGAATTTCTGATTGAACTCTTGCCGAACCGGGCCGATATCTAAGAGACCGTATAGGATGCCAGCCCAAGATTTGGAGGAAATTAAGAAGCAGATTAAGGAGTTACTGGATAAAGGTTTTATTCGCCCAAGTTCTTCGCCTTGGGGATCACCAGTACTTCTAGTGGAGAAGAAGGATGGATCTTTAAGAATGGTTGTTGATTATCAAGGATTGAATGAAGTAACCATTAAGAACAAATACCCGTTGCCGATGATCAATGACTTATTTGACCAATTGAAAGGAGCTAAGGTATTTTCCAAGATTGATTTGCGATCAGGATACCATCAGTTGAAGATTCGGGAGCAGGATATACCCAAGACGGCTTTTACCACCTGGTACGGGCTGTATGAGTATACCGTTATGTCATTTGGACTCACTAACGCCCCAGCCTATTTTATGAACATGATGAACAAGGTGTTTATGGAGTTTTTGGATAAGTTCGTCGTGGTATTCATTGATGATATTTTGGTCTACTCAAAGAATGAAGAAGAACATAAGGAGCATTAGCGTTTGGTACTCGAGAAGCTCAGAGAACATCAGTTGTATGCCAAGTTCAGCAAGTGTGAGTTTTGGTTGAAGGAAGTTGGATTTCTCGGACATGTTATATCCGGAGAAGGTATAGCAGTAGACCCCACTAAAGTTGCCACGGTGACAAACTGGGAAGCGCCAACAACAGTTGGAGAGATCCGGAGTTTCCTTGGACTCGCAGGATACTACCGGAGATTCATTGAGAATTTCTCGAGGATTGCGAAGCCTATGACAAAATTATTGAAGAAGGATACCAAGTTTATTTGGACTGAGGAGTGTGAGGCTAGTTTCCAAGAGCTGAAGAAGCGTTTGGTTACCTCACGGTATTAATCCTGCCAGACCAAAGCAAGGATTACGAAGTTTATTGCGACGCTTCACGTCGAGGACTTGGAGCAGTGCTTATGCAGGAGGGAAGAGTTGTTTCGTGTGCTTCACGACAGCTGAAACCTCACGAATTGAACTATGCCACGCATGATTTGGAGTTAGCAGCCGTAGTGCATGCATTGAAAACATGGAGACATTTCCTCATTGGAAATCATTGTGAGGTGTATATGGATCACAAGAGTTTGAAGTACATCTTCACGCAGAAGGAGTTAAAATCTCAGGCAGAGAAGATGGTTGGAGCTCATCAAGGATTATGATATGAGATTGCATTACCACCGGAAAGGCTAACGTGGTAGCGAGACGCGTTGAGCCGTAAGAGTCATGTTAACATCCTAATGACCGGAGGTTTACCAAAAGAATTAGCCGAGGAATTTCGGGAGCTATGTTTGGAAATAGTTCCGCGAGGCTATGTAGCAGCGTTGGAGATTCAATCTACCTTGATGGACAAAATCAGAGAAGCTCAAAGGACAGATAAGGAAGTTACTTCTATTAAGGAGAAGATGAGCAAGGGAAAAGCAAAGGGATTTCGTGAGGATGAGCACGATACCTTATGGTTTGAGGACCGCGTTTACGTACCAAGTGATCCAGAGATTCGGAAGTTGATTTTGCAAGAGGCACATGATTCGCCGTATTCGATCCACCCCGTAAATACCAAGATGTATTTGAATTTAAAGGATACTTTCTGGTGGACCGGAATGAAGAAAGATATCGCAGAGTATGTAGCAGTTTGTGATGTGTGTCAGAAGGTGAAAGCAGAACATCAGAAGCCAGCAGGATTGTTATTCTGACCATTGCCTATACCCGAATGGAAATGGGATAAACTAGGTATAGATTTCATCACGGGATTGCCGGGACCCGTTCAGGCTATGACTCGATTTGGGTTGTAGTCGATCGTTTGTGAAGGTAGCTCATTTCATTCGATAAAGACTACCTCTGAAGTGCCAAATTGGCTAAGATATACATAACAAGAATTGTATGCTTGCATGGAGTTCCGAGGAGTATCGTATCAGATAGAGGAACCCAATTCACCTCAAAGTTCTGGAAGCAGTTGCACAAAACTTTGGGAACCAGACTGGAGTTTAGCACAACTTTTCATCCACAGACAGATGGACAAACAGAGAGAGTCAACCAGATCTTAGAGGATATGCTGAGAGCATGTGCGTTGGATTATGGATCAAGTTGGGATGACAACTTGCCCTATGCGGAGTTTTCTTATAACAACAGCTACCAAACCAGTTTGAAGATGGCACCTTTCGAAGCCTTGTACGGAAGGAGGTGCAGAACCCCGCTACTGTGGGATGAAGTTGGAGACCGCCAGTTGTTTGGACCGGATTTGATTAAGGAGTCTGAGTAGAAAGTAAAGTTGATTCGTGATAGGCTCAAGGTAGCCCAGTCAAGATAGAAGAGCTATGCAGATTCAAAACGCAAGGAGATAGAATATGAAGCCGGAGACAGAGTTTATCTTCGAGTATCTCCGCTTCGAGGAGTTAAGCGTTTTGGTGTTAAAGGAAAATTAGCGCCACGTTTTGTGGGACCATACAAAGTTTTGGAGCGCATGGGAGAAGTTGCGTACAAGTTGGAACTACCCGAAGGATTGTCAGGTGTTCATGATGTGTTTCATGTTTCTAAGTTGAAGAAGTGTCACGCAGAGATGGCGGATATACCACTGAGAGATATTGTGCCACTAGAGGCGATTCAGTTGAATAACGATTTGACCTATGAGGAGAAACCAGTCAGGATTCTTGAGTTTGCCAGCCGAGTCACCCGCAGCAAGGTCATTAAGTTTTGCAAAGTTCGATTGGAGCCACCACACCGAGGATGAAGCCACACAGGAGCGAGAGGAAGATCTGCTTAAGGGACCAGCCTCACCTATTTTCTAGTTAACCCGAATCTCGAGGGCTAGATTCATCTTAAGAGGTAGGTTTGTAACATCCCAAATTTTCAATTTGGAATGTTATACATAGAGCATCATTGCATAACATATTTTTGTTGCATTTTTGCTCGATCCTAGAAATTCTACACAACTGAAGGACCCACGGAGAGAGTTGGGGATTTCGTTATTTTCATATTTGAGTTTTCTCAAATTTTGAAAATAGGATCATTTGATTTTAATTATTTTATCTTTAATTATTTCTACTATCAAAATATGAGAGCGGGAATAAAATGACTTTCCCAAAATAAACAAATAATGAAGATTTAATAAAAAAATCAAATAAGATTTTATTTCGGAGTTTTTCGCCATTTTATTTGAATTTAGGAAAAATGTGCGTTTTTCAAAACTGCATTTAGGCCCCAAATAAATGTTCATCTAGTCCAGCTTGATTTTAGAAGCCGGGGAAAATTAATTTTGGGATTTTTGGAGTCCGTTTAGTATTTCTTTTTATTTTTTTCTTTTGCGCGGAATTATTTAAAAAAACGCGCACCGACCTTGGGCCGTGCCCGAGCAGGACTCCGCTCAAGGGGGCACTTTAAATAGCGTCGCCCCGGCGCCCCCCAGCCCACCCGAGCCGCCCCCGGCCCACCCCGCCAAACCCTAGCCCCGCGTCGCCGCCCGCTCGATCCGCCGTCAGTGTCGCCGCCGCCGTCGCCGTCGCCGAGCCGGGATTCGCCGCCGTTGCCGACTCGCCGGACCCCGCCGCCGAGCTTCGCCACCGCCTCAAATTTCGTGCCACTGGTTTTTTTAAAACCGGGCAGTTTTTCTTCGGTTTAGTTTTAGTTTTTTTTAGTTTCGGTTTTCTTTTGGTTCGGTTAAATAGCGAACGTTCGTTCATTCGTTCATTTTTAACGAACGCGTTCGTCAGATTAGTTTAGTTAACGAACGTTCATTCGTTAACCTGTTCGCCGTTTTTCTTTTTCTCGGATTTAATCCGTGATTTTTCTGATCGTGATTCCTGATCCGATTTTCGTTTTAGTATAGCTTTTCGCTCGTTTGTCGGAATCAGGCGATTCAAGCGCCTGGAGTTTCATCTCGAAACCCTCTTTCCGAATAACCAACTTAAACAAGTTTTTGCTTCTGTTAAATTTGACTTAGATCCAGATTAGTGAAACGAAGCTGTTTTCTTTCGCCGTTTGACTTTCGTTGCTTCGTTTGATTTGTTTCTTTTTGCAAACCGGGGTTCTTAAGTTGAACTATCTGGTTAGATCTATTTGAATTTTACCTGTGCATTAGATGAATACTTATTGTATGCTTGTTTGTTTGTCTGCGATAGAATATCCTGAGTGTGCAGCCTGTTACTTCGAGTCTCTAGGTTTCGCGGATCATCAGCAAGGCAAGTAACACTTTGATCATATACTTTTCTACTACCCAGTTTTTATGCATTAGATCTATCCTCAAACACTGCATGATTAGGATCTAATTAAATTTTGGGATGGGGAGTACATGAGGTAGTACCTATTACCTGATTTATATTCAAACCTTTGGGAGTTACTTCTACGTTTGCTTATTATGCCATGCTATGCTAGTAGACGTGGATTGGGTGAGTGTATCCATGACAAATGTGAGATTGTTAATTAATGGTTTATTTAAGGTGGCAACTTAAACACACATCTGGGTGGATTGAGGCACCTGATTTCTATCAGGATTTGCGTGTATTTCTTCGGACCGCCACCCAGGCTCAAAGGGATCATGAGATTATTCATACTAGAAACTTCCGTGTGCAGCCACATGCTACTATGGGCTCTAGCATAGTTGACTAAGTTGTGCGGACTCTTACGGGTAGACTAGCTGATGTAGGGGTTGTAGGTTGGTACGGTCTACCCACATGTAAGGTGCTAGCACTTCTGAAAGACTATGTCTCGGTCATCCGTTTCTCAAACACCATGAAGTGCGAGAAATCAAACGGAGGAGATAGAGTCTTGTGGGGAAAAGTGCACAAACCTCTGCAGAGTGTAACAAACTAATCATGGTTAGCCGTGTCCCCGGTTATGGACATCTTGAGTATCTACTACTTGGATTATCATGTTGATCTCATCACGTTACTTAATATAATTTGTTTGGGTTTAATGAGTACTTTTAATTGGGATTGAGGATGATGTCAACCATTCTCAATGTTTAACAACCACCATGATAGTTAAATAAATTTATTCCTTTGCAGTAGGGAAAAATTGGCTTTACGCAAAAACTGTAACCATAGAGCTTTCCACCAGCCATATATGCATGTAGTATAGGCTTATTCTTCCATTTTTCTCTATGTGTTACATTGCCAGTATATTCCATGTGCTGATCCGTTTTCGGGCTGCAACGTTTCATGTTGCAGACTGTTAGAACGACAGTAAGGTGCTTAGGTCGTGGTTCTATACTTTCGATGATGCCGTTGGAGTTGATGGACTCGCTTATTCTTCCAAGCCTTCATTGTTATCGTTATTAGATGGCCTTAAGCCATATTTATTTTATTAAGTTCTCTCTTGAAACATTCGATGTAATAAGTGTGTGATTGCTACTCTGTTATAAATCCTTCGAGTATTGTGTGGTGTCAGCATTACTGATCCAGGGATGACACTTGAGCACAGAGATCAGACTGTTTGAGGTCTGGTCGCTACAGCAAACTTCCAAAGTCTCTCAAGTAATCGTTCTCATGTAATTGTCCCAAGTGATTATAAAATTATCAAGCTATTGATTAGCCTATATCTCTTAAAAAACTGATTGAACTACTGCACACCTGAAGTTGATCAAAGAAAAAAGTCACATATGCAATATTGGGGGATGAAATATATGTAGGCGCACCTCTCGGCGGACTGAATTGCAGCGGAGAAGCGTGGCAGCAACCACAGCGATAGCGTGTGGCAATCATCATTGAGGAAAACTCATACGCACGAGATGATGTTGTCTTTGGTGATTTATTTGCCTCCGTGACGTTTCACCGAAGCCAAGAATTGAAGCAGGCGGACTTCGTCGCAGTAACATGTTACAGTTCAGAGCTTGCGGTGCTCGTCGGAATAAACATGGGATAGTCCCCGCCTACAGCGGCTAAATTTCGTGTTTTGACCCTTCTGGCATACAAATTCAGGATCTGACCCCGGTTTGAAATTTTTTCGGGATTTGAACCTTTTTCTTACCGCCAGGGTCTCTGGCGGTTGGATTCTGACCTACCGCCAGCGCCACAGCGGTAGGGTACTTATCCACGTCAGTCTGACCAAACGGCTGCCGTTTCGTGTCGTCGACCCTACCGCCAGGAGACTTGGCGGTAGGTTGTGCGATCCTACCGCCAATGTCCATGGCGGTAAGTGTCGAACCGTTATAACCCGCTGAGGGCGGCTCGTGGGGCCCATCCACGAACCCAGCCCCATCTTCTTCTCCCCGCCGCCGCAAGAAACGAGAGGGAAGGCCTCTCTCATCCCCTTCACTCCCCATCCGATCTTCTTCGTTTGTGAGCGGTTTTTCGGATCGAGATGGCTCAAAGCGAGAAAAGTAAGCTCTCTCAATTCCTCCAATTCGTTTTAGTTAAGAAGTCATCGATTCGACGCATTATTAGGCACAAGATGAACCCTATTTCATCTAGTAGATTTTGATTTTTGTTGTTTTTAGGTTTGTTTAATTAGGAGTAATATGATGTTTGATGTAGTTGAATATGATTTATGTGGTGATGTGGTTGAAGTTGACTATGATAGAGCCTATTTTATATAGTTGATGAACCCTAGTTCATGATAATTTTTTTTTTGAATTATTTATTGATGTTTGGTGTGGTTAAATATGTTTGAATATGATTGATGAGTTGATGTGGTGATGTGGTTGAATATGTTGAATTTGTTAACTAGTTTGAGGATAGAACCTATTTGGCATAAGATAAGGTGATGAGGTGATGTGGTTTGAAGATGAATATGTTGGTAATTTTTATATATGTTTTTACAATTGTTGAAATTGATTGGTTAATGTTCATATTCATAATAGGATAGAATAACTAGTTTGAAGATGAACCGCAGATCATATTCATAATTTTTTACATTTGTTGAATATGATATGATTGATGTTTAGTTGAGCGGTTTAACATGATATGATTATATGTTCATAACAAAGTGTTCATGTTTCAGAGGCCCCCATTGGTCGTGGTCGGCACTAATTACACTATGCTTGACCCGGCATTCGATAATGGTCATCGCGCCTGTTACATCGAGAACGGAGTGGTAAATAGCACTGATCAATGTGTTGCATCACAATTTTGCCTTTTCAAAAGTTTTTTCTAACTATTTTCGTGTGCACATTGACAGATGCTTCCGCCCTTACGTATGAGGGGTCACACCAAGGTCAAAGAGATGAACTACGACAACCGCTACGAGCCATATTACAGGAGAGTCGGGCTCTTGGGTTTCGTGCTCCAGTTCAAGCGTATGCCGCCAGCGCTTGTCCACACGGCTCTCACAGCATTGGTGGACCGTTGGCGGCCCGAGACGCACTCTTTCCATCTCCCATGTGGTGAGATGACGGTGACGCTCGAGGACTTCGCCATGATCACGGCCCTACCGATCAAGGGCCATGCTCTCATTGGGCGCGTGGATAGGAAGAACTGGCCGGACAGGGTTACCGCCCTCATCGGCGACTGCCCTCCCATCAAGAGTAACCGAACATCCGGTGTAGCACTGGCATGGCTCCTAGACCACCGGGCTGAATGCCCGCAAGATGCGGATCCGAGGACCGTGGAGCAGTATGCAAGGGCCTACATGTGGTTTGTTCTCACAGAGGTGGTCTTTCCTCGCTTTCGGGGACAACGCCCTATGGATGTACTGGACTTCTGGCCGGCGGGATGCGAGTGGTGGGGTCTCTTGGCCTCGCGATACCTCTACCGCTTCGGTAAGGCGTCATACATCTCACCTATGTGTGTGGTTCTTTAAATTGCTTTAAATTGTGTCATCCGATCATCACTTGTTGTTTGCAGCTGGATGACGCTTAATGCAGAGGACCGAAAACATCTGGTATGTGTGGGTGTGTGCAGGCCCTCTCGATTTGGAGTTGGGAGCGGCTGCGGTTGGTCGCATACGAAACCGCCACAGACAGAGTGGACGGAGTATGGCGAGGATGGCGACAGTTCTTGATACCCTATCGTCGCCTATTCTTGGGACAAGGTTAAGGTCTTCTCGGGCAAGGGAAGTGCGATGTACAAGGCCTTCACCAACGAGCTGGACAACCTGACATCTTTTCAGGTATACCAATGAGCAAGATAGTTTTAAATGTTTATACTTTCACGGTTGCTAAACAATCTTTGTATAGGTTAGCGGTGGCCGTACCATGATAGAGATTGGGGGTTCGAGCTGAGCGAGATGTGCGGCGGGACCGCCTTCTCTTCCGGTGCATTGTCCCATTGATATGCGTGTACGCGTCGAATGGCACCTACCACAGCAGCGTGGCGACACAATTTGGTGTATTGCAACACACACCACCGGCAAGGCCCGACGACACCGTGATTCTGACCTTCACAAGTATGTGCTGCCATCTCTTTACCGTAATTTCTTTAAGTTCGATGTTCTTATGGTCTTTTGTGTTTTTTGCTTGTTATGTCCCTATGCACGGGAAGAGCAGGCAGTATTCTCGATCGATATTGGATCGGGTGACGAGCAAAAGTCTTTTGTGACAATGTGGGGCGAGAGGGCGTTCCGCAAAGATGAGGAGAGGTCGGGCATTTGCTGGAATGTGTATGAGAGGCACATGAATTGGTATGACGATGGAATCAAGTTTAAATGCGCATCGGCGCCACGATGGATGGAAGCGGACATGGCATCACTTCAGGAGGAGGACTCTGAGGATGAAGCATATAAGAGAAACCTGAGAGATATGCAAGGTGATTTCAGGGAGTATGCGCCCCTTATGAACAGAGTGGTAAGTTTTGTTGAAATGCATTCAAGCTAATGATGATGACATGGTCATTCTCGCTAACTTTTTAATGATCCTTGGATTCCTAGGCCGCAAAGCTAAACAGAAACATTTTTGACGGCTCGAATGCGCTAAGTTCTGACCCCGGAACCGTGGAGGGTGAAAACAAAATTTGAGGGAAGCGGCGAAAGTAACTTTAAGCCTCATAGCATTCTATTGGAGCGAGCATAAATTTGATCAATGCCACATGTTCTTACTTATTTGCAACCCTAAACCTGATCCAAGTCATACTCTACTATATTTGTTATTGCAGAAGATCATTAACCGTTGCCACAAGCTAGCGGGCATGCTTGGGTGCTGTTGCTTGGTTGACGTGCATGTTCCTCCTCTGGTGGGTCGACACGTGCCCTAGCTTCATCAAGCCACACCGGAGGAGGTTCCTCGAGCCATGTCGCCTCGTCGTCTCGCCTTGTTAACGAGACCGAGGAAGAAGAGGAAGTGGACGAGGAGGAAGAGGAAGAAGATGGAGAAGAGGAAGGAGGTGACGACGGAGAAGGTGATGAGGAGGAGTACGGCGGCGATGATGGACCTCAACCGACTCAGCCAACCCAGCGAAGAGGGTATCTCATCCGCACCAGGATGTTACGAGCCCACCACCATTTCAGAACCCGGTTCCTCATCGTCGCTCGAAGAAGCCGGACGAGGGCCGCTCGAAGACAAACGAGGAGCGTGCCGCCAAGAGGGGGAGGGGAGGAACTAGTGATGTTGAACTTGTTAAGTTAAAGTTGTTGTCTTATGTTGAATTACTCGGTGTCTTGTTATTGCTACCTATGTTAGTAATTGAACCTATATTGATATGTTGAACTTAATGGATACATCATTTTTACTATCTATAAGTGTGAGGTTATCATAATTTCATATGCAAACACTTTTTGCTGTTGTGCTTATCTATCTGTGATATTGATGTCATATTGAATTTGAAAAGAAGCAAGCAACTGAACTTGGAAAAATAAAACACAGGACCCTACCGCCACGGCCTCTGGCGGTAGGGTCGCACAGACTACCGCCAACCCCACAGCGGTAGGGGTGAACTCTACCGCCAGTGGCACTTTGGTATTTAAATCACGAGAAAGTTTGGGAGGCAAAACCGAGCCGCACCCTACCGCCGAGGATCTTTGGCGGTAGGTTTAGACAACCTACCATTAAGGTACACGGCGGTGAGGTACTTATCCACGTCGGCTTGGGCAAACGGCCGGCCCCTCCGTCAAGCATCCTACCGCCAGAGGCTCTGGCGGTAGGCTGTAACTCACCGCCTATACCCCTGGCGCTAGCAAAAGGGTCAGCTTGAAAATTTTTCAAACTAAGGTCAGATCTCGAATAGGTTTCAGAAAAGGGTCAAAACACGAAATTTAGCCGCCTACAGTGGATGCCGCTGTTGTGCCTGAAAGTGCAATGGACCCGGCCGGCAAAAGGGCGGATGCTGAGGTACACATCATCACTGACATTGGGCACGCCGCGGCCTGGAGCGCCCACAGCTCAACATGCTTGACAGCGGCAGCCTGGACCTCCTCGCCAGCTTTGCTTCGTCCGGAGCACATGCCTGGATGGCACTACCATCTTTCCAACGGGATTATCCACCTCTCTTTCTCCACGGCCTGCACGACAATATCTCTAGAAAGAGAGATATCGGGGCAAGCTCAAAGCGAGACCCCATTTATTCAGACCCTAACTACAACTACGGTATGCGGGGCCTTCGCGCAACTTAATTCCGCCAATCGCGAAGAAGAAGAGTGGAGGGCCGGCGTCTTTGGAAGTTGGGAGGGTTACTTTCTGAGGAAAAGTACCACACAATTTTGAAAGCAGCAGCACACAACAAAGAGCTTCAGAGAGTAGGCGGGAAGATTCAGAAAGTCTTCTTCCACTAGTAGTAATTTCACGGGCTGGCACCACATCAACAAGAGACAACTAGTAATTGCGTCGTACATCTAGGTTTCCTCGTACCTTACAGGGCCTGCTAGCCCCTGAGCGAACGAGGGCGCGGAGGAAGAATGCACCCATGTAGGAGGGCGTCGGCTGTGGCTAGTGTTGGGCACTTGAATCCCACGTGGTAGCGGAGCCGGTTTAAGGAACCAGGACCGCCGGCCGCGTGAACTC
This sequence comes from Aegilops bicornis, assembly GCA_021605145.1. Classification (NCBI taxonomy): domain Eukaryota; kingdom Viridiplantae; phylum Streptophyta; class Magnoliopsida; order Poales; family Poaceae; genus Aegilops; species Aegilops bicornis. The sequence continues at coordinate 496,336,448 of CM038673.1, forward strand.
GCCGGAGGCGGACGAGGACCAAAAGGTGCCACGCCGACGGTGATGTTGCATGTGGAACCGGCCTTTCCATCTGTGTGAGGCATCTCACCGGCCATGGCATGCCAGGAGGCGGGGATTCGCTCAGGGCCAGGGGATTGAGAGATGGGGGTAGGACTAGGATGCGGGGTGTCTGGTGTCTCTAGAAGACTCGTTTGTTTTGCTAGAGAACGAGAAACCTCCAGAGGTACTCCTATTACTTTGTGTTTTCGATGCCGTCATCATAATTATGTCTGATGCGGAGGGTGTTTCTGCAAAACTGCAAGTAAGTGGCGGGGGACGACCAGTCTCATTCTCAGCCTTAGATTTCAGATCGGACGATGCAAATGACACAACGGCAGACACACCATCATCACCAACTCACATTTTTATAGGAGTAGAGATGTATGCACTTTGCAACCAATATACTAGGTAATATGAATAGAATTTCTTTTGAAGGCTGCAAGTTCTAGTTTATTGCAGTGGTTAAAAAAAATTGGCCCCCACATAAATAAAGTTTAACAAGACAAAAGGAACAAAATGTAGTAGTTTTGCATTGTCATTCGTCATCTACCAGACTTAAGTTTGACATGACCAAAAGCACATAATGTAAAATGATGTTTTACATCAATAAAAGCTCAGGCTTAGCACTGATGCTGCACATCACCATTGATCATAAGGTCATAAACTTAACAAGACTACCCCTCTTTCCTGTTAGAAGCCACTCGACCCTCCCATCACCATAAGCTGGAACTTGTGATGAAGATGTGTTTGGCTGAGAGTTTGAAGTCCTTGGTGCCCTAAATGGCCTTGGTATTGATGATGCCCTTGGAGCCCTTGGAGCTGGCAGCGAACTTTGTGTTGGCTAGGATATGCCTGGCTGTGAACTTGATGTTGTCTGAGAGCATGGCCCTTCTTGATGAGATGTTTTATTGCCTTTTTTGCTTGATTTCCTGATTGTTTTTGCTGGTTTGTCCTACATAACAACAACAGCAGTGCAATAGTACTTTGAGTGAAATATTTTCATAGTGCAAGATGCTTTCCTGAGCACAACATACTAAAATTGTACTTTGAGTGGAATCTAGGATTATAAAATTGTACATACAAAATTACCTGAGCCATGCTTGCAGCTTGTGTTCTTTCTCTGCTTCTCTTTGCTGCCTTTACATAGCTATTGTCTTGGGTTTTTTGAAAATGCTTCCTCTTATTGTGTTGTGTGCTGCCACATACTGAACAAGTCATCTTAACTCCTTTCCTTGAAATTTTGTTGCTTTTGGGCTTCTCTTGCTCCTCTCTAGTTCTTTACATCTTCTTCCTCCCAGGCTTGTTATTAACCTAACGGGAGGGTGCGGTCTAGGGTTTGTAGATCTGAGGCCAGCTCTTTTTGCCCTCTCTTGGTTGTAACACATGGTCATAAATCTTGTTGTATGTGTTGATGGAGTAACAAGGTGCAATGAAGTCATCAATGCTCGAGACCACATGTGTATACTACACTGATTGCATGACAACAGGCGATCCAGAGAGAGCTCCCAATATCTGCAAGAGCAAGTCCACTTTTCCGAGTTAGCTGTAAACCTTACATACTCACCCTCCTGCACTTCAAATCCTCCCTGCCATTCCATAGCACATTGCATCTTCCTGATCTCTTTATGTTGAGCTGCAACTTTTTAAAAATATTAGGGCATATTGAACCACTCCACTTTTCAGGCTTTGCCCTTTTTTCTTGAATTCTAGCCATGACTTTCTTTCTTATGATCTCATGACTAGTAATCATAGGATAGAACCTTGCTCTCATGATGGAGTTGTTGAAGGACTCACACATATTGTTTTCCACAGAATCACAATATGAGCCAAGTTTGAAAAAAGCTCTGCTCCAATGTTCAGGATTGGTTTTCATAATGTCTTTTGCCCCCTCTACAGTTTTTTGAGCTAGCTTGGCTCTATGATAGTTGAATCCTGTTCTGTCTGAAGCTTTTGCACATGCCCAGAAAATTTTACGATATATCTTCTCCCTATGTTGCTTTCTCCGGTTTGCATAGATGTGTCTAGCACACATTCTATGCTCCGCTTGTGGACAAATTTCATTTCTTGCTCGATGAGCCCCTTAGCTGGTCGAAATGAAAACCCAACCATCACCATGATTATTTATCTGAATGTCCTTCTGCAGAAATGACAAAAACCAGTACCAAGCTGTCATAACTCTCGACTTCAACGTTAGCCCATGCAATTGGGTACATCTGGTTGTTTGAATCTCTCCCAATTGCACGGAGAATCTGTCCATGCCTTTGCACCCTTCAGGAAACAACCATCTAAACCAACAACCCTTCTACACCCAGCCATAAAACCTTTCTTGCAGCCATCTAGACAGAAATACACCCTCTCAAAAACATTCATGTCATGCACATCTGGGTCTAATGTCACTGCAACGGTACTCCCAGGATTGCTCCTAAGTAACTCAAGGTGGTAGTCAAATACTCTCGAGTACTCACCATTAGTTGAATCTATGAGCTTTTCCATGACAAGCTTCTTTGCCCTCTTGCATTTCGATATGGTCACATCTGCTAGCATATCTTCTAGTACAGCTTCCTGCATTTTCTCCACCCTCCATGTTGGATTGTCTCTAATCTGCCTGAAGTATTTCCTAGCAATCATAGTACTAGTCACCAGCTTATTGTCTCTCCTAGGCACACAAGTGTGGACATTATTGTACATGTGAACTATCAACCAGTCAGATTTGCTATTTATTGACCCATAGATGTTCCATTTGCAACCAACCCAGCTACACTTGGCACTTACTCTATTCTTCTCGTCCTTAAGAAATATCAAATGATGAAAATTCTTCAGTCCATATTTAACTAGTGCATTTTTGAATTCTCTGCTGTCAGTAAAAGCCATGACAAGTTCAAACTGGGGTGATTCTGAAGTATCATCATACACCTTATGGTTGGTCTTTCTCCTTCTGACTGCATGCATTAACCTCTCCATCACTAGACTCATCATAAGAAAGATCATCATCACTTTCAAAATATGGAGTGTCATCTGCATCATCATCTAGCTTACATGTTTCTGGTACAATGAACTCCTCAAGAACATTGCAAGCTTTTGCTTCTTCCTCCCCTAGCATTTTCTTTCTCTTTTTCTCCTTGAATTCTTTAGCATATTTTTGGTACTCAATGATTTCTTCATCTCCAGCAGAACTATTGCTCTCAGCAGGAGGCACAACATAGTCACTGTCACTATCACTGTCAGAGTCACCTGAAATATGCAGCTCCTTGGTTGCAACCCCTTTTCCTCTATCAGACACTAAACGAAAGAAGTCCACATACCCCTCTGAACTGTCAGATTTCAAGAAGATCACCCCCCCCCCCCAACTGCAAAACCGGATTCTTAATCCCCTAGACTAACATAAACCAGACAAATCACCCCCTGAGGCCGTTTTGGTGGGTTTGTGAGGCCGGTTTTGCCCAAGTGGCGGGGGTGGTTGAGCATTTTAATCCAATGGGATGCCACGTCGGCAATAGTTGGGTGGTGACGGTCTAGTACACCCCCTTGCCCAGCGTCGACCGCTCCGCTTCACCTTTTCATCTCCCGCTCCCCTCTCTTCTCTCGGCGACCACGGGCGGTGATTTGGGCGACCTGGCAAGTAGCGGCGATCGTCGGCATGTACTGAACAACTCGACTGGCGGCTATGATCAGGTCAGTGCGCCCTAATATTTCTCTGCAAATTTTGCCTTCCTATCCACATTAGGGTTGTCAGTTAGGGGTTTCAGGGGATTTGATTTGGGGCTAGGGTTTTGTTCATGTTTTTCACAGAGTGGTGGAAGCATATTAGATGTCGTTTTAGGGTGCCTTCTGTAGATGAAATCGATGTGCATATGCTTAGTATATGAATAGATGATGTATGGTTTTTTTCATCTGAAAAAAATACAGTTTTTTGAGAAAAGTTCAGAAGTTCAGTTAATTCAGTTGTTTATTGTCTGAATTTTTTGTTTAGGAAATGGATCCACTAGACTATCTTTCGGTCAGATTTTCAGCAAGTGATTGGGAGTTTGAATGTGCAAATGAGTTTCAAGCAGAGCATCTGAGATGATATGCGAGAGAAAGGGCATGGGCATGCAGGGCATGTAGAGGAGGTGCAGGCAGAGGAAAGAAATGCAGCGAGTGATCAATGCAGGACCAAATTGCCCGTGTTCAGAACTGCAAGTTTAGTGTCTAAAGAAGTCCACATAACCCCCTAAACTGTCAGATTTCGAGCAGATCACCGCCCCCCCAACCGCAAAACCAGATTCTTAATCCCCTAGACTAACATATACCGGACAAATCACCCCCTGAGGCCATTTTGGTGGGTTTGTGAGGCCGGTTTTGCCCAAGTGGCGGGGTTTCACAGATAGGATTGGTGAGCCACCTACTTGGCGGGAATCGGCTATGTGGGTTCTGTTTTCTTGTGGGAATCATCTCCAGTCCCCATTCCCTCCTCTTCTATTCTCTTCTCATATGTAGATGGATTTTGTATGAATTTTTAAGATCTGAAAATATGTCTGAAACTGAAAACAAAAGCTCTGAATATATGTGAGTTTCATGAAAAGCAACGGCTGAAATTCAAACAACAATATCACTCTGAAAACAAAGTCGACTTCATGTAAATGAACAACACGATCTGAGGATATGCACTCTAAATGAACAACACAGTAACAAACACAACAATATGCACCAGAATTTGACCATAGAATTTGGCAATTTCATTCATCATCCAATGAGAATAAAGTTTAACAAGACAAAAGGAACAAAATGTAGTAGTTTTGCCTTGTCATTCGTCATCTAGCAGACTTAAGTTTGACATGACCAAAAGCACATAATGTAAAATGATGTTTTACATCAATAAAAGCTCAGGCTTAGCAGCGATGCTGCACATCACCATTGATCATAAGGTCATAAACTTAACAAGACTATCCCCTCTTTCCTGTTAGAAGCCACTCGAACCTCCCATCACCATAAGCTGGAACTTGTGATGAAGATGTGTATGGCTGAGAGTTTGAAGCCCTTGGTGCCCTAAATGGCCTTGGTATTATTGATGCCCTTGGAGCCCTTGGAGCTGGCTGCGAACTTTGTGTTGGCTGGGATTTTCCTGGCTGTGAACTTGATGTTGTCTGAGAGCATGGCCCTTCTTGATGAGATGTTTTATTGCCTTTTTTTCTTGATTTCCTGATTGTTTTTGCTGGTTTGTCCTACATAACAACAACATCAGTGCAATAGTATTTTGAGTGAAATATTTCCATAGTGCAAGATGCTTTCCTGAGCACAACATACTAAAATTGTACTTTGAGTGGAATCTAGGATTATAAAATTGTACATACAAAATTACCTGAGCCATGCTTGCAGCTTGTGTTCTTTCTCTGCTTCTCTTTGCTGCCTTTACATAGCTATTGTCTTGGGCTTTTTCTGAATGCTTCCTCTTATTGTGTTGTGTGCTGCCACATACTGAACAAGTCATCTTAACTCCTTTCCTTGAAATTTTGTTGCTTTTGGGCTTCTCTTGCTCCTCTCTAGTTCTTTCTGTCTTCTTCCTCCCGGGCTTGTTATTAACCCTAACGGGAGGGTCTGGTCTAGGGTTTGTAGATACAGGCCAGCTCTCTTTGCCCTCTCTTGGTTGTAACACATGGTCATAAATCTTGTTGTATGTGTTGATGGAGTAACAAGGTGCAATGAAGTCATCAATGCTCAGACCACATGTGTATACTGCACTTGATTGCATGACAACAGGGCAGTCCAGAGAGCTCCCAATATCTGCAAGAGCAAGTCCACTTTTCCAGGTTAACTGTAAACCTTCTATACTCACCCTCCTGCACTTCAAATCCTTCCTTGCCATTCCATAGCACATTGCATCTTCCTGATCTCTTTATGTTGAGCTGCAACTTTTAAAAAAATATTAGGGCATATTGAACCACTCCACTTTTCAGGCTTTGCCCTATTTTCTTGAATTCTAGCCATGACTTTCTTTCTTATGATCTCATGACTAGTAATCACATGATAAAACCTTGCTCTCATGATGGAGTTGTTGAAGGACTCACACATATTGTTTTCCACAGAATCACAATATGAGCCAAGTTTGAAAAAAGCGCTGCTCCAATGTTCAGGATTGGTTTTCATAATTTCTTTTGCCCCCTCTACAGTTTTTTGAGCTAGCTTGGCTCTATGATAGTTGAATCCTGTTACATGCGAAGCTTTTGCACATGCCGGAAAATTTTACGATATATCTTCTCCCTATGTTGCTTTCTCCGGTTTGCATAGATGTGTCCGGCACACATTCTATGCTCGCTTGTGGACAAATTTCATTTACTGCTCTGATGAGCCCCTTCTGCTGGTCAGAAATGAAAACCCAACCATCACCATGATTATTTATCTGAATGTCCTTCTGCAGAAATGACAAAAACCAGTACCAACTGTCAGAACTCTCGACTTCAACAATAGCCCATGCAATTGGGTACATATGGTTGTTTGAATCTCTCCCAATTGCACAGAGAATCTGTCCATGCACTGCACCCTTCAGGAAACAACCATCTAAACCAACAACCCTTCTACACCCAGCCATAAAACCTTTCTTGCAGCCATCTAGAGCAGACATACATCCTCTCAAAAACATTCACATCACGCACATCCGGGTCTAATGTCCTTTGCGGTACTCCCAGGATTGCTCCTAAGTAACTCAAGGTGGTAGTCAAATACTCTCGAGTACTCACCATTAGTTGAATCTATGAGCTTTTCCATGACAAGCTTCTTTGCCCTCTTGCATTTCGATATGGTCACATCTGCTAGCATATCTTCTAGTACTGACTTCTGCATTTTCTCCACCCTCCATGTTGGATTGTCTCTAATCTGCCTGAAGTATTTCCTAGCAATCACAGTACTAGTCACCAGCTTATTGTCTCTCCTAGGTGAAAGGACAGGCGGTGCCCCCATGTGTGGTTTTGGTAATTGATGACATTCTCTATGGACTAATGGTTGCATTGAGTTATATTTGAAGGATTTGTCCATAGGCATTTCTTGAAGTCCATGTGTTGGTTTCAAGGAGTTTATGTGTTGCCCAAGGTGCTATTAAGGAATTATCCAAAGATTGGTCTTGTGAGTGTTGAGCTTATTGCAAGCATGTCTTGAAGAAGAATATTGTGTGATCATTCATGTTTACCTTCAAGACATCATCCAAACGAAGAGAGTTGGAAAGATACAAGGTTGATCAAGACTAAGTCAAGAGTGAATCAAGTTGATCAACTCACAAAGCGTAGAAGATGTACCGAGAGGGATCAAGTGATCCCATGGTATGGTAAGCATTATCCATTGCACTTTGTGTACTAACCCATGGTCTATGTGAGAGTCTATGTGGGGTTAGATGCGTGTCCATGGGCTTGCGTCAAAGAGGAAGATATCATACAACCCATGGAAAGGATGACATCAAGTGGTGATCGTCATCAAGATTGCCGTGTGCAAGTTCAAGTGGAGCATCACGAAGAGATCAAGTGCTTGAAGCTTTCCATCCATTGTGGTGTCAATGGACTTGTGAAGATGTGTCAAGAGTGGCTCACCCATAGTGGAGTATGGAGAAGCAATCATCTAGTCTCCATCGACCCAACGCATTCAAGAAAGGTGGTCCATCTTGAGGAGGACAAGATCGTCATCATCTAGCTCAAGTGGATCATGTGCAAGGCAAAGGTTTGCCCTTGATAGGTTTTCTATTTTACGGTCTCATGGTGGTAGTTGGGAGACCGGGTTATAGGATCGATAGCAGTACTATCAAGGGGGCTCTCAAGTGAGTAACTTTGATCGTATCGTTAAATCGGGAGCTCAAACTATTGCATCCTTGCATCATGTTTCTAGGTTCTTGTTTGGTTCTCTTTGTGAGTCTTAGAGCTTATGGTCATCTTTATGACAAGCTTGAGTTCATCGAAAACGGAGTTTGCATGCGTCTTCTATGATGTTTTCGGTGTTGGAGGTTTTACCGGTCTTTTCCGAGGAAGGGTTCTCACCATTTTCTTTTGGGCCTTTTCTCATTTGCTTATTATTGGTATTTCTCTCAAGATTGTGTTAGCCCTTGTCTCTAGCTTTCCAACAAACTTGGTTTCACGAATTCGAGTCCGAATGCAGAAGTTATGGTAGTTTTGGTGTTACGAAAGGCTGCGGCGGTACTACCGCGGGTAGGAGCGGAAGTAATTTTTACTACCGCCCTTGGGAGCGGTACTACCGCTTGGAGTAGTACTACATGGCTACTTAGTGGCTACTTCCGCTCGGGACCAAAAACTTCGTCACAAGTCCAGCGGTGGTAGGCACGGATGTAATTTTTAGTACCGCTCATAAGCGGTAGTACCGCTACCCTTAGCGATGAGTACCGCTACACCTAGCAGTAGTACCGTGATGTCGAGCGGTACTACCGCTCCGAGCGGGCTGTGAGCATAACGGTTGGATTTTTCCCCACCTTTAAAAGGGGGTCTTCTTCCCCATTGAACCCTAACCTTTTGAGCTCGTGTTCTTCCCCATTGTTGACCTTCTTCGAGCTTGCTATCTCTCAATCCCTCCAATGATTCTTGCTAGTTCTTGAGGGAAAAGAGAGAGGAGATCTAGATCCACGTTTCCTCCAATCACTTTCTCCTCTTAGTGAGGGGAACCCCTTGGATCTAGATCTTGGAGTTCTTCGTGTTCTTCTTTCGTTCTTCCTCTCATTTTCCTCCCTAGCATTAGTTGCTTTGGTGGGATTTGGGAGAGAAGGACTTGGGCACTCCATGTGCCCTTGCCATTGCATTTGGTGCATAGGTTTGAGTTCTCCACGGTGATTCGTGGAAGTTACACGTTGATAAGCTTATTACTCTTGGGTGCTTGGCGCCCTTGAGCTTGTTCCTCTTGGGTGCTTGGGCGCCCTAGACGGTTAGTGGTGTTGAGCTCAATCATTGTGGTGCAAAGCTCGGGCAAGCGTCGGGGTCTCCAATTAGGTTGTGGAGATCGCCCGAGCAATTTGATGGTACCGTGACCGCCCCAAGGGTTGCCAAAGTGTCTGGGTTCGGTGACCGCCCCAAGGGTTGCCATTTATGCAGGTTCGGTGACCACCCTCAAGGGTCCCTTAGTGGAATCACGGCATCTTGCATTGTGCGAGGGCGTGAGGAGATTCTGATGGCCCTAGTGGCTTCTTGGGGAGCATTGTGCCTCCACACCGCTCCAAACGGAGATTAGCATCCGCAAGGGTGTGAACTTCGGGATACATCGTCGTCTCCGCGTGCCTCGGTTATCTCTTTCCCGAGCCCTTTACTTATACACTTTACTTTGTGATAGCCATATTGTTTCTTGTCATATATCTTGCTATCACATAGTTGTTTATATTGCTTAGTATAAGTTGTTGGTGCACATAGGTGAGCCTAGTTGTTGTAGGTTTTGTGCTTGACAAATTAACCGCTAGGTTTATTCCGCATTTGTTCAAGCCTAAACCGTAATTATTTTAAATCGCCTATTCACCCCTCTAGGCGACATCCTCGATCTTTCAATTGGTATCGAGCCTCGTCTCTCTTTGTTGGGCTTAACCGCCTAGAGAGTAAAGATGTCGACTAGGGGATTAGGATTCTCGACACTCTTAGTTTCGATGGCACAAATTTTGATGTTTGGGTAATTCGCATGCTTAATCTCTTTAGGGTCATGGACCCAAATTTGGGCGAATTGTAGATATGGGTTTTTCTCCTCCAAAGGATCCCCAAAGATTATCTTTAGAGGATGAGAAAAACTCTTATCTCAATGCTCAAGCTTCTAATGTGCTTTTCGATGCTTTGAGCAATGTAGTTATATTTCAACTCATGTCGTTAGGGATGCTCATGAGTTGTGGATGAAGCTTCAAGATAAATATGTTGTGTCCAAGATTTGTAGGGATGATTGTTCTCCCTCCACCTCCGCCGTATAGTCTTCTCAACTTCTTCTACTTCACCTACATGTGGTTTGCCACAAGGTAATGATATGGTGAGTAGTGTCGGTCATTGCAATGATGATAGTGTGCTTTTTGTGGATGATTCATCATCACTATATTATTGCAATGCTCCGTCTTTCGGCCTTAGCACTTCGAGCACTCCAAATGTTTCACTTGCTTGTGTTGATCGTCCTTGCAGATCATGTAGAAATTTCTTGACTAAATCTCATGATGATATGCTTGCTATATCTTGTTGCCATGATAAAAATGCATGTATTTCCTCGAGTTGTTGTGCTAACAATGTAGATGAAATCCAACACTCCATGGAACAAGATGTGGTCTTGAATGGTGCTTCAAGGGATCCTATATCATCATCTACTGCATTTTGCCTTATGGCCAAGGCTTCAAAGGTATCTCCACTTTGAATCCCAATATATCTTGTGATGATGTTGATGATGGCAAGAGTGATGATGATGTTGATTATGATGAAGAGAGTGATGATGTTGCCTCCTTAAAAATTAAGGGGGAAATGATTTTTAAAGCTCTTCTTAAGAATAAAATTGCTCGTTCCAACTTCATGGAAATCATGTCTATTGCTATTGAGGGCAAGAAATATATTGATGAGTTGGAATCTCTTCTTGAGGATCATGAGTTCACCATTGACAAAATGGAAGGTCATGAGCGTGATTACGCTAATGAGATTGCGGACCTCTCTCAAGCTTTTGAACTTGAATAAACCACCAAGGAATCTCTTGAGGAGACTTTTGCTCTAGAATTGTCTAGAGTGAGGGAATCTCGTGATAGAGCTCTTGAGGTGGCCAATGATTTTGAAACTAAAAATGAGGAGCTTGAAGTTGTGCATGCTAAACTCCTTGAGGACTTTGAGCACCTCGAAAATGGCTCAAGGGTCATTAAGAGTGAGCTCATCAAAATCACCGAGTCTCATGCTCAACTTAAAGCTTCATATTCAAAAGAGCTTGCCAAGTTGTCTTCTCCTCTTGTTGCTGATGATGATGCTTGTGCTACTAACTCTATCTCTTGTGAAGCATCCATTTTGAAGGAGAATGTTGAGCTACGGGCTCAACTTGAGTTGCTATCTAGCAATTATGGAAAATTGGAAGAAAGCCATGAAAAGCTCTCAAGCTCTCATGACGATCTTCTAGTATCCCATAATTTGCTAAAGATAGCTCATGAGGCCATGCTTGCTAAGGTAACATCTAGTGAGCCTCATGTGGATACTAGCACTACTTCTAGTCAAAATGCTACATTGATATGTGCTAGTCCTTGTAATTCATCTACTCACAATGTTGGTACATCTTGTGATGAATTGCTTTCCTTGCCTTGTTGCTTTGACAATGAAGCTTATACTTCCTCTAGTACTTGTATTGAGACTAACCATGTAGAGGAAATCAAAGAGCTCAAGGCCCAAGTCACTTCTTTGAAGAAAGACTTGGAAAAGAGTCATGAAGGGAAATCCACACTCAACAATATCTTGAGTGTGCAAAAATCCCCCAATGACAAAGGTGGACTTGGATTCAACTCCAATAAGAAGAAGAATAAGTCCAAGAGCAACAAGAAGAAGGGCCAAAAACAAGTCAAGAATTCGGCCAAGATTATTTTCTTCAAGTGCAAAATTGAAGGGCATCATGTTAGATCTTGCCCATTGAAGAAGAAGGCCGTTAGTGTCAAGCAACAAGGGAAGAGGGCACAAGTTCAATCTCATGCTCAACCTCAAGTTGAAGAAAGGCCACTTCCCAAGAAGACTCAAGTTAATGCCTCTCTTGTTGAGAAATACATAACTTTTGGAGGAACACCTTTTATATTGGTCTTCTTAGCGTTTCACCCATTTTGGCAATCGATGCCAATGGGGGAGAAGTTTCAGAGAGTTTTGTGGAGAAGTCTTCAGAGTTTTCTCCTTGCTTTGGTTTTGTTCCTAAGCATTTGCATCTCATACGCATGCATTATTGGTTGTTGCATTGCATGGTGATGCATAATTCCTTATATAAACTCTCTTGAAAGTGATTGTCATCAATTACCAAAATGGGGGAGATTGAAAGGACATGCGGTGCCCCCATGTGTGGTTTTGGTAATTGATGACATTCTCTATGGACTAATGGTTGCATTGAGTTATATTTGAAGGATTTGTCCATAGGCATTTCTTGAAGTCCATGTGTTGGTTTCAAGGAGTTTATGTGTTGACCAAGGTGCTATTAAGGAATTATCCAAAGATTGGTCATGTGAGTGTTGAGCTTATTGCAAGCATGTCTTGAAGAAGAATATTGTGTGATCATTCATGTTTACCTTCAAGACATCATCCAACCGAAGAGAGTTGGAAAGATACAAGGTTGATCAAGACTAAGTCAAGAGTGAATCAAGTTGATCAACTCACAAAGCGTAGAAGATGTACCGAGAGGGATCAAGTGATCCCATGGTATGGTAAGCATTATCCATTGCACTTTGTGTACTAACCCATGGTCTATGTGAGAGTCTATGTGGGGTTAGATGCGTGTCCATGGGCTTGCGTCAAAGAGGAAGATATCATACAACCCATGGAAAGGATGACATCAAGTGGTGATCGTCATCAAGATTGCCGTGTGCAAGTTCAAGTGGAGCATCACGAAGAGATCAAGTGCTTGAAGCTTGCCATCCATTGTGGTGTCAATGGACTTGTGAAGATGTGTCAAGAGTGGCTCACCCATAGTGGAGTATGGGGGAGCAATCATCTAGTCTCCATCGACCCAACGCATTCAAGAAAGGTGGTCCATCTTGAGGAGGACAAGATCGTCATCATCTAGCTCAAGTGGATCATGTGCAAGGCAAAGGTTTGCCCTTGATAGGTTTTCTATTTTACCGGTCTCATGGTGGTAGTTGGGAGACCGGGTTATAGGATCGATAGCCGTACTATCAAGGGGGCTCTCAAGTGAGTAGCTTGATCGTATCGCTCGTCGGGAGCTCAAACCATTGCATCCTTGCATCATGTTTCTTGGTTCTTGTTTGGTTCTCTTTGTGAGTCTTAGAGCTTATGGTCATCTTTATGACAAGCTTGAGTTCATTGAAAACGGAGTTTGCATGCGTCTTCTATGATGTTTTCGGTGTTGGAGGTTTTACCGGTCTTTTCCGAGGAAGGGTTCTCACCATTTTCTTTTGGGCCTTTTCTCATTTGCTTATTATTGGTATTTCTCTCAAGATTGTGTTATCCCTTGTCTCTAGCTTTCCAACAAACTTGGTTTCATCGAATTCGGAGTCCGAATGCAGAAGTTATGGTAGTTTTGGTGTTCTGAAAAGGCTGCGGTACTACCATGGGTAGGAGCGAAGTAATTTTTACTACCGCCCTTGGGAGCGGTACTACCGCTTGGAGCAGTACTACATGGCTACTTAGTGGCTACTTCCGCTCGGGACCAAAAACTTCGTCACACAAGTCCAGCGGTGGTAGGCACGGATGTAATTTTTAGTACCGCTTCAAGCAGTAGTACCGCTACCCTTAGCGATAGTACCGCTACACCTAGCAGTAATCTGCGTGATGTCGAAGCGGTACTACCGCTCAGCGGGCTGTGAGCATAACGGTTGGATTTTTCCCCACCTTTAAAGGGGTCTTCTTCCCCATTGAACCCTAACCTTTTGAGCTCGTGTTCTTCCCCATTGTTGACCTTCTTGAGCTTGCTATCTCTCAATCCCTCCAATGATTCTTGCTAGTTCTTGAGGGAAAAGAGAGGAGATCTAGATCCACGTTTCCTCCAATCACTTTCTCCTCTTAGTGAGGGAACCCCTTGGATCTAGATCTTGGAGTTCTCCGTGTTCTTCTTCGTTCTTCCTCTCATTTTCCTCCCTAGCATTAGTTGCTTTGGTGGGATTTGGGAGAGAAGGACTTGGGCACTCCGTGTGCCCTTGCCATTGCATTTGGTGCATCGGTTTGAGTTCTCCATGGTGATTCGTGGAAGTTACAAGTTGAGAAGCTTATTACTCTTGGGTGCTTGGCGCCCTTGAGCTTGTTCCTCTTGGGTGCTTGGGCGCCCTAGGCAGTTGGTGGTGTTCAGAGCTCAATCATTGTGGTGCAAAGCTCCGGAAAGCGTCGGGGTCTCCAATTAGGTTGTGGAGATCGCCCGAGCAATTTGACGGGTACCGTGACCGCCCCAAGGGTTGCCAAAGTGTACGGGTTCGGTGACCGCCCCCAAGGGTTGCCATTTGTACGGGTTCGGTGACCGCCCTCAAGGGTCCCTTAGTGGAATCACGGCATCTTGCATTGTGCGAGGGCGTGAGGAGATTACGGTGGCCCTAGTGGCTTCTTGGGAAGCATTGTGCCTCCACACCGCTCCAAACGGAGATTAGCATCCGCAAGGGTGTGAACTTCGGGATACATCGTCGTCTCCGCGTGCCTCGGTTATCTCTTTCCCGAGCCCTTTACTTATACACTTTACTTTGTGATAGCCATATTGTTTCTTGTCATATATCTTGCTATCACATAGTTGTTTATATTGCTTAGTATAAGTTGTTGGTGCACATAGGTGAGCCTAGTTGTTGTAGGTTTTGTGCTTGACAAATTAACCGCTAGGTTTATTCCGCATTTGTTCAAGCCTAAACCGTAATTATTTTAAATCGCCTATTCACCCCCCCCCCCCTCTAGGAGACATCCTCGATCTTTCACTAGGCACACAAGTGTGGACATTATTGTACATGTGAACTATCAACCAGTCAGATTTGCTATTTATTGACCCATAGATGTTCCATTTGCAACCAACCCAGCTACACTTGGCACTTACTCTATTCTTCTCGTCCTTAAGAAATATCAAATGATGAAAATTCTTCAGTCCATATTTAACTAGTGCATTTTTGAATTCTCTGCTGTCAAGAAAAGCCATGCCAAGTTCAAGCTGGGGTGCTTCTGAAGTATCATCATACACCTTATGGTTGGTCTTTCTCCTTCTGACTGCATTAACCTCTCCATCACTAGCCTCATCATAATAAAGATCATCATCACTTCCAAAATATGGAGTGTCATCTGCATCATCATCTAGCTTACATGTTTCTGGTACAATGAACTCCTCAGGAACATTGCAATCTTTTGCTTCTTCCTCCCCTAGCATTTTCTTTCTCTTTTTCTCCTTGAATTCTTTAGCATATTTTCGGTACTCAATGATTTCTTCATCTTCCGCAGAACTATTGCTCTCAGTAGGAGGCACAACATAGTCACTGTCACTATCACTGTCAGAGTCACCTGAAATATGCAGCTCCTCGGTTGCAACCCCTTTTCCTCTATCAGACACTAAACGAAAGAAGTCCACATACCCCCCTGAACTGTCAGATTTCGAGAAGATCACCCCCCCAACTGCAAAACCGGATTCTTTATCCCCTAGACTAACATAAACCAGACAAATCACCCCCTGAGGCCGTTTTGGTGGGTTTGTGAGGCCGGTGAGGGAGTTCCGGACGGTGGCCTCCGAAGTACCTCTCATGGCATCCCGGAAGCTGCGACACTACTTTCAAGAGTGTTCAATAATGGTGGCCTCCGAAGTACCTCTCAACGATATTATAAACAATCGCGACACAACGGGCAGGATTGCAAAATGGGCTATCGAGCTCTTACCATTTGACATAACCTACAAACCACGGCGAGCTATGAAGTCACAGGTTCTGGCTGACTTCGTCGCCGAATGGACCGAAGCCGAACTCCCTAAAGAGTACGCAGCATCTAACCGGATCATGCATTTTGACGGATCCAAAATGTTGGCTGGCTTGGGGGCTGGCGTCGTCCTGACGTCCCCAACTAGAGACACAATCCAATACGTACTTCAAATAATGTACATGGACTCCAACAACGCGGCGAACACGAGGCCCTTCTACATGGCCTCCGGATGGCAATCTCCATGGGCATTCAACGCCTAGAGGTGCGGGGACTCAAACCTCGCAATATCCCAAGTAAATGGAGACTTTGGCGCCAAAGATCCAAAAATGGCAGCTTACCGCAACGCCGTCCTAAAAATGTCAGCTCGGTTCAAGGAATCGTATTCCACCATGTAGCCCGGATAATAACCAGCAGCAGGCGTGTTAGCACGCATCGGCGAAAACGAGACGTCGTCCCTCCAAACATCTTCCTGGAACGGCTCTTTAAGCCATCCGTATTATGGGAAGAGGAGTCCGGAAATAACAATCCGGAGCCAGCTGCATCACCTAACTCAGACCATTCTGACACAATCGGCGGCTCAGCCAATGAAATAACACCTTCACCTCACGAAATAATGGCAGTATGCCCCGTGGACAGAACCATTCCTAGCCTACTTAATGCGGCAGGAACTTCCCGAAGACCAAAATGAGGCCCGCTGCATAGTTCGGCGATCTAAAGCCTACAAGGTCCATGAGGGAGAACTTTATAAGAAAAGCACAACCGGAGTCCTTCAAAGGTGTATCTCCGAAGAGGAAGGCGAAATCTCTGGCTGAAATTCACGCCCGGACTCAAGCGGCACCACGCTGCAGCCCGGGCCCTTGTAGGCAAGGCCTTCCAGACAGGATTTTATTGGCCGACAGCCGGGCGGATGCTCGGGACTTAGTCCAACAATGCGTCGGTTTCCAGCTCTTTGCTAATCGAGCCACATGCCACCCACCACCCTCAAAACTATACCCATTACACGGCCGTTCATGCAGGGGCTTGACATGGTTGGACCCTTAAAGGGGGAACCCACAAGCACAAATACTTATTGGTCATGGTGGACAAATTCACCAAATGGATTGAGGCCAAGCCGGTTAAAACGGCAGAATCCGGACCGGTGATAGACTTCATATCCGGGTAGTACACCGTTTTGGCGTCCCCACAGATCATCATCGACAATGGCACGAACTTCACGGCCGACGAGGTTAAACTCTGGTGCAAAACATGGGCATCAAGCTCGATTACGCTTCAGTCTATCACCCCAAACTAACGGTCAAGTCGGCGAGCAAATGGTCTAATCATGAGCGGCATCAAACCCGGACTAGTGCGGTCCCTCAAGGAATCTAACACGACCTTTGGGTAGAGGATCTCGACTCCGTACTCTAGGGGCTGCGGACCACGCCAAACCGAACTCTGGATTCACACCATTTTCATGGTATACGGCGCAGAGGCAGTTACGCCTGCGATATAATTCATGACTCACCTCGTGTGCGCATGTACGAAGAAAGAGAAGCCGAGTTGGATCGGCAGGACAGTTTGGACGCCTTAGAGGAGGAGCGGGACGTGGCAAAGGCTCGTTTCGCATTTTATCAGCAGCATGCTCGAAGATATCAAAGCAGAGAAGTACGGGCCAAAACTTACAATGTTGGCGAACTTGTTCTACGCCTGCCGGACAAGAAAAAGGACAAACTTAAGCCTGAGTGGGAAGGTCCCTTCATCATCGACCAAGTCCTGACCGACGGAGCATACCGTCTACGTAATAACGCATCTGACAACCGACTCGAGCCGAACCCATGGAACGCAGCCCGTTTCCGAAGATTCTACGCCTAACACCGGACTCCGAGTTCGTCCCACTCCCCCGTCCACCTTTTTATATTTTTTACTTTCTCTTGTCCCCCTCCTTCTTCCCACTTTCTTTTTTTCAATACCTTTTATAGGCTGATTTGCGCTTTGTTCGCACACACTTGATGTGCTCCTGGCACTCATTATACCTAGGGGCTTCTTTAACAGAAGCTTATTCATACGGGCTTCATGCCCAATACATGTGTCATACTTCCGCATGTACCTTCTATTCACCATTGTATGCATCGATATGACTTAAGTTTTGGCCAAGTTGGGTTGCCTGGCTCCTGTGCTTACCCCTACGTTCCCGATTGTTCGGCTAGGAGGTAAAGGGAGCACACAATGCGATTACTCTTGCCGGGTCGACTTGTGTACCTCAGACTGGGTGAAGCCAAAGCTAGCGTTCTTAAGAGAATATTCGGTCGGTGACTTGAAAGATGATTTATTACTTACTTATTTATCTGCCCCAGATGCTTTTCTGCTATTTTCATGATCCGGCATTGCACTTTAGGGCATGCCTCCCAGGGAAAGGAACCCTTAACGGAACTATTCCCCCTGGAAGATGTTTCTTACTAACCATGTAATATAACATAACTAGTTGGGCACTTGTCTGATAAAGCAATTATGACCATGCATGCCCCGGTTCTTTTATAACCGTAAGGGTATTCGGACACACTCCGGACTATTGGGTCCCGAGGTTGAAGCGAAACGGTCCGCAAAGACAAACGATCTACAATCCGGCTAGAAGGCATTTTACATGTCATTTCAAATTACATCGTCAAACCGACTGATTGTACTCCTCCTCAATCCCATCTAACAGGCTGTCTAATTTACGGTCCTGTTGGGAATATTCATGGCGATTCTACTTGGCCGTACATCAAGCTCACACAGGATCTCCTTCCCATCGGGCCCCGCAGTCCGACCTAGGCCATGTGGTTTGGGTCAGCCTTTGGGTAACGTGTCTTCACCATGGCCCGAGCCTCCACAGCGCCTGACGGCAGCCGATATCTTCCACAAGCGGAGGCGTCGCCGTGCTCCTGAAGCTTCTCGGCAAGCTCACCAAGGCCCTCGGGTAGGGAGGCGGATGGCCATAAAGCATGAACGACGCCACTCGCCGCTTGCCGAACACGTTCGAGCAATTGCACCAGCTTCGGGAAGTTGGTCACCCGTTGACTCGAGCATTTCCTCTGAGGCGACTGTGAGCACACCTAAAGACATATTTACGTCACTCGACTTCCTCGCGAATTCTTCTTTTCAAAGGAATTTGTTCAAGCACTTACTATAAATGCCGCGGCAAGCCGCTGATTCTCCTTCACGGAGCAGACAATTTGGGCCGAACACCTTTCAGCTCTTCTCCTCGCTGGGTGTGGGCATCTTGGAGCTTGTTTCTCTCCTGCTGCACGTTCATAAGCACCCTCTCGTTGGCCTTTAGCTGACGCAGTAGCTGTTGCTTGTCCGGATCTAGTCCGGCGCCCTCTGCAATATTATTGTCAGATTCACGCTGCACTTTGTTAAATAATTATCTTTTCAAAGTACGTCTTACCAGTGGGGGTCTCCGTGGCTCCCCCTGTGGCGGCGATCTTGACCTCAAGTTGGGCCTTGCACTCTTGGAGCTCTGGGACAGATGGGTATTCTTCTCCGTAAGATCCTCAAGATCATAATTGATCCTTAAATCAGTTATTTCAACTATTTTAAGTCTCGGGGCTCTTGGCATATATAACTATTAAAATTACTTACCCGTATGTCTTTCACATCTTTCCGTGGCTCTGGTTAACCCATCTTGAGCGGCACGGAGGTGCGTGTTGCCGCATCAAAGGCATTTAACGCCTCGGGAGAAACACGTCACGAAGAACTGTCCGCGGCCTTTGTGATTCATGGCGCTCTCCACCTCAGACCGGGTGGCGGACAGCCTGTCGGCATCCTCCGTCGGAGGAGCGTCCGGCTCATGCCTTGTATTCTCCTCCCCTCCCGGACCATGCGTTGGAGCATGGCTGGTGGAGGCTTGATTGGCAACCTCTCCGGACACTGTCCGGCGAGCGGTCTTTCTGGAAAAGTTATGAGCATTAATATACCTCCTGGGGATCCTTCCCTTAAAAATAGTGGTGCTCTGTACCGTTGCGGCGACGTTTCGGTTCGCGTCGCACTCCTCTTCCGCCAGCTAGGCCGGACTGACCCTTGTTGGTCGGCCGCCGCGGGTTCAGCTTCCCGCCTTAAAGGCACCTCCTGCGATGCACCATCAGTATGGGATGGTCAGAATTGAGCGCGGATCAAATGATGGTGTCAAGACCTCGGTCGTAGTCACCGGGAGGCCAAAAGCGAACCGGGTAGTCGGTAGTAATGGCGACTAGGGCATTGTCTATGCTACGTTGGTGGAACACCCCATCAATCAGCTCCACCTTTATGTCCGGATCCTCTTCGGAGGTCGGATCAAGGGATAGTTCCGGATCCTCGGGCTGTGGAGTTAGGCTTCGTATGCCCTCCACGTCCCGGCGCAGCTCCTGCCACAGAGTAAGACACTTGACTTTAAAAGTATGGATCAGGTACATGAACATCCGCTTACCCAGTTCCGAGGGTTATTCATAGAAAATCCATTCAACGGATTCGTGCGGAGTGTAACACCCCGGATGTAACTTTCCATATTTGTAACTCCAACTCTTGCCATTTTCGGCATTGTGATATGATATTCCCTCCGTGGTTGGGTTTTTGTCTTTTGTTTTTGCATTTTGTCCATGTCATGCATTTCATATCATGTCATCATGTGCATTGCATTCGCATACGTGTTCGTCTCATGATTCCGAGCATCTTCCCCGTTGTCCGTTTGCAATCCGGCTTTCCTATGTCCCCCGGCGACCCCTTTTACATTTTTCCGTGAGCGGGTACTAAACTTTCTCGGAATGGACCGAGGTTTGTCAAGTGGCCTTGGTACACCACCGGTAGACCACCTGTCAAGTTTGGTCATTTGGAGCTCGTTTGGTACTCCAGCAGTTAACCGCACTCGCATAAAGGCCTCTTTTAAGTTGCAGCCCAACACCCTCCAAAACAGCCCAATAACCCATCTAATTCACTTCCATGCTCTCCGTCGTCGGATCACGATCGTGTGGTAAAAACTACACTCCATTTGGAGCTTCCTAGCTCCTTCTACCTATAAAACACCCCTCCCGAAATCCGGATCAATTCGGACGAAACCCTAAGCCCGCTCCTCACACGCCGGGACGAAATCCGGACGGCCGGGACGTCATCCGTCCGCCCGCCAATCCGGGGCCGCCACGTGGGCGCCCCGCCGCGCCGCGCCTTCGCCGGGCGGTGAGTCCTCCGGCCAGCAGCGTCCGGGCGCGCCCAGCCTCGCCGCCGAAAACTCCGCCGCCTCGGCATGCCCGGCCGTGCCCGGCCGCCTCACCCGTCGTCGCCTCGCCGCCTCGGCCCGTCGCCTCCCTCCGGCCCCGAGCTCCCACGCCGCCCGGCCGCCTTCGGCTTCCAGCGCGGATCCGATCTAGATCCAAACCTCGGTTGACTTCTCCCCGAAATTCCTGTCTTTTATTCTGCCAGTATTTTGTTGCATTTTCATCATGCCATAACTCTGCACCTGTGGCTCCGTTTTGGACGTGTAGCACACTGAAATGTTCGCCACGATGAGTTCATCATTTCATCTCATTGCATCATTTTCATTTGAGCTCATCTGGATGCCCGAAATGCTATTAGAAGAGGGCTATGTGATGTTAGGTTCAAATTTTTATCAGAAAATGCACTTTTGTCATTTTTGCCATGATTGATGTGTGCACCCTATGATCTTGAGCCCTACATGTGTTTTGTAATATGCCATGCAATATTTACAGGGGTGTATGCCATGTATTTTTGTGATCTCTGTGGTGACTAGCACAAGCATGCAAACTAGGCTTCATGATGTTGCTGATTTCAGCACCTGTTTTGCTGATATTTTTATGCCATGTTAACTTGATGCTACCGAGAGATCCATGCATATTTTGAGATACTTCAGTAAGGATGTTTTGAACATATGGTTATGCTCTATCCATCCATGCTCTTTTTTGCAATTATGGGGTGCCATAGCTTGAGTCAATCGAGCTCTATTTTTGCTATAAAATGTTTCCTGGCAGATTGTTTACATGTTATTCAATTTTGCCAAGGTTGTTGTAGTTGATCCGTGTATGCTATGATGTTGTTCTTGACATTTGTATCTTCTATGCCATGTCTTATTGATGGATGTATGCTTAGTTTATCATGAGATGCTCTGTAGTGAGTGCATCGAGCTCGCGAACATGCCTACTTGTTATCTGTTTTTGTCATGCCCTGTTGCTGAATCTGTTAACGAAACTTGCTATGTTTACTTGGGTGCTATTACATTTTCTGATCCCTTTTGGCTCATGGTCAGTAAGGGAATTTTGTTCTATGCTTTGATTAGAGTCATTCCATGCCTTGTTTTGCTATTATAAGTTCCTTTCGCATGCTGTTTGCGTGCTCTGAACATTGCTTCCTGATGCTGATTCTGCCATGTTCAGTATTTTCACCAAGTCTGTGAAGCTGATATATTTTGCACTTTTGGCATGCTTGTTTGGACCTGTTATGGTGTGATTTAGCCGTAGCTCAGTGTTCATCTTTTGTCAAGCATCTTGAGTAGATCACTGCCATATTCTTTGTTGGTACATTTGGGTGCAGTAGCTTATTTTCTTGTTGCTTGCTATGTGGCATCATGCTGTTAATGGCAGATTTGTGTCATTCTTGTTTTGCTTGTCATTTGCAAACCGTACATTCGATTCCGGTGATCCTTATATCGATTTCAACCGAAATCATCTCACCTTTCCAGCGGCTTACTTGGTTTTCCAAGTTGATGCCTGGTTCATCTTTTTCCTTCCGGAGCACGCATACGCATTGCATATCACATCTCGCATATCATGCCGTGTTTTGCATCATGTTGCTTGTGCATTGCACCGTGATTTATTGTGGTTCCTTTGTTTGTGTTCTTGCTTTGGGTAGAGCCGGGAGACGAGTACGTGAACGAGGAACCTGTTGAGAATGCTTACGAGGATCAAGCTTTCGACAACTCTGAGAACTTTGCAGGCAAGATGACCATACCCTCGAAATCACTTCTATCTTTGCTTGCTAGATGCTCGCTCTTTTGCTATGACTATGCTACGATGCCTATCACTTGCTTATCATGCCTCCCATATTGCCATGTCAAACCTCTAACCATCCATTCCTAGCAAACCGTTGTTTGGCTATGTTACCGCTTTGCTCAGCCCCTCTTATAGTGTTGCTAGTTGCAGGTGAAGATGAAGTTTATTCCTTGTTGGAACATGGAGATGTTGTTCCTTGTTGGAACATGTTTACTTGTTGGGGATATCACAATATCTATTGTTTAATTAATGCATCTATATACTTGGTAAAGGGTGGAAGACTCGGCCTTATGCTTGGTGTTTTGTTCCACTCTTGCCACCCTAGTTTCCGTCATACCGGTGTTATGTTCCTTGATTTTGCGTTCCTTACACGGTTGGGTGATTTATGGGACCCCCTTGACAGTTCGCTTTGAATAAGACTCCTCCAGCAAGGCCCAACTTTGGTTTTACCATTTGCCACCTACACCTTTTCCCTTGGGTTTTCGCGAGCCCAAGGGTCATCTTTATTTTAGCCCCCCCGGGCCAGTGCTCCTCTGGGTGCTGGTCCGAAATGAGCAGACTGCGGGGCCACCTTGGGGAAACTTGAGGCTTGGTTTTACTCGTAGGATGTCTCATCCGGATGTGCCCTGAGAATGAGATATGTGCAGCTCCTATCAGGATTTGTCGGCTGTCAGGCGGCTTTGCTGGTCTTGTTTTATTGCCGTCGAAATGCCTTGTAGTCCGGGATTCGAGGCTGATCGGGTCTTCCGGTAGAAGGAATATCCTTCGTTGACCACGAGAGCTTATAATGGGCTAAGTTGGGACACCCGGTAGGGTATTATCTTTCAAAGCCGTGCCCGCGGTTATGAGGCAGATGGGAATTTGTTAATGTCGGTTGTAGAAAACCCGAAGTTGACCTTAATTAAAATACATCAACGGCGTGTGTAGCCGTGATGGTCTCTTCTCGTGGAGTCCGGAAGTGAACACAGTGTTGGAGTTATGTTTGGCGTAAGTAGTTCAGGATCACTTCTTGATCGCTACTAGCTTCACGACCGCCTTGCTTCTCTTCTCGCTCTCTTTTGCGAATGTAGCCACCATATATGCTAGTAAACTGCTGCAGCTCCACCTCACAACTTTGTCCTTCCTATAAGCTTAAATAGTCTTGATCTCGCGGGTGTGAGATTGCTGAGTCCCGTGACTCACAGATTCTACCAAAACAGTTGCAGTGCCGGCGATGCGGTCACGGATATGGCGCAACCGAGCTCAAGTGGGAGTTCGACGAGGAACGTGGTCGTTACTATGTGTCTTTTCCTGATGATCAGTAGTGGAGCCCAGTTGGGACGATCGGGGATCTGTTTAGCATTTGGGGTAGTCTTCTTTTATTTTGGTTCCGTAGTCGGACCTTGAGTGTAATCTGGATGATGGATGTTTATTTATGCATTGTGTGAAGTGGCGACTGTAAGCCAACTATGTATCACTTTCCCTTATGTATTACATGGGTTGTGTGAAGATTACCTCACTTGCGACATTGCTTTCAATGCGGTTATGCCTCTAAGTCGTGCCCGACACGTGGGAGATATAGCCACATCGAGGGTGTTACAAGTTGGTAATCGAGCCATCCCGACTTAGGAGCCCACAGCTTGATTGTTTCTTTGGCGTTGTTGAGTCTAGAACAAAATGTTTTGAGTCTTAGGATTATATATATCGGAGTAGGATTCTTTTTACTCCCCGGTCCTTCGTCGCTCTGGTGATGTCTCCCGGCGAGAAGTTTTGACTCTCCTCTCCTCAAATTTCACTAAAATTTGTTTTAGGATCACCTTGGTATCTTGGAATCGTTCCGATGGTTTTGTGGCGAGAACATTGTTCTTGGTGCCTCGACATTTAGGGGTTGTGGCGGTGTCGGGGAGTTGAGCTCCAGGGTGTTGTCGTCACAATTTTATCGTTGCGATCGGAATACCTGAGTTGTGCCGACATCGAAAATCTCTTTTGTACAGTTGTTGGTGAGATAACCCCGATAACCCCGTACTGGGGCGAGCTCGGGAGTATTGCCATGACTCGTGTAACGAATGCTTTTCGAAGGTCGAGGTACACGATTTCTGAAGGTTTCTTGGTTATGTTTCTTGGGATGGATACAATTTGGATCTAGGTATTGTTAGTTTGGGTGATATATTTTGTGTCCCTGTATCCCCAACACCAGATTGCATAACTAGAAAGTTTGGGAGTTTATAGGTGGGATTCAAGTAGCTCCTAGCATTTCTTCCCTTGAGATATTTGGTTTGTGATTGGGTAATCCTTACCACTTATTTGTTCCAGTCGTACCTTGTTATTTTTTCATCAACCCTTAATCAAGTGGCTTCTCACCTCAATGGACGTGTGATGTTAGCTTTTGGAATTCATTCGTTCATCCTTGTTCGAATGTTTATTGTGAAGACTATGTATTGCAATTTCTATCCGTTGATTCAACTTGTCTATTTGTCTATCAAAGTGCTAACGGATGTCACCCTCTTCAGGATGGCTACGCCAACGCGTCTGAATCCGGAACGCAATGATGGGAATCAGTCGAACCCTCCACCTCCACCTCCACCTCCGGAGGCATGGCAAGCTATCATGGCAGCCACCAATGCCAATGCTCAGATGATTTTGCAACTCTTGCAAGAGCGTACCCAAGGGCAAGGCAATCAAGGAAATCAAGGCCAAGGTAACAACCAGCCGCACTTTGCTACCCTCAATCAGTTCCTCGCTCATCAGCCGAAGTCTTTCGGTTTACGTAGCCGAGGCCACGGTAGCCGACGATTGGCTTGTGGACATCTGCAAACATTTTGAATGTAGCAATGTCAGACCTGAGGACTTTATCAAGTTTGCTTCGTTTCAACTCAAGGACCAAGCTGCTGAGTGGTACCAGCAATACAAAGATTACAGAGGAGGTCGTGTCATTACCTGGGATGAGTTCCGACGAGACTTCAAAGCTCACCACATTCCGAAAAGTGTTGTTGAGAGCAAGCGTGAGGAGTTCCGCAATCTCAAGCAAGGCAACATGTCTGTGTACCAATACAATATCCAGTTCGAAACTTGCTTCGCTTCGCTAAGCAAGGCGTCCACGATGAAAAGAGTATGATCTATCAATTCAGAGGTGGTCTCGGAGAAGATCTGCAATTAGCTCTCGTGCTTTTTGAGCGAGAAAAGTATGATGAATTCTACAACATGGCCTTTGAAGCAAGAAGCTGCCCAGCTCAAATGTGAGGCTTCTAAGAAGAGAATCGGGGATGCGGTGCGGTCTTCTTCTTCCTCTCAAGTGGCAGCTAAGCGGCAGAAGTTCTACCTTCCTCCTCCTCCATTCCGTCCGCCTTATCGTGAGAAGAACTCAGTGGTCGTGGATCTTCCCACCCGCCCAACCCAGGCTATCGAGAACAAGTCTAATTCTCAAGCTCCAAGGTCAAATGCTCCTTATCACCGTCCGCTCTCGTGAGGTGACTTGCAACAAATGTCGTGAGAAAGGTCACTATGCGAACAAGTGCTTCAACCAAAGGCGCCTTCCGCCTCCTCCTCTGTGAGATCTTCAAGCAATGCGGTGGTCAAGCATAATCCCAAGGCTGCAAAGGTGAACATGATGAATGCAGCTCGAGCGGAGGATTCTTACGATGTGATAATGGGTAATCTTCCGATTAATGATATTCCTTCAAAAGTCTTATTTGATACTGGTGCATCGCATTCTTTCATGTCATATCCTTTTGCATCGAAGCACAATGTTGACACAGACATTTTGTCCAAAGTTATGCAAATTGTTTCTCCCGGAAAGCTTATGACTTCTAGTTTGATGGCTCCCGATGTCTCTATCAAGATGGGCGACTATAGATTTCTGGCTAAACCAATTGTTCTTGGTGACTCGGATATTGATCTTATTCTCGGGATGGACTGACTTTCTCAGTACAAAGCTCAGCTTGATTGTGCTGCCAAGGAAATTCAATTGACACACTCTTCTGAGGATGTGATCATCTATGCCACTCGTGATGAAACCATTCGGTTGTTTTCTCTCAATGAGAAGGGCGATTTGAATGCTATCTCTCAGATTCCAGTCGTTTGTGAGTACCAAGATGTCTTTCGGAAGAGCTTCGGGAATGCCACCTCACGGCCGATTGAGTTCGTTATCGATCTTGAGCACGGCCTTGAACCCGTTTGCAAGCGTCCATACAAGCTTGGACCTAATGAGCTGAAGGAATTGAAGAAGCAGCTCGATGAACAAGAGCGTCTGGGTTTGATCGGACCGAGTTCATCTCCTTGAGGTTGTGGTGTTCTTTTTGTCCGGAAGAAGGATGGCGCGGACCGACTTTGTGTCGATTACCGTGCATTGAATAAGAAGACAATCAAGAACAAGTATCCACTTCCCAACATCAATGAGCTTTTCGAGCAACTCAAAGGTGCTAAAGTGTTCTCCAAGCTTGACCTTCGTAAGGGTTATCATCAAATTCGCATTCGTGAACAAGATATTCCCAAGACAGCATTCAGAACAAGCTTTGGTTCTTATGAATATACTGTCATGTCTTTCGGCCTTGTCAATGCTCCTCCAACATTCTCTCGAATGATGAACTTCATTTTCAACCCCTACACCAATGAATTCGTCTTGGTCTATCTCGATGATATTTTGGTCTTCTCCAAGAATAAGAAGGATCATGCCAAACATTTGCGATTGGTGCTAGACAAGCTCAGAGAGCATCAATTCTATGCGAAGTTTTCCAAATGTGAATTTTGGCTTGATGAAGTGCTTTATCTTGGTCACATCATCTCCGCCAAGGGCATCACTATTAATCCCGAGAAGGTGTCTGCAGTTGTGAATTGGGAACCTCCTCAGAGTGTCAAGCAGCTTCGCAGTTTTCTTGATCTTGCAAGCTATTGCCGAAGATTCGTTGAGAATTTCTCCAAGATTGCAAAGCCTCTTTCCAACCTCCTCCAGAAGCATGTGAAGTATGTCTGGTCTCACGAGTGTGACGTTGCTTTCAATACTCTCAAAGAGAAACTTCGTCACAGCTCATGTCTTGACTCCTCTGATGAATCCAAGCCATTGAAGTTTTATGTGATGCTTCTCTTCAAGGTCTCGGTCGTGTTAATGCAAGAGAACAAAGTTGTGGCCTATACCTCTCGTCATTTGAAGCCCAGCGAAAAGAACTACCCCACTCACGATCTTGAGTTGGCGGCGATTGTCCATGCTTTGATAACATGGAGACATCTCTTGTTGGGAAGGAAAGTGGACATTTTCACCGATCACAAGAGTCTCAAGTATATCTTCACTCAACCCAACCTCAACCTCAGGCAAACTCGATGGGTCGAAATGATTCAAGAGTACAATCCAAGTATTGAATATACTCCGGGCAAGGCCAATGTGATTGCAGATGCTTTGAGCGGGAAGGCTTATTGCAATGACTTAATTCTCAAGCCCTTCCAACCGGATCTCTGTGAAGCTTTCCAAGCTGAATCTTCAAGTTGTTCCTCAAGGCTTTCTTGCCAACCTCATAGTCTCTCCTACTTTGGAAGACCAGATTCGTGAGGCTCAACTCCTGGATACCATGGTGAAAAAGGTGAAGCGATGGTATCGACAAGGGCATTTCCAAGTACAAGTGCTTCCACATTGATGACAAAGATACTCTTTTCTTCGAGGACCGGATTGTGGTTCCTAAGGGTGATCTACGTAAAGTCATTATGAACGAGGCACACAATTCCCTTCTGTCCATCCATCCTGGAAGTACGAAGATGTACCGTGACCTCAAGCAGTCATATTGGTGGACTCGAATGAAGCGAGAAATTGCTCAATTCGTGAATGAGTGTGATGTCTGCAGAAGGGTGAAAGCGAGAACACCAACGACCAGCTGGTCTCCTCCAACCTCTTGCTATTCAGAATGGAAGTTTGATCATATTGAGATGGACTTCGTGACTGGATTTCCAAAGTCCAAGCGTGGAAATGATGCTATCTTCGTTGTCATTGACAAGCTTACTAAAGTGGCTCATTTTCTTCCTATCAAAGAATCTATCACAATAGCTCAGTTGGCAGAGCTATACACCTCCAGGATTGTCTCCTTGCGGCATTCCACAAGTGATCTCTTGAGACCGTGGAAGCATCTTTACCTCCAAGTTTTGGGATTCTTTTGAGGAAGGCCATGGGCACCAACATTCGTTTCAAAGACAGCTTTCCATCCTCAAACAAGTGGTCAAGTCGGCGAGTCAATCAAATCCTCGAAGACATGCTCGGGGCTTGTGTCATTTCCTTCGGTATGAAGTGGGAAGATTGTCTTCCATATGCCGAGTTCTCCTACAACAACAGCTTCCAAGCGAGTTCGGGCAAGGCCCCATTCGAAATTCTCTATGGCGAGAAAGTGCCGTACTCCTCTCAATTGGTCCGAGACAGGTGAACGCCAACTTCTTGGCAACGACTTGATCACAGAAGCCGAAGAAATGTGCAAAGTCATTCGTGAGAACCTCAAAGCCGCGCAATCGCACCAGAAGAGCCATTATGATGACAAGCACCGTGATGTGGCTTTTGAAATCGGAGACCATGACTACATCCGCGTCTCTCCAATGAAAGGCACTTTCATTAAACCCGGTATCAAAGGGAAGCTTGCCCCTAGATACGTGGGTCCTTTCAAGATCATTGGCAAAAGAGGCGATCTCGCCTATCAACTTGAGCTCCCGTCCAACTTCGCGAACGTGCATGATGTGTTTCACGTGTCACAGCTTCGCAAGTGCTTCAAGACTCCTGAGCGCACTATCAACTTCGAAGAAATTGACCTCCAAGAAGATCTCTCTTATCATGAGCACCCCGTTGCTATTCTTGAAGAAACCGAGCGCAAGACTCACAACAAGTCAATCAAATTCCTGAAAGTGAAGTGGTCACACCATTCCGACCGAGAAGCCACACAGGGCCGCGAGGATCACCTCCGTTCGAATATCAGGAGTTCTTTCGGTCCTAGATCTCGGGACGAGATCCTCTTGTAGTGGTGGAGTGTTGTAACACCCCGGATGTAACTTTCCATATTTGTAACTCCAACTCTTGCCATTTTCGGCATTGTGATATGATATTCCCTCCGTGGTTGGGTTTTTGTCTTTTGTTTTTGCATTTTTTCCATGTCATGCATTTCATATCATGTCATCATGTGCATCGCATTCGCATACGTGTTTGTCTCATGATTCCGAGCATCTTCCCCGTTGTCCGTTTTACAATCCGGCACTCCTATGATCCCCGGCGTCCCCTTTTACATTTTTCCGTGAGCGGGTACTAAACTTTCTCGGAATGGACCGAGGTTTGTCAAGTGGCCTTGGTACACCACCGGTAGACCACTTGTCAAGTTTCGGGTCATTTGGAGCTCGTTTGGTACTCCAACGGTTAACCGCACTCTCGCAAAGGCCTCTTTTAAGTTGCAGCCCAACATCCCTCCAAAACAGCCCAATAACCCATCTAATTCACTTCCATGCTCTCCGTCGTCGGATCACGATCGTGTGGTAAAAACTACACTCCATTTGGAGCTTCCTAGCTCCTTCTACCTATAAAAACACCCCCTCCCCCGAAATCCCGGATCAATTCCGGACGAAACCCTAGCCCCGCTCCTCCCCACGCCGCCGGACGAAATCCGGACGGCCGGACGTGTCCGTCCGCCGCCGCCCGCCAATCCGGGGCCGCCACGTGGACGCGCCCCGCCGCCCGCGCCGCCGCCCGCCCGGGAGGAGGTCCTCCGGCCAGCAGCGTCCCGCGCCCAGCGCCCGCTTAAAACTCGCCGCCTCGGCAGCCCGGCCTCCCGCGCCAGCCGCCTCACCCCGTCGTCGCCTCGCCGCCTCGGCCCGTCGCCTCCTCCGGCCCCGAGCTCCCACGCCGCCGGCCGCCTCGGCTTCCGCGCGCCGGATCCGATCTAGATCCAAACCTCGGTTGACTTCTCCCCGAAATTCCTGTCTTTTATTCTGCCAGTATTTTGTTGCATTTTCATCATGCCATAACTCTGCACCCGTGGCTCCGTTTTGGACGTGTAGCATACTGAAATATTCGCCACAATGAGTACATCATTTCATCTCATTGCATCATTTTCATTTGAGCTCATCTGGATGCCCGAAATGCTATTAGAAGAGGGCTATGTGATGTTAGGTTCTGATTTTTATCAGAAAATGCACTTTTGTCATTTTTGCCATGATTGATGTGTGCACCCTATGATCTTGAGCCCTACATGTGTTTTGTAATATGCCATGCCATATTTACAGGGGTGTATGCCATGTATTTTTGTGATCTCTGTGGTGACTAGCACAAGCATGCAAACTAGGCTTCATGATGTTGCTGATTTTAGCCCCTGTTTTGCTGATATTTTTATGCCATGTTAACTTGATGCTACCGAGAGATCCATGCATATTTTGAGATACTTCAGTAAGGATGTTTTGAACATATGGTTATGCTCTATCCATCATGCTCTTTTTTGCAATTATGGAGTGCCATAGCTTGAGTCAATCGAGCTCTACTTTTGCTATAAAATGTTTCCTGGCAGATTGTTTACATGTTATTCAATTTTGCCAAGGTTGTTGTAGTTGATCCGTGTATGCTATGATGTTGTTCTTGACATTTGTATCTTCTATGCCATGTCTTATTGATGGATGTATGCTTAGTTTATCATGAGATGCTCTGTAGTGAGTGCATCGAGCTCGCGAACATGCCTACTTGTTATCTGTTTGTCATGCCCTGTTGCTGAATCTGTTAACGAAACTTGCTATGTTTACTTGGGTGCTATTACATTTTCTGATCCCTTTTGGCTCATGGTCAGTAAGGGACTTTTGTTCTATGCTTTGATTAGAGTCATTCCATGCCTTGTATTGCTATTATAAGTTCCTGTCGCATGCTGTTTGCGTGCTCTGAACATTGCTTCCTGATGCTGATTCTGCCATGTTCAGTATTTTCACCAAGTCTGTGAAGCTGATATATTTTGCATTTTTGGCATGCTTGTTTGGACCTGTTATGGTGTGATTTAGCCGTAGCTCAGTGTTCATCTTTTGTAAAGCATCTTGAGTAGATCACTGCCATATTCTTTGTTGGTACATTTGGGTGCAGTAGCTTATTTTCTTGTTGCTTGCTATGTGGCATCATGCTGTTAATGGCAGATTTCTGTCATTCTTGTTTTGCTTGTCATTTGCAAACCGTACATCCGATTCCGGTGATCCTTATATCGATTTCAACCGAAATCATCTCACCTTTCCAGCGGCATACTTGGTTTGCCAAGCTGATGCCTGGTTCGTCTTTTTCCTTCCGAACGCATCGCATTGCATATCACATCTCGCATATCATGCCGTGTTTTGCATCATGTTGCTTGTGCATTGCACCGTGATTTATTATGGTTCCTTTGTTTGTGTTCTTGCTTTGGGTAGAGCCGGGAGACGAGTACGTGAACGAGGAACCTGTTGAGAATGCTTACGAGGATCAAGCTTTCGACAACTCGAGAACTTTGCGCAAGATGACCATACCCTCGAAATCACTTCTATCTTTGCTTGCTAGATGCTCGCTCTTTTGCTATGCCTATGCTACGATGCCTATCACTTGCTTATCATGCCTCCCATATTGCCATGTCAAACCTCTAACCATCCATTCCTAGCAAACCGTTGTTTGGCTATGTCACCGCTTTGCTCAGCCCCTCTTATAGTGTTGCTAGTTGCAGGTGAAGATGAAGTTTGTTCCTTGTTGGAACATGGAGATGTTGTTCCTTGTTGGAACATGTTTACTTCTTGGGGATATCACAATATCTATTGTTTAATTAATGCATCTATATAATTGGTAAAGGGTGGAAGACTCGGCCTTATGCCTGGTGTTTTGTTCCACTCTTGCCACCCTAGTTTCAAATCATACCGGTGTTATGTTCCTTGATTTTGCGTTCCTTACGGTTGGGTGATTTATGGGACCCCTTGACAGTTCGCTTTGAATAAGACTCCTCCAGCAAGGCCCAACTTTGGTTTTACCATTTGCCACCTACACCTTTTCCCTTGGGTTTTCGCGAGCCCAAGGGTCATCTTTATTTTAGCCCCCCCCCCCCGGGCCAGTGCTCCTCTGGGTGCTGGTCTGAAATGAGCAGACTGCGGGGCCACCTTGGGGAAACTTGAGGCTTGGTTTTACTCATAGGATGTCTCATCCGGATGTGCCCTGAGAACGAGATATGTGCAGCTCCTATCGGGATTTGTCGGCACAATCGGGCGGCTTTGCTGGTCTTGTTTTATTCTTTGTCGAAATGCCTTGTAGTCCGGGATTCGAGGCTGATCGGGTCTTCGGTAGAAGGAATATCCTTCGTTGACCACGAGAGCTTATAATGGGCTAAGTTGGGACACCCTGCAGGTATTATCTTTCGAAAGCCGTGCCGCGGTTATGAGGCAGATGGGAATTTGTTAATGTCGGTTGTAGAAAACCCGAAGTTGACCTTAATTAAAATACATCAACAGCGTGTAACAGGATGGTCTCTTCTCGTGAGTCCGGAAGTGAACACGATGTTGGAGTTATGTTTGACGTAAGTAGTTCAGGATCACTTCTTGATCGCTACTAGCTTCACGACCGCCTTGCTTCTCTTCTTGCTCTCTTTTTGCGAATGTAGCCACCATATATGCTAGTCGCGCTGCAGCTCCACCTCACAACTTTGTCCTTCCTATAAGCTTAAATAGTCTTGATCTCGCGGGTGTGAGATTGCTGAGTCCCCGTGACTCACAGATTCTACCAAAACAGTTGCAGGTGCCGACGATGCCAGTGCAGATGGCGCTTAACCGAGCTCAAGTGGGAGTTCGGCGAGGAACGTGGTCGTTACTATGTGTCTTTCACGATGATCGATAGTGGAGCTCAGTTGGGACGATCGGGGATCTGTTTAGCATTTGGGGTAGTCTTCTTTTATTTTGGTTCCGTAGTCGGACCTTGAGTGTAATCTGGATGATGGATGTTTATTTATGCATTGTGTGAAGTGGCGACTGTAAGCCAACTATGTATCACTTTCCCTTATGTATTACATGGGTTGTGTGAAGATTACCTCACTTGCGACATTACTTTCAATGCGGTTATGCCTCTAAGTCGTGCTTCGACACGTGGGAGATATAGCCGCATCGAGGGTGTTACAAGTTGGTAATCAGAGCCATCCCCGACTTAGGAGCCCCCTGCTTGATTGTTTCTTTGGCGTTGTTGAGTCTAGAACAAAATGTTTTGAGTCTTAGGATTATATATATCGGAAGTAGGATTCTTTTTACTCCCGGTCCCTTCGTCGCTCTGGTGAGGTCTCTGACGTAGAAGTTTTGACTCTCCTCTCCTCAAATTTCACTAAAATTTGTTTTAGGATCACGCTGGTATCTTGGAATCGTTCCGATGGTTTTGTGGCGAGAACATTGTTCTTGGTGCCTCCCGACATTTAGGGGTTGTGGCGGTGTCCCGGGAGTTGAGCTCCGAGGTGTTGTCGTCACAATTTTATCGTTGCTTGATTCTGGAATACTGAGTTTTGCCGACATCGAAAATCTCTTTTATGCAGTTGTTGGTGAGATAACCCGATAACTTGATCTGGGCGAGCTCGAATATTGCCATGACTCGTATAACGGATGCTTTTGAAGGTCGAGGTACACGATTTGAAGGTTTCTTGGTTATGTTTCTTGGGATGGATACAGCTGGATCTAGGTATTGTTAGTTTGGGTGATATATTTTGTGTCCCCTGTATCCCCAACACCAGATTGCATAACTAGAAAGTTTCGGGAGTTTATAGGTGGGATTCAAGTAGCTCCTAGCATTTCTTCCCGCAGATATTTGGTTTGTGATTGGGTAATCCTTACCACTTATTTGTTCCAGTCGTACCTTGTTATTTTTTTCATCAACCCTTAATCAAGTGGCTTCTCACCTCAATGGACGTGTGATGTTAGCTTTTGGAATTCATTCGTTCATCCTTGTTCGAATGTTTATTGTGAAGACTATGTGTTGCAATTTCTATCCGTTGATTCAACTTGTCTATCTGTCTATCAAAGTGCTAACGGATGTCACCCTCTTCAGGATGGCTACGCCAATGCGTCTGAATCCGGAACGCAATGATGGGAATCAGTCGAACCCTCCACCTCCACCTCCACCTCCGGAGGCATGGCAAGCTATCATGGCAGCCACCAATGCCAATGCTCAGATGATTTTGCAACTCTTGCAAGAGCGTACCCAAGGGCAAGGCAATCAAGGAAATCAAGGCCAAGGCAACAACCACCCGCACTTTGCTACCCTCAATCAGTTCCTCGCTCATCAGCCGAAGTCTTTCAGTTTCTGTGTCGAGGCCAGAGACGCCGACGATTGGCTTGTGGACATCTGCAAACATTTTGAATGTAGCAATGTCAGACCTGAGGACTTTATCAAGTTTGCTTCGTTTCAACTCAAGGACCAAGCTGCTGAGTGGTACCAGCAATACAAAGATTACAGAGGAGGTCGTGTCATTACAGGATGAGTTCATGAGACTTCAAAGCTCACCACATTCCGAAAAGTGTTGTTGAGAGCAAGCGTGAGGAGTTCCGCAATCTCAAGCAAGGCAACATGTACGTGTACCAATACAATATCCAGTTCGAGAAACTTGCTTCGCTTCGCTAAGCAAGGCGTCCACGATGAAAAGAGTATGATCTATCAATTGAGAGGTGGTCTCGAGAGAAGATCTGCGATTAGCTCTCGTGCTTTTGAGCGAGAAAAGTATGATGAATTCTACAACATGGCCTTTGAAGCAAGAAGCTGCCCAGCTCAAATGTGAGGCTTCTAAGAAGAGAATCAGGGATGCGATTCAGTCTTCTTCTTCCTCTCAAGTGGCAGCTAAGCAGAAGTTCTACCTTCCTCCTCCTCCGTTCCGTCGGCCTTATCGTGAGAAGAACTTCGGTGGTCGTGGATCTTCCCACCCGCCCAACCCAGGCTATCGAGAACAAGTCTAATTCTCAAGCTCCAAGGTCAAATGCTCCTTATCACCGTCCGCTCTCGGAGGTGACTTGCAACAAATGTCGTGAAAGGTCACTATGCGAACAAGTGCTTCAACCAAAGGCGCCTTCCGCCTCCTCCTCTGTGAGATCTTCAAGCAATGCGGTGGTCAAGCATAATCCCAAGGCTGCAAAGGTGAACATGATGAATGCAGCTCGAGCGGAGGATTCTTACGATGTGATAATGGGTAATCTTCCGATTAATGATATTCCTGCAAAAGTCTTATTTGATACTTTGGTGCATCGCATTCTTTCATGTCATATCCTTTTGCATGAAGCACAATGTTGACACAGACATTTTGTCCAAAGTTATGCAAGTTGTTTCTCCGGAAGCTTATGACTTCTAGTTTGATGGCTCGATGTCTCTATCAAGATGGGTGACTATAGATTTCTGGCTAAACCAATTGTTCTTGGTGACTCGGATATTGATCTTATTCTCGGGATGGACTGACTTTCTCAGTACAAAGCTCAGCTTGATTGTGCTGCCAAGGAAATTCAATTGACACACTCTTCTGAGGATGTGATCATCTATGCCACTCGTGATGAAACCATTCGGTTGTTTTCTCTCAATGAGAAGGGCGATTTGAATGCTATCTCTCAGATTCCAGTCGTTTGTGAGTACCAAGATGTCTTTCCAGAAGAGCTTCCAGGAATGCCACCTCACCGGCCAGTTGAATTCGTTATCGATCTTGAGCCTGGCACTGAACCCGTTTGCAAGCGTCCATACAATCATGGACCTAATGAGCTGAAGGAATTGAAGAAGCAGCTCGATGAACAAGAGCGTCTGGGTTTGATCAGACCGAGTTCATCTCCTTGAGGTTGTGGTGTTCTTTTTGTCCAGAAGAAGGATGGCACGGACCGACTTTGTGTCGATTACCGTCCATTGAATAAGAAGACAATAAGGAACAAGTATCCACTTCCCAACATCAATGAGCTTTTCGAGCAACTCAAAGGTGCTAAAGTGTTCTCCAAGCTTGACCTTCGTAAGGGTTATCATCAAATTCGCATTCGTGAACAAGATATTCCCAAAACAGCATTCAGAACAAGCTTTGGTTCTTATGAATATACTGTCATGTCTTTCGGCCTTGTCAATGGTCCTCCAACATTCTCTCGAATGATGAACTTCATTTTCAATCCCTACACCAATGAATTCGTCTTGGTCTATCTCGATGATATTTTGGTCTTCTCCAAGAATAAGAAGGATCATGCCAAACATTTGCGATTGGTGCTAGACAAGCTCGAGAGCATCAATTCTATGCTGAAGTTTTCCAAATGTGAATTTTGGCTTGATGAAGTGCTTTATCTTGGTCACATCATCTCCGCCAAGGGCATCGCTGTTAATCCAGAAGGTGTCTGCGGTTGTGAATTGGGAACCTCCTCGGAATGTCAAGCGGCTTAGCGATTTTCTTGGTCTTGCAAGCTATTGTCGAAGATTCGTTGAGAATTTCTCCAAGATTGCAAAGCCTCTTTCCAACCTCCTCCGAAGCATGTGAAGTATATACGGTCTCCACGAGTGTGACGTTGCTTTCAATACTCTCAAAGAGAAACTTCGTCACAGCTCATGTCTTGACTCATCTGATGAATCCAAGCCATTGAAGTTTTATGTGATGCTTCTCTTCAAGGTCTCGGTGCATGTGTTAATGCAAGAGAACAAAGTTGTGGCCTATACCTCTTGTCATTTGAAGCCCAGCGAAAAGAACTACCCCACTCACGATCTTGAGTTGGCGGCGATTGTCCATGCATTGATAACATGGAGACATCTCTTGTTGGGAAGGAAAGTGGACATTTTCACCGATCACAAGAGTCTCAAGTATATCTTCACTCAACCCAACCTCAACCTCGAGCAAACTTCGATGGGTGAAATGATTCAAGAGTACAACCCAAGTATTGAATATACTCGAGGCAAGGCCAATGTGATTGCAGATGCTTTGAGCGGGAAGGCTTATTGCAACCTTGACTTAATTCTCAAGCCCTTCCAACCGGATCTCTGTGAAGCTTTCCACAATCTGAATCTTCAAGTTGTTCCTCAAGGCTTTCTTGCCAACCTCATAGTCTCTCCTACTTTGGAAGACCAGATTCGTGAGGCTCAACTCCTGGATACCATGGTGAAAAAGGTGAAGCGTGGTATCGACAAGGGCATTTCCAAGTACAAGTGCTTCCACATTGATGACAAAGATACTCTTTTCTTCGAGGACCGGATTGTGGTTCCTAAGGGTGATCTACGTAAAGTCATTATGAACGAGGCACACAATTCCCTTACATCCATCCATCACGGAAATGCGAAGATGTACCGTGACCTCAAGCAGTCATATTGGTGGACTCGAATGAAGCGAGAAATTGCTCAATTCGTGAATGAGTGTGATGTCTGCGAGAAGGGTGAAAGCAGAACACCAACGACCAGCTGGTCCCCTCCAACCTCTTGCTATTCAGAATGGAAGTTTGATCATATTGAGATGGACTTCGTATTTGGATTTCCAAAGTCCAAGCGTGGAAATGATGCTATCTTCGTTGTCATTGACAAGCTTACTAAAGTGGCTCATTTTCTTCCTATCAAAGAATCTATCACAATAGCTCAGTTGGCAGAGCTATACACCTCCAGGATTGTCTCCTTGCACGGCATTCCACAAGTGATCTCTTCAGACCGTGGAAGCATCTTTACCTCCAAGTTTTGGGATTCTTTTCAGAAGGCCATGGGCACCAACATTCGTTTCAAAGACAGCTTTCCATCCTCAAACAAGTGGTCAAGTCGAGCGAGTCAATCAAATCCTCGAAGACATGCTCAGGGCTTGTGTCATTTCCTTCGGTATGAAGTGGGAAGATTGTCTTCCATATGCCGAGTTCTCCTACAACAACAGCTTCCAAGCGAGTTCGGGCAAGGCCCCATTCGAAATTCTCTATGGCGAAAGTGCCGTACTCCTCTCAATTGGTCCGAGGCGGTGAGCGCCAACTTCTTGGCAGCGACTTGATCACGAAGCGAAGAAATGTGCAAAGTCATTCGTGAGAACCTCAAAGCCGTGCAATCGCGCGGAAGAGCTATTATGATGACAAGCACCGTGATGTGGCTTTTGAAATCAGAGACCATGTCTACCTCGCGTCTCTCCAATGAAAGGCACCGTAAACCCGGTATCAAAGGGAAGCTTGCCCCTAGATCGTGGGTCCTTTCAAGATCATTGGCAAAAGAGGCGATCTCGCCTATCAACTTGAGCTCCGTCCAACTTCGCGAGCGTGCATGATGTGTTTCATGTGTCACAACCGCAAGTGCTTCAAGACTCTGGCGCACTATCAACTTGAAGAAATTGACCTCCATGAAGATCTCTCTTATCATGAGCACCCGTTGCTATTCTTGAAGAAACCGGCGCAAGACTCGCAACAAGTCAATCAAATTCACGAAAGTGAAGTGGTCACACCATTCCGACCGAGAAGCCACACGGGGCGCGAGGATCACCTCCGTTCGAATATCGGGAGTTCTTTCAGTCCTAGATCTCGGGTCGTGATCCTCTTGTAGTGGTGGAGTGTTGTAACACCCCGGATGTAACTTTCCATATTTGTAACTCCAACTCTTGCCATTTTCGGCATTGTGATATGATATTCCCTCCGTGGTTGGGTTTTTGTCTTTTGTTTTTGCATTTTTTCCATGTCATGCATTTCATATCATGTCATCATGTGCATCGCATTCGCATACGTGTTCGTCTCATGATTAGAGCATCTTCCCGTTGTCCGTTTTGCAATCCGGCACTCCTATGATCCCGGCGTCCCCTTTTACATTTTTCCATGGCGGGTACTAAACTTTCTCGGAATGGACCGAGGTTTGTCAAGTGGCCTTGGTACACCACGGTGAACCACTTGTCAAGTTTGGTCATTTGGAGCTCGTTGGTACTCAACGGTTAACCGCACTCTCAAGAAAGGCCTCTTTTAAGTTGCAGCCCAACACCCCTCCAAAACAGCCCAATAACCCATCTAATTCACTTCCATGCTCTCCGTCGTCGGATCACGATCGTGTGGCGAAAACTACACTCCATTTGGAGCTTCCTAGCTCCTTCTACCTATAAAACACCCCTCCCGAAATCCGGATCAATTCGGACGAAACCCTAACCCGCTCCTCTCCACGCCGGGACGAAATCCGGACGGCGGAATATCCGTCCGCCGCGCCCGCCAATCCGGAGCCGCCACGTGGCGCGCCCACTTCGCCGCGCCGCCGCCCGCCGGCCAGTGAGTCCTCCCATTTCCAGCAGCGTCTGGCCGCGCCCAGCGCCTCCGCCGCGAAACTCGCCGCCTCGGCCTTGGCCGCACCGCCGGCCCGCCTCGCCGCCGGTCCCGGCCGCCTCACCTGTCGTCGCCTTGCCGCCTCGGCCGTCACCTCCTCGGCCTCTCCCTCTCGGCCCCGAGCTCCCACGCCGCCCGGCCGCCTAAACTTCAGCGCCGGATCCGATCTAGATCCAAACCTCAGTTGACTTCTCCCCGAAATTCCTCTTTTATTCTGCCAGTATTTTGTTGCATTTTCATCATGCCATAACTCTGCACCCGTGGCTCCGTTTTGGACGTGTAGCATACTGAAATGTTCGCCACGATGAGTACATCATTTCATCTCATTGCATCATTTTCATTTGAGCTTATCTGGATGCCCGAAATGCTATTAGAAGAGGCCTATGTGATGTTAGGTTCAGATTTTTATCAGAAAATGCACTTTTGTCATTTTTGCCATGATTGATGTGTGCACCCTATGATCTTGAGCCCTACATGTGTTTTGTAATATGCCATGCCATATTTACAGGGGTGTATGCCATGTATTTTTGTGATCTCTGTGGTGACTAGCACAAGCATGCAAACTAGGCTTCATGATGTTGCTGATTTCAGCCCCTGTTTTGCTGATATTTTTATGCCATGTTAACTTGATGCTACCGAGAGATCCATGCATATTTTGAGATACTTCATTAAGGATGTTTTGAACATATGGTTATGCTCTATGCATCCATGCTCTTTTTTGCAATTATGGAGTGCCATAGCTTGAGTCAATCGAGCTCTACTTTTGCTATAAAATGTTTCCTGGCAGATTGTTTACATGTTATTCAATTTTGCGAAGATTGTTGTAGTTGATCCGTGTATGCTATGATGTTGTTCTTGCCATTTGTATCTTCTATGCCATGTCTTATTGATGGATGTATGCTTAGTTTATCATGAGATGCTCTGTAGTGAGTGCATCGAGCTCGCGAACATGCCTACTTGTTATCTGTTTTTGTCATGCCCTGTTCTTTGAATACATTAACGGAACTTGCTATGTTTACTTGGGTGCTATTACATTTTCTGATCCCTTTTGGCTCATGGTCAGTAAGGGACTTTTGTTCTATGCTTTGATTAGAGTCATTCCATGCCTTGTTTTGCTATTATAAGTTCCTGTCGCATGTTGTTTGCATGCTCTGAACATTGCTTCCTGATGCTGATTCTGCCATGTTCAGTATTTTCAGTCTGTGAAGCTGATATATTTTGCACTTTTGCCATGCTTGTTTGGACCTGTTATGGTGTGATTTAGCCGTAGCTCGGTGTTCATCTTTTGTCAAGCATCTTGAGTAGATCACTGCCATATTCTTTGTTGGTACGTTTGGGTGCAGTAGCTTATTTTCTTGTTGCTTGCTATGTGGCATCATGCTGTTAATGGCAGATTTGTGTCATTCTTGTTTTGCTTGTCATTTGCAAACCGTACATCCGATTCCGGTGATCCTTATATCGATTTCAACCGAAATCATCTCACCTTTCCAGCGGCATACTTGGTTTGCCAAGCTGATGCCTGGTTCGTCTTTTTCCTTCCGGAGCACGCATACGCATTGCATATCACATCTCGCATATCATGCCGTGTTTTGCATCATGTTGCTTGTGCATTGCACCGTGATTTATTGTGGTTCCTTTGTTTGTGTTCTTGCTTTGGGTAGAGCCGGGAGACGAGTACATGAACGAGGAACCTGTTGAGAATGCTTACGAGGATCAAGCTTTCGACAACTCACGAGAACTTCTTGAGCAAGATGACCATACCCTCGAAATCACTTCTATCTTTGCTTGCTAGATGCTCGCTCTTTTGCTATGCCTATGCTCGATGCCTATCACTTGCTTATCATGCCTCCCATATTGCCATGTCAAACCTCTAACCATCCATTCCTAGCAAACCGTTGTTTGGCTATGTCACCGCTTTGCTCAGCCCCTCTTATAGTGTTGCTAGTTGCAGGTGAAGATGAAGTTTGTTCCTTGTTGGAACATGGAGATGTTGTTCCTTGTTGGAACATGTTTACTTGTTGGGGATATCACAATATCTATTGTTTAATTAATGCATCTATATACTTGGTAAAGGGTGGAAGACTCGGCCTTATGCCTGGTGTTTTGTTCCACTCTTGCCACCCTAGTTTCCGTCATACGGTGTTATGTTCCTTGATTTTGCGTTCCTTACGGTTGGGTGATTTATGGGACCCCCTTGACAGTTCGCTTTGAATAAGACTCCTCCAAAGAAGGCCCAACTTTGGTTTTACCATTTGCCACCTACACCTTTTCCCTTGGGTTTCGCGAGCCCAAGGGTCATCTTTATTTTAGCCCCCGGGCGGTGCTCCTCTGGGTGCTTTGATGCGAAATGAGCAGCTGAGGGGCCACCTTGCGGAAACATGAGGCCTGGTTTTACTCATAGGATGTCTCATCCGGATGTGCACTGAGAACGAGATATGTGCAGCTCCTATCGGGATTTGTCGGCACAATGTCAGGCTTTCTTGGTCTTGTTTTATTGCTGTCGAAATGCCTTGTAGTCCGGGATTCCGAGGCTGATCGGGTCTTCCCGGTAGAAGGAATATCCTTCGTTGACCCTGAGAGCTTATAATGGGCTAAGTTGGGACACCCCTGCAGGGTATTATCTTTCGAAAGCCGTGCCCGCGGTTATGAGGCAGATGGGAATTTGTTAATGTCGGTTATAGAAAACCCGAAGTTGACCTTAATTAAAATACATCAACGGCGTGTGTAACGGGATGGTCTCTTCTCGTGAGTCCGGGAAGTGAACTGATGTTGGAGTTATGTTTGGCGTAAGTAGTTCAGGATCACTTCTTGATCGCTACTAGCTTCACGACCGCGCCTTGCTTCTCTTCTTGCTCTCTTTTGCGAATGTAGCCACCATATATGCTAGTAAACTGCTGCAGCTCCACCTCACAACTTTGTCCTTCCTATAAGCTTAAATAGTCTTGATCTACATGGTGTGAGATTGCTGAGTCCCGTGACTCACAGATTCTACCAAAACGATTGCGGTGCCGGCGATGCCGGTCACGCAGATGGCCTTAACCGAGCTCAAGTGGGAGTTCGACGAGAGCGTGGTCGTTACTATGTGTCTTTCACGATGATCGATAGTGGAGCCAGTTGGGACGATCGGGGATCTGTTTAGCATTTGGGGTAGTCTTCTTTTATTTTGGTTCCGTAGTCGGACCTTGAGTGTAATCTGGATGATGGATGTTTATTTATGCATTGTGCGAAGTGGCGACTGTAAGCCAACTATGTATCACTTTCCTTATGTATTACATGGGTTGTGTGAAGATTACCTCACTTGCGACATTGCTTTCAATGCGGTTATGCCTCTAAGTCGTGCTTCGACACGTGGGAGATATAGCCGCATCGAGGGTGTTACAAGTTGGTAATCGAGCCATCCCGACTTAGGAGCCCACAGCTTGATTGTTTCTTTGGCGTTGTTGAGTCTAGAACAAAAATGTTTTGAGTCTTAGGATTATATATATCGGAGTAGGATTCTTTTTACTCCCCAGTCCTTCGTCGCTCTGGTGAGGTCTCTGGCGTAGAAGTTTTGACTCTCCTCTCCTCAAATTTCACTAAAATTTGTTTTAGGATCACGCGGGTATCTTGGAATCGTTAGATGATTTTGTGGCGAGAACATTGTTCTTGGTGCCTCGACATTTAGGGGTTGTGGCGGTGTCCGGGGAGTTGAGCTCCGAGGTGTTGTCGTCACAATTTTATCGTTGCGATTCTGGAATACCTGAGTTTTGCCGACATCGAAAATCTCTTTTATGCAGTTGTTGGTGAGATAACCCCGATAACTTGATCTTTGGGCGAGCTCGGGAGTATTGCCATGACTTCATTATAACGGATGCTTTTGAAGGTCGAGGTACCACGATTCTGAAGGTTTCTTGGTTATGTTTTTGGGATGGATACAATTTGGATCTAGGTATTGTTAGTTTGGGTGATATATTTTGTGTCCCCTGTATCCCCAACACCAGATTGCATAACTAGAAAGTTTCGGGATTTTATAGGTGGGATTCAAGTAGCTCCTAGCATTTCTTCCCGCAGATATTTGGTTTGTCATTGGGTAATCCTTACCACTTATTTGTTCCAGTCGTACCTTGTTATTTTTTCATCAACCCTTAATCAAGTGGCTTCTCACCTCAATGGACGTGTGATGTTAGCTTTTGGAATTCATTCGTTCATCCTTGTTCGAATGTTTATTGTGAAGACTATGTGTTGCAATTTCTATCCGTTGATTCAACTTGTCTATCTGTCTATCAAAGTGCTAACGGATGTCACCCTCTTGAGGATGGCTACGCCAGCGTCTACGAATCCGGAGCATAATGATGGGAATCGGTCAGACCCTCCACCTCCACCTCCACCTCGGGAGGCATGGCAAGCTATCATGGCAGCCACCAATGCCAATGCTCAGATGATTTTGCAACTCTTGCAAGAGCGTACCCAAGGGCAAGGCAATCAAGGAAATCAAGGCCAAGGCAACAACCACCCGCACTTTGCTACCCTCAATCAGTTCCTCGCTCATCGGCGAAGTCTTTGGGTTTACGTAGCCGAGGCGAGAGGCGCCGACGATTGGCTTGTGGACATCTGCAAACATTTTGAATGTAGCAATGTCGGACACGAGGACTTTATCAAGTTTGCTTCGTTTCAACTCAAGGACCAAGTCTTTGAGTGGTACCCAATACAAAAGATTACAGAGGAGGTCGTGTCATTACAGGATG
Source organism: Aegilops bicornis (assembly GCA_021605145.1). Classification (NCBI taxonomy): domain Eukaryota; kingdom Viridiplantae; phylum Streptophyta; class Magnoliopsida; order Poales; family Poaceae; genus Aegilops; species Aegilops bicornis. The sequence continues at coordinate 496,380,926 of CM038673.1, forward strand.
AGTTCCGCCGAGATTTCAGAGCTCACCACATTCCGAAAAGTGTTGTTGAGAGCAAGCGTGAGGAGTTCCGCAATCTCAAGCAAGGCAACATGTCTGTGTACCAATACAATATCCAGTTCCAGAAACTTGCTCGCTTCGCTAAGCAAGACGTCCCTGATGAAAAGAGTATGATCTATCAATTCAGAGGTGGTCTCAGAGAAGATCTGCAATTAGCTCTCGTGCTTTTTGAGCCAGAAAAGTATGATGAATTCTACAACATGGCACTTTGAAGCAAGAAGCTGCGCAGCTCAAATGTGAGGCTTCTAAGAAGAGAATCAGGGATGCAATTCAGTCTTCTTCTTCCTCTCAAGTGGCAGCTAAGCAGCAGAAGTTCTACCTTCCTCCTCCTCCGTTCCGTCAGCCTTATCGTGAGAAGAACTTCGGTGGTCGTGGATCTTCCCACCCGCCCAACCCAGGCTATCGAGAACAAGTCTAATTCTCAAGCTCCAAGGTCAAATGCTCCTTATCACCGTCCGCTCTCGGAGGTGACTTGCAACAAATGTCGTGAAAGGTCACTATGCGAACAAGTGCTTCAACCAAAGCGCCTTCCGCCTCCTCCTCCTGTGAGATCTTCAAGCAATGCGGTGGTCAAGCATAATCCCAAGGCTGCAAAGGTGAACATGATGAATGCAGCTCGAGGCGGAGGATTCTTACGATGTGATAATGGGTAATCTTCGATTAATGATATTCCTTCAAAAGTCTTATTTGATCTTTGGTGCATCGCATTCTTTCATGTCATATCCTTTTGCATCGAAGCACAATGTTGACACAGACATTTTGTCCAAAGTTATGCAAGTTGTTTCTCCCGGAAAGCTTATGACTTCTAGTTTGATGGCTCCCGATGTCTCTATCAAGATGGGCGACTATAGATTTCTGGCTAAACCAATTGTTCTTGGTGACTCGGATATTGATCTTATTCTCGGGATGGACTGACTTTCTCAGTACAAAGCTCAGCTTGATTGTGCTGCCAAGGAAATTCAATTGACACACTCTTCTGAGGATGTGATCATCTATGCCGCTCGTGATGAAACCATTCGGTTGTTTTCTCTCAATGAGAAGGGCGATTTGAATGCTATCTCTCAGATTCCAGTCGTTTGTGAGTACCAAGATGTCTTTCCAGAAGAGCTTCCAGGAATGCCACCTCACCGGCCAGTTGAATTCGTTATCGATCTTGAGCACAACCTTTGAACCCGTTGCAAGCGTCCATACAAGCTTGGACCTAATGAGCTGAAGGAATTGAAGAAGCAGCTCGATGAACAAGAGCGTCTGGGTTTGATCGGACCGAGTTCATCTCCTTGAGGTTGTGGTGTTCTTTTTGTCGAGAAGAAGGATGTACGGACCCGACTTTGTGTCGATTACCGTCCATTGAATAAAGAAGACAATAAGGAACAAGTATCCACTTCCCAACATCAATGAGCTTTTCGAGCAACTCAAAGGTGCTAAAGTGTTCTCCAAGCTTGACCTTCGTAAGGGTTATCATCAAATTAGCATTCGTGAACAAGATATTCCCAAGACGACATTCGAACAAGCTTTGGTTCTTATGAATATCTTGTCATGTCTTTCGGCCTTGTCAATGCTCCTCCAACATTCTCTCGAATGATGAACTTCATTTTCAATCCCTACACCAATGAATTCGTCTTGGTCTATCTCGATGATATTTTGGTCTTCTCCAAGAATAAGAAGGATCATGCCAAACATTTGCGATTGGTGCTAGACAAGCTCGGAAGAGCATCAATTCTATCTGAAGTTTTCCAAATGTGAATTTTGGCTTGATGAAGTGCTTTATCTTGGTCACATCATCTCCGCCAAAGGGCATCATTTATTAATCCCGAGAAGGTGTCTGCGGTTGTGAATTGGGAACCTCCTCGGAATGTCAAGCGACTTAGCGATTTTCTTGGTCTTGCAAGCTATTGCGAAGATTCGTTGAGAATTTCTCCAAGATTGCAAAGCCTCTTTCCAACCTCCTCCAGAAGCATGTGAAGTATGTCTGGTCTCCTGAGTGTGACGTTGCTTTCAATACTCTCAAAGAGAAACTCGTCACAGCTCATGTCTTGACTCATCCTGATGAATCCAAGCCATTCGAAGTTTTATGTGATGCTTCTCTTCAAGGTCTCGGTGCTGTGTTAATGCAAGAGAACAAAGTTGTGGCCTATACCTCTTGTCAGCTGAAGCCCAACGAAAAGAACTACCCCACTCACGATCTTGAGTTGGCGGCAGTTGTCCATGCATTGATAACATGGAGACATCTCTTGTTGGGAAGGAAAGTGGACATTTTCACCGATCACAAGAGTCTCAAGTATATCTTCACTCAACCCAACCTCAACCTCGAGCAAACTCGATGGGTGAAATGATTCAAGAGTACAACCCAAGTATTGAATATACTCCGGGCAAGGCCAATGTGATTGCAGATGCTTTGAGCAGGAAGGCTTATTGCAACAGCTTAATTCTCAAGCCCTTCCAACCGGATCTCTGTGAAGCTTTCCACAATCTGAATCTTCAAGTTGTTCCTCAAGGCTTTCTTGCCAACCTCATAGTCTCTCCTACTTTGGAAGACCAGATTCGTGAGGCTCAACTCCTGGATACCATGGTGAAAAAGGTGAAACGTGGTATCGACAAGGGCATTTCCAAGTACAAGTGCTTCCACATTGATGACAAAGATACTCTTTTCTTCGAGGTACGGATTGTGGTTCCTAAGGGTGATCTACGTAAAGTCATTATGAACGAGGCACACAATTCCCTTCTGTCCATCCATCCTGGAAGTACGAAGATGTACCGTGACCTCAAGCAGTCATATTGGTGGACTCGAATGAAGCGAGAAATTGCTCAATTCGTGAATGAGTGTGATGTCTGCAGAAGGGTGAAAGCAGAACACCAACGACCAGCTGGTCCCCTCCAACCTCTTGCTATTCCAGAATGGAAGTTTGATCATATTGAGATGGACTTCGTGACTGGATTTCCAAAGTCCAAGCGTGGAAATGATGCTATCTTCGTTGTCATTGACAAGCTTACTAAAGTGGCTCATTTTCTTCCTATCAAAGAATCTATTACAATAGCTCGGTTGGCGAGCTATACACCTCGAGGATTGTCTCCTTGCACGGCATTCCACAAGTGATCTCTTGAGACCGTGGAAGCATCTTTACCTCAAGTTTTGGGATTCTTTTCGAAGGCCATGGGCACCAACATTCGTTTCAAACAGCTTTCCATCCTCAAACAAGTGGTCAAGTCGGCGAGTCAATCAAATCCTCGAAGACATGCTCGGGGCTTGTGTCATTTCCTTCGGTATGAAGTGGGAAGATTGTCTTCCATATGCCGAGTTCTCCTACAACAACAGCTTCCAAGCGAGTTCGGGCAAGGCCCCATTCGAAATTCTCTATGGCGAAAGTGCCGTACTCCTCTCAATTGGTCCGAGACAGGTGAGCGCCAACTTCTTAGCAACGACTTGATCACAGAAGCGAAGAAATGTGCAAAGTCATTCGTGAGAACCTCAAAGCAGCATAATCGCGCCCGGAAGAGCTATTATGATGACAAGCACCGTGATGTGGCTTTTGAAATCGGAGACCATGTCTACCTCCGCGTCTCTCAATGAAAGGCACTCGTCGCCCGGTATCAAAGGGAAGCTTGCCCCTAGATACGTGGGTCCTTTCAAGATCATTGGCAAAAGAGGCGATCTCGCCTATCAACTTGAGCTCCGTCCAACTTCGCGAGCGTGCATGATGTGTTTCATGTGTCACAGCCGCCAAGTGCTTCAAGACTCTGAGCGCACTATCAACTTGAAGAAATTGACCTCCATGAAGATCTCTCTTATCATGAGCACCCGTTGCTATTCTTGAAGAAACCGGCGCAAGACTCGCAACAACAAGTCAATCAAATTCCTGAAAGTGAAGTGGTCACACCATTCACCGAGAAGCCACAGGGAGCGCGAGGATCACCTCCGTTCGAATATCGGGAGTTCTTTCGGTCCTAGATCTCGGGGCGAGATCCTCTTGTAGTGGTGGAGTGTTGTAACACCCCGGATGTAACTTTCCATATTTGTAACTCCAACTCTTGCCATTTTCGGCATTGTGATATGATATTCCCTCCGTGGTTGGGTTTTTGTCTTTTGTTTTTGCATTTTTTCCATGTCATGCATTTCATATCATGTCATCATGTGCATCGCATTCGCATACGTGTTCGTCTCATGATTCCGAGCATCTTCCCCGTTGTCCGTTTTGCAATCCGGCACTCCTATGATCCCCGGCGTCCCCTTTTACATTTTTCCGTGAGCGGGTACTAAACTTTCTCGGAATGGACCGAGGTTTGTCAAGTGGCCTTGGTACACCACGGTAGAACCACTTGTCAAGTTTGGGTCATTTGGAGCTCGTTTGGTACTCCAGCAGTTAACCGCACTCGCAAAGGCCTCTTTTAAGTTGCAGCCCAACACCCTCCAAAACAGCCCAATAACCCATCTAATTCACTTCCATGCTCTCCGTCGTCGGATCACGATCGTGTGGCGAAAACTACACTCCATTTGGAGCTTCCTAGCTCCTTCTACCTATAAAAACACCCCTCCCGAAATCCGGATCAATTCGGACGAAACCCTAACCCGCTCCTCTCCACGCCAGGCGGGACGAAATCCAGACGGCGGATCCGTCCGCCGCCGCCCATGTCAAGGGCCGCCACGTGGTCGCCCCGCCAGCCGCGCCGCCCGCCGAACCAGGCGAGTCCTCCCAACCAGCGTCCAAGCGCGCCGCGCCTCCGCCGCCCGGCTCCGCCGCCTCGGCCCGCGCCCGCCGGCCCCGCCTACGCCGGCGCCGCCGGCGCCCGCCTCGCCCCGTCGTCGCCTTGCCGCCTCGGCCCGTCACCTCCTCCGGCCTCTCCCTCTCCGGCCCCGAGCTCCCACGCCGCCGGCCGCCTCGGCTTCCGCGCGCCGGATCCGATCTAGATCCAAACCTCAGTTGACTTCTCCCCGAAATTCCTCTTTTATTCTGCCAGTATTTTGTTGCATATTCATCATGCCATAACTCTGCACCCGTGCCTCCGTTTTGGACGTGTAGCATACTGAAATGTTCGCCACGATGAGTACATCATTTCATCTCATTGCATCATTTTCATTTGTGCTCATCTGGATGCCCGAAATGCTATTAGAAGAGGGCTATGTGATGTTAGGTTCAAATTTTTATCAGAACATGCACTTTTGTCATTTTTGCCATGATTGATGTGTGCACCCTATGATCTTGAGCCCTACATGTGTTTTGTAATATGTCATGCCATATTTACAGGGGTGTATGCCATGTATTTTTGTGATCTCTGTGGTGACTAGCACAAGCATGCAAACTAGGCTTCATGATGTTGCTGATTTCAGCCCCTGTTTTGCTGATATTTTTATGCCACGTTAACTTGATGCTACCGAGATCCATGCATATTTTGAGATACTTCAGTAAGGATGTTTTGAACATATGGTTATGCTATATCCATCCATGCTCTTTTTTGCAATTATGGAGTGCCATAGCTTGAGTCAATCGAGCTCTACTTTTGCTATAAAATGTTTCCTGGCAGATTGTTTACATGTTATTCAATTTTGCTAAGGTTGTTGTAGTTGATCCGTGTATGCTATGATGTTGTTCTTGCCATTTGTATCTTCTATGCCATGTATTATTGATGGATGTATGCTTAGTTTATTATGAGATGCTCTGTAGTGAGTGCATCGAGCTCGCGAACATGCCTACTTGTTATCTGTTTTTGTCATGCCCTGTTGCTGAATCTGTTAACGAAACTTGCTATGTTTACTTGGGTGCTATTACATTTTCTGATCCCTTTTGGCTCATGGTCAGTAAGGGACTTTTGTTCTATGCTTTGAGTAGAGTCATTCCATGCCTTGTTTTGCTATGATAAGTACCTGTCGCATGCTGTTTGCGTGCTCTGAACATTGCTTCCTGATGCTGATTCTGCCATGTTCAGTATTTTCACCAAGTCTGTGAAGCTGATATATTTTGCACTTTTGCCATGCTTGTTTGGACCTGTTATGTTGTGATTTAGCCGTAGCTCAGTGTTCATCTTTTGTCAAGCATCTTGAGTATATCACTTCCATATTCTTTGTTGGTATGTTTGGGTGCAGTAGCTTATTTTCTTGTTGCTTGCTATGTGGCATCATGCTGTTAATGGCAGATTTGTGTCATTCTTGTTTTGCTTGTCATTTGTAAACTGTACATCCGATTCCGGTGATCCTTATATCGATTTCAACCGAAATCATCTCACCTTTCCAGAGGCGTACTTGGTTTTCCAAGTTGATGCCTGGTTCATCTTTTTCCTTCCGGAGCACGCATACGCATTGCATATCACATCTCGCATATCATGCCGTGTTTTGCATCATGTTGCTTGTGCATTGCACCGTGATTTATTGTGGTTCCTTTGTTTGTGTTCTTGCTTTGGGTAGAGCCGGAGGCGAGTACGTGAGCGAGGAACCTGTTGAGAACGCTACGAGGATCAAGCTTTCGACAACTCTGAGAACTTTGCGAGCAAGATGACCATACCCTCGAAATCACTTCTATCTTTGCTTGCTAGATGCTCGCTCTTTTGCTATGCCTATGCTACGATGCCTATCACTTTCTTATCATGCCTCCCCATATTGCCATGTCAAACCTCTAACCATCCATTCCTAGCAAACCGTTGTTTGGCTATGTTACCGCTTTGCTCGGCCCTCTTATAGCGTTGCTAGTTGCGGTGAAGATGAAGTTTGTTCCTTGTTGGAACATGGAGATGTTGTTCCTTGTTGGAACATGTTTACTTGTTGGGGATATCACAATATCTATTGTTTAATTAATACATCTATATACTTGGTAAAGGGTGGAAGACTCGGCCTTATGCCTAGTGTTTGCTTCCACTCTTGCCACCCTAGTTTCCGTCATACCGGTGTTATGTTCCTTGATTTTGCGTTCCTTACACGGTTGGGTGATTTATGGGACCCCCTTGACAGTTTGCTTTGAATAAGACTCCTCCAGCAAGGCCCAACTTTGGTTTTACCATTTGCCACCTACACCTTTTCCCTTGGGTTTTCGCGAGCCCAAGGGTCATCTTTATTTTAGCCCCCCCGGGCCAGTGCTCCTCTGGGTGCTGGTCCGAAACGAGCAGACTGCGGGGCCACCTTGGGGAAACTTGAGGCTTGGTTTTACTCGTAGGATGTCTCATCCGGATATGCCCTGAGAACGAGATATGTGCAGCTCCTATCGGGATTTGTCGGCACAATCGGGCAGCTGACTTGCTGGTCTTGTTTTATTCTTTGTCGAAATGTCTTGTAGTCCGGGATTCCGAGACTGATCGGGTCTTCGGTAGAAGGAATATCCTTCGTTGACCGTGAGAGCTTATAATGGGCTAAGTTGGGACACCCTGCAGGGTATTATCTTCGAAAGCCGTGCAGCGGTTATGAGGCAGATGGGAATTTGTTAATGTGCGGTTGTAGAAAACCCAAAGTTGACCTTAATTAAAATACATCAATCAGCGTGCGTAACCGTGATGGTCTCTTCTCGTGGTCCGGGAAGTGAACTGATGTTGGAGTTATGTTTGGCGTAAGTAGTTCAGGATCACTTCTTGATCGCTACTAGCTTCACGACCGCGCCTTGCTTCTCTTCTCGCTCTCTTTTGCGAATGTAGCCACCATATATGCTGAGTAAACTGCTGCGGCTCCACCTCACAACTCTTCCTTCCTATAAGCTTAAATAGTCTTGATCTCAAGGGTGTGAGATTGCTTTGAGTCCCCGTGACTCATGATTCTACCAAAAGCGATTGCAGGTGCCCGGCGATGCGGTGCAGATGACGCAACCGAGCTCAAGTGGGAGTTCGACGTGGAACGTGGTCGTTACTATGTGTCTTTTCTTGATGATCAGTAGTGGAGCCCAGTTGGGACGATCGGGGATCTGTTTAGCATTTGGGGTAGTCTTGTTTTATTTTGGTTCCGTAGACGGACCTTGAGTATGTCTGGATGATGGATGTTTATTTATGCATTGTGTGAAGTGGCGACTGTAAGCCAACTATGTATCACTTTCCCTTATGTATTACATGGGTTGTGTGAAGATTACCTCACTTGCGACATAGCTTTCAATGCGGTTATGCCTCTAAGTCGTGCTTCGACACGTGGGAGATATAGCCGCATCGAGGGCGTTACACGGAGGAAGTCCTCCTCCTCTCCCTTGTACAAGCCGGACAGGATCTTTGCCAGATCGGCTGCCGAGCCTGGCCCTTTGCGGCCATGACGGGTGGCGTCATCTTCCCCGTTGAAATCTCACATAGGGTGGCCCCTATATTGGAGTGGCTGCACCCCTCGCATAATACTGCGTGACCATGACTCCAATCATGGTCAATCCGGAATGGGCGATAACCTAATCCGGCCCATCGGATAATGGGCGCTCCTATCATCTTTACATTGAGGGCTCATGGGCGCCAACTCAGGCGTTTCTTCAAGGGAGCATTGTTGAACTCCGGGAGGCTGATCCGAACTGGATCCGGCAGAGGGCGTCCTCCATGTAGAACCATTACGAAGGCCGGTCTTGGACGCCTTCTTGAGGTGCCGGATAGATATCCGGTCCGGCGATGCGCCATATTTCGGCTCCGCCCACTTGGTATATCGACCCCTCATAAGAGCGAGTGCGAGACAAAACAATCTCTTCCACAGCGCAAAATGGGGCTCGATGCCCAAGAACAGCTCGCAAAGAGCTACGAAGCCCGTGATGTGCAAAATGGAGGCGGGCGTGAGGTGGTGAAGCTGGAGTCCGTAGAACTCTAGGAGCTCCCGGAGAAACGGATGTATGGGAAATCCAAGTCCCCTTATTAGATAGGGGACAAAGCATACCCGCTCCCCTTTGGAAGGATTGGGGACGCTCTCCGCCTGCTTTCCACCCTTTTAGGTGGCTAGTCCGGCTCGAACCGGAACCATGAAAGCTGGGGGAAGATATCCCTCGGTTTGGAGTGCCACTAGCTCGTTGTGTGGGCGAGCATCTCCCCAATCTCCTGGCTTAGGGCTGGGGCGCGAGAGGAGGAGCAGCGTCGGCTATCCATGATGGAATGGATTCTTGTCGAGGCGCTTGATGAGAACTTGCGGATGGAGGATGGTGTGAGCTGGATCTAGATCCTCGCCTCTCTTATAGGCGGCTCGTTCACGCGGCAAGGGTAAAATGTAAAAATACCCCAGCCTTTTCGCATTAAATGCGACACGTGGAAGAAGGCCGTTATTGGGCGTAGAAGCCAAGGAGCGCAACATTTATAAAGAAGCCGGACACTATTCGACGGGAACATGAAGTTTGAAGGAGAACCCGCCTTGCAAGGCCGTTATAGGCGGCTCGTCGTCGCTGAAGCCGGTTGAGAGCTCTTGAGGGAGTTCGGACTAGGGGTGTCCGGATAGCGAACTATCATCATCGGCGGACTCCAAGACTATGAAGATACAAGATTGAAGACTTCGTCTCGTGTCCGGATGGGACTTTCCTTGGCGTGGAAGGCAAGCTTGGCGATACGGATATGTAGATCTCCTACCTTTGTAACCGACTTTGTGTAACCCTAGCCCTCTCCGGTGCCTATATAAACCGGACGGCTGTAGTCCATAGGACGAACAATCATACCATGGGCTAGCTTCTAGGGTTTAGCCTCTTTGATCTCGTGGTAGATCCACTCTTGTAACACACATCATCAATATTAATCAAGCGGGGCGTGGGTTTTACCTCCATCAAGAGGGCCCGAACCTGGGTAAAACATCGTGTCCCTTGTCTCCTGTTACCATCCGCCTAGACGCACAGTTCGGGACCCCCTACCCAAGATCCGCCGGTTTTGACACCGACAGCCGGTTTTGCCCAAGTGGCGGGGGTGGTTGAGCATTTTAATCCAATGGGCTGCCACGTCGGCAATAGTTGGGTGGTGACGGTCTAGTACACCCCCTTGCCCTGCCTCGACCGCTCCGCTTCACCTTTTCATCTCCCGCTCCCCTCTCTTCTCTCTGACGACACGGCGGCGGTGATTTGGGCGACCACGGCGGCGCAGGCGACGATCGTCGGCATGTACTGAACAACTCGACCGGCGGCTACGATCAGGTCAGTGCGCCCTAATATTTCTCTGCAAATCTTGCCTTCCTATCCACATTAGGGCTGTCAGTTAGGGGTTTCAGGGGATTTGATTTGGGGGCTAGGGTTTTGTTCATGTTTTTTCACAGAGTGGTGGAAGCATATTAGATGGCGTTTTAGGGTGCCTTCTGTAGATGAAATCGATGTGCATATGCTTAGTATATGAATAGATGATGTATGGTTTTGTTCATCTGAAAAAAAATACAGTTTTTGGAGAAAAGTTCAGAAGTTCAGTTAATTCAGTTGTTTATTGTCTGGATTTTTTTGTTTAGGAAATGGATCCACTAGACTATCTTTCGATCAGATTTTCAGCAAGTGATTGGGAGTTTGAATGTGCAAATGAGTTTCAAGCAAAGCATACAGATGATATGCAGAGAGAGCAAGGGCATAGGCATGCAGGGCATGTAGAGGAGGTGCAGGCAGAGGAAAGAAATGCAGCGAGTGATCAATGCAGGACCAAATTGCCCATGTTCAGAGCTGCAAGTTTAGTGTCTAAAGAAGTCCACATAACCCCCTAAACTGTCAGATTTCGAGCAGATCACCCCCCCAACCGCAAAACCAGATTCTTAATCCCCTAGACTAACATATACCGGACAAATCACCCCCTGAGGCCATTTTGGTGGGTTTGTGAGGCCGGTTTTGCCCAAGTGGCGGGGGTTTCGCCAGATAGGATTGGTGAGCCGCCTACTTTCTTGTGAGGAATCAGCTATGTGGGTTCCTGTTTTGCGCGGGAAATTTCTCCAGTCCCCATTCCCTCCTCTTCTCTTCTCTGCTCATATGTAGATGCATTTTGTCTGAATTTTTAAGCTCTGAATATATATGCAAGCCCGACAACATCAACTCACGAATATATGTGAGTTTCATGAAAAGCAATGACTCTACTTCAAACAACAATACCACTCTGAAAACAAAGTCGACTTCATGTAAATGAACAACATGACAGGATATGCACTCTAAATGAACAATACAGTAACAAACACAACAATATGCACCAGAATTTGACCATAGAATTTGGCAATTTCATTCATCATCCAGCAGAATAAAGTTTAACAAGACAAAAGGAACAAAATGTAGTAGTTTTGCTCTGTCATTCGTCATCTAGCAGACTTAAGTTTGACATGACCAAAAGCACATAATGTAAAATGATGTTTTACATCAATAAAAGCTCAGGCTTAGCAGCGATGCTGCACATCACCATTGATCATAAGGTCATAAACTTAACAAGACTATCCCCTCTTTCTGTTAGAAGCCACTCGAACCTCCCATCACCATAATTTGGAACTTGTGATGAAGATGTGTTTGGTGAGAGTTTGAAGCCCTTGGTGCCCTAAATGGCCTTGGTATTGTTGATGCCCTTGGAGCCCTTGGAGCTGGCTGCGAACTTTGTGTTGGTGGGATATGCATGGCTGTGAACTTGATCTTGTGCGAGAGCATGGCCCTTGTTGATGAGATGTTTTATTGCCTTTTTGCTTGATTTCCTGATTGTTTTGCTGGTTTGTCCTGCATAACAACAACAATGATGCAATAGTACTTTGAGTGAAATATTTCCATAGTGCAAGATGCTTTCACGAGAACAACATACTAAAATTGTACTTTGAGTGGAATCTAGGATTATAAAATTGTACATACAAATTACGAGCCATGCTTGCGACTTGTGTTCTTTCTCTGCTTCTCTTTGCTTTGCCTTTACATAGCTATTGTCTTAGGTTTTTCTGAATGCTTCCTCTTATTGTGTTGTGTGCTGCCACATACTGAACAAGTCATCTTAACTCCTTTCCTTGAAATTTTGTTGCTTTTGGGCTTCTCTTGCTCCTCTCTAGTTCTTTCTGTCTTCTTCCTCCCAGGCTTGTTATTAACCTAACGGGAGGGTCTGGTCTAGGGTTTGTAGATACAGGCCAGCTCTCTTTGCCCTCTACTGGTTGTAACACATGGTCATAAATCTTGTTGTATGTGTTGATGGAGTAACAAGGTGAAATGAAGTCATCAATGCTCAGACCACATGTGTATCTTGACCTTGATTGCATGACAACAGGCAGTCCGAGGAAACTCCCAATATCTGCAAGAGCAAGTCCACTTTTCGAGTTAAGCTGTAAACCTTACGTACTCACCCTCCTGCACTTCAAATCCTTCCTTGCCATTCCATAGCACATTGCATCTTCTGATCTCTTTATGTTGAGCTGCAACTTTTTAAAAATATTAGGGCATATTGAACCACTCCACTTTTCAGGCTTTGCCCTATTTTCTTGAATTCTAGCCATGACTTTCTTTCTTATGATCTCATGACTAGTAATCACAGGATAAAACCTTGCTCTCATGATGGAGTTGTTGAAGGACTCACACATATTGTTTTCCACAGAATCACAATATGAGCCAAGTTTGAAAAAAGCTCTGCTCCAATGTTCAGGATTGGTTTTCATAATGTCTTTTGCCCCCTCTATAGTTTTTTGAGCTAGCTTGGCTCTATGATAGTTGAATCCTGTTACATGCGAAGCTTTTGCACATGCCCGTAAAATTTTACGATATATCTTCTCCCTATGTTGCTTTCTCCGGTTTGCATAGATGTGTCTAGCACACATTCTATGCTCTGCTTGTGGACAAATTTCATTTCTTGCTCTCATGAGCCCCTTACGCTGGTCGAAATGAAAACCCAACCATCACCATGATTATTTATCTGAATGTCCTTCTGCAGAAATGACAAAAACCGGTACCAACTGTCATAACTCTCGACTTCAACAAGAGCCCATGCAATTGGGTACATCTGGTTGTTTGAATCTCTCCCAATTGCACAGAGAATCTCTCCATACCTTTGCACCCTTCAGGAAACAACAATCTAAACCAACAACCCTTCTACACCCAGCCATAAAACCTTTCTTGCAGCCATCTAGAGCAGACATACATCCTCTCAAAAACATTCACATCACGCACATCCGGGTCTAATGTCACTTTGCAATGGTACTCCAGGATTGCTCCTAAGTAACTCAAGGTGGTAGTCAAATACTCTCGAGTACTCACCATTAGTTAAATCTATGAGCTTTTCCATGACAAGCTTCTTTGCCCTCTTGCATTTCGATATGGTCACATCTGCTAGCATATCTTCTAGTACAGCTTCTTGCATTTTCTCCACCCTCCATGTTGGATTGTCTCTAATCTGCTGAAGTATTTCCTAGCAATCACGATTACTAGTCACCAGCTTATTGTCTCTCCTAGGCACACAAGTGTGGACATTATTGTACTGTGAACTATCAACCCGATCAGATTTGCTATTTATTGACCCATAGATGTTCCATTTGCAACCAACCCAGCTACACTTGGCACTTACTCTCTTCTTCTCATCCTTAAGAAATATCAAATGATGAAAATTCTTCAGTCCATATTTAACTAGTGCATTTTTGAATTCTCTGCTGTCAGTAACAGCCATGCCAAGTTCAAACTGGGATGCTTCTGAAGTATCATCATACACCTTATGGTTGGTCTTTCTCCTTCTGACTGCATTAACCTCTCCATCACTAGCCTCATCATAAGAAAGAGCATCATCACTTTCAAAATATGGAGTGTCATCTGCATCATCATCTAGCTTACATGTTTCTGGTACAATGAACTCCTCAGGAACATTGTGTGATGCTCGGATAATTAGACGACAGTAATTCCCTGCTAATGATGCCATGTCACCTCGGATTACTGTTGATAATCTCGCGTTAGTTCAAAACGATTTAAATTCAAATTGAATTAAAGGCAAAAAAAAAGTTTTCGAACAATAAAACTAAAAAGTTTGGGTTGTGCCCTATAATGCGTATGTAATTATGGTGAAGAAACCACACTGTTATAGTATATCTAGATGCACCAAAATAATAAAAACAGCAGCAAAAACAATTATTTAAATACCTTTTGTAATTAGTAAAATATTAAACTAATTTATTTGGGGACTAGACATTTTCTAATTGTGGACTAAGTTGAAATACTAATTTAGATGCTACGTGTATATTTTACTAAAACTAAAATTAATAGGAAACAAAAGTAAAACAGAAAAGGTAATATAAATAAAAAGAAAAGGCAAAACAGAAAATAAAGGAAAAGAAAAGAAAACAAAGAAACCCCTACCCCACAGGGCCACGGTCCGATTGGTTTAACGACAGTGCCGGCCCACTCCAGCATGACCTACTAACCCCAGTCCGCTTTGGCCGAAACCCTAACCTCCCACTTCTCCCCCCGATCCCCCACTCTCTCCTCGCGCCCCCTCTCCTCGGTCCCGATCTGGATCGGGGGTAGGCGACCCCGTCGCCCCGCTTCTACCTCGCCGACGCCGCTTCCCGTCGCCGGACTTCCCCACCGCCGTGACACCCGCGACGACCCCCTCCCCTGCGGCCACCATCGCACCTTCGTCGGATCTCCACCAACCCCACCGCCGCTCGCCGTCCCTGGAGCCGCTCGACCCCGTCTGCCTCGATCCCCTTCGTCGGACGCCGCCGCTACCTCGCCGTCGATCCTCTCGACTCCGGCACCCCCTGGCTCCCCTGAGCCCCCTGCCGGCCCTCTGTGAGCCCCCCACATCCTCCCCTCTTCCCGTGAGCTCCGGCTCCCCCACTAGCTAGCCCCGCTATCAAGGCCCGAGAACTTCGTCGCGCCGCCGTTTGACTCTCCACCGTGGCCACAGCCCGCAGGACTCGCGACCGAGCTTTGCCTCGTGTTCCTGGACTCCCCAGGAACCATCTGATGCCCTTTGGTCGCCTCGCCATATGATGCAACCTTGAAACCGAGCTCGCCGAGATCCGGCCATCGCCATTGCCCTTCGTCGGCGTCGCTTGGGACCTCCCTCACTCCCACCCCTAGCACCGTTGGACGCGGGACTTCACGTGCGTTCGAACACGACCAGCGACGCCCGTTTTGGTGGCCTGTAACCGATTTCCGGCGACATCCCGTGCGTCGTCGCCGTGTTTTGGTCGCAGGCGACTAAACGTCGGTGCCACTGACGTGTCCGCTTAACCCAGCCGCTTATGGCGCGGATTGCCAGGCTGCTTTGGGACCCGCCTTCTAATTAATCACAACTTAAGTAAACTGGCAAATTAACTAACCTAAATACTCCCTGACATGTGGGGCCTAGCCCCAGAACGCTGAAAAAAATAGGAATTAAAATAAATAAATAAATAATACATAAATAAGTAAATAGTAATTAAAAATAATTAAAACATCTAATTAATTAACTTAATTAATTCTGATTAGATTAGCCTAAGTAACTAACTAAACTAATTAACTATTGTTAATTAGCTAACAATGTATGACATGCGGGACCCACACGTCAGTTTGACCCAGTCAACGTCCTGTTGATCTGCGACATCATCTCGACATCGGCATACCTTTATTACAGTTAATGTTGAAATAAATTAATTAAATAAATTCTAAAAATGATTTAAAACTTTAGAAAATCATACAAAATAAACCATAGCTCAGATGAAAATAATTTCTACATGAAAGTTGCTCAGAACGACGAAACGAATCCGGATACGCAGCCCGTTCGTCCGCCACACACCCCTAACCTAGAAAACACGCAACTTTCTCCCTCCGGTTCGTCTGTTCGAAAATGCGAAACACCGGGGATACTTTCCCGGATGTTTTCCCCCTTCGTCGGTATCACCTCATATCGCGTTAGGGCACACCTAGCACCGTGCATTGTCTTGTCATGCACCGTCATGCTTATGTTTGCATTATATTTATTGTTTCCTCCCCCTCTTCTCTCGCTAGACACCGAGACCGACGCCATTTGCTACCCAAGACGACTACGGTGTTGGCGACCCTCTCTCTTGCCCGAGCAACCAGGCAAGCCCCCTTTGATCACAAGATATCGCCTACTCTTCTCTATACTGCTTGCATTAGAGTAGTGTAGCATGTTACTTGATTAATCCTATCTTCTTTGCATAGCCTTTGTCCTTGCTACTCTTGTTGTTACCTTTACACCTTTATCCCTCTTTGCTTAGTATAGGATGCTAGTGTTCCATCAGTGACCCTACACTCTTGTCGTCTGCCATGCTATACTCTGGGCTGTGATCACTTGGGAGGTGATCACGGGCATACACTATATACTTTACCTTTGTTACATTACATGTGATACTGTTCGGAGATGGGGGCTGAAAGGGCGGTGGCTCCATCCGGTAGAGGTGGGCCTGGGTTCTGACGGCCCTCATTGTTACTTTGTGGCGGAGGCGACAGGGCAGGTTGAGACCACCTAGGAGAGAGGTGGGCTGGCCTGATCGTTCATGAGATACTTAACACGCTTAACGAGATCTTGGTATTTGATCTGAGTCTGGCTACTGGCCTATACGCACTAACCAACTACGCGGGAACAGTTATGGGCACTCGACGTCGTGGTATCTGCTGAAGCACTTTGTGACGTCAGCGACTGAGCGGCGCGCGCCAAATTGGAACGTAGGCCTGCTCTTGTATTAAGGGCTAGATTACGCTTCCGGCAGCGTCATAGCGTGCGCAGTGTGTGCTAAGGGCGATGGGCCTAGACCCCTGTGCGCTTAGGTTTAGACCGGCGTGCTGGCCTCTCTGTTGTGCCTAGGTGGGGTTGCGACGTGTTGATCTTCCGCGGCCGGGCATGACCCAGAAAAGTGTGTCCGGCCAAATGGGATCAAGCGTGTTGGGTTATGTGGTGCACCCCTGCAGGGAAGTTAATCTATTCGAATAGCCGTGATCTTGATATGGGGCGACTTGGAGTTGTACCTTGACCTTATGACAACTAGAACCGGATACTTAATAAAACACACCCTTCCAAGTGCCAGATACAACCCGGTGGTCGCTCTCTATCAGGGTTACGAGGAGGGGATCGCCGGGTAGGATTATTGCTATGTGATGCTACTTGGAGGACTTGATCTACTCTACGCTACATCTTTGCAAGGCGGAGGCTGCCGGAAGCGTAGTCTTGACGAGATTAGCTATCCCCTCTTATTACGGCATTCTGCAGTTCGGTTGTCACGCCCAATATGCGACCCTATCCAAAGGAACTCGACGGTCCCACCAAGGATAGACCGCATATTGAAACGCTTTTGCAAGGTGGATATCATTACATCAACATTACATAATAGATGGGGATACATACATAAGGCACAAATGCCACAACAATACATCAACATCATATACAAGAACAACATCCGACTACGGATGAATCATAAACAGAAACTCAAGCAACATCGGATGAGACTAGCTACGAGTAAAACCAAGCCTCAAGTTTCCCCGAGGTGGCCCCGCAGGCAGCTCGGTTCGGACCAACACTCGAAGGAGCACTGGCCCGGGGGGGGCTAAAATAAAGATGACCCTTGGGCTCCGGAAACCCAAGGGAAAAAGGGCTAGGTGAGGCAAATGGTAAAACCAAGGTTGGGCCTTCTTTGGAGGAGTCTTATTCAAAACGAACTGTCAAGGGGTCCCATAAATCACCCAACCGCGTTAGGGACGCAAAATCCGGGAACATAATACCGATATGGCGGAAACTAGGGCGGCAAGAGTGGAACAAAACACCAGGCATAAGGCCGAGCCTTCCACCCTTTACCAAGTATATAGATGCATTAATAATATAAGAGATATTGTGATATCCCAACAAAATCCTGTCCATCATGGAGCAAACTTCATCTTCACCTACAACTAGCAACGCTATAAGAGGGGCTGAGCAAAGCGGTAACATAGCCAAACAACGGTTTGCATAGGAAAGGTGTCAAAGGTTAGAGGTCGACATGGCAATTTGGGATGGCTTGATAAACATGTAATAGGTAGCGCGAGCATAGCGATAGAACGAAGCAACTAGCATAGCAATGATAGTAATGAGATCCAAGGTGACGGTCATCTTGCCTGAAATCCCGCAAGGAAGAAGAACGAGTCCATGAAGAAGACGAACGGATGAAGCCGAACCAAGCGTAGACGAACGAATCCTCACGATCGCAACGAAACAGGAACTAACAAGAAGAAGCACACAACATAGTAAACACACCACACATGAACAAGGCATGATGCACAAACAAGCATGATGAATGACAAATCTAGATGAGGCTACTCATGGCAAGAGATGATGCAAACAAGAGCAACACATCAAGGCAAGTTTAAATGAGGCCGGGAACAACATATAACAATTCCGGTAAGTCCTCATATGCAATTTCGAAATTGGTCCAGATCTGAATAAACATTATGTTCAAGTTGTTAAACAGCAAGTTAAGATGCACCAAGATGATCTACACGAAAATCTAGTCAAGTTACATATAAAGTTCTTTAAATTCGGAGCTACGGCCTAGAAGATATGAGCAAAACAAGTTAAACATGGCATTGATGCAAAATGCATACAAACATCAAGCAAACACCTCAAAACAAGGATGCAACATTATAATATGAAACTACATGCAAAATCACGCAAGTTTCATATAGAGCACACTCAAAACGGAGCAACGGTTCAACACATACACACTATACAAGTCATAACAATCTGTCCATAACAGCAAGTAGGCATATTGCAAGCATCAAAACAACATGCTACAGCACCCCTACATGAGAACGAAAGGCATGGACATGATTTACAGGTAAAGCATAACAAAACATGAACGCTGAGCTACCTCCATAAATCACTAGAACATGCTCAAAAATACATGGCAAGATTGCAAATAATAACAGTTTCAGACTTATCAGGAAATAACATCAGGTTGCAATGTTTAGAGCTATCAAACAACATGTTACAGGAACTTATCATAGCAAACAAAGGCATTGAATGAATCTACTAATTGCATAGAACAAAATCCCTTTAGTGACCATGAGCCAAAAAGGATCATAAAATATGATAGCACCCATGTAAACATGGCAAGTAATATTACAGATTCATACATGGCAGGAACAACAATAAGTAGGCATGTTGGTGAGCTTGAACCACTTACTACAGAGCAATAAATGGCATGGCAAGGCAACCAACAGTAAGAATACATGTTTATAAAGCTAATCATGGAAAGAAAAAGTTCATAGGGTGCATGGATCACTAGAAACAATCATGGCAACATTGAACTTAATGTTAACAGGCTGACAGCAACATTATTTAGCAATTTGAGAGCAAGATTACAACAAGCTACAACAGGCTATAAATGCAACCAGGGGCATGAATGGATAGAGCATGATATGTAGAACAAAACATCCTTAGTGAACATCTCCAGATTGTGCATAGAATGACTTATAGCAGCAGGTTAACATAGCATCATGATATAGCAGATTCAGACATGCAAAACAGCAACAGAAAGTACCCTACTTAACAAGCTCGATGCACTCACTACACAACTCACAAAACTACATGTCAAGCACCCCTGTAAAGATGGAATGATGTAGATCAAAACTCATGTAGAGCTCATTCTCATAGGATGCACAAACAAAATGCAACGAAAAAGACAAATCAACAAGTTATAACAGTTTCAGCAGGTTAACATCACACAGCACTCTTGCAACAAAGATTAGGGCATCAAGATAACCTCAAATGAACATGATGCAATGTAACGAAATGTAAAGCATCTCACAGCGAACATTTTGACATATTACACGCACGAAACGGAGCAGTATGCAGCAAGTTATGATGCGTTGAACATGGCAACAATATGCAAAAATCTCAGGGACTTAGCAGATTTTTACCACTCCGAAAAGTCAACGGGACGAGGACGAGCGGGGCGGAGGGATCCGGGACGAGGCGTGGTGTTTGGATCGGGAACCCGGTGGATCTCGTCCCACCTGGACGGATCTGACCGGAGGAGAGCTCCGGCGAGCTCTCCGGCGAGGCATGGGCGGATTCCGGCGACGAACGGGGCCGGGGACGGGCGCGGTCGGGGCCATGGAGGCCGGATCCGGCGAAGGAGTGGCCGGACCGGGCGCTCCGGCGAAGGGGCATCGAGCGGAGACGGCTACTGGTCGCTGGCGGCGGACGACGGCCGAAGCGGCAAAGCGGCGCTGAGGCGCGGCGGCAAGGCATTCGAGGCGGCGGGCGGCGAGGTTCAAGGCGCGGCGGACGGAGACGAGCCCGGGCGAGGCGGCGGAGGCGGCGGTTGGGCGGCGCTGCTGGCGGGCGGCGCTGGCGGCGGGCGGCGGCGCGTTGGCCGGGCGGGCGCTGGGCGCGGGCTTAGCCCGGCGGCTCGGATGGGCCGAAAGCGTTCGGCAGCGGGAGGAGCTGGGCGGCATGACAGTTGGCGCCGTGGTTGGCTGGGAGCGGCGGCGCGACAGTTATCGCAGGGAGTATGGGCCTTAGGGCCCATCTGCCCTTAGGGTTTGCCCCCTCTCCCCTTCTAGCCGCATGGGCCATGGTGGGAGGCGCCCTAGCCCACCTAGGGGCTGGTGCCCTCTCATACTTGGCCCATGTATGCCTCTGGAGCATGTGGCCCCACTTGGTGGACCCAGGACCCTCCCGGTGGTCCCAGACATTACCGATATCGCCAAACTTTTCCGTTACCAAAACAGGACTTCCCATATATAAATCTTTACCTCCGGACCATTCCGGAACTCCTCATGACGTCCGGGATCTCATCCGGACTCCGAACAACTTTCGGTAACCACATACAAACTTCCTTTATAACCCTAAGCGCCATCGAACCTTAAGTGTGTAGACCCTACGGGTTCGGGAGACATGTAGACATGACCGAGACGTTCTCGGTCAATAACCAACAGCAGGATCTGGATACCCATGTTGGCTCCCACATGTTCCACGATGATCTCATCGGATGAACCACGATGTCAAGGACTCAATCGATCCCGTATACAATTCCCTTTGTCTAGCGGTATTGTACTTGCCCGAGATTCGATCGTCGGTATCCCGATACCTTGTTCAATCTCGTTTCCGCAAGTCTCTTTACTCGTTCCATAACACATCATCCCGTGATCAACCCCTTGGTCACATTGTGCACATTATGATGATGTCCTACCGAGTGGGCCCAGAGATACCTCTCCGTTAACCGGAGTGACAAATCGATCTCGATTCGTGCCAACCCAATGAGACACTTTCGGAGATACCTGTAATGCACCTTTATAGTCACCCAGTTACATTGTGACGTTTGGTACACCCAAAGTATTCCTACGGTATCCGGGAGTTGCACAATCTCATGGTCTAAGGAAAAGATACTTGACATTTAGAAAAGCTTTAGCATATGAACTACGATCTTTGTGCTATGCTTAGGATTGGGTCTTGTCCATCACATCATTCTCCTAATGATGTGATCCCGTTATCAATGACATCCAATGTCCATGGTCAGGAAACCGTAACCATCTATTGATCAACGAGCTAGCCAATAGAGGCTTGCTAGGGACATGGTGTTGTCTATGTATCCACACATGTATTTGAGTTTCCTATCAATACAATTATAGCATGGATAATAAGCGATTATCATGAACAAGGAAATATAATAATAATAACTAATTTATTATTGCCTCTAGGGCATATTTCCAACAGTCTCCCACTTGCACTAGAGTCAATAATCTAGTTCACATCGTCATGTGATTAACAGCGATAGGTCACATCGCCATGTGACCAACACCCAAAGAGTTTACTAGTTTACGTAAACTAGTTCACATCATCATGTGATTTAGACTCAATGAGTTACGAGGTTTGATCATGTTTTGCTTGTGAGAGGTTTTAGTCAACGGGTTTTTAGTCAACGGGTCTGAACCTTTCAGATCCGTGTGTACTTTGCAATTCTCTATGTCATATTGTAAATGCTGCTTCCACGCTCCACTTGGAGCTATTCCAAATGGTTGCTCCACTATACGTATCCAGTTTGCTACTCAGAGTCATTCGGATAGGTGTTAAAGCTTGCATCGACGTAACCCTTTACGCTGAACTCTTTATCACCTCCATAATCGAGAAACATGTCCTTATTTACTCCAAGGACAATTTTGACCGCTGTCCAATGATCTATTCTGGATCATTCTTGTACCCCTTGACCGACTCATGGCAAGGCACACTTCCGGTGCGGTACACGGATAGCATCTTGTAGAGCCTACGTCTAAGGCATAGGGGACGACCTTCGTCCTTTCTCTCTGATACTGCCGTGGTCGAGCTTTAAGTCTTAACTTCATACCTTACATCTCAGGCAAGAACTCCTTCTTTGACTGATCCATCTTGAACACCTTCAAGATCATGTCAAGGTATATGCTGATTTGAAAGTACCATTAAGCGGTTTTTGATCTATCTTCATAGATCTTGATGCTCAATGTTTTAAGTAGCTTAATCCAGGTTTTCACTTGAAAAACACTTTTCAAATAACCCTGTATGCTTTCCAGAAATTCTACATCATTTCTGATCATCAATATGTCAACAACATATTGTTATCAGAAATTCCATAGTGCTCCCACTCACTTCTTTGGAAATACAAGTTTCTCATGAACTTTGTATAAACCCAAAATCTTTGATCATCTCATCAAAGCGCACATTCCAACTCCGAGATGCTTACTCCAGTCCTTAGAAGGATCGCTGGTGCTAGCATACCTTTTAGCATCCTTAGGATCGACAAAACCTTTACGATTGTATCACATACAACCTTTCCTTAAAACCGGTAAGGAAACTCATTTTGACATCCTTCGCCAGATTTCATAAATGCAGCTAATGCTAACATGATTCCGACGGACTTAAGCATCGCTACGGATGAGAAAATCTCATCGTAGTCAACTCCTTGAACTTGTGAAAAACTCTTCGCCACAAGTCGAGCTTCATAGACGGTGACATTACCGTCCACGTCCGTCTTCTTCTTAAAGATCCATTCATCTCAATGGCTTGCCGATCATCGGCAAGTCCACAAAAGTCCATGCTTTGTTACGATATATGGATACTATCTCGGATTTCATGGCCTCTAACCATTTGTCGGAATTTGGGCCCACCATCGCTTCTCCATAGCTCGTAGGTTCATTGTTGTCTAGCAACATGACCTTCAAGACAGGATCACCGTACCACTCACGAAGCGATCTGGCGTCCTTGTCGTCCCACGAGGTTCGGTAGTGACTTGATCCGAAACTTCATGATTCTTGTCATAAGCTTCTACTTCAATTGGTGTAGGTGCCACGGAACAACTTCACGTGCCCTGCTACACACTAGTTGAAGTGACGGTTCAATAACCTCATCAAGTCTCCACCATCCTCCCACTCAACTTTTCGAGACGAACTTTTCCTCGAGAAAGGACCCGATTCAAGAAACAATCCCTATTGCTTTCGGATCTGAATTAGGAGGTATACCCAACTGTTTTTGGGTGTCCTATGAAGATGCATTTTATCCGCTTTGGGTTCGAGCTTATCAACCTGAAACTTTTTCACATAAGCGTCGTAGCCCCAAACTTTCAAGAAACGACAACTTAGGTTTCTCCAAACGGTGTCATCTCAACGGAATTACATGGTGCCCTATTAAAGTGAGTGCGGTTGTCTCTAATGCCTAACCCATTAACGATAATGGTAATTCGATAAGAGACATCATGGTACGCACCATATCCAATAGGGTGCAACTATGACGTTCGGACACACCATCACACTATGGTGTTCTAGGCGGTATTAGTTGTGAAACAATTTCCACAATGTCTCAATTGTGTACCAAACTCGCAACTCAGATATTCATCTCTATGATCACATCACAGACATTTTATCCTCTTGTCACGAAGATCTTCAACTTCACTCTGAAATTACTTGAACCTTTCAATAATTCAGACTTGTGTTTCATCAAGTAAATATACTCAACATCTACTCAAATCATCTGTGAAGTAAGAACATAATGATATTCATTTGCATGCCTCGGCACTCATTGGACTGCACACATCAAAATGTGTTACTTCCAACAAGTTGCTATCTTGTTCCATCTTACTGAAACCGAGGCTTTTCAGTCATCTTGCCCGTGTGGTATGTTTTGCATATCTCAAGTGATTCAAAATCAAGTGAGTCCAAACGATCCATCTGCATGGAGTTTCATCATGCGTATTCACCAATAGACATGGTTTGCATGTCTCAAACTTTTCAAAAACGAGTGAGTCCAAAGATCCATCAACATGGAGCTTCTTCATGCTTTTACACCAATATGACTTACATGGCAAAGCCACAAGTAAGTGGTACTATCATTACTATCTTATACTTTTGGCATGAAAATGTGTATCACTACGATCGAGATTCAATAAACCATTTATTTAGTTGCAAGAACATCGAAGGTATTATTCAAATAAATAGAGTAACCATTATTCTCCTTAAATGAATAACCGTATTAGTGCGGACATAATCCAATCATGTATATGCTCAACGCAAAACACCAAATAACAATTATTTAGGTTTAACACCAATCTCGATGGTAGAGGGAGCGTGCGATGCTTGATCACATCAACCTTGGAAACACTTCCAACACATATCGTCAGCTCACCTTTAGCTAGTCTCCGTTTATTCCGTAGCCTTTTATTTCGAGTTACTAACACTTAGCAACCGAACCGGTATCTTAATACCCTGGTGCTACTAGGAGTACTAGTAAAGTACACATTAACATAATGTATATCCAATATACTTCTTTCGACCTTGCCAGCCTTCTTATCTACCAAGTATCTAGGGTAATCTTTGTTCGGTGGCTGTTCCCCTTATTACGAAGCACTTAGTCTCGGGTTTGGGTTCAACCTTGGGTTTCTTCCTTTGGAGCAAAGAATCGATTTGCTGTTTCATGAAGTGTCCTTCTTGCCCTTGCCCTTCTTGAAACTAGTGGTTTCATCAACCATCAACAATTGATGCTCCTTCTTGATTTCTACATTCATGTGTCGAACATTGCGAATGGCTCAAGGATCATCATATCTATCCCCGATATGTTATAGTTCATCACGAAGCTTCTAGCAGCTTGGTGGCAATGACTTTTGGAGAAACATCACTATTTCATCCGGAAGATTAACTCCCACTCAATTCAAGTGATTGTTGTACTCAGGCAATTCGAGCACAAGCTCAATGATTGAGCTTTTCTCCCTTAGTTTGCAGGCTAAGAAATCGTCGGAGGTCTTATACCTCTTGACGTGGGCACGAGCCTGAAATCCCAATTTCAGCCCTCGAAACATCTCATATGTTCCGCGATGTTTCAAAAACGTCTTTGGTGCCTTTATTCTAAACCGTTTAACTGAACTATCACGTAGTCATCAAAACGTGTATGTCCGATGTTCGCAACATCCACAAACGACGTTTGGGGTTCAGCACACTGAGCGGTGCATTAAGGACATAAGCTATCTACTGTCCGCATAATCGCCATCATCAACTTTCAACTATATTTTCTCTAGGAACATATCTAAACAGTGGAACTAAAGCGCGAGCTTTACATAATTTGCAAAAGGTCTTTTGACTATGTTCAAGATAATTAAGTTCATCTTATGAACTCCCACTCGAATAGACATCCCTCTGGTCATCTAAGTGATTACATGATCCGAGTCAACTAGGCCGTGGTCCGATCATCACGTGAGACGGACTAGTCGACTCGGTGAACATCTTCATGTTGATCGTATCTACTATACGACTCATGCTCGACCTTTCGGTCTCTGTGTTCCCGAGGCCATGTCTGTACATGCTAGGCTCGTCAAGTTAACCCCAAGTGTTTTCTTTGTGTAAATCTGTCTTACACCCGTTGTATGTGAACGTAAGAATCCATCACACCCGATCATCATGTGGTGCTTAGAAGCTGACGAACTGTAGAGCAACGGTGCACGCCGGGGAGAACACTTCTTGAAATTTGTGTAAGGGATCATCTTATTTACTACCGTCGTTCTAAGTAAACAAGATGCATAAACATAATAAACATCACATGCAATTTTATATTGTATTGACATGATATGGCCAATATCATATTGCTCCTTTTGATCTCCATCTTCGGGGCTCCATGATCATTATTGTCACCGACATGACACCATGATCTCCATCATCATGATCTCCATCATCGTGTCTCCATGAAGTTGTCTCGCCAACTTATTACTTCTACTACTATGGCTACCGGTTAGCAATAAAGTAAAGTAATTACATGGCGTTGTTCAATGACACGCAGGTCATACAATAAATAAAGACAACTCCTATGGCTCCCGCCGATTGTCATACTCATCGACATGCAAGTCGTGAATCCTATTACAAGAACATGATCAATCTCATACATCACATATCATTCATCACATTCTTCCCGGCCATATCACATCACATAGCATACCACCGCAAAAACAAGTTAGACGTCCTCTAATTGTTGTTTGCATGTTTTACGTGGCTGCTATGGGTTTCTAGCAAGAACGCTTTCTTACCTACGCAAAACCACAACGTGATATGCCAATTGCTATTTACCCTTCATAAGGACCCTTTTCATCGAATCCGTTCCGATTAAAGTGGGAGGCGGCACCCGCTAGCAACCTTATGCACCAAGTGCATGTCGGTCGGTGGAACTGTCTCACGTGAAATGCGTGTAAGGTCGGTCCGGGCCGCTTCATCCCGCAATACCGTCGAAACAAGATTGGACTAGTAACGGTAAGCATATTGAACAAAATCAACGCCCACAACTACTTTGTGTTCCACTCGTGCAAAGAATCTACGCAATAGACCTGGCTCATGATGCCCTTTGTTGGGGAAACGTAGCAGAAATTCAAAATTTTCCTACGTGTCACCAAGATCTATCTATGGAGAAACTAGCAACGAGGGAAGGAGAGAGCATCTACATACCCTTGTAGATCGCTAAGCGGAAGCGTTCATGTGAACGGGGTTGAAGGAGTCAGATTGCCGTGATCCAAATCACCGGAGATCCGAGTGCGAGCGGACGGCACCTCCGCGTTCAACACACGCGTACAGCCGGTGGCGTCTCCCATGCCTTGATCCAGCAAGGAGAGAGGAGAGGTTGAGGAAGACTCCATCCAGCAGCAGCACAACGGGCATGGTGGTGATGGAGGAGCGTGGCAATCCCGCAGGCTTCGCCAAGCACCAAGGGAGAGGAGGAGGAGAAGAACTTGGGAGAGAGGGAGGGCTGCACCAAAGGCAAAAGGTGTGTTTGAGAGGCCCTCCTACCCCACTATATATAGGGATCCCAAGGGGGTGCGCCAGCCCTAGGAGATCCAATCTCCAAGGGGCGGCGGCCGGGAGGAGTCCTTCCCCAAGGCACCTAGGAGGTGCCTTCCCTTATGGGAATCTTCCTTTAGGGTTTCCCCTTCACCCTAGGCGCATGGGCCCTAGGGAAGTGGCGCCCAGCCCACTTTGGGCTGGATCCCTTCTCACCTCAGCCCATGGGACCCTCCGGGATAGGTGGCCCCACCGGTGGACCTCGGGACCCTTCCGGTGGTCCCAGACAATACCGATGACCCCAAACTTGTCCCGATGGTCAAACAGGACTTCCTATATATAAATCTTTACCTCCGGACCATTCCGGAACTCCTCGCGACGTCCGGGATCTCATCCGGACTCGAACAACTTTCGGTAACCACATACAAACTTCCTTTATAACCCTAGCGCCATCGAACCTTAAGTGTGTAGACCCTACGGGTTCGGGAGACATGTAGACATGACCGAGACGTTCTCCGGTCAATAACCAACAGCGGGATCTGGATACCCATGTTGGCTCCCACATGTTCCACGATGATCTCATCGGATGAACCACGATGTCAAGGACTCAATCGATCCCGTATACAATTCCCTTTGTCTAGCGGTATTGTACTTGCCCGAGATTCGATCGTCGGTATCCCGATACCTTGTTCAATCTCGTTTCCGGCAAGTCTCTTTACTCGTTCCGTAACACATCATCCGGTGATCAACCCCTTGGTCACATTGTGCACATTATGATGATGTCCTACCGAGTGGGCCCAGAGATACCTCTCCGATTAACCGGAGTGACAAATCGATCTCGATTCGTGCCAACCCAATGACACTTTCGGAGATACCGTAATGCACCTTTATAGTCACCTAGTTACGTTGTGACGCTTTGGTACACCCAAAGTATTCCTACGGTATCCGGGAGTTGCACAATCTCATGGTCTAAGGAAAAGATACTTGACATTTAGAAAAGCTTTAGCATATGAACTACGATCTTTGTGCTATGCTTAGGATTGGGTCTTGTCCATCACATCATTCTCCTAATGATGTGATCCCGTTATTAATGACATCCAATGTCCATGGTCAGGAAACCGTAACCATCTATTGATCAACGAGCTAGCCAATAGAGGCTTGCTAGGGACATGGTGTTGTCTATGTATCCACACATGTATTTGAGTTTCCTATCAATACAATTATAGCATGGATAATAAACGATTATCATGAACAAGGAAATATAATAATAATAACTAATTTATTATTGCCTCTAGGGCATATTTCCAACAGTGGCATGCTCGATTAAATCGAGGCGACGTGGCTCTTGAGGGTGGCGAATGGCGTCCGGTGGCGGGCGGACATGTCCGGCGGCGGAGAGGGAGTGGGGCTAGGGTTTGGACTGCGAAAAATCCGAAGGGGAACATATATTTATAGGTAGAGGGAGCTAGGAGAGTCCAAATGAGGAGCGATTTTCGGCCACGCGATCGTGATCGAACGACCGAGAGCATGGAGGGGAGTTTGTTGGGTTTTGGGCCACTTTGGAAGGGGTGTTGG
The DNA here is from genome assembly GCA_021605145.1 of Aegilops bicornis. Taxonomy (NCBI): domain Eukaryota; kingdom Viridiplantae; phylum Streptophyta; class Magnoliopsida; order Poales; family Poaceae; genus Aegilops; species Aegilops bicornis. Next base: position 496,409,620 of record CM038673.1, read on the forward strand.
GCTGCAACACAAAGAGGCTTTTACGGTTATCCGGTTAACCGTTGGAGTACCAAACGACCTCCAAATGGCACGAAACTTGACAGGCGGTCTACCGGTGGTATACCAAGGCCGCTTGGCAAACCTCGGTCCATTCCGAGACCGCTTAACACCCGCACATGAAAAAGAGGCAAAAGGGGGCGCCGGAGACATAGGAGTGCCGGATTGCAAAAGCGGACAACGGGAAAATGCTCGGATGCATGAGACGAACACGTATGCAAAATGAAACGCACATGATGACATGGAAAAATGCAACACGCAAGCAAATGACAAGAAAACAACGACGAATAACTGGCGGACACCTGGCGCATCGAATCCGGGGTGTTACAACACTCCTCCACTAACAAGAGATCTTGTCCCGAGATCTTAGGACCGAGACGGAAGGGAAAGAGGAAGATGCGAAACAAGAACTCAAGATAAGAAGCAAAGAACCGAGAGCACATGAGGAGAAGAGAGAAACAACGAGAATGACGAGAATCGAAGGCTCACGGAATCCGATAGACTATGTAACCACTCCGGTTAGAACGAGATAAGAAACGAATAAGACTGAAAAGGATTTAGGCAGCACTCCGGCTAAAACATGGAGGAATAGAACACGAACTTCACCCAAAGAGATGGCACTTGACGAGATGACCAATGCAATGCCACCGGAGGAATTGAAATAATTGAATGAAAAGAACTTAGAAGGAAGGATTGAACGGAGTTGTTGGAAATTCAACAACAAAAATAAATAGCTTGTTCTGGTCTTATAGGTAACATCTCAAGATCATAAGGTGATAACCGGCCACAAACGAAAATGATTGGATAGCTGAGAAGAACGAAGAAATGCAAAACTCCACTTCAAAAGAATACGGAGAATTAATTACACTTCGAGACGCAAGAAGAAAGATACTTGAACTCCACCAATAAGAATCTTGATGAACTTTTGAAGAATGAATTAAATCATGAAGAACCACCATGAAGAACTCCGGTAATAAAAGGATGATGACATCGAATAGAAGGATCAAAGAATAAGATTAAAGCCTCGCGATGATTTAGATGGAGGTTCCGACGAAATGGCCGAGGAAGTTGAACTCCGGAAATGAAAAGATGAAAAGACTAGGAACTAGAATTTATTCAACAAGAACAAACTCCGAAGAAAGGGATTAAACACTTGGATGGAATAAGAAAAAGATTTATTGTATGCTTATCCTTCATCAAATTAAATTGATGACCAACAATGGATTTGGCATACTACTTATTCTTCTTGAAAAAGGATTAAGAAGTGACATATCGCAAACTTGAGAAGGTCTTCATGAACCACCGGTAGGATTGAAAAGAACGAATGAATTAAAATGATAATCACGGAAAAAGAATCTTGAACGAACCACCGTTAGAAATGAAAATGAACGAAGAAAAGAGAAAGAATCGCCGGGAAGAATTAGGAAAGCACGAAGATACTTGAGGGAATTAAAATGCAAGAGAACGAAGAGATCGCGAACTGATTGAAGAATACTTGAAAGAAGCACCGGAATAATTGGATAACGGTAACTGAAATGTGAGGACGAATAATTCTTCTGGAATGATGGCCTCCGGTGAAAGAAACGGGAAAACAACTCCTGACATAGTCCGGATGGTAAGAAAAGGAATATCTGACAAATGGAATAAATCGAGAGGATAACATGAAGCTAGAACCACGAATCTTCGGGAGAACGGGCAAGATTTAGAGGAAAAAATTCTCTTCAATCTTCAAATGGCGACGTGGCTGCGGGGTGGCGGACGCGTCCGGTGGCGGGCGGACATGTCCGGCGGCGGAGAGGGAGTGGGGCTAGGGTTTGGACTGCGAAAAATCCGAAGTGGAACATATATTTATAGGTAGAGGGAGCTAGGAGAGTCCAAATGAGGAGCGGTTTCGCCACGTTGATCGTGATCGAACGACCGAGAGCATGGAGGGGAGTTTGCTGGGTTTTGGGCCACTTTGGAAGGGGTGTTGGGCTGCAACACAAAGAGGATTTTACGGTTACCCGGTTAACCGTTGGAGTACCAAACGACCTCCAAATGGCACGAAACTTGACAGGCGGTCTACCGGTGGTATACCAAGGCCGCTTGGCAAACCTCGGTCCATTCCGAGACCGTTTAACACCCGCACATGAAAAGAGGCAAAAGGGGGCACCGGGAGACATAGGAGTGCCGGATTGCAAAACGGACAACGGGGAAAATGCTTGGATGCATGAGACGAACACGTATGCAAAATGAAACGCACATGATGACATGGCAAAATGCAACACGCAAGCAAATGACAAGACAACAACGATGAATAACTGGCGGACACCTGGCGCATCGAATCCGGGGTGTTACATCAGTCCACTGATATGGCCCTTTACACATATATCCATGCATATGTAGTGTAGCTCCTTGCTTGCGAGTACTTTGGATGAGTACTCACGGTTGCCTTGTTCCCCTTTTCCCTATCTCTACTCGATTGCTGCGACCAGACGATGGAGCCCAGAGGCGACGCCATCGTCGATGGCGACTACTACCCGGAGGTGCCTACTACTACGCAGCAGCCGACGCATTTACCGGGAGTAGTTAGGAGGATCCCTGCAGGAGGCATGCGCCTCCTTCGATCTGTATCCCGCTTTGTGCTAGCCTTCTTAAGGCAAACTTGTTTAACTTATGTACGTACTCAGATATCGTTGCTTCCGGCTGACTCGTCCTATGATCGAGCACTTGTATTCGAGCCCTCGAGGCCCCTGGCTTGTATTATGATGCTTGTATGACTTATTTATGTTTTAGAGTTGTGTTGTCATATCTTCCCGTGAGTCCCTGATCTTGATCGTACACATTTGTGTGCATGATTAGTGTACGATTGAATCGGGGGCGTCACACATTGCAAGCTTTTGCTTCTTCCTCCCCTAGCATTTTCTTTCTCTTTTTCTCCTTGAATTCTTTAGCATATTTTCGGTACTCAATGATTTCTTCATCTTCAGAACTATTGCTCTCGGCGGAGGCACAACATAGTCCTTTGTCACTATCCTTTGCCGAGTCACCGAAATATGCAGCTCCTCGGTTGCAACCCCTTTTCCTCTATCGGACACTAAACTTGCAGCTCTGAACACGGGCAATTTGGTCCTGCATTGATCACTGCTGCATTTCTTTCCTCTCGCACCTCCTCTACATGCCCTGCATGCCCATGCCCTTGCTCTCTCTGCATATCATCTGTATGCTCTGCTTGAAACTCATTTGCACATTCAAACTCCCAATCACTTGCTGAAAATCTGACCGAAAGATAGTCTAGTGGATCCATTTCCTAAACAAAAAAATTCAGACAATAAACAACTGAATTAACTGAACTTCTGAACTTTTCTCCAAAAACTGTATTTTTTCAGATGAACAAAACCATACATCATCTATTCATATACTAAGCATATGCACATCGATTTCATCTACAGAAGGCACCTAAAACGCCATCTAATATGCTTCCACCACTCTGTGAAAAAACATGAACAAAACCCTAGCCCCCAAATCAAATCCCCTGAAACCCTTAACTGACAGCCCTAATGTGGATAGGAAGGCAAGATTTGCAGAGAAATATTAGGGCGACCGACCGATCGTAGCCGCCCGGTCGAAGAATTCAGTACATGCCGACGATCGTCGCCTGCGCCGCCGTGGTCGCCCAAATCACCGCCGCCGTGTCGTCAGAGAGAAGAGAGGGGAGCGGGAGATGAAAAGGTGAAGCGGAGCGGTCGAGGCAGGGCAAGGGGGTGTACTAGACCGTCACCACCAAACTATTGCCGACGTGGCAGCCCATTGGATTAAAATGCTCAACCACCCCCGCCACTTGGGCAAAACCGGCCTCACAAACCCACCAAAACGGCCTCGGGGGGTGATTTGTCTGGTTTATGTTAGTCTAGGGGATTAAGAATCCGGTTTTGCAGTTGGGGGGGTGATCTTCTCGAAATCTGACAGTTCAAGGGGTATGTGGACTTCTTTCGCAAGTGCAGAAGAACAGATTGCAAGAAACTTCACTAGTGGCTTTTATTGTATCTGTGTTTGTATTTGTGAAAGGCAAACGTACACTCTCCTCTGACTGCAATTCATTTTTCCTATCTTTATATACACTGTGAATAGATACACAAGCAGGTATACATACACTGTGATTAGATACATGTAATTGCCAAATTGCAATGCGAGATTCAAGTACAGGATTAGAGCAAGCGTCACTTACAGGTTGCTTGCATCCCTGTCTTCAGAACATGTACACGCACCCATCTCCTCCATCCATCCGGTGCTGCCATCACGCCGCTGGAGCTGCTGTTCAACGCTGCCCTCGTATGTCTTGGCTCTCGGGACAAGCTACGCCAACGCGTGAATGGGAGGGCGAGCTGCGCCAAGGGCCAAAGACCGCGGTAAGCTGTGGTGGCTCGCGCAGCACCGCGAGGTTGCGCAGCACGCCAGACGATGCCACGAGCACCGGCGGCGAGCTGCAGTGTCTCGTGCAGGCATCGGCAAGGCGAGGGTGAGCTGCGCCGGCGCGAGTAGGCGTGGGCAAGTACCTGCGGCGACCTGCGGATGCTCACACGGGCGTGGTCAACGCGAGCTGCGGTGGCGCGCGCAGGTGTGGGCAAGCAACGGCGGCGACCTGTGGTTGCTCGGGCAAGCATCAGCGACATGACGAGCTAGCCAGCCTCGAGCAATCCCCCATCCAACCAGCCCACAGACGCATCGGATAATATAAGATTGAAAGGTCCAAGGGCACTTTGGTCCTTTCAGGTGCCAGAAAATGGAAAAGAAAAAGAAAAGCAACGGGAAAAGAAAAAATGGCATGTTAATCAAAATACACATTAGCTGGGTGGCAATTTTACGAAGTCAAGAGTAGCATTTGTACGATGCCCCGTATTGAAAGTGGCAAATAGCCAATTTTCTCAATTCTTTCCTCCAATAGAGCGGCAAATTATGAAGCTGATAGTCTAGCTAGATTTTCTCTTTCTTTAAATCAGAGGAGACATTTGTCGTTGATCCAACCGCATGATCCGTTTTGTATCCGCTATATGCGGAATTTGAGCAATAAAATCTGTTTTCCCCCTCAAAAGTTAAAAAAAACTTCTTTCATCCGATGCATGTTGCTGTGGTCTAGGGCAGTTCTCCCGCAGGTTCCAATCTCAGATTTTCTTTTGATCCGCCTTCCAATCAAAGATTATAAGGGTCAGTTTGGATCGTGTCCATAGTGTACCACACCTGGCCTGGAGCTTGCCTGAAGTGTGCCTGGGTGGTGTTTGGTTACTATCCTGGAAAAATGAGTGCTAGCCTGGCTCCTTGACGTGACAGCCTACTTAGCCTGGTATATAACCCAGGCATGCTACTTAGCCTGGACCAGGCGCTCAAAAAGGGACGCCTGGCTGGCTACCTGGTACTAATCAGCCACGTTTCGATGAGACTTGATGTCCTTTTAGGTATGTTATAATACTAGTAGTTGTTTAATACTTCTTCAGGCCAGGCCAAAAACAAAACAACCCTAGTTCAGGCTCGCCTCACCAGGCAGGAAGCACCAAACATACCAGGCTTAAACCAGGCACCTTATTTTTCCAGGCAGGTACCCCAGGCCACTAACCAAACACACCCTAAATCTGTACGACGACCCTTGCGCGGACGGTCGGACGCCGGCGGCAGCCAGCTTGAGCGGCAAGAGCAAGGAAAAAGGGATAGGTTAGGTCATCTCTAGCCGCGCCCCCAACAGGCCCTCCCCAGGCGATTTTGCCGCGCCGGCGCCAAAAAAAGGCCCCAGTCGCGCCCCCAGAAGCCCGTTTTTCGCCGGCTCGGGCCAAAACTGGTGTCGGCGGACCCAGGCCGAACCCGGCGCCTTGGGGGCGCTTGGGGAGCCGGCACAAGCGAAAAAGGCGCGTGGGCCATTCGAGGCGACCGAGGCCTTTTCCCGTCATTTCTTGACGCTTTTCCCTCGCATCTCTCTCGCTCGTTCGCCTTCCTCCCGCCATTCTCTCCCTTTCTCCGGCCAAACCCCCTCCCGCTCACCACGAAGAAGCACGCCATGCCGCCGAAGAAGTACGCCATGCCGCGACGCTGGCGTAATCGCGATCGGGCGCCGGGCGCACCGGCAGAGAAGCCGAGGGCGCCGCCATCGAAGCCACCGGCCTGTCGACGCCGAGTGGAGGGTGGAAGTTCAGCGGAAGCGATCACCACCACCGACAGGCGGAACAGGGCCATAGCCAAGAAGGCTCGCGACAACGCTGGCGCAGCAGCGGCGTCTTCCTCATCGGTCGACCAGCGAGGATGAATCCACCCGTCGTCACCACGCCCAAGACGCGCCCGGGACAGCAAGGCGGGATCTCCATGGGGTTCATCGCCGCCGCCACGCCGACAACAGCAGCGCACGGTGGGTTCAACCCAAGCGTGACCTTCCCTCATGGTCACCCGCTTCTGGCGCTTCGCCCTCGCCCGCCTTCGCCGGGCGATTACCCTCCATACAACTACCGCCGCCACCGCCACGCTGGCCCACACCAACGCCCATCTCTACCGTGGACCGCTACCTTCTTCGCACCTCGGCGACGCCGACGACACGGGAGCCGACATGGGCGACATCATCGCGCGGCAGGATCGGCCATGGCCGCCGCGTCTCCGGGTTCGCCACCAATTACGAGGTAGTGGACCTCAGCGGCGACATGTAGGCCGAGCTCGGCTACGTCTACGGCGACGACGCGCAGGAACCCGAGGAGGAGGAGGAGGACGCGGAGGAGGAGGAGGAGGAGGAGGAGCCGGCTCTGTTCCGAAGGGCGCCAGAAGAAGAAGAAGCGGCGGCTAGGTCGAGCGAACCGCGCATCAAGTGGGCGCCCAAGGAGGAGGAATGCCTCGCGAAGCATGGAAAGTCGCTGCCTCGACCCGACCACCGCACGAACCCGAGCTTGGAGACGTATCGACCGCATCAAGGCCGAGTTCGACGAGCGGAAGCTCGTCCACCCCTACTTCAAAGGTGTCTACATGCAGCGCGGCTCCAAGGCCATGGCGAACCATTGGGGGTGTATCCAGTTGGCGTGCAACAAATGGCATGGAATCGTCGAGGAGGTCGCGGCTCGCCCGGAGAGCGGCGCCAGCGTTGAGGATCAGGTACGCACGCCGTTCGCCGCATATCTTCGCCCCTCGCCCGCCGCCCGCCAATCGTATTCGTCCCTCGCGCATTGCTGCGTATGTTCGCCATGTATCGGGCGACAACCAAGACGCCGACTTCAAGCACCTCCACGTCTACAAGCGCATTGACAACTGCGAGAAGAGGGCGGATGTCCGACGTGCCCTCGACAAGGCCAAGGAGACATACAAGCCGGACGCGACGACTCCGGGCGCGTCAGAGGGGCGGCCGGACGGCAACAAATTGGCAAAGAAGGGAAAAGCGCCGACGCGGCAACCGCGCGATTGCAGGAGTCCATCGAGCATTGCTCGCCGACGCCCGAGCCGGGCTGTCTCACGAAGAGAAGACCGAGGCGCGGTGGTCGTCGCTAATGAAGACCAACGCCATCAAGCTCGACTCGCTCCCGGATTTAACGTCGCCGCCAAGAAGAGGAACACCGACATGGCTTTTACGATGGGCGGGCGGACATGCTCCAGAGCAACGACGAAGCTCAAGGCGTGGTACGGTGCAGCGGCCTCATCTGAACGAGCTGCCGACGGCAACGCCGACGACGCCCACGACCACGGACGCCAAGCCCGAACGACGCCTCTACATCGCCGCCAAAGAAGTGCGAGCCGCGCCGACGCAGCCCAGCACGAAGCAGCTCCGACACCGACAAGCCCGCGACGCCGACTCCGCTAACGCTCGAGCCGACACCGCCGAGTGAATCGTTGCGACGCGAACTTGCGGCGGCGGCACTGTTTTTGTAACGCCAGACTACATCCGATCACCGGTTTGCGGCGTCTTTGAGAACGGAACGACCAAGTTTAAATTTCTCGCATCGCAGGGCGGCGTGGGGGCGTGACTTGGAGCTAGGTTGCCCCCAGGGACCGAACTAGCGCCGGCACGCCCCCAGGCCGCTCTATTTTGGCGCCCTGGGGGGCCGAACGGCTGGAGATGCCCTTAGTCCTGTCTCATTCACGCTTTGCTAGTTTTTTGCCTTGCCTTTCAAAATCAGATTAATCTGCGCCCTTAACACAGAGTTAGATAAACCAGCTGCTCAGGTGGCTTCACATTAGGTGGGGGTCTGTGTAATCCCATTCACTTACGTCTGCTTGGTTTCTAGCAGGTATGGTTTCCGATCCATCGTCGCCCGAAAAGAAGGTTAATGATTGTTCAACTTCAACCACGCTGTTATGCGAGACGCCCTCTGGCTTCGCAATTGTCTCTTGTGATGAGGTCGACCCCAAAATTCCAGTGGAGGTACTACTTGTTTTTCCGTCGCTCCTTCGTTTGGACGAAGAATTCAAAATCATCTGACCACTTTTTTTCGCTGGTTTTCTTTTTGCAGGACATCTGGGCATACCCACCACAGGTTCTTAGTAACACAACCATTTTCCTTCCTTCCTGTTTCATGCTCGTTGCCAACTGTAATGATACTGCAATGCGTGCAAAATTCGCTGCAACCTTTCACCATTCTTGATAGTTGTGGGGGGCGTGGAGAGAGACTTGTATGAGATCTCATATTAGGTGAGAAATCAACCCTAAAAAAATCATATTTAGATATTTCGAAAGAAATTATTTGACAACAACCATGTGGGGTGTATCTACAACTCCAAAAAAATCAGCTCAAAACTCGATGTACATTTAGAGATCAAAAAAGACAATTTCGAATATGAATAGTGGCAGTTTTGGGTGAATATTACTTTGACACTGTTCACATCTGATTTTATCTTTTTTGTTTCCATTACTGTAAGTCGAATTAGGAGCTGAAACTTTTTGAGGTTGTACATCAAACATTGACATGTGTCTACAAAAATTTGAGAATATTAGAGCATGTTTTTTTTCAAAAAAAAATGATCTCATTGATCTCAACTGATGTGAGATCTCACACAAGTCTACTTCATCCGTTCCAAAATATTTGAAGTTCTACGTTTCTTCTAAGTCAAACTTCCTTAACTTTGACCAAGCTTATAGAAAAAAAATTACCAATATCCACAACATAAATATGTATATTATGAAAATAAAGTTTATGATGAATCTAATAAAACTAATTTGGTCTTGTAAATGTTTGTATATTTTTCTATAGCCTTGGTCAAACTAAAAAATGTTTGACTTGGGACAACCTAGAACTTCAAATATTTCGGAACTGAGGGAGACTTTATATCACAATAAATTTCCTCAGCCCACCATGAGCACGCATCAATGAAGCAGTAAACCTTATAAAGCAGGAGTTGATTATACATATACTCCTGCAACTAACTAACAAAATACTTAAATATCGATACAAATCGCAAACATTGCAATAACTAAACACTTGGTTTTCAGAGATATGTTGAAACCCAATTTCGAGGCGGGCGTAACATATAGGCAACCAGAGCAAGTAGTTGTTACTTGTCACTGAACTGATCTGAAATCGAATCAAGCTAGTGGAACCTATTTTTCTGGGTTAGAATCGATCGTCATCTCCGATTAGGTTTTGGTGTCATCGTGCGCCATCTTCAATGGGCAGACATCTGCTAATATGCCCTTCAAAAATGAATTAGTGCTAGGTTTGTCCTAGGTTAAACTTCCTTGACTGTATAACTGTCATGATTTAAACACATTGCATGGTATTTAACAAGCTTTTTAAAAATCCCTTCTGTGTTTCTTTCCCAGAATGTCAGGCTGGTGAGCTTCAAAAAGTTTGAAGAGAAGTCTAACGCCATTGACCTTGCTAAGGAAATTATTTATAATGAACTGTCTGAGATGCTCACCGAGTTTTGTGGCCCTGAGCAGAAACTACTTGTTGGACGTGCTGAATATAAAAGAATAATTGAAAGGAAGCTGGTTAGTGTAACTACATAAGCTTCCTTGTTGCTTCTGTTCGTGTGAACAGAATGGCTCACCATTTAATTTTTTTCAGGCAATAACCTGTCAGTATGATAATATTGTGGAGGAGGTGATTTGGGTTCTAGAGAATATCATGCATACTTTATTGCCTGAAGAAATATCAGAGCCGAAGGAGTACTGTCGGTGTCAAAACCGGCGGATCTCGGGTAGGGGGTCCCGAACTGTGCGTCTAGGCGGATGGTAACAGGAGACAAGGGACACGATGTTTTACCCAGGTTCGGGCCCTCTTGATGGAGGTAAAACCCTACGTCATGCTTGATTAATATTGATGATGTGTGTTACAAAAGTGGATCTACCACGAGATCAAAGAGGCTAAACCCTAGAAGCTAGCCTATGGTATGATTGTTGTTCGTCCCTGGACTAAAACCCTCCGGTTTATATAGACACCGGATAGGTTAGGGTTACACAGAGTCGGTTACAATGGTAGGAGGTCTACATATCCGTATCGCCAAGCTTTCCTTCCACGTCAAGGAAAGTCTCATCCGAACACGGGACGAAGTCTTCAATCTTGTATCTTCATAGTCTTGGAGTCCGGCCGATGATGATAGTTCGGCTATCCAGACACCCCCTAGTCCGGAACTCCCTCAGTAGCCCCTGAACCAGGCTTCAATGACGGCGAGTCCGGCGCGCATGTTGTCTTCGGCATTGCAAGGTGGGTTCTTCCTCCGAATAATTTATAGAAGATTGTGAACACCGGGATAGTGTCCGCTCTGCAAAAATAAATTCCACATACCACCGTAGAGAGAATAATATTACACAAGATCAATCTGCTGACGTATTTTGTGGCGTGACGTCGCACCACTACCAAGCCTTTACTCAAATTGTTTTTATTGTTCCACCTCGGCGCGTTTAGCGAAGCGGTTTCCTTGGCACGTCTTGTCGAAGCAGAGATCGTGTTCCCCTTATTCCGGGATTCCCATCAATACGGACGTGGGTAACCCAACCGCGCCATTGAGTGTGACGCTTGGGAGATAAGCGAGTTTTACCAGGCCGGTGGGGACACATGTTTTTGTCCGCCCATATAAGGGGATAAAGATCCAACCCTTTTACCTGCGCCTTCTTCCTCCTTGGCTTATCTATCTCCGCGAACTCGAGCTCCAGCGCCCAAGTCCGCACTTCTCACCTCAACCTTCTCCAACTATGTCCGGAGCGGGAGGCAAGTGGATGGCCTCCTCCGTCACGGAGGGGCAGATCGAAGCCGCTGACGCCGGATATTTGTCCAAAGAACATCGCAAGATCGGCTCCCCGACGAGGGAGAGCTCGTCGCCAACCCTAGGCCCCATGAGAGGGTAGTATTTCTTCCCCATTTCCTCCACGGACTGGGCTTCCCGCTTCATCTCTTTGTCCGGGGGCTCATGTTCTACTACGGCCTAGATTTCCATGATCCGCCCCAATTTCATCCTCAACATCTCGGCGTTTATCGTCATGTGCGAGGCCTTCCTCTGCATCCAGCCCCACTTCGCTTGTGGCTCAAGACCTTGATGTCAAGCGAAGGTTGTGAAGGGCAGCCAAGCGGAGTGCGGAGGCGCCATGGTGGGCGTGATGTCCCACGTTATGTGGCTGGAGGGTACTTTCGTGGAAACCATCAAGGGTGGCAATCGGGTGGTTCTACATCACCGAGCCGCGTGACCCTGATTGGGCAGCGCCCCAATTCAGATCTGGCATTCCTACACGGCTCACCTCACGGAGAGAGAGTGGCCGGATTTGGGGATTCGGAGGAGCTGACCGGACTCCAAGCCTGTATCCGTAAGCTGGTGGACAAGAAGCTCAAGCTTGTCAATGTAGTCCAGGTCATGCTCATCCGGATTCTCCCGTGCGCCGACGGGGCTTCAACATGTGGGAATTTGATCCGCGCAAAGACTGCACTCGGCGGGCTCGTCGACACTACGTCACGAAGATGTCCGGAAGGTGCTGTTCACGGGCGCCAAGCTCCGTGATCCGCCACCGAAGATCCGGATTCCGCCGCAAAGATCCACCGACGAGGTAAGTGATTTCACCACTTGTTTTCCATAGTTTGGCTCTATGCGGGATCTAAACTCCCTTTTCCTTTGACAGAATGGTGGCGAAGGCGAACGGATTACCTGTCCGCCCCATTGCTAGAGGACCCAGCGGACGCCCGCCTAACGGGCTCTTGGCTCGCACCCCACGTGGTGCCGGAGAAGAAGGCCAAGAAGACGGCCACGGGACTCGGAAGAGTTCCGTTTTCAGGTGCTATCGGATGATGAATCAGGTCGACTCCTCCCACCAAGGTGAGGAGGAGAAGAAGAAAGCCTCTCCCCAGCGGGGAGGGAAGAAAGGAAGGCCTCCCAACAAGGAGGCCGAAGGGTCCAAGAAGGAAAAACTCTTCCCGGACTGCTCCGCCAACGCCAAAGGACGACGACGAGGTCTGGCCTCCAAGGGCGAAGACCTTGGCGAGATCTTAAGTATCCGGAATCCAGAATATCTTCAAGTTTTTTCATTTTGGGCTGATAATGTATTCATAATGCAGCATTCAACCCTGCAGTCCGCACAAGGATGATCTTCCCGTTTAAATCGGCGGGTCCTTGGGTGCGTTGGATATGGATTCCTTCCGACTGCCTCCACCCCGTGTCATGGACGACGCCGAGGTGGGATCCCAAAAAGGACCCACCAGAGGAGGAGGCCCCGAGGTGTCACAGACACCTCCCGGACTGCACGGACTCAGCCCGGAGGCCACGGTGGCTCCGAGTCCGTGGCGACCCTTCAGAAGAAGGGCAAGATCGTGACGCCGGCTGCCTCCGCCCAACCGGAGGTGCGGATAATTCCGGAGGCGCTCAATGGCGCCTCCATCAAAGAGGAACACCGCCTTTATTATGAGTGCGGTGATTGAAGGTTCAGCTCGCCAAGAGCGGCCGACTGAAGCTCGCAGCAGCCTTCTAAGAGGCTTTGAGGTAAGAATTTCAATATATGTAAAATGGTACCGCATAGACGGTAGCCTCGATGCTCGGTTCGGTGTTCGGAAAGAAAAGCGGATGAGGATCTTTAGAAAGATAAACGCAGGAGTCATAAAAAATATGTCAATATGGGATTACAGTGTCTTCTTGACCTCCGCCAGACCGATGCGGAGGTCAATACTTTGAAGAAAAAATCTCGGCGGTCCGAGAACGAGCTCGGTCATGCCAAGAAGCAGCTCGAGGAAAAAGAAGGTGAGTAATACCTTATGAAAATTGTACCTTCTGAGAAAAGGATTTGGTTGCAAGAAAAATGACAAGGATAACGTGGGTATTGTAGGGGCCACTAACGAGGTGGCGACCTGAAGGAGGCGGTGGCTGCGGCCGAACGCATAATCTATGAGCGCACCGAGCGAGAAAAGAAGGAGGCGCGGGTGGCGGAGGTACAGCGAGAGCTCCAGGATCTCGTGAAAAAACATGAGAGCTTGGAGCGTGACTCGAAGACTCGAGTGTCTGAGCTTGCAACGGCTCTTGAGAGTGCCAAAGCCGCTAAGGCCGAAGCCTACAAGGCCCTCCAGGAGATTGAGGCGGTGAAGAAAATAGCAGCGGGTAAGGCATTTTTATGCAAAGTAAGCATGTGAGAGTTAATTACATTGCTTACCCAATTCGGAGCTCTCCAGAGCATTCGCAGATCTTCCTCATGGCGTGTCCGATGCTGCCGCATTCTACCGGCCGAGGAGGGAGCTTGACGGAGAAGGTCTCGGTCTCAAGATGCTATCTTTGAGGCGGACATCCAGTGCTTATAGCGACCAAAGCGGTGGTCGAGCTCCACAAGGCGGCCGAACAGGCCATGAAGGGCCTCATAGTTCCTGTGGCCCTAAGGAGGCCATGCCTGGAGCTACTTGACTGGTGCGGCGGTGATGGATGCGTGCCGTGGGTTGAAGTTATCAAGCATTCCGCTTGTATTGAGGGTGCCCGTCGGGCCTTGCCCGCAAAGGTGCACTTTGGGGCAAGATGGATGCCCGAAGCTTGTGACGGACCCGCCACCGGAGGGCAAGGAGCATCGCACGCCCGAGATGTATTATAAGAGTGTCTTTGAAGGCGCCCGCACTATTGCGGGTGAGTGCTCCAAAGATGTGATATTTGAGTAGACTCGCATTTTGTTATCCTGCGGCGCTGAAAACTCAGTTCAAATGCGCTAAGCAACGCTTGTTAATTTAAAATATTACCTTCAATGCGGCTGTTTATCAAATCGAGAGATGGCAAGTCGTCGGCTTCAGCCCCCATGCCACGAAAGTCTTTGGGGTGTTCGGATAAACTTGAGCGCTCTTGTTCCCATATTTGGGTCCATCTAGGGAGGCGCTCAACACAGTGAACAAGGCAACCGGACTTATAATGCTTGAACACTCTAACTTAGCCATAGAATTCTATAATTTTAAATTTAGTGAAGCCCTAGTCTTCGGAAGGTCAATTTGGGGCGCTATCCACGCCTTGGCAGACAGTATCCGGCTCCTCGCTCTAAGCGGCATAATTCTTTAAGGACTCGCAAAAAACCTCTCGAACAGCGACCGGTCTCTCGCCTCATCATGACGGTCAGTTTTAGCTTTCTCCACTGAGGTGTTAACCCAGCTCAACTGGGACGGAATCGCAGTGGTTCTCCCGGTGCTACCTTAGCCGATATAACATAACGTAAGGTACCAAAACATGGGAGCCGGGCAAACCCAACTATTGACCCAAGACATGATTCGGAGCCGATGCATATAGTGCTATAAGTTCGGGGTGCCGCACTTGTGAAAGTGTTCGGACTCATCACACCATAATGCGGGAAACATAAGCCCCTGGTGTATATTAGCCATACCAAAGTGTACGGATGCAACATGCCGTGAATGAACATATGTATGAAAAAGAAATGCAACTATAAGTAAAAAGGTGCTGCATTGTTTTATTCAATAAGTGCTGCTGCGAATGCAGAACGATACAAATAGTGCAATAAGCAAGGTATGAGACTGTTAAAGATGTCCCCCTCCAGGGGTAGGCTGCAGATTGGTGTATAAAAATGCTCGTAATAGAGACCACATGTATATTCGTTGTAGCCTTTATCCTTCCACGGGCTGTTGCATCGTGAGTTCGGCAGTCTGCTTTGGGGACAGGCTTCGACAAACGGAGTCCTGTGGGTAAAAAGTAAAAGGTAAAAAAGAAAAGAAAAAAGGAACGACACACTTGAGAGCCCCTGGTGTGGTTGAACCGCAGTCTGGGTTTGTCGTGGTCGTGCCCCTCTCCCCATGCCCATGGTATCTTCAGAGCGTAATGGTGTACGCGAAGGACCTGCTTTGACGTTCACGTGAGCTGGGGTTGGGGCCGCATCGCTCTGGCGATGCTCGGGCGTGCCAGTGGTCTTGTTGTAAGTTACTCCGGGCGCTTAGCGTGTCCGGCTTAACGGCCGGACTCGAGAATTGCCTTAAGAGGCTGCATTGCACTTCGCCGCGAGAGCGGCCATGTATGTTCCTCCGTCGCGGAAGAACGCGTTCGGTGTTTCCATTGACCGTGATGACTCCTCGAGGGCTGGCATCTTGAGCTTGAGGTATGCGTAGTGCGGCACCGCGTTGAACTTTGCAACGCGGTACGTCCGAGCAAGGCATGATAGCCGCTACGGAACGGGACTATGTCGAAGATTAACTCCTCGCTTCGGAAGTTATCCGGGGATCCGAAGACCACTTCCAGTGTAATTGAGCCTGTACAATTGGCTTCTACACCTGGTATGACGCCTTTAAAGGTCTTTTTCGATCTGCTCTAGATGGCCAAGCGAATTGGCCCGCAGTGCAAAGCCGTCGAACACAAAGATCTGTCCGGGGAGAAAAGTCTCACCCTGGACCGTGTCGTTGTTGATGATCAAAGGAGCCATCGAGCCTATCGGTGACGACGGAGGAACTCTCAATGAAAGCACCAATGTCGGTGTCAAAACCAGCGGATCTCGGGTAGGGGGTCCCGAGCGTGCGTCTAGGCGGATGGTAACAGGAGACAAGGGACACGATGTTTTACCTGGGTTCGGGCCCTCTTGATGGAGGTAAAACCCTACGCCCCGCTTGATTAATATTGATGATGTGTGTTACAAAAGTGGATCTACCACGAGATCAAAGAGGCTAAACCCTAGAAGCTAGCCTATGGTATGATTGTTGTTCGTCCTCTGGACTAAAACCCTCCGGTTTATATAGACACCGGATAGGTTAGGGTTACACAGTCGGTTACAATGGTAGGAGATCTACATATCCGTATCGCCAAGCTTACCTTCCACGCCAAGGAAAGTCTCATCCGGACACGGGACGAAGTCTTCAATCTTGTATCTTCATAGTCTTGGAGTCCGGCCGATGATGATAGTTCGGCTATCCGGATACCCCCTAGTCCGGAACTCCCTCAAGTACCACCGCTCTAAAGGCAAAGAATTAATCCTTTTCTTACGTCAATATCACTTTCTTATCAAAGAAGACTGGGTGAGCTAATCGCTTGTCCTTATGTCCTTATTTCTGACAGACAAATGTTGTTTGCTTTATTGTCCTTAGCAACCTCGAATAAGTCTTCTCTGGCTATGCAGTGTTAGCCCTTTTCGGTTGATTGTGTGCTTACAATGCTTTATTGCCAACGAAGAAAATTATTCATGGACATACTGCTTGTATTGTAAATTGAAATTTAACATAACCCTTTTCTAGACCTTCTTTTTTTACCTTTTTCCTGTTTCTTTCAGTGATGAAATAAATGCTCATTTTGATCCAGGTTACTGAAAGCATTGTGGAGACGGCTCGTCGCATGTATCATTTCGAGGTAGATGAACGTCAGTACTTGGATTCATTGTGCAGTAAAATACAGAAATCTGTTGACCTATCGTCTCTCACTAAGGATTGGAGTTTACTCAAATTTGCAACAGCTCTGAAGTTTCTTGTTTACCCTAGACAATCGTATGAAGTTTGGAAACCTAGTAGGGTGATTGTAATATGTTGTACTACATGCATTTTAAGTATATCCAAATAAATATGTAGGCAGTTGTCGTCTTATCACTGAACTGACTTGTGCTTCTTTCAGATTTTGTCGGCTTCCGAGTATATGAGCATAAAGTCCATGAGGCGTCAATACAGAGAAACGATTATGTCTGAGATCGATGTCTTGTCACTCTACAAAGATGTTATTGCTCTCTATGAAAAAAGGCTTGAAATTCTGTCAGATATAAACATCTTGCTGACAGTGAGGCCAAAGAAGATCAAATTATGGAATTCTCGTTTTTTGAGAAAACTTGGTTCGACTGATTCACCTGCTGCAGGGGCGGAGCTTCATTGGGGCTAAACAGGGCCATGGCCCGCCCAGGATTTTCAAGATATTTTATATAACTGTGCACTTAGTCCAGTTTACCTCCTCATAAGTGACAACCGTGCCGCTGGGTAACTTGGAGTAGTCTGTTTTTATTGTCCATTGGTTGAACTGAGCATAATTACTGCATTTTTTTTCTTAAAGAGTTCATACCTGATGCTTAATACTTTTTGTTCACCATGCTTTAGTATATGAAGATCATTGAAACAATGTTGCTAATGATGTAGAATATGATTATCTGGCCATTAACTTGTTTGTTGACATATATGCCTAAAAAAATTGTGCTCTTCTTTAACTTGGCCCACCCAACTTTTTCTTTGAAGCTCCGCCACTGACCTGCTGGCTCCAAAGTTGGAAAAGAAGCTATTATTGGTGATGATACTGATGCAAAGCAAACGAGTGCAGCACAAAGCATGGGTGAAGCTGAGGAAAAGAATGGCATCGAAGAATCTGGTGCAAAGGGAGTGAAAGCAGCGCAAAACTTGGAAATTTTTTAGCCGCCTCAGACCGCTGATGCTAGCAACGAAACGACTGCACAGCCTACTCAACAAACTAGTGGAAATGGGATGAAGACTGTAGACAGTGCGGGTGAAAGCAGGCAGAACGGACAGGTATTTCCCCCTGAGAGGCACCAAGAGCAAAGAATTGGATTTCCCTGAGACGGAACCAGATGTTACATGTGATAAACAGGCTGGAGATACTGATACAAAGCAAACGAGCACAACACAAATCATGGGTGAAAGTGAGAAAAAGAACGGCATTGAAGACTCTGATGCGAAGGCAGTGAAAGCAGCGGAAAGCTTGGCCGATGTCATGCAGCCTCAGACTGATGGCGCAAACCTGCACATGACTGCACCGCAGGACCCAAATGAGACCCAAGCCGTGCAGACTGAAGAAAGTGCAGGTGTGAAAATCACTGCACCGCCGGACCCAAATGAGATGCCGATGTGTTTGTGTATTTGTCGGTGCAATGTACTGTAAGAGCACCTCCGGCAAATCCCCTAAACAGTTTTTCTTTTGAACTGGAAAAGAGCTTTCCATTAAGCATTTTTTTAGAGGAAAAGGGCCACAGCCCCTGCTCCATTACTCAGACTTTCCATTAAGCATCAACCAACAACCACGGGCATATCGCTTGCTGCATCGTAATGCACGAAGGCTGGAGCTTCACCCTGCCAAACAGCACGGGCCTCCTGCTACGGTTGTACACCAAAAGCTGCTCGTTCACCAGCTGTGGTATTACAATGTCTACGGCAAAATTTGAAATGTGAAGCTGGTAATGTTTGATCGTTGAAGATTTCTTCTAGTGTAAAAGAAAAAACTGTGTCCAGACAACTGTTTCAGTCTGCATGGCATCCCTGGCTCGATCAATTTGGCCACCTGCTGCTCCACACGGCATCACCTGCACCGTCCCGAATTACAAACCAACACCCCCTTTCCTCATAGGCCTTGTTTAGGGCAACTCCGAGGGGTCATCAACGAATGAACTAATCTGTGGTTGGATCATTATAGGAGGACAACCCATCATGGTTCAAGTCCTACAGTTGACATTGGCGCTCGCATTTTTCTGAATTTATTTCAGACCTTCCAACCTTCCGGCGATTTGCCTTCAGTGAAACGAGATGTTCCCGTCAACTACAAAGTCGTATGTGGTCACTTCGTCAATCTCAAGATGATGTGTTAGCTAGTCTTTGGAAATGCTCATAAAAGTAGGGTGTGTCTGCGTACGTTTATAGGGATGAGTGTATATGTTATGTATGAACGTATGCGTCTGTACTGTGTTAAAAAAGACAGGTCATCAAAACGGACCCCATCAAATGCCCGCGGACATGCCCTGACCACAGTCACCAAATATGTTTGCCCCTGATCCGGCCTCCTCTATTTGGCATGCATATCTAGATCAACTAGATGATACCCCGCGCGCTGCTGCGGAAACTTGTTGTGATTTTTCTTAGCAGTAGATAGAAAAAATACGAACAATATCGCGGTACATTATTATGCCAAACTACTTCAAGAGACAATATATTACAAATGTGAGCGGAGGCAAGGAGATGAAAGCATGAAATAGGGGTACATTGTGAAAGCTTTGGAAACTGTCCATACAAT
The DNA here is from genome assembly GCA_021605145.1 of Aegilops bicornis. NCBI lineage: Eukaryota > Viridiplantae > Streptophyta > Magnoliopsida > Poales > Poaceae > Aegilops > Aegilops bicornis. The sequence goes on from CM038673.1 coordinate 496,429,012, forward strand.
TAACTTTTCCGTTGAGCGTGCAAACAAATTCCCTACCCTATTTCAAATTCATAGTTCTTTTCAGGGTCCCTTCTAATTACTATGAAATGTGAATGGCTATATAGAAAAGAAGGTCTTCCACTTGTCAACTCCCCAGAACAAAAAAAAATGAAATGACTAAAAATATTTGAACTTAGTTATTGAGCAAAGTCGCACGCAAATACCATGAGGAAACCATAAATATGTCATCTTGAAAAATCTGCAGTCAAAGGAAAATAGCATGTTTTGACGACAATCTTTATCCAAGTAGTTGCCACATTGTTATGCAACTGTAAAAATTGTGGTGAGACAAATATGTGTACTGTTACATATGAGAAGATGATAACTCGATTAGTCAGAACTTATTAGTTGGTTAAGGGTAATTTGTATTAAAGGTATATGCTACTGTACTACTTTTTGTCAGATACACGAATTAGACTTTATGCAATAGTTTTTTATGCAAATTGTGTGATCGTCTTACCTGAAAAAAAAAAGATTGTGCGATTGTGAAAATTTTATTCACATCAACTGAAATATTAATTTTAATGAAAAAATCATAATAACCTAGGATTACCTGGCACGATGGCTTGAGAGCCAATAATGTAAAAAATGGTGAGCAACCACTTAGAATAAACAATCTTACATCGGATAATTTGATGTTTCTTGTTGAATCGAAAAAGAGATAAAGATAAACATGGCCTCAAATAAGGGCAAAGTTTGATACCCACGTGAGCCGTGTGTCGGATCCCCTATTGCACCACCATGTCTTTTGGGTAACCTGCAATATCTAAACATGGTTTAAACCTGCAATTTTTGGATAACCTGCAATGAAGATAAATATGGTTTAAACCATGCACTTTTTTCCTGAATATGCCAAAACAGAATTTACGTCACAATCCAAAAAGACAGTGTCAGAATGCAGAGCCTAATTGTCAATTAGCTATACCCAGAACATTGACAGATATAAAATAATCGGCAGCTTAATTAACTGCTAGATACTGTGGCGGCAAAGCAGCTAGACAACATGTATTGTGAAGACGGGGATTTGGACGAAACCTGATACAGTAGGGGAATTTGAAACCAGATGTCTGCGATGGATAGGCCTCGAGAATCATCCCATCAAGCATGCGTAGTACCAGCAGGCATGAGCGTGGACGACCGAGGCTGCAAATTCATCTTATCAAAGGAGAAACCTGTGAATCAAAACTTATGCTCGGGGTGGAGACAGATCCCATAGAGAAGATAGAGACAACACGTTGACTTGACGAGGGACCTGGGAGGGGTGGAAACAGATGCAATAGAAAAGGTGGAGAAGAAGAATGGGATGGCTCCCCGGGGATGATGGGTTGAGATTTCAATCGAGGGGGAATGGTTACAGCCAGCAGTTGCCGATGGTAGGGGCTGCTCCGTGTACCACTCCTTGAAGGCGAGCGGCGGAGCTACTATAACGAATCCATCTGCAACTCTTGCTTGGAGAATATGTAGGGGAAGGAGCAAATTCATCAATCTTTTTAGTACTTGAGTGGACATGGGAGAAGATGAAGAAGAAGCGTATCAAACTAATAATGGGGAAGACAAAGTGAAGCGTACAAGAGAAGGGTCTGTGGAGATGGGGAAAAAATCACTGGAGATTATTAGGAGTGACATGGTAGACCGGAATCAGACTGATTGGTTGGTTTTGCAAACTCAATGCTGATGTGGCACCATGCTGATGTGGACATTGTGCATGTTGAGAGAATTGCTAGTAGTGGGGATCAACTTCTTAAGAATGTAAGATACTAATTTAAGCATATGTTACAAACATATGCAAAAGTGTGGATTTGTTGTACCCAATACCAATCTACCCTCTATCTCATCCTCCAGTTTGCATCAAGATACGTGTTATTCTTATATAAAATTTTCTCTTTTTTTGTTTCCGCCAAATAAGAGAACATTTGACCGTGAAACTTTGCAGGTCAACTATACATAAGTGCCACTCATTGTATAAAATGTTTTTGAATTTTTTGATGAAGCATAAATTTGTCAAATTTTGACAAATTTCAAAATTTAAATGAGTTGTAGTATCATTTAAAAACATTATGTTGCCCCCAAAAAGTTCAAAAACTTTTCTGCACATATTAGTACTTGTGTAATGTTGATTTGCAAAGTTTCAAGTTGAAGTATTCTTTTATTTGGGAGAAACAAAAAAGAGAAATTTGCTTGCACGATCTTTGATGCAAAATAGATGGTGAGGATAGAGGGTACACTGGTATGGGGGCACAAACAGAACTTTCCTATATGCTATCACAACCAAAAACAAACGGGTGTTCAATATTTTTACATCCAATCAATCCTAAAAGTTTTTAATCTGTGCCAATGACCTTTCTTCTTTGGATCCTAGTCCAGTTGTCCGTAGCAAAGACCACACTCTTCAGGTGGTCCGGCCTCCTCTGTTTGCGTGTAGCGCTTTAATATGCTTGCACGGTAGACTTGGACAATCTTCATTGCATTAGGATCCAAGTCCAACATATTTACAACATTTTGGAGTCCTCCGAAGAGGCCTTGATATCAAGTTTCTTCTTTGGAGCTTGAGCTCGTCTTGCATCTCCATGAAGATGCCAAACACATGTGTCTTCTTCCCTCCTTCAGCTCATTGCATGTGACACTTGCGTCCTCCTTCTTCTTATTGATGTTCTTGAACTTCTCCGTCATCTTGGCCGCTTCTAATTCTCGCTTCTCCCCCCCCCCCCCCCCTCGATTTCTAATCACTTTCTTTGTCGGAGGAAGTCCGTCTTGTGCTGGAACGGTTGGAAACCACCTTCATCCTCATTGACCATGGTGGTCTTGACGAAATTGGCAATCAAGACGGTCCACTTGCTTCGCCCATTCAACTTCAACCATATGCACATCGATGAAGTGTTTCTACTCTATCTTGAGATATAACATGCACACACGTGCATACAAGTAAAGGAAAACAATGGATGGCCAACAAGTTGCAACATTGATCAAATCAATGAAATGACCAACACATAGAGCAACAAACCACAAAACTTATGAGATCTTGGATTGACACGCCACTTGGCCACAGGTTATGCACTTGTTTGTAAGAGCCGCAAAACTTTTTGTCGCCCTCTTCAATGTTGTACCATCGATGGCTGAGCGACTTTGAATTATGCTGACGGGCCACTTCCTTGCGGTAGGGGATCGTAGCGTTTTTTGCTCGTCGAACCAAATATGCATGCTTTGCCAAAGCGCCACACCCTTTTCGCTATGTGCCCTGAGACGGCCGATACTAGTGACCAACCATGTCTCACACAACAATTCATTCTCTTTTTAGGAAAAATTTAGTCCCTTCTTCTATGGGCTGACACCAGACGGCCACCGCTAGCCGGAGTAATTAACCAAAAACTACCACTTTCCTGATATGTATCCCAAATAACTACCACTTTTTCAATTTGTCTTAAAACCTACCAGTTGGATGCTAAAAATCCGCTAAAAACTAAGTAACACATTTAGTTGGTTGCCATTTGGGGGTTTTAAACCCGATTATGACATGTCTGACCCACAAGTAGCCAACTCCATTTAGCTCGACCGTGTAACCCAGGTCTGGCCCACAAGTCATGGCTGTAGCTGGCGTGCCGTGCCTCTGGCACGCTTTAGCCCAGGCTAGGCCAGGCCATCCGGCCCATCTGGCCAGGTTTGGTCTCGTCTTCCTCGCCTCGCCTTCTTCTCCTCTCAATCTCGACCCAATCATCAGTCTAGCTAGCTAGGGTTTTTGCCCCTAAACCAAGACCCCTCTCTTTCTCTCGGCTCTCGCGCCCGCTCGACCAGCGCGGATGGGGAAGGACGGGAAGGGGAAGGAGGCCAAGGGGAAGGGCAAGCAGGCGGCCGGCTCCTCCGACGACGCCGGAGGCGGCAAGGGAGGCAAGGGCAAGGGCAAGGGCGGCAAGGGAGGCGACGACCTTGGCACCTGCACCTTCGTCAAAGGTATCACGGATCCTAACTGTCGATCCCGCGAGATTAGGATGAGAATCTTAGGGTTCTGAAGGGTGGGTGGGGGGAGCCGGGATGCTCTGTGGCTAGATCGCCTATGAAGCTTCGTTTTAGAAATTGGCAGGGCTGTGAGGTCGAGATTAGATGTTTGTGTCAAGGCTTACTGGATTTGGATATTGTTTTGAAATTGTGTCCTCTCTGTGGTAACTGTGGCGTTGTTGTCGTGTGCTTGCAGCTAGGCACGTGTTGTGCGAGAAGCAGGGGAAGATCAATGAGGCGTACAAGAAGCTGCAGGAAGGCTGGTTGGACAACGGGGACAAGGTCCCTCCTGCTGAGTTTGCCAAGGTAAGCGGCAGATTGACAAGCCCTCCTGAATCCATCTCAGCTTTTAAACTAATGTAGCATGCGTAAAGGAAGATGCTTCAGATTAGTCAGGAATTGACTGAACCTCAGATTATCGGTGGAATTCACTGTCTGCAATTTGCATTCTGCACGCATTTTTCATCTGCTTTTGTTGACAAGATGTTATTTAGGGCTCTATGATTTACCTGTATTTGACTTACTGAATCATAGGCGTTCCTCTTCTACAGTTAGATAACACAGTCCACAAATTGTGTTACTCCCTCCAATTCATATTAATCAGCGACAATTAATATGGATCGGAGGGAGTACATGTTCTATTTGATGTATGGTTCTAACTCCTTCGGTCATCGTTGTTGGATGCATTCTCACCTGTGTTGCATTCATATGACCTGTGCGCTAATTTAGTTTTCATGGTCTATTGAGAAGCACAAATAGTGTTTATGTGAAGCAATTAAAAAATTGCTTACTTTTAATCCTGTTGCATGTTGATATTGTAGCCTGAGATTGGCCTATTTGATTATTGTTGATGCCTTTATGGGGCAAAAGGTACTGGTAGCGAAAATGGTCAGGCATGGTTCTAGAACTGGCATATATGATTAGTACTGCCCAGTGGTGATGCCAATTCCAGACTAGTAATAGGCCTGATCATCCGAGTAGCTAACCAAAGGATTATGCATGAGGATCTTGAGAACTTTTATTAAGTCAGGATCGAGCTGTTTTAATTAAGAAATAAGTATAACCAACAATTTTTTTGTCCTCAGATAATACTTTGTAATATTGTCTTGATTGTGCAGAAGTTGCAATAAAAGCCCTCTGGTGCATAATCTGTAAGCAAATTGTTTTTGAAAATTGTAAACTGGCAGGCTAAGATATCTAATAATATACTTACTTGCATTGCCTGTAAATGCTGGAATTGTGAATATCTGTTAGGATTGTTAAATGCTAATGGATTAAGTCTGCTGAGAGTCAGGTGTAGTCATAGTTGTGAATGCACCTTGTGCGAGGTTTGTGAATTACTAAGGACATGCCTGTGACTGCTATCTGGTCCAGCTATGTACACGACATCAAACGGAAAACTATCTACCTAGAAAATTTATATTCATTTTGAAGTTAATATTCCGCTGTGTACAGTAAAATTCTTAAACTTGTTGCCTTTAGACTGTAATGCTGTATCCCGTACGCTCTTAAACACCACGAATAATATTTCATTTGACTTACGTAGCTGTTGTTCTGATACTGCAGGTAGCCCAAGAATTCTCTGAATGCCCATCAGGAAAGAAAGGTGGGGATCTTGGATGGTTCCCACGTGGCAAAATGGCTGGCCCTTTCCAGGAGGTTGCGTTTAACACACCCGTGGGAGCTACTAGTGCACCATTCAAGTCTACGTATGTGAACTATCACCGTTTCTCTTCCATAATTGGCTTATAGATCATGCAGTAGCAATGCTCTTTTGGACTAATACTTCGGATGCTATATTGCCGATTTATGGATAAAGAGAAATGCTCAGATCCTAGCCTGGATTATTACCTGAAGATGTTTGCTCCTTTAAATTCCCACTAATCATCTACCTCAGCCTTTTCCACATACTTACACAATGTCTGTTTGCTCCTATGCAGGCACGGGTACCACTTCATCCTCTGTGAAGGCAGGAAGAACTGATATGAAAATATGCTTCAGGTTTGGAATGCAAGCACCTTGTGATAATATGGGATGCAAATGCCCCCCATGTCTTGTCTATTGACTCAATAAGCGTTGTGCCTGGACATGTATACTCAAGCTACTATTATACTGTCCCAAACCAGAGTGACTTGGAAATTGTGCTTGCTACAAGTAACCCGATATGATATATATGGTTGGGATAAGCTGAGATTTAGTTTGTGTTCTTTTACGGCAAAAAAGAAAGAAAGAAAAGGTTTGCGTTCCTTTTGGGTGGCCATTAGTTCAGCGGATGCTCATCTCTATTTAGCATTGTTTTTTTTTTTCAAAACGGAGGCAAAAGTTTTGCCTCGTCCATTAATTAAGAAGAAGAGAATTATCTAGTTAATTTATGAAAAACCGGGCGAAAACCAAAACAAATAAAGCAGGAACAAGCTACTCCCACGACATGATGCCTCACAATCGCACGAGAACACCTCGACACAAGTGGCTCAATGGTCTATTTAGCATTGTTGAATGGGTCCCTCTGCGCTTTGCGGGAGGGTGATGAAAGTATCTTTATAAAACGATGCTACATACTGATTTACTCCCTCCGTCTGTAATTACTTGTCGTAGAAATGTATATATTTAGACGTATTTTAGTATATATCCATTTTTGCGACAAGTAAGGGTGATGAAAGTATCTTTATAAAACGATGCTACATACTGATTTACTCCCTCCGTCCGTAATTACTTATCGCAGAAATAGATATATCTAAACGTATTTTAGTATATATCCATTTTTGCGACAAGTAATTTCATATGGAGGGAGTATAAATTAATGAAGGTTCCGATTCTCGCAACACCACTTGGTATAGGAGAAGCATGTTCGCTCTACATTACAATGTCAAACCAAGTTGCATTTTCACAGCTAGCGAAAACAAGTTCTGTATGAAAATGAATAAACGAATCTCGTTGGTTTTATCCTGCTCATTGCTCAACCACATTCGCCTCCTTGACGTAACTAGTTATGGTGCATGTGCAATGAGTGCATTCCTTACGAGGGAAAAACATGTTCATCCCAGTTAATAGGAAAACATTCAAAAATAAATAAATAATAAGTCTAGTGATGTAGTACTAATAATGAATGAATTATTTTCTTTTGGCACATGATATAAAGATTTAATTTTCTGTATGGAGAAGAGCCATTAACATATGCAAACTTCCACATAGAATTTTTGTTGGGATGTTTTCGACATTTCAAAAATAATTTTTGCGAGCAGGAACATGTGCACCCGGGAGCCAAATTGAATTTTGGATAAAGTAGTTTATATACCATAAATGGTACTCCCTCCGTCCGAAAATACTTGTTTTAGAAATGAATATAAATGGATGCATCTAAAACTAAAATACATCTAGATACATTAATTCCTTTGACAAGTATTTTCGGACGGAGGAAATAGTACATGGGACATGAGGTAACTACCCCATGTGTTTTTCCTTCGAATACATGGAGGCAAAGTGTCAACTGATATCATAACTTTGTGGATGTCATGGGAGCAGATGACAAAACCGAAGAGGGCAGGAGGCATCGTATTCAGAGATATGCGCCTATTTAACCAAGCACTTATGGCTAAACAAGGGTGGAGATTAATTCAAAACCCGGATAGCCTGTGTGCAAGCAGTGGCGAGTCTAGTAGGTGGGCTTCATCAGGCTTAAGCCTACCCTCCATAAACACATTTCAGCTAACCATACCACTTAAAAATAATATTTATGCGATTTACATGCAAGAATCACAATGCAATTGCTAATTAGGCTTAGAACTTGATGTTTGAGCCTATCCTTCATTTTCATGCTGGATTCGCCACTGTGTGCAAGGGTGCTAAAATCCAAATATTACCCTAACGGTAACCTCCCGACGTGTCTCCCGTTTGGAGGGCCATCGAGTTCGGTCTGGAGCTTCTAAAGAAGGGCATCATTTGGAGGATTGGCAACAGGAGGGACATCCAGATACAAAGAGACCAGTGGATACCAAGACGGGAGGGTTTGAAAACAGCCTCTTTCACTCGTAGATCGAGGATCCGTTGGGTAAGCCAACTCATGGTACCAGACCAGAAAGTGTGGAATGAGACGCTAATTAGACAACTCTTCCACCCTTTTGATGCTGACGAGATCTGCAAACTGAACATCCCGTCTTCGGAGGTGCAAGACCAAATAGCTTGGCACTACGAGAAAAACGGAGTCTTTTCGGTAAGGAGTGCTTATAAGCTAGCTGCTGCAGGTCTTCCCCAAATGGCCCAGAACCCGTCAAGCTCTTCCAGCGAGCCAAATGACAGAAGCATCTGGGATCTTATATGGAAGTCAAAAGTGCCTGAAAAAGTTCGTATTTTCAGCTGGAGAGTGGCGACTAATACCCTAGCCACGAAGGAAAACAAGTGGAGGAGAACACTTGAACTGGACAATACTTGCTGTATTTGTGGAAATGGAAGTGAGAACGAGCATCATGTGGTGATCATGTGCACAAAAAGTAGAGCCCTCAGGTCTGCTATGAAGGAAGTGTGGAAGTTGCCCTCTGAAAACTGGCTGCAAACCTTGCTGGACACAGTAAACGATGAAGACAGAGCAAAACTTTTGATGTTGTTCTGGAGAAGCTGGCACTTACGAGAAGACTGTATTCGTAATGGCGGCAAGGAATCAATTGCGAGCTCATAGCAGTTCCTGCTAAAACTTGAGGAGGAACTGAGGATAGCAGCTGACCTTGTTGAGGGGACAGGCAGCAAGGAAAGTTTGGCAACTGGAAGCTTTGATGAGGTCCCTGGAGTTAGGCCTATAGACAAATGGCTGCCTCCAGATATGGGCATCGCAAAGATAAACACTAACGCTGCCTTCCTCGCGGAATCCGGCGAGAGTGCTGCCGGAGCGGTAGGGAGAGATCACCGAGGCCGCGTCCTCGTATCTATCTGCAGCAAGTTGCTGCGATGTCAGAGTGCGGAAGAGGCCGAAGCCCGTGCGGCCCTCGCAGGATTGCAAGCGATGTCTGAAAATTTCAATGGTCAGATTATATGGAGATGGACAGCCAAATGGTTGTAAACGAGCTGAAGGCACAAACCCTGTCACGCTCCCCCCTATATGGCCTGATCATGGATATCAAGGCAGGCCATGACAAATTTTGTTGCGTGCGAAGTTCAGTACGTAAGGCGGGGCAATGCTTTGGCTCACGGGCTAGCTGCCATCTATAGGATCGCCGGTGAGCAGATACTGGTAGCAAATGTTCCAAGTAGCCTTCAGTCCTTGATGTTATCTGAATGTACCAACCGATCTAAGTAGAGACTCTACTTTCAGATCTAAAAAAAAACTCCAAATAAGAACCAACCATTGGTTTGGTAGTTAGGAACACACGCTTAACGATGTTTGTGTCCTGAAAATAATTTATTTTTCTACTGACAACGCTTTTATTGGCACTGACACACACAATTTAGTCAATCTTAAAGCTTCGTGACTACCTGATTAAAAGTTAAGGCATTTGGTTGTCTGGAAATGGAACTTGCATCAGCCGATTTCACTCGTAGGAGAAGATGACGGGACACAGGCGGAGGCGGAGATGACGGGACACAAGCGGAGGCAGAGATGGGGGCGACGCTGGTGGCAGCGACGTACGAGCGATGCCGAGCTGGAGCGACCTGGAGCCGACAACGATACGGTTGGTAACAATGTCGTCGATGGAGGGGAGTCAGAGGTTGATGGGTAACCTGTATAGGGGGCTCGCTGGCGCCAGAGAAAAGGCCACCAACCCTGGCAAATGACGCGAGGGAACTCCCTCGCGTCATTTGGATTGCGTCAAATTTGAAACTTGTAATCTGAGACATGTATGGCACTTGCTAAACATTATGATTTCTCTATTTGGGGTTTTCCTCCCCCTTCCCCTGTTCACCATTTCGGCAACAGGGTAACTTGCTTGGTCGAGGAATTCCCCCCTGGCTGGAGGGGATTCCATGTGCTTCTCACCCCCCCCCCCCCCCCCCCCAGGGGTTGGGGCCCAGGGTTGAACTTCCCCAACGACCAATTTTTTTTTGCGGGAAATCTTCCGATCTATTCATCTTCAATCATGGCAGTACAACGAACACCAGAAATAATAAAAATTACATCCAGATCCGTAGACCACCTAGCGACGACTACAAGCACAGAAGCAAGCCGAAGGCGCGCCGCCGTCATCACCCCTCCATCGTCGGAGTCGGACACAACTTGTTGTAGAATACAGTCGGGAAGTCGTCGTGCTAAGGCCCCATAAGACCAGCGCGCCAGAACAGCAACTGCCGCGGATGAAGAATAACGTAGTTCGGAAGGATCCAATCTGAAGACACAGGAATGTAGATGAACACCAACGAGATCCGAGCAAATCCACCAAAGATATATCCGCCGGAGACACACCTCCACACGCCCACCAACGATGCTAGACGCACCGTTGAAACGGAGGCTAGGCGGGGAGACCTTTATACCATCTTCAGGGAGCCGCCACCGTTTCGCCTTCTTGAGCATAACACAAACCCTGACAAAACTGAAAGGAACGACTAAAAACGAAGCCCTCCCGCCGGCCCTTGGCAGGATCCACCGCGCCTCCATGGCCATAGGGCCACCGGACACGAGGCGGACTTGCGTCGGCGCCAGCGAGAGGCAGAACTAGTTATTTTTTGAGGAGGAGGAGAAGGAGGCGGCGGCTGCAGAGTTTTTTTTTTGAGACAAACTCACCTGCTTTGTTCATTGTTCATAATGTTTACAGGAAGAAAATCCAGGTCTCCTGGTTGGCCCAGCCACACATGACGGCCATATCCTAATGACAAAGCATATTTAGCGAGATTGTGAGCCTCGAAATTCGAGCTCCTATACTCATGAACTACTTTACATGAAATAAAAGAATTCACACGGTGTAAGATTTCATGCACGATAGCTCCATATCCAGCTCCCGAGTTTTTCTGGACATCAACAACCACCCTCTTGCAATCCTATGCAATCTGAACCGTGTGAGCATATAGATCCTCAGCCAAAGCTTGAGCCTCTCGTATGGCAATCGCTTCCAAAGTGCTCGCATCCGTAATAAACTTAAGCTTTAGGGCTGAGGCTCCCAAAAAACTGCCGTCGTGGTCTCGGCATACCACCCCCACAGCTCCATAATCCTCTTCCTCGACACCGCCAAGATCCGTGATTCAGCTTCACATGTCCACCAGGCGGAGCCAACCACAAAGTTGGTCTGACAATACGCGGTTGCTTCAACGCTCCTCCATCTCTCATTTCCGCCAGTTCCAACTCCCTCAGGTAGCAGTTTATAAACGAGCTAGTTGAGAAAGGGCTGTCAAATATATCTTCATGTATTGCTCTTCTTCTTGATCGCCAGACCGCCCATAGGGTCACCACCATCCGTGTGAATTCCGTATGTGACAACGAATCATGCATAGTGAAGATCCAGTTTTTTGCATCAAAGGACAAGTTGTCAAGCATTACCTCCACTATTTCCTGTGAGCAAAGTGACCATACACTTCTAGCCATTACACAATCTATTAACGCATGCTCCCAATCATCTTGCGCCGAACAAAAGGCACACACACTTGAGGTTGCCATATTCCGGTGGTGTAATACACCTGCTGCTGGGATCGTTTCATGACATAACCTCCATAAGAACACTTTAAGTTTTGAGGGGACCTTGATGTGCCACAAAGCAGTCCAAGCTGCTTCTTCTGTTGCCTCATTTGAGTGTCCTCCCACTGGCTGCAGCAATGCCTCCCCTTTTAATTTCAGTTTCAACAGTAATTTATATACTGACCTTACTGAAAAAATTCCTCGTTCATCTTTTCCCCAAGCCCAAAAATCATCAACTTTTGTAGTATAGAGTGGTATCTTTAGTATTATGTTGGCGTCCACGGGCAGAAAAACTGTACGCACCTTTTCTTCTATCCACCTTGCCTCAGTGGCATCAATTAGCTCTGCAACTCGCAGTGGTTTATCAACAACCAAGCTCGCCATTGGTCTCATTAGGCCCGAACGTGGGAGCCAATTATGATCCCATATGTTGGTTTCTTCTCCAGTTCCAATCCTCCGTATCAGACCTTGTTCAAGTGCTCCTCTCCCATCAATAATAGCTCTCCATATCTGCGATGGTTTGCCCGCTAATTCTGCCTCAAGAAAAGACGAAGATGCAAAATACTTCGCTTGTAGGATTCTGGCACTTAAGGTGTTGGGTGACTGAATTAAGCGTCATGCTTGCCTTGCTAAAAGTGAGAGATTAAAGAGATCAATATCTCTAAAACCAAGTCCTCCCAAATACTTGGGTTTTGTGCATATGTCCCACGAAATCCAGCAAGGTTTCCTCTTCCCTCTCTTACTTCCCCACCAAAATTGTCTGATCATAGAGGTAATGCTTCCACAAATGCCTCACGGTAATCTAAAGCAAGACATAGAATAGACAGGTATCGCCTGAGCCACCGCCTTGATAAGCACCTCCTTACCGGCATATGATAGTAGCTTCTCCATCCACCCTTTGATTTTCTCCCATACCCTGTCCCTTAGATATTTGAAAGTACCATTCTTTGCATGACCCACATCCGTTGGCATCCCAAGATACCGATCGCTTAACTGCTCATCATGAACTTGTAAGGTGTTTTTAATCTCTTCCCTCGTTGCCTGTGGACAACCTTTACTAAAAAAGATCAAAGATTTCTCATTATTCACTCTTTGCCCAGATGCCCTGCAATATGTTTCCAACAGATTTGACACCACCTCTACCCCTTCCGCACTCGCCTTGAACAACAGCAGGCTATCATCAGCGAAGAGCAAGTGGTTGACAACCGGAGCTGTCGGGGCCACCTGGACTCCGGAAAATGCTGACGACTGAGGAACTGATTTCAGTAGGCACGAAAGGCCCTCCGCTGCTATCAAGAAAAGATAAGGGAAGATAGGGTCTCCCTGTCGAATCCCTCTGCTGGGTTTACCTCCAACTTTTCTCCATTAAATAGAACATAAAAAGATACTGATTTGATCATACTCATTACCACCTTTATCCACTGCTGAGCAAAACCGAGCCTCTCCATCATTGCCTGGAGATAGTCCCACTCGAGCCTATCATATGCTTTCATCATATCCAACTTAAGAGCACAATGACTATTTTTCTTTGACTTACTTCCCTTCATAAAATGCAAGCACTCATATGTCGTGATAATATTGTATGTTATGAGCCTTCCATGAACAAATGCAGACTGTTCCTCTAAGATTATCTCTGGCAAAATTTGCTTCAATCTGTTTGCAATCACCTTCGAAGCAATTTTATACAATACATTGCACAAACTGATAGGTCTGAATTGACTAAGTAAAGTTGGACTCAATACCTTTGGGATAAGTACCAAAAAGGTGTCATTGATACATTCTGCATCTTCCTCCCCTCTGACTATCCTGAGAACAGCCTCTGTCACCTCTTTCCCACACACATCCCAATGGCGCTGATAGAAGTGAGCCGGGAATCCATCCGGGCCCGGAGATTTTGTTGGGAACATCTGAAAGAGAGCCACCTTGACTTGATCTTCAGAATATTCTGCATATAGAATGCCATTCATCTCTGAGGCGGCTGCAGAGTTAGCTAGCCCTTAGGGAACTCCCTGGGCCAACTCGGCCCGTGGTTCTACGGCCCCGGGAAATAGCGGGGATCCCCCCGGGACCCCTTGAAATCAAATGAGCCCTTAGAGTGATGGCTAGGGATACGACAAACCGGTGAAGGTGGCAGCTTGGAGAAGGGGAGGCACGTGCGGCAGCGCCGTTGGCAGACTGCCTGGCCGACTTCAAAGGGCGGCGGGAGGGCGAGGAACTGATGACGGCAAGAAGAAGAAGTTGGGACGAAAATCTGACTTGCAATGAAAAAAAAAAGACAACTTACATATAGGTCAAATAATTAGCTAACATACATGTAAAAAATTTTGCTAACATAGAACTGGTAAAAAGGTGCAAGATGCTGTTATTAGTTGATCACACTGCAGCTCGGGCCCAGCACTAATCATATCCACTCCCGCCATTTACCCAACGAAACCAACGGTCGTCGTCTCCCAATCCAAACAATCGCCTCCTCCGCAACCCACGTCGCGGTGCCCGTCTCCTCCCCGCGCGCCATGGCAGCTCTCCACCACCTCGTCCTCCCGCATCGACTCCTTTCCGGCCACGGACCCCCTCCCGTCCTCCGCTTCTCCAGGAGGCCGAGGCCCCTCCTCCACCTGCTCCCCCGCGCGGCCGCCGCAGCCACAAGGGCGTCGGCGGCGGCGGCGACGGCGGTATCCGCGCCCTCGGACGCCGCGCTGCAGAACTTCCGTCGCTGGCTCTCTTCCCAGGGAGCGGAGACGGGCTCGGTGGCCCCGGCGGTCGTGCCGGAGGGCCTCGGCCTCGTGGCGGCGCGGGACCTGCCCCGCGGCGAGGTCGTCGCCGAGGTGCCCAAGAAGCTCTGGCTGGACGCGGACGCCGTCGCCGCCTCCGACCTCGGCCGCGTCTGCGGCAGCGGCGGGGACCTCCGCCCGTGGGTCTCCGTCTCGCTGCTCATCCTCAGGGAGGCTGCGCGCGGAGGGGACTCGCTGTGGGCGCCCTACCTCGCCATCCTCCCGCGCCAGACCGACTCCACCATCTTCTGGTGAGGTGACGCTGATGTGTTTGATGAAATGTCTTTGCTGCTTCTTCACGACCTCATCCTGCAAATTCTGATGCTTTCGAGTGGTTGCTTCGTGCCTCCAGTGCAGGTCAGAAGAAGAGCTCTTGGAGATACAAGGTGAGCATGCAGTGCAAAATTCCATGCCTTCACTGTCGAAACTCGATCTTCGATCTTTTGTGCATTAGTAGTTACCTGATGTAGTAATTAAATCTGTATGCTTTTGTCCTTTGCTTCGCAGGAACACAATTACTGAGTACAACGACGGGCGTGAAAGAGTATGTGCAAAGCGAATTCGATAATGTTGAAGCTGAGATCATAAACGCGAACAAAGACCTTTTCCCTGGTACTATAACATTTGATGATTTCCTATGGGCATTTGGAGTACTAAGATCAAGGGTTTTCCCGGAGCTCCGTGGAGATAAGCTTGCCCTCATACCATTTGCTGATCTGGTAAGATCTTTGAACTCAAAACATGCCTACATGGTCTGACGTTGCTTATCCAAAAGGCTCCAAGTCAATTCTCATTGTGTCAATGGGCATCCTAGTAATTTTGGTAATTAAGTTGTCATGCTACCTGTTGGAATATTTTTGTTAGAGATTACTTGCCTATGCTTTTTTCCTCAATACATGATGCACCTATAGATTCCGAATATTATTCAGTTATAATCATTTTGGTACTCTGCCAAATCAGATAAATCACAATGGTGATATTACCTCAAAAGAATCCTGCTGGGAGATCAAAGGAAAGGGCTTTTTAGGTAGGGATATTGTGTTCTCTTTGCGGACGCCAATGGAGGTTAAATCTGGAGAACAGGCATGGATCAACTTCTATTACTTTTGTTATATGTAATGTAATATTTGCCCCGATCTTTCATAACCAGCAGTTTTAATGATATATACTTTGACAGATATATGTTCAGTATGACCTGGACAAGAGTAATGCTGAATTGGCACTTGACTATGGGTTTACTGAAGCAAACTCGTCAAGGGACTCATATACTCTGACGCTGGAGATCTCTGAATCTGATCCATTCTATGAAGACAAACTTGACATTGCAGAGCTAAACGGAATGGGGGAGACCGCATACTTCGATGTTGTCCTCGGTGAATCTCTTCCTCCTCAAATGATTACGTACCTACGATTACTTTGTCTCGGGGGAACAGACGCATTTCTCTTGGAAGCCCTCTTTAGAAATAAAGTTTGGGAGCACCTTGAACTGCCTGTGAGTCGTGATAACGAGGAATCAATATGCCAAGTCATCCAGAATGCCTGCAAATCTGCCCTTGCTGCCTACCACACCACCATAGAAGAGGTGAGCCTACTGAAAAGAATGCTATTCACTTTCATCTTATTTGTTGGTTACCTCCTGACTAGTCTGATAAAACATGCATAAAATATCCAGGATGAAGAGCTATTGGAGAGAGAAGATCTGCAATCAAGACAGCAAATTGCCATTGAAGTGAGAGTGGGTGAAAAGAAAGTACTAGAGCAAATCAATGATATTTTCAAGGAGAGGGAGCAAGAATTAGATGACCTTGAGTACTACCAGGAAAGGAGGCTCAAGGATCTCGGTTTTATTGGTGACAATGGTGACATTATCTTCTGGGAGTCCTAGGGGCAGATTGTAACTATTTTTGCAACACCAGACTAATTTGAAAAGAAAAGAAAAAGATGGGTTCACACATTATTAACAAGTGCGATTAAAAACTGATTTCTGTGCCATAATCAATAAAACAGAGTGATTTTTTTATCAAATCACTATCAACATTCAAATATCAAACAAATACAAGATTGTCAATGATAATTCATTAATTCTATCAGGCGCTACATAGCTTCATTAATAATCTCATAGATATAGGAGACCATCTTTCACATCTAGCATGTGGCAGCAAATTTGACTATCAGCAGCGAAGCTGTACAGATTATCTATGACTAAGGTGATATGGATCATATCGTGCATTATAGTCCTAGTGCAGCATGTGCTGCACACTTGCATCTCCATCTCTACTCCGAGCTCGGCTAGCTCAGAACACAAGCATTTTGTATATCAACCAGCACAGAAGCGGTTTAGCGTGCTAGATTGCATTACTGTCAATCGGTCATTTGCTACAGAGGGCTTCAACTCTGAAGCTCTGTTCATTATAGCCATCTGCGTCTCTTAGAGAAAGCTTATAATCATCTTGTGCAGCTTCTATTAATCAACATATCATCTATAAGGTACAGGACTTCCCTTATTTTCCATTTACAGAGCTGGTGGTCCAAAATGATCCAAATTAATGTGAAGTTGGCTGAACCTTCATTTGCCTTGAGAAGCAGGTTCAATTTCTCCAAAAGAAAACCCTTAGTTGAAACTCATATGTGAAGGGCTATTGAGATGGCAAGCCCTCAGTTCTGTCCCAGATGTAGCAGAATGGTTCTTCATTGTGATGACTGACAAGTCACAGGGTTCGCGATCTGTGAACTGGACTTCTGTGAAACTTCTGTCAAGCCTTGATTCTAGTCAGATGAGCCAACACTTATGTTTCAACAGTTTTGAGATCATTTGGTGCATCCCTTGACCAAATGTCAGGACAGACTGTTGTCATGGGTTTAACACCGACCTTAACCATATCAGCATAGAGCATCATGGCATTCAAGACATAGCCAAGCATGCACTGTCCACGAATCAGTAGTGAGTAAGTGAAGCTATCGGGCACCATACCAGATTCTCTCATGCAAGAGAAGAACTTACCAGCTTCACGGTATTGGCCATCTAAATAAAGACCATATATCAAGGTCATGTATGTCACACTGTTTGGGATTGAATGGTCTTCCTCAGTTGTGCAGTTCGATAAACAGGTAGGAATGTCAGCATGCTTCTTCTGCCCTGAGTGCTTCATGAAGATCATGACTGCATCTTGAATCCTATTCTCTCTGCAGAGACCATCAACAAGAACCGACACTGTGACTGAATTTGGAGAAATGCCTTTCTCTGCCATCTCCTTCTGTAACCTAAAAGCAGCATCGATGTCACCATCTTTGGCATGGCCATGAATCAGAGACGTGTATGTCAACACATTAGGTTCAACCCCTTTGGCTATCATCTCCGTGTATATAGCCATTGCTATTTCCATCTTCCCTTTCTTTGAATGCCCATCTATCAAGGAGGAGTACGTCACCACATTGGGCTCAATTCCAACCTCACTCATTATTGTGCATGTTGCCAGGGCTTCAGCTAGATTTCCATTCTTGCAGTACTCATCAATTAGCGCGTTGTATGCAGCAGTATTAAGATTAATACCAGATTGCTGCATTGCTTCAAGAAACCTGGCCGCTACCTGCACTTGACCTCCCGAACAGAGGCCTCTTACAATTATGCTGCAGGTGAACTCATCTGGGCACAGACCTAGGCGAGTCATGTCCTCATAAACTGTTAATGCTTCTTGTGAATCACCAGACCTGAAAGCTCCATCAATCAAGCTGTTGTACACGGGCACGGTGGGAGCAACTCCATACCTGTGCATGTCAAGAAAAACATTTTTTGCATCACTTATTCTGTTCACCTGGAAGAAACCGTCAATCAGCGTTGTAAAGATCACAGCATTGGGAACAAGACCACTCTTCAGCAGTTCCTGGTACAGCGTGAGTGCCCTCTTGACACCATCTCTCTTGCAGTGGCTGCTCATCAGTGCATTGTATGTGTAATGGTTGGGTCGCATCCCTGTTTCCTTCATGGTAAGGAACAGCCGCTCAGCCTCGCCGATGCAGCCCTCGTCGCAAAGTGCAGATATCATCGTCGAGTAAGTGACAACATTTGGATGAATCCGTCTCGCTGCCATCTGACTCCAGACCTCCCGAGCCTTCGCCACAGCCCCCTCATGCCGGCACGCGTTGATGAGCGTGTTGTATGTCACCACGGTCGGCACCATCCCCCGGCTCAGCATTTCGTCGAACAGCTTCCAGACGCGGTCGAACCTGTGGGCTCTCACCAGCACGTCGAGGATCGCGTTGCAGGCGGGCAGCGCCGGCAGCGCCGGCAGGCGGTGGAAGACGGACAGCGCCTCGTCGTGGAGCGCCATCTGGGAGAGAGCAATGACGAGCACCCCCAGCGCGGGGCCAGGGGAGCAGGAGGTGGAGGCGAGCGCGGCGAAAGCGGCAGCGCCGGGGCGCGCGCTGGGGGAGGAGGCCTGGACGAGGGATTTCGTCAAACGGATGGCGTGCGCAAAGTTCTTGGCCGCGGCCGAGCCGTGGACGGCGGCGGCGAGGTGGGCGGCGCGGTCCCTTGAGGTGGCCGGGGTGGCAGCGGCTACGGCGGCGGCGGAGGAGGAGGAGGATAGGCAGCGGTGGTGCGTGGCGAGGGGCCGGCGGCGGGAGGAGAGGATGAGGCGGAGTGGTGGCGAGAGTGGCATGGGGTTGGCATTGGCGAGGCGGCAAATCTGTGCTGCTCTGCTCCTATTCGACTGGGAATTTGACTGCCTGGGTTTTCTCGGTGAGCTCGTTGATGCGGTTGGGCATGGAGCATTCGGCAGATTCAGCTCGATGCAGTTTTTTGAAAAAATGCTCGATGCCGGTTTTTTCTTAAAAAAAAAAAACTGGCTCGATGCCGTTAGTCTAGCATGCAAGAGGCCAAAGAGCTACTCCAGAATCATCTTTTTTTTTTCTTGACAAAACTTCCGATCTATTTATTTCTAATCATGTAAGTATAACGAACATCAGAAATAATAAAAATTATATCTAGATCCGTAGACCACCTAGCGACAACTACAAGCACTGAAGGGAGCCGAAGGCGTGCCATTGTCATCGCCCCTCCCTCGCCGTAGCCAGGCAAAACTTATTATAGTAGACAGTCGGAAAGTCGTCGTGCTAAGGCCCCATAGGACCAACGCAGCAGAACAACAAAGTGCCGCCGATGAAGAATAGCGTAGATTGAAAGGATCCAACCTGAAAACACATGAACGTAGTTGACCTACGACCAGATTCGAGCAAATCCACCAAGGACAGATTCCACGGAGACACATCTCCACACGCCCACGACGATGCTAGACACACCACCGGGATGGAGGCTAGGCGGGAAGAATCTCATTCCATCTTCAGGGAGCCGCCGTCGTCTTGTCTTCCTGAGCATGACACAAACCCTGACAAAACTCAAAGAAACATATGAAAACAGAGCCCTCCCGCCGGTAAGGACCGGGATCCACCGCGCCGCCATGGTCTTAAGGCCACCGGAGACGAGACGAACCAACGGAGGCGCCGGCGGGAGGCAGAGGAAACAAAAGCTTCGCCGCAACCCCACGCCTTCTCCCCGCTGTTCGGCCGCACCACCCCTTCCGTTGTGCAACTTCAAGGTGTTTGAGGACTTGCGCAGAGGTAACAACTTTCATAGATTCGATCAAAATGTTTTATCTCTCTAACCGTGCGCTCAAATAACCAACCATTTCTGCCATTTCATTCCTCGTGTTAAGATCTTCAAAACTAGAATCGTGCTTCAAAATTGTATTGGTCGTGCTTCAAAGCTGTACTAACCTGTGTTCCAAAACTATACTAATTGTGCATCACTTTTGGAAAGCATGGTTTGTGCTTTCATGCGAGAAGCACAGTACCGTGCTTCACTTTTGAGGAAACATAGTTGTGCTTTCACGTGAGAAGCACAAAAGTCAATAAATGTTATTGATTACTTTGCATAATCTGAAATTTCTTCATAATTATTTAGCACATATGAATTGGCAAATGTATCATTATGTCAAAGAATAAAGGAGGAGATATCTTAACTATTTATCCATGGTGCTATCTTGAAAAATATTTCTTGAAAGAGGAATGTCATTCATACATTCTTGTAGAATATAAAACAAGAAATATATCTTAACTATTTTGAAAGAAGCTGAGTTTGTCATTCACACACTCATGTAGAATACTCCTTCTGTTTCGAAGTATAGGGTTGTCTTGTGTTAAACTAATTATAGTTTGACAAAAAATTATGAGAAAATGTGCTAAGATATGTAATGTCAAATATAAAAATACTACTTCCTCCATCCGGAATTGGTATACACCTCGGTTTGAGCGTTAACTAATTTCAAATGAAGGAAGTACTAAAGAGGAGTTTTTTTTACGGGACTAAAGAGGAGTTTGTTTGCTTGGCTTCCATCCTTTCCATTGATACATACCCTTTATCATTGATTTTCTTTTTCCAAACCACACGATAACCCCTATTTAAAAAATCAAACCGCACCCCACCTCCTCGTTTTGGGGAAAGAAATCCCTTGCAAAGCAATGAACATAATCAAATAAACTACCAATAGCAAGAAATCCTTGTAAGCAAACAACAAAATCAACTCACGTGGTTGCACGTACACAATCTCAATCACGTCATGTCTTTCCTTACCTTTGACTATGGATTCCCTCCTCACCACACATCTCAGCATCAACCCGATTAAAATGCTCTTATGTTGAACTACTATAATAAAGTTGCCTCGTCACAACACACGGATATTTAGCTAATATATACCCCCTCCGTCTCAAAATAAGCGATTCAACTTTATAACAAGTACATTTCATAACGAATCTAATGACACAAATCTGGTGTTCTAGATGTTGATATATTTTTGTATAAACATGATCAAACTTAACGAAGTTTGACTTAGGACAAACACAAAACGTCAATTATTTTCAAACAAAAGAAGCGAGAGGAGGAAACATCTCAACCATTTGTCCACCTCTCCCCATCCCCGGACGTCCCACCAGGTTGAAATGTACGATACAGACGGATTCCCTTCCCGTCCTGGCAAACTCGCAGCCCCGCCCCACACGTACGGGCGAAAGCTACACCCTTGGACGGACCATTCCAACACCCTGCCCCACACGCGGTTCACTTCACCTCTCGTCGTCCCGACCACTATTCCACGGTCCAAACACTGAAACCCATCATCCTTCCCTCGCCGCCGTTGGTCCCCGTAGACCCTGACCACGGCGCCGTTGACCGACCGGCGTAGGACGGCCCCGGTTCCACGGCCGTGGAGCCCGCGGCGACTTCCCAGCCATTTTGGTTCCGCACGTCCACGTCCACGTCGCCGTCCTCCCTCGTCTCCCGACTCCGTGGTGTATAAACAACTACCAGCAGAGATCGCGCTACCTTCCATTGCCGCTCTTTTGTCCGTTGGGCGCGTCTGTTTCCCCGGCAGGCGGATCCTCCTGGTGCCTCCAGAAGGCATATATACCCGCTCTTGCCGCGCCAGCGCCGAGAAGGATGCGCCATCCGGGGGCCGGTGAACCCTGAGCGCGCGGCGGCTCCGTCGACCGATCACAGGAACCACTGTATATCCGGTAAAATCCCTTCATCCGATGATTCTGATCCATGAGCATCTTCTCCCCTCCCCTTCAGTCGTTCTTGGTTCTTTATTTTCTGTACAACTCGTCGCATTTCGTCTGTTACGGCTGCGACTGCACGCTGGGGTTCGATTTTTGATAGCTTCGCCATTAGTTCCTCTGCTCGGAAATCAGCAGTGTATCCATCCCTTTTTTAATGGATGAGAAACCGGCAATGCACCGATACCTTTTGTGTGTTTGTGTTTGTGTTTGGGTGTCAGCGAGTAATGCTTCATAATTAACTGATTAAATGTCTCGCGGAATTTTCAGTCGGCTCGTCATTAGCATCCCGTAAGCTGCGACGAAGTGTTCGTTGGTTCCATCCACAGCCTAATGAAACTGGCCGAAAATGAAAAGTTTCTACTGAAAATATTACGACTAGTTAGGTTTTCTGAAAATAAATGTGGCAAGAGCTTCTTTCTTAGCAATTGGGACACGTTTAGGTGGAATGGTGATCAGTCACTGCTCATGATAAGTAAGAAGATTAAGGTTGTCAAATTTTGCAGTATTCTTTAGATTATAATAAACCAATCCCTTCACTTTCAAACAACTGCCTCTGTTCATCTGTCTGCTCTTCGTCTCAGCTTTGATTTGGAGAATTCTACAGATGTAGTATGGAGTATCTTAGTTGGACTATCTCAGCCCAGGCACAAACTTGACTCATTTGGCTTTATTAATAGTATTAGTTGCTCATCTGTTACCATTGGGTCAGGATTCAAAGAGAATAGTTGGAACTTTCTGCACCAATTATTGCTTTTTGAATAAGCCTGCTTGCACTTTCAGACCAACACCGGAAAGTCTTATGCTTAGTACAAGAAACAACGCTCCACCATTATTATCTTTGAATCATGCAAGTAAGCTGCGACCAAGCATTCTTGGTTCCATCCGCAGCCTAATGAAACTGGCCGAGAATTAAAATTCTACTGAAAATATTACTACTTAGGTTTTCTGAAAATAAACGTGGTTAGAGCTTCTTTCTTAGCAATTGGGACCCATTTAGGTGGAATGGTGACCAGTCACTGCTCATGTAAGTAAGAAGATTAAGGTTACCGAATTTTGTAGTACTCCCTCTGTTCACTTTTGTAAGACCTTGAAGACATTTCAGACAATGTACAAAACAGCCCATTTTGACTTGTCTGAAATGACTTACAAAAGTGAGCGGAGGGAGTAGTATTCTTTAGTTAGATATAATAATATTTGATAAATCAATCCCTTCACTTGGAAACAACTGCCTCTGTTTATCTGTCTGCTCTGTCTCAGCTTTGATTTGGAGAATTCTACAGATGTACAGTATGGAGTATTTTCTGTCGTCTTAGTTGGACTATCTCAGCCTAGGCACAAACTTGACTCATTTGGCTTTTATTAATATTATTAGTTTCTCATCTATTACCATTGGGTCAGGATTCAAAGAGAATAGCTGGAACTTTCTGCACCAATTATTGCTTTTTGAATAAGCCCGTTGGACTTTCAGACCAACACTGCAAAGTCTTGTGCTTACAAGAAACAACAGTCCACCATTATTATCTGCTATTCACACTGAGCTGAACAATACAATCAACCTTCTCGTTTTTCCTTTTACTGTTAGAATGAGACAGTTGGGAGAAACATATGGTTATTCTATATAAGAGTGAGCATCAAATATCAAATAGAATTTTCTATTTCGAAGATATCATAATATGGAATCACTGTTGCTATTCTTAGCTCCTCGTATGAAAAGATTTGCCTGCTAGTTGTCCGAGCTCAAGGTATGTGTTCATCTTGAATAAGCATCGCCTATATTTCTCCCAAAACAAAAATTCAGGATAACCTGTCCTCCACCAACATACTGCTGATTCAATCTCTTTCTAGTACGCAAACTAGTCACGACAAAATTAGTTTACATACTTATCAGTTTACTAGCAATATAAAAAAATTAAGTTCAGATTCATTCTATGTTAAGATAGAAAAAAAGATAAAACCATTAAACATGATAAATATCGATAGTTTCTATGCATGTAAGGGTCATCGTTTCGTGATGTCATTTTGGTGGTGTTTATATGGTTATAATTTTTGCAATGTTGAAGTACTGTAAACGTCTAACCTCCATGCCCACTCCAGTTACTAAAATTAACTCAACTGTTTCTCCAGGATAACAAAAAGTTGTTCGAATAGCAGAGATGGTCCATCATATATCTGACGAGGCAGCAGATGAACCTGGCATCACCACACAGACACCCTCCAATGACCCATCTCAAGCACCGCTGGTGTACAAAGTGGGCTATCCCCCTCCGAAGAACTTGGCCACGGAGTTTACAGAAACATTGAGAGAGACTTTCTTCCACGACAACCCGCTGCGTCAGTACAAGGGCCAATCCGGACCGAGGAGGTTCATGATGGGGCTGGAATTCTTGTTTCCAATATTTGGGTGGGGCAGGGATTACAGTCTCAGCAAGTTCAAAGGAGATCTGATTGCCGGGTTGACCATCGCAAGCCTCTGCATTCCTCAGGTATCATCAAGGATGACTGGTCCACCTTGGCTTTGACCACTTAAACTGTGCCTGACATTGAATGTTGGACAAAAATAGGACATTGGCTATTCGAAGCTTGCTAATTTGGACCCGCAGTATGGGCTTTGTAAGTTACTCCTCTTGATTCTGTTGCGGAGATTTGATGCGAAACATTTAAGCTTGTTTTGCTATCATAATTTACTTTTGTTAGTTGGTTTCAGACTCAGCTTCATTCCCCCATTGATATATGCTGCAATGGGTAGCTCAAGGGATATAGCGATCGGTCCAGTTGCTGTGGTTTCTCTTTTGATAGGTTCACTTCTACAAGCTGAGGTTGACCATGTCAAAAACAAGGAGGAATACATGCGCCTTGCTTTCACGGCAACCTTCTTCGCTGGCATCACTCAAGCAGCCTTGGGATTTCTAAGGTATATGCAAACATATACTAAAAGCTTGCACATAATGTCACGCGTTGGACTAAGAGTTGGTAATTTTTTTTTCAGGTTAGGGTTCCTTATAGAGTTCTTGTCACATGCTGCAATTGTCGGATTCATGGGGGGAGCTGCCATTACTATTGCCCTGCAGCAGCTAAAATACGTGTTGGGCATCGCAAATTTTACAAGGAAAACCGACATAGTTTCTGTTATGGAATCTGTCTGGAGATCAGTTCATCATGGGGTACATATCTCATATACTTAGCAGTAACATATCGATTTTATATCTTGATCAGAACATCATGCACTGCATTTTCTGGAATTATAAGAGCATATTTGTAATTCCTAGAACTTAAAAACATTTTCATTATTAATAGAAGTACATCATGCCATGTCGATATGGAAATAACTTATGTGGGGAAAAAATATTTTTGCAAGTGCTGAATTGTTTTTGGATCTTTGGAGCTCATCTTTATATTCATTTGGAAGTGGGCAGGTGAATTTGTTCCCCTCTTTTTTGTGGATCTTCCCGCGCCAGGAAGGGATTAGCATAGGCTTAAGATAGTACTACTGTCTGTCTGAGTTATCTAGAGTACTAACAAGGAGATGCTTGTATATATATGCAGTGGAACTGGCAGACAATTGTGATTGGTGTATCTTTCCTGGTTTTCCTTCTGTTTGCGAAGTATATCGTAAGGATTCTTTGTTCCTTGTACCTTTACAACACATTTAACATTTTAAAAATTTATTTCATCCACTAAGGATGTTTGATTTACACAGGGAAAGAAGAATAGGAAGCTTTTCTGGGTGCCAGCTATTGCTCCTATAATATCAGTGATTCTAGCAACATTTTTTGTATACATTACTCGTGCCGACAAGCAAGGTGTTCAGATAGTAAGTGACTAAGTCAGTAAAATTCAGGCTCAGTTGTGTGGACCATACACTGTTTGTCATGGATGAAAAAAAATTGTCACTTGGTTATCAGGTAAAGCACATTGAACAGGGAATCAACCCATCATCAGTACACAAGATTTATTTCACCGGTCCATTTGTCGCAAAAGGCTTCAAGATCGGTGTTGTTTGCGGCATAGTTGGTTTGACAGTATGTATTCTGATATGAACACATATTTGTTTTTCCTGTCATGTGCATCTCCAGATTTCTCATCAATCTGTGCGTGACTACTTCATCAGGAAGCTGTAGCTATTGGAAGGACATTTGCTGCTATGAAGGACTACCAGCTAGATGGAAACAAGGAGATGGTAGCACTTGGAACCATGAACATAGTAGGATCAATGACATCTTGCTATGTCACAACAGGTAGCTTCACCCTTTTTCGCCGAACAGAGCTGACAGTAAACTGTCTGGAAAATACAGTGCCAAAATCTATATCCTGTATTTTCTTTTTCAGGTTCTTTCTCACGTTCGGCAGTTAACTTCATGGCTGGCTGCAAGACTCCTGTATCCAATGTGGTTATGTCAGTGGTGGTTCTTCTTACCTTGTTGGTCATCACACCGCTATTCAAATACACACCAAATGCAATCCTAGGGTCGATCATTATTTCTGCGGTGATCGGCCTTGTGGACTATGAAGCAGCAATTCTCATCTGGAAAGTTGACAAATTGGACTTCATTGCTTGCATGGGAGCTTTTTTCGGTGTTGTTTTGTATCCGTTGAGATTGGCCTCTTGATTGCTGTAAGGACCAAAGCATTATCTTTGATGAAGAATAATAATATGTTCATGTCTTTCTGTGGAGACATAACTAGAACTTGTTTTTCTGGGTATTACCAGGTAGCAATCTCATTTGCCAAAATACTTCTTCAAGTAACAAGGCCAAGGACAGCCCTACTTGGAAACCTTCCCGGCACCACTATATACAGGAACATCAGCCAATATCCAGAAGCAAAACTTACTCCCGGGGTGGTGATTGTGAGGGTTGATTCTGCTATTTATTTTCCAACTCTAATTACGTCCGAGAAAGGTAAAGATGGCAAATTCATCACACATTATGCTCTGAATCTGAAGTATGATAAAATACACATGAATTTGGTAATTTCAGCCTCATAGGCCTGACATCTGGTGCTCCATGGCAGAATTCTTAGGTGGCTCACAGACGAAGAAGACAGAGCTAAAGCAGTGGGACTGCCTAAAATCAGTTTCTTGATTGTGGAAATGTCGCGTAAGTAGAAGAATTATATCTTGGCCTGAGAAATTTCAAACTATTTTTTTCAATCATTGTACTAATGCAGTCCGGTGAAAAATGCTGGTGCAGCGGTCATCGACATCGATACAAGCGGCATACATGCTCTTGAAGATCTGTACAAGAATCTTCAGAAAAGAGATATGCAGGTACACCCATTCAAGCTACACACACTTTCAGAAAACTATAATCTTGTTTCACAGGGCAGCTGATAATGTTGTTTTGTATTGTGTGTTTTGGCAGCTCATTCTGTCAAATCCTGGTTCCGTCGTCATAGAAAAACTGCAAGCATCCAAGCTCACCGAGCACATTGGAAGCAGTCATATATTCCTCGCAGTCTCTGACGCCGTGCGATTCTGTACGACGAAGTCGATGCAGGAACCGTGAGCGAAGTAGTTCGGCGGAATGGCTGGTGATGCCATATGGTGCTAGTGTTGAGAATAGTTTTGGTGCTCCCTGTGATCTAAGCTGGGTAGCGCAAGATGATGTGGCTTTGTGGCCAATGTAGATACATATAATAAGTTAAGGCAATCACCGGAGCCTCTCCGGTTTACCAAATACTACTCCCTCCGTTCACCGTTATAAGATGTTCTAACTTTTTTTTCTAAAACAGATGTATATAACCGTATTTTAGTGTGTTTGTTCTCTCATTTCAGTCCATATTTAGTCCATATTAGAATATTCAAAACATGTTATAATAGTGAACGGAGGGAATAGTAGATAAAGTTTAGAGGTGCTCCTCTACTGAGTATGAACGAAGTAAATTTTTGGAACTCACGGAGGAACCTCCTCAAGTATGTACAGATATACATAAAGTATCGACGTGGGATCTCGGTGCATTTTTTTTCTTCATCAAAAGAGAGGCCTCCCTCTCCGATTTTATTAAGAGAAACCAAGGTTCACAGCTACTAGTAGGGTTTTTGTTACCCAACACACGACATACTATCTTACATGACCGGGGATCACGACGAACCCCAGCCCAGCACCTCAAAGGGTCATGCAAGATCCCAAAATAGAAGCAGAGCACACACCAGCTGAACCGGGGCACCCACACAGCATTTCAGACACAGCATACAGCAGTTGGCAGCAAAGCCTAACATATCATAGCTAAAGCAAGAACTAGATAGCGGCTGAGGCAGCAGCAACGACGAAGAAGGTAAGCCACCGGGATCTCAGCGCGTTCTCATACATGATCAAGCATCAACGGATGCGATGTTGGCATCGTTGCAGAACCGGCCGCACGCATCGCCGCAGCGCCCCACGCCGACTTTCATGTCTTCGCCAAGCTCAGCTGATGACAAGATCAAGATATGTGCAATGTTCATTCCAAACCCAAAAAAAAAACTTTTTTCCCTTATGATCAATTGAAAGTATATATGCAGATGATGAGTTAATTAAGATACTACCTGAATTGACGTTGTCACAGACTGAGAGCCTGCATCCTAGTTTGCAGTACTCAACGGCATCTGGTCCTTCTTCCGAGACAGCAGCAGCAAAGCATTAGTCAACCTTAAGTGCAACTTCCATCTGGGAGCAAAATAATATAGAGAACATACAGAGAGTGACTTGGGTTTACGTACCAGCTGAGCTGGGGAGAAGGTTGAGTTTAGGGTATTCACTGGGACATGTGGGGTCCCTTGTGAGCACACAGCCACACATTTTTGAGCAGGAGGTACTGGGGTACCTAAAACCGCACACGTTGTAACAGTTTCTTGATCTGGTGTCTCTGCAGCAGCTCTTGCCCTCTGCTACTTGGATTTGTCCCGGGACAAGTCGCAGTATGAGTGCACACATGATCACGCTCTTGAAATGCTTGCTCTCCATGGCTGCCGAAAACACACAGGAACAAGACTTGCATGGCCCCAATTTATAGGAGACGATGCTCCGCATGGGCAGTAAATATTAAGAAGTGATACGCATAAATGAGCCGTGCTCTGCTGAGAGCCACGTACACGGTTGAGATCGTCTACGTGTGCGCTGCGTACCATAGGCGATCATGCGGTGCCCGCTAACTCCTACCTGCCTCGTGCATTAAGTTTTCACGTTCGCCCTCATGTTTTTAGGTGTATTTTACTTCACTCTTGTGTTATGGACATGTACGTGGCCACTCGATCGGTTGCCCACGTTGATGGTACCTTGCCCAGAAGATGCATACTCTCCATCCTCATTAGCTTCCGTGGACAAAGCCCTTGAGCGTTTGAGTTGTTTTGCTTGCATTCGAGTTAGCGTGGTGTTTGCTTCTCACCAATCTGTGGTGGGAGCTTGTCATATTTTACCCTCTACCTTTTATGAAGTTAAGGTATGCAATTTGCGTGCTTAAAACCTTTCGTGTTTTATTTCCTTCTCTCTTATTTGTTCATACCTCTCTGTGCCTTCTTATTTATTCTTATCTCTGTGCCTTCGTGACCTCCTCCCCTCGTGCGGCGGGGCCGCGCCGCACCGGGGCCTCCCCGCCGGACCTCCCTCTCCTCCCGCCGTCGCCGTTGAGGGTATCACAGGCTAAGCCCGCGGGCCGCAACGGCGGCGGCGGCAATCTTCCTCGGTCGGCGATCGGATCTGGGTGGCGGCGACCCACTCCGGCCGATTCAAGAGCGGTGGCGCAGGCCGGTGGGGACCAGGGTTATCGTGCTGGCGGCGGCGACGAAGAGATCACGGCGGCAGCTATGGTGTCCGATCTGGATCCCTTTCGGATCTGGATGGTGGTTCCTCGAGCCGTCGTGCGCATCCTTTGTTCCGGCGTGGCAAGCGGCCTCTGGACTAGGCACGCGACACGAGGACGTCGGGGGCTCCGGCCCTGGGCGTGGAGGTGGTGGCCATCTTCTTCGCCGGAGGTGGTCGGCTAGATTGTTGTGGATTCTCGCATCCAGTCCCGGCGTAGAGTGGGGAGACGAGGCTGCCAGTGAAAACCGTGCTATGACTCGGGTCATGGCGGGCGATGGCGGCGTTTTCGCGTCGTTATCTTGTTGAAGACACCGCCTCTGCAGCTTCTGTCGACTTTCTTGCGCTGCTCTGGGTGAAAACCTAGATCCGGAGTTTCCGGATCGGACGATGGCGGTACTTTTGGCGTCGTTTTCCCTCATGGGGGCATCGTTTTTTGAGCAGCGGCTAGATGCAAGACCAGAGGACCGATTCTTTGGTGGAGCGGTGCGGCATCTCACTCATTGATGGCGGCGGGTCTCGGCGGCATGGCGCTGTGGTGACTCTGCGTCCGATGCGCGGAGATGGACTCGCGCAGGAGGGTGACGCGGTCTGGCGTCATGGTGGCGTCGACGGCAGCTAGACTGGGCAAGGTAGATGCTTGATGCAGCTCGAAGATGGATTGGTGGCGGTGGCTGTGGCGGCCTCGGACCCGGCAGGCGTCTGGTTGAGTAGTGCCGGACTGGTAGGTGACCCATACCAAAGAAAGGCGTCCTGGTTGGGACCTCAGGTCTTAGATTTTAGGTTTGGCTGCGAGGTCTGTTTGGTACTAGGCCCAGACTATCAGCATCCCTTCATCACTTGGATAGGAGTAGCGGCACTTTTGTTGCCTAGACGGTGGCTTCAGTCTTACTGTTGTATGACTTTGTAAGGTCTTGTGTGAATAATTAATAAAGTGGCGGCATGCATTGTCCAGATGCAGAGGCCGGGGGTCCTCTTCCATTTCTAAAAAAAAAAAATCTATGTGCCTTCGTTTACAATGCATGAGTGTGTGTTGGACATCAACTAGGCCAGCAGAGCGAGTACTTGTGCTTATATGATTTTTTTGTATTTGTGGATCTGTTCGGTAAATGGATTTAGTTCTGTTGTATTTGTAGATCTAGTTAGGATACACTTCGTGAAGCCGGAGCAATTATCTTTTTGGTGATTTTTATTTTCTTTTATTTTAAAACTAGCAAAGTGGCTCGCTCGTTGCGCGGGCTAGAAATACATTAAGTATTTATTTTTGTTTCCAAATATATTGTTGATCTATCAGAACATAATATGATTTAGTAGTCAAAATGATTGTAAATTATGAACCTATTCAATTTGACCGAAAGATATTTTTAGCATATTTGCCCATTTATATACTATTGTTGAAATATGGAAAATGCTTGATGTTTTGTGCAAGGAAATTGTTAGATTAAGTATTAATACATTGTGTTTAGTTAGTAAAAGGTGTTTGTTCAGTAATAGATTTGGCAAATAAGTCTTCTAGCCTATCAAATACTTGATGCAGGTTTGTTTCAAGTGAAAAATAAAGCTAAAACCAAAACTTGTACCTACATGTATTACATGCTTATAACCCAGGTGCAAGATTGCATCAGATTTTAAGATCTACAAACGACCGTGAAGAAACTATGACACATTATTTGCAATATGCTCTCAGGAGCTTAATAGAGGTGCATACTGCAAAAGCATGTCATGCATCCAACCCTTCTTCTCTTCAATCCCCTCTCCCCCCTCTATTTTTTGAGAAACCTCTTGCGAGGGTAGGGGGTTCCTGCATTTCATAAGAAGAAGAGAGTTGGTCCAGATTATAAGAAAAACGGAGCCAAAAAGCTAACATTCTCGGTTAATCAGGAAAAACCGAAAGAAAACCCCAAAAAGATAAAAGAATAAACGAAAAAAATATCACTAGAACTTGGGGATAGGGACAAGACAAATGCAGCATCAACGGACATCAGTGCAATTTTTTTTCTTCATCAAAAGAAAGGCCTCCCTCTCCGATTTCATTAAGAGAAACCTAGGTTCACAGCTACTACTAGGGCTTTTGTTACCCCACACACGACATACTATCTTACATGACCGGGGATCACGACGAACCCCAGCCCAGCACCTCAAAGGATCGTGCAAGATCCCAAAATAAAAGCAGAGCAAACACCAGCTGAATCGGGGCATCCACACAGCATTTCAGACACAACATTACAGTAGTTGGCAGCAAAGCCTAACATATCATAGCTAAAGCAAGAACTAGATAACGGCTGAGGCACCAGCAACGACGAAGAAGGTAAGCCACTGGGAAGACGACCGGGACCTCAGCGCATGCTCATACATCTCAAGCATCGACGGTTGCGATGTTGGCATCGTTGCAGAACGGGCCGCACGCATCGCCACAGCGCTCCACGCCGACTTTCGTGTCTTCGCCGAGCTCAGCTGATGACAAAGATGTATGCAATGTTCATTCTAAACCGAAAAAAACTGTTTCCCCTCTATGAATAATCGAAAGTATATATACAGATGATGAGTTAATTAAGATACTGTACCTGAATTGACGTTGTCACAGACTGAGAGCCTGCATCCTAATTTGCTACTCAACGGTATCTGGTTCTTCTCCCGAGGCAGCAGCAGCCGCTCTCCCTCGCCTCTGCCCCCACCCTCTTCCTCGATCCTGGGTGGGCGGCAGGCCGGGAGGTCCTTCGCTGCACTGCCGGAGGGGCTGCTTCCGCTACCTACGTCGCCCCCCGCCGGAGAGACTGAGCCCAGCGACACGTCCAGTGTGGGGCTCGTGGTCATCCCGACCTCTTCTCCACGCTCGCCGGTCGCCCAGCCTGTGTCCTCCCCCTCTGCCCAGCTGCCGACTTCGCCGTCCAGGGACCCTCCCGCCTCCCTCGGCGCCTCGGGGTCAGCCCTGCCTCTCGCGCTCTTCGACACGCGGGCCTCATCTCCACCCCCCGTGACGCCCCCGGCTCCTCCTTCCATGGTCCTGCCTTCGCCGCTGCGCGAGGTGGCTCCCCTGCTCACCTCCGAGCCGTTGCCGTCGGTCACCACGGACGCTCCGCTGGGGGCGGCCTCCCCGCCGGCCTCGCCTCGGCGTGCCTCCTCTCCCACCCCCCAGTCGTTGGGTGGGTGAGTGCTAGATGCTGCCTTGGCGACTCCGCTGGCCGCTCCGCCTCTCTCGCCTCGCTCCTCGACCTACGCCAGGCGGGGCCGCTCGACGTCGACCCCTGTGACGTCGTCTCGGCGCAGCGCCCGCATCGACGCCTCGCGACCCGCGGGCTCCCCGGCCCTGCCCATCTCCGAGCAGGCTAAGTTCCGCGCCGCGGCGCGCAACCTCGAGCCAGGTACTCCAGTCATACCCGCCAGCTCCGCTACATGTTCGTTCTCTGCTTTGGAGTCTATTCCTCTCGGGCATCTCGCCAAAGTCGCGGCAGATTTCGATATAGTGTTTAGGGGGGAGGTCGATCCTCCCTTAGTCCAAATCGCGGCAATCTAGGCGCGGGAGGTCCTCGATGGGCGGTTGGCCGAAACCCGTGCCCGCTTGGCTACTCCCGCATCGGTGGCGGGCGGCCCCACCTCCCAGTCGTCCAACCAGGCCGCGCCCGCTCCCCTGGAGATCCGCGGCCGCACCCGGTCTCGCACCGCCGCTCTCCGCGCCCAAAGCGCCTCCCGTGTCCTGGGGTCAAGCAGCCCCTCCATGGTGGTTTAATGTGGACCCTTTTTTGGAACATCCACGGTTTTGTCCAGGATGGCCGACGCCGCCAGCTCATCGAGTACATGCGCGATGAGCGGATCGACATTGTAGCAATTCAAGAGACCATGCGAACTGAGTTCGCCTTGTCCGAGCTTGACCGCCTTAGTCCCCATTTGTTTGCCTGGCATTGGCTCCCTTCTAGTGGGATCGCCGGGCACCCTGGTGGCATCCTCTTAGGTGTCAAGGATGCCACCTTTGAGGTGGGTAGCATGGACCGGGTTGAGTTCTTTGTTAGCATGGAGCTTTTTGAGAGGGCGCTGAACTTCAAATGGGAGATCATCATAGTCTATGGCCCTGCCGACCACCGTCGTTCAGCGACATTTCTTGATGAGCTCAAAAATAAGGTGTCTGTCGCCCGCTTCCCGGTCGTCGTGGGTGGCGACTTCAACCTCCTCCGATTTGCGGAGGACAAAAACAACGACCGAGTGAACTTCCCGCGGATGCAGATGTTCAATGACTGCATCGCTGACCTCAGTCTGCGGGAATTAGATAGGATTGGTGCCAGATTCACCTGGACCAGTCGCCAGGCCGGCCCGACCCGCTCCGTCCTGGACCGCGTCTTGGTCTCGCCTGAGTGGGAGTTGCGGTGTCCCCTTGCCTCCCTTCGCGCCATTACTCGTATTGGCTCGGACCACGTTCCCCTGCTGCTCTCTTCTCAGGACGAACGCCCTCCCGTTGCCCCTAGGTTCCGCTTCGAGACGTTCTGGCTCAACCAGAACGGCTTCTCGGAGGGCGTCCGTGCCCGTTGGCTGGAGGCCCGCAGCTCTCCCCACAGGTCCATTTCTGCGGTGGATGATTGGCATTTCTGCGCCAAGCGTTCCCGCCAATTCATGAAGGGCTGGGGTGCCAACTTGGGGCGGGATCTCCGGGACCGCAAGCAGGACCCCCTCACCTCTGTCCAGGCGCTTGACCTCCGGGCTGACTCGATCAGCCTATCCGTTGATGAGTGGATGTAACGCCCCGGATTCGATGCGCCAGATGTCATTCAGTTATTTGCCGTCGTTGCCATGTCATTTGCTTGTGTGTTGCGTTTTATCATGTCTTCATGTGCATTTCATTTTGCATACGTGTTCGTCTCATGCATCCGAGCATTTTCCCCGTTGTCCGTTTTGCAATCCGGCGTTCCCCTTTTCGTCTCCTGTTGTGAGTGGGTGTTAAACTTTCTCGGAATGGCCCGAGGTTTGCCAAGCGGCCTTGGTATAGCACCGGTAGACCGCCTGTCAAGTTTCGTGCCATTTGGAGGTCGTTTGATACTCCAACGGTTAACCGGGTAACCGTAAAGCCCCTCTTTCTTTGCAGCCTAACACCCCTTCAAAGTGGCCCAAAACCCAGCAAACTCCCCTCCATGCTCTCGGTCGTTCGATCACGATTGTGTGGGCGAAAACCGTGATCCATTTGGACTCTCCTAGCTCCCTCTACCTATAAATATGTGCACTCCCCCGAATTTTCGGATCCCCAAACCATAGCCCGCTCCTCCTCCGCCGCCGGACACGTCCGGGCGAGCCGGACACGTCCGTCGCCGCTGCCCCGCAGCCACTGGCGCCAGCGCCACGTTCCCTGCTCCAGCGCCCGCCGCCCGGCCGAGAGCCAGCTCCGGCCCATGGTCCAGCCGCGCCGCCGCCGCGGTTGCCGGACCGCCTACGCCCGCAGCCCGGCAACCGCCGCCCGCGCCCGTCGCTCGCGCCCTCTGGCGGCGCTCCGGCGCCGCCGCCGACTCTTCTTCGCGGCGCGCCTCCGTCAGCGGCCGCGCCTCGCCGGATCCGGCCACCGGTGCCGCTCCGGCCTCCTCCGCCCCTTCCCTGGCCGGATCCGCCCGCCTCCGACGTCCCCCTCCTCTCCTGCATCTACTCCGGCAAGGATCCGGTGAACCTCGAAGTCCGTGCCCGAGGTTGACTTCCCCCCCCCCTCTGAAAATTGGCTGTCCCTGACATTTTGCATATTGCCATGCCCTGTTCAATGCATCATAACTCCATGCATACTGCTCCGTTTTGTGCGTGTAATATGTCAAATTATTCATCTCAACGAGTACATCATTTCGTTCCATTGCATCATGTTCTTTTGAGCTCATATTGATGCCCGAATCATCGTTGCAAGAGTGCTATATGATGTTAACCTGCTGAAACTGTTATAATTTGATGATTTGTCATTTTTGTTGCATTTGATGTGTGCATCTTATGAGCATGAGCTCTACATGTTTTTTGTGCTGTGTCATGCCATCTTTACAGGGGTGCAATCCATGTATTTTTGTGAGTTGTGTGCTGAGTGCATCGAGCTTGTTAAGTAGGGTACTTGCTGTTGCTGTTTTGCATGTCTGAATCTGCTATATCATGATGCTATGTTAACCTGCTTCTACAAGTCAATCTATGCATAATCTGGAGATGCTCACTAAGGATGTTTTGTTACAAATGTCTTTCTCTATCCATCCGTGCCCTTTGTTGCAATTATAGTCTGCTGTAACTTGTTGTAATCTTGCTCTCAAGTTGCTAAATAATGTTGCTGTCAGCCTGTTAATATTAAGTTCAGTTTTGACATGAGCTTTGCTAGTGATCCATGCACCCTAGGAACTTGCTCTTGCCATGTTTATCTTCATATATATGCCATCTTACTGTTGGTTGCCTTTACATGCCATGTATTGCTCTGTGGTGAGTGATTCAAGCTCACAAACATGCCTACTTATTGTTGTTCCTGCCATGTATGAATCTGTATTATAACTTGCCATGTTTACATGGGTGCCATCATATCTTCTGATCCTTTTTGGCTCATGGTCACTAAAGGACTTTTGTTCTATGAAATTATTAGATTCATTCCATGCCTTTGTTTTCCATGTTAAGTTCCTGTAGCATGTTGTTTGATAGCTCTAAACATTGCAACCTGATGTTATTTCTACAGTCTGAAACTGTTATTATTTGCAATCTTGCCATGTGTGTTTGAGCATGTTCTAGTAGTTTCTAGAGATAGCTCAGTGTTCATGTTTTGTCATGCTTTACCTGTAAATCATGCCCATGCCTTTTCTTTTCACGATGAGATGTTGTAGCATAGTGTTTTGATGCTTGCAATATGCCTAGTTGCTGTTTTGGACAGCTTGTCCTTTAAACTTGTATAGGGTGTATGTGTTGAACCGTTGCTCCGTTTTGAGTGTGCTCTATATGAAACTTGCTTGATTTTGCATGTAGTTTCATATTAGCATGTTGCATCCTTATTTTGAGTGTGTTTGCTTGATGTTTGTATGCATTTTGCATCAATGCCATGCTTAACTTGTTTTGCTCATATCTTCTAGGTCGTAGCTCCGAATCTAATGAACTTTATATGTAACTTGACTAGAATTTCGTGTAGACCATCGTGGTGCATCTTAACTTGCTGTTTAACAACTTGAGCATAAGTTCTATTCAGATCTGGACCAACTTCGAAATTTGCATATGAGGACTTACCGGAATTGTTATATGTTGTTTCCGGCCTCATTTAAACTTGCTTTGATGTGTTGCTCTTGTTTGCATCATCTCTTGCCATGAGTAGCTTCATCTAGCGTTGTCATGCATCATGCTTGGTTGTGCATCATGTCTTGTCTATGTGTGGTGCGTTTACCTTGTTGTGTGCTTCTTCTCGATAGTTCCCGTTTCGTTGCGATCGTGATGATTCGTTCGTCTACGCTTGGTCCGTCTTCGTGGCTTCATCTTCTTCATGGACTCGTTCTTCTTCTTTGCAGGATTTCAGGCAAGATGACCGCTACCCTGGATCTCATTACTATCATTGCTATGCTAGTTGCTTCGTTCTATCGCTTTGCTGCGCTACCTAGCATTTGCTCTTCAAGCCTCCCAATTTGCCATGTCAGCCTCTAACCTTTGCACCCTTCCTAGCAAACCGTTGTTTGGCTATGTTACCGCTTTGCTCAGCCCTCTTATAGCGTTGCTAGTTGCAGGTGAAGTTGAAGATTTCTCCATGGTGGACAGGATTTTGGTTGGGATATCACAATATATCTTATATTATCAATGCATCTATATACTTGGTAAAGGGTGGAAGGCTCGGCCTTATGCCTGGTGTTTTGTTCCACTCTTGCCGCCCTAGTTTCCGTCATATCGGTATTATGTTCCCGGATTTTGCGTCCCTAACGCGGTCGGGTGATTTATGGGACCCCCTTGACAGTTCGCTTTGAATAAGACTCCTCCAGCAAGGCCCAACCTTGGTTTTCCATTTGCCTCACCACCACCTACTTTTCCCTTGGGAGTCGCACTCTCGAGGGTCATCTTTATTCAGCCCCCCGGGCCAATGCTTGTCTAAGTGTTGGTCCAAACTAGAGCACCGTGCGGGTCCATCCCTTGGCAACTTGGGTTACGTCGGTACCTGTACGCTTAGCTTATCTGGTGTGTCCTGAGAACGAGGTACGTGCGACTCCTATCGGGATTGTCGACACATCGGGCGGTCTTGCTGGTCTTGTTTTATTGCTGTCGAAATGTCTTGTAGCCGGGATTCCGAGACTGATCGGGTCTTCCCGGGGAGAAGGAATATCCTTCGTTGATCGCGAGAGCTTATCATGGGCTAAGTTGGGACACCCTGCAGGGTATAAACTTTCGAGAGCCGTGCCCGCGGTTATGGGGCAGATGGGAATTTGTTAATATCCGGTTGTAGTAAACTTGAAGCAAACTCTTCTAAAATACACCAACCGTGTGCGTAACCGTGAGTGTCTCTTTTTCGGGGTTG
The DNA here is from genome assembly GCA_021605145.1 of Aegilops bicornis. Lineage (NCBI taxonomy): Eukaryota > Viridiplantae > Streptophyta > Magnoliopsida > Poales > Poaceae > Aegilops > Aegilops bicornis. The sequence goes on from CM038673.1 coordinate 496,467,256, forward strand.
ATCGAGAGGAGAACACGGTTTCGGGTTATGTCGGCGTAAGTAGGAGTTCAGGATCACTTCTTGATCATTACTAGTTGACGACCGTTCCTTTGTTTCTCTTCTCGCTCTCATTTGCGTATGTTAGCCACCATATATGCTTAGTCGCTGCTGCAACGTCACCACTTCACCCCTTCCTTTCCCATTAAGCTTAGCTAGTCTTGATAACCATGGTAATGGGATTCTTTGAGTCCTCATGGCTCACAGATTACTACACCACCGATTGCAGTGTACAGGTTGTCACGATGATCATGACGCGAGAGCGATGCTTGCTTGCGTTGAGTTCTTCTTACGCTTCTTCGATCGTGGGATAGGTTCCAGTCGGCACTGGGCTAGCAGGGTGGATATTGTTTGAGTTTACATTTTATGATTCATCCGTAGTCGGATGTTGATCTTGTATGTTGTATTGTTGTATTCATGTGACATTGTATGTATTGGATGTATCCCCACTATTATGTAATGTTGATGTAATGATATCCACCTTGCAAAAGCGTCTTCAAGATGCGCTTCTATCCTTGGTGGGACCTTCGAGTTCCTTTAGGATAGGGTCGCATCTTGGGCGTGACAGTGGATGCAGCGGTCATCTATACGGACAAGGAGGCTTACTGGCGTCTCGGGGGAACCCAGAAGTGGGTTCTCATGGGGGATGCTAACACCGCATACTTCCAGGCCATCGCCAATGGTCGTCGTCGTCGCAATACCATCCCACTTCTGTGGGATGGTGAGACCCTTCTGCAGCGCCCGGCCGAGCTTCGCACTCACGTAGACGGCTTTTATAAAGCCCTTTTTACGGCTCCCCCGCATGGGGGCTTGGCTCTTGCTCCCACCTTCTGGGTGGGCGCCCAATGTGTGTCGGACGCGGAGAATGCCGCCCTCACGGCTCCGTTCTTGGAGGAGGAAGTTTGGCGTGCGATTAAGGGCATGAACCCGTCGTCCTACCCGGGGCCTGATGGCTTGCCGGTTAGGTTCTTTCAGACTTTCTGGCACGCTATCATGCCGGAGGTCATGGCTCTCTTTGAGGAGTTTTATGTGGGCACCATTGACCTCCACCGCCTTAATTACGGGATCATTACCTTGATCCCCAAGGTCCCGGGCGCCTCCGACATTCGCTAGTTCCGCCCCATTACGGTGATCAAAGTGATCTTCCGCATCCTTGCAAAGGGGTACGCCAATAGGGTGGTGTTGGAAATATGCCCTAGAGGCAATAATAAAATAGTTATTATTATATTTCTTTGTTCATGATAATTGTCTATTATTCATGCTATAATTGTGTTATCCGGAAATTGCAATACATGTGTGAATACATAGACCACAACATGTCCCTAGTGAGCCTCTAGTTGACTAGCTCGTTGATCAACAGATAGTCATGGTTTCCTGACTATGGACATTGGATGTCATTGATAACGGGATCACATCATTAGGAGAATGATGTGATGGACAAGACTCAATCCTAAAGCATAGCACAAGATCGTGTAGTTCGTTTGCTAGAGCTTTTTCAAATGTCAAGTATCATTTCCTTAGACCATGAGATTGTGCAACTCCCGGATGCCGTAGGAGTGCTTTGGGTGTGCCAAACGTCACAACGTAACTAGGTGGCTATAAAGGTGCACTACGGGTATCTTCGAAAGTGTACATTGGGTTGGCCGCGAATCGAGACTAGGATTTGTCACTCCGTATGACGGAGAGGTATCTCTGGGCCCACTCGGTAATGCATCATCATAATGAGCTCAATGTGACCAAGTGCCTGGTCACGGGATCATGCATTACTGTACGAGTAAAGTGACTTGCCGGTAACGAGATTGAACGAGGTATTGGGATACCGATGATCGAATCTCGGGCAAGTAACGTACCGATTGACAAAGCGAATTGTACACGGGATTGATTGAATCCTCGACATCGTGGTTCATCCGATGAGATCATCGAGGAGCATGTGGGAGCCAACATGGGTATCCAGATTGTCGGCGTTCTGGGAACGGGGGTCCCCAGACTTGCCTGCCTGCGGGCTGTGGCGTGGCTCAAAGGAGGCCCAGGACGGCCCATCTTCATCAGCACAAGCTCAAGACCCTCGCGAGGGGCCAAGCCTCGCGGGGTGGACGACCAAGAGCTTCCTCAGGCACGGCCTCGTCAGGCTGGCTCACGAGGAGGCGGAGAGTTCAAGGCGGGGTACCTCGCGAGCTGCCCGTGACGTAAGCCATGACGACCAAGGGCGCCAGTCGGGCGCCAGCCCGCGCAGCGTCTTCCTTTCCTCTTTGGTGCAAAGGGGGCAAGTGCAGGCAAGAGCATCAAGCAAAGGCATCCGTTTTGGTGCAACAAGACCAAGACCAGCCCCAACGGCTGGAATGCAGTCATCGTGGAGCCCAAGCAGGCGTCATCACGAGCCTTCGCAGGCGAGGACCAACTTTAGTCAGGATAAGTGTACCCTCAGTTCCCCTTCAAAATGGCCAATTGTTGGCGCCCTTCCCGCTCAATATTTGGGAAGAGGCCCAGGGCCTTCGCCTATAAATAGGGGTAGCCACACTCAGAGAGTGGGGACGAGAGACGGGAGACGAGAGACGAAGGATGACCGGATCGAGCATTCGGAATCCGGAGAGAGAGAGAGAGAAACCCGTTCCTCAAGCTAGAGCGACGGGGCACCACTTAGCAGTTCATCGCACCCACCAAGATCAGACCCTCGCGAGTCTGTTCTTCCCTGTACTGTTCTTCATCAGCCCCAGAGGCAATCCACACACCACAAACTAGAGTAGGGTATTACACCACAACGGTGGCCCGAACTAGTATAAATCTTGCGTCTCTTGTGTTGTTCTTGTTAGTAGTTTAGGTCCCTGCGATTCGGCGAGGAACGAGACGGTGGAGGGTTGGATCTCCGTGCGCACCCCAGAGTTCGAACCTTAAGGGTCTACTGGAACCCGTGATCCGACATTTGGCGCGCCAGGTAGGGGTGCGCAGGAATCTGCCTTTCGTCGCCTTGTTCTTCCCCGACCACCGCCACCATGTCTGACGCTCGTTGGGCTCGTGCCGAGCGCCGAGCCGCCCTCGCTTCCCACGTCGCCCAGACGGCTCCCGTCGGCGGACGTCCTCGTCGTTCCCCGTCACCGGCTGTCAACGCCGCCACCGGCCCGGCGGGGAACGAGCAGCAAGCGTCGTCCCAGCACCCGTCCATGAGGCGGGATGGCCGCACCGCCACGCCTTCGCTCACCCCCACTGGTTCTTCGTCGCGCTTGGCGCCATGGAGGCCCGAGCTGCACTCATCAGCGCTAACGAGCTCCTGCGCTAAGCGCCCGTCGGCAGCGTCTACGAAGAATTGCTCGACCGCGTCGCCGAGCTTCGTCTGGCTGTAGGAGGCGACCCAGCGCCGTTGCTTGTTACGCACCACACCCGCCCAGCAGCGGCGTGTAACGCCTCGGATTCGATCGCCAGTGTTCGCGATTATTCGCCGTCGTTGCCATGTCATTTGCTTGTGTGTTGCATTTTTCCATGTCATCATCTGCATTTCATATCATGTCATCATGTGCATCTCATTTTGCATACGTGTTCGTCTCATGCATCCGAGCATTTTCCCCATTGTCCGTTTTGCAATCCGGCACTCCTATGTCTCCCGGCGCCCCCCTTTACCTCTTTTCGTGTGTGGGTATTAAACTTTTTCGGAATGGACCGAGTCTTGCCAAGCGGCCTTGGTATACCACCGGTAGACCGCCTGTCAAGTTTCGGATCATTTGGAGGTCGTTTGGTACTCCAACGGTTAACCGGGTAACCGTAAAAGCCCCCTTCTCTTTGCAGCCCAACACCCTTCCAAAGTGGCCCAAAACCCAGCAAACTTCCCTCTATGCTCTCGGTCGTTCGATCACGATCGTGTGGGCGAAAACCGCTCCTCTTTTGGACTCTCCTAGCTCCCTCTACCTATATATATGTGGCTCCCCCCGAAATTTCGGGTCCAAACCCTAGCCAACCTTCCCCTCCGCGCGCCGGACATGTCCGTCCCGGACCGGACGAAAACACGCCGCCGCCCACGCCCACTACCGCGCCGCCACGTGGCCCCGGCCATCACATACGCGCCGCCGCCGGCCAGCCCGGATCGAGCCCATGGGCCCATCCCGTCCGGTCGTCCGCTTCGCCGCCCAGGGACGACGCGCCCGCTCCTCCGCTTCGCCGTCATGCCTTTCGCCCGGCGGCGCCACCCGCCTCCAGCGCGGCCCGCCGCCACCGCCGCGCCGGCGTCCCGCCTCGCCGAACCCCGCCGCCGGGCGCCGGATCCGGCCCGCCCGTCCCGCCGTCCTCGCGCGCCTGCGCCTGCGTCGCCTCCCTCCGGCCGGCCCGCGCCCTCCTCCGCTGCCCCGGCCTACTCCGGTGTCCTTCCCCGACGAACCTCGGGCTCCGTGCCCGACCCCAGATCTAGATCCAGCTGGAGAGGTTTCCTGGCAGGTTGTTTACATGTTATTCAATTTTGCCAAGGTTGTTGTAGTTGATCCGTGTATGCTATGATGTTGTTCTTGTTATGTATAGCTTCTATACCATGTCTTATTACTGTGAGTTGCCTTGCCATGCCATCTATTGCTCTGTGGTGAGTGGTTCAAGCTCACCAACATGCCTACTTATTGTTGTTCCTGCCATGTTTAAATCTGTAATATAAATTGCCATGTTTACATGGGTGCCATCATATCTTCTGGTCCTTTTTGCCTTATGGTCAGTAAAGGACTTTTGGTCTATGCAATTAGTAGATTCATTTCATGCCTTTTTTTGCCATGATAAGTTCCTGTAACATGTTGTTTGATAGCTCTAAACATTGCAACCTGATGTTATTTCTGCTTAAGCCTGAAACTGTTATTATTTGCAATCTTGCCATGTGTGTTTGAGCATGTTATAGTGATTTCCGGACATAGCTCAGTGTTCATGTTTTGTAATGCTTTACCTGTACATCATGCCAATGCCTTTTGTTCTTATGTTGAGATGCTTTAGCTTGTTGTTTTGATGCTTGCAATATGCCTACTTGCTGTTATGGACAGATTGTTGTTATGACGTATAGGGTGTATGTGTTGCACCGTTGCTCCGTTTTGAGTGTGCTCTACATGAAACTTGCTTGATTTTGCATGTAGTTTCATATTATCATGTTGCATCCTTGTTTTGAGGTGTTTGCTTGATGTTTATATGCATTTTGCATCAATGCCATGTTTAACTTGTTTTGCTCATATCTTCTAGGCCGTAGCTCCAAATCTAATGAACTTTATATGTAACTTGACTAGAATTTCGTGTAGATCATCTCGATGCATTTTAAATTGCTGTTTAACAACTTAAACATAAAGTTATTCAGATCTGGACCAATTTCGAAATTTGCATATGAGGAAACCGGAATTGTTCTATGTTGTTTCCGGCCTCATTTAAACTTGCCTTGATGTGTTGCTCTTGTTTGCATCATCCCTTGCCATGAGTAGCTTCATGTAGCCGTGTCATGCATCATGCTTGTTTGTGCATCATGCCTTGTTCATGTGTGGTGTGTTTACCTATGTTGTGTGCTTCTTCTTGTTAGTTCCCGTTTCGTTGCGATCGTGAGGATTCGTTCGTCTACGCTTGGTTCGTATTCGTGGCTTCATCTTCTTCATGGACTCGTTCTTCTTCCTAGCGGGATTTCAGGCAAGATGACCGCTACCCTGGATCTCACTACTATCATTGCTATGCTAGTTGCTTCGTTCTTTCGCTATCTTTGCGTTACCTATCACTTGCTGCTCAAGCCTCCCAAGTTGCCATGAACCTCTAACTCGTTGCCACCCTTCCTAGCAAACCGTTGTTTGGCTATGTTACCGCTTTGCTCAGCCCCTCTTATAGCGTTGTTAGTTGCAGGTGAAGATGAAGTTTGTTCCTTGTTGGAACATGGAGATGTTGGTCCTTGTTGGAACATGTTTACTTGTTGGGATATCACAATATATCTTATTTACTTAATGCATCTATATACTTGGTAAAGGGTGGAAGGCTCGGCCTTATGCCTGGTGTTTTGTTCCACTCTTGCCGCCCTAGTTTCCGTCATATCGGTGTTATGTTCCCGTTTTGCGTCCCTAACGCGGTCGGGTGATTTATGGGACCCCTTGACGATTCGCTTTGAATAAGACTCCTCGGCAAGGCCCAACCTTGGTTTTACCATTTGCCTCACCTAGCCCTTTTTTCCCTTGGGTTTCCGGAGCCGAGGGTCATCTTTATTTTAGCCCCCGGGCCAAGGTGCTTCTCTAAGTGCTGGCTCGAACTGGCTACTCAGGGCCCCTCGAGCAACTCGAGGTCTGGTTTTACTCGTAGCTAGTCTCATCCGGTGTTGCCACGAGAACGAGATATGTGCAGCTCCTATCGGGATTGTCGGCCAGATCGGGCGGCTTTGCTGGTCTTGTTTTATTGCTTGTCGAAATGTCTTGTAGCCGGATTCCGAGATCGATCGGGTCTTCCGGGAGAAGGAATATCCTTCGTTGATCGCGAGAGCTTATCATGGGCTAAGTTGGGACACCCTGCAGGGTATAAACTTTCGAGAGCCGTGCCCGCGGTTATGTGGCAGATGGGAATTTGTTAATATCCGGTTGTAGTAAACTTGAAGCAAACTCTTCTAAAATACACCAACCGTGTGCGAATCGCGTGAGTGTCTCTTTTCGGGTTGATCGAGAGGAGAACACGGTTTCGGGTTATGTCGGACGTAAGTAGGAGTTCAGGATCACTTCTTGATCATTACTAGTTGATTTAACGTTCCTTTGTTTCTCTTCTCGCCCTCATTTGCGTATGTTAGCCACCATACTTGCTTAGCCACTGCTGCAACCTCACCACTTTACCCCTTCCTTTCCCATTAAGCTTTGCTAGTCTTGATACCCATGGTAATGGGATTGCTGAGTCCTCGTGGCTCACAGATTACTACGCCAACAGTTGCAGGTGCAGGTTTCGCGATGATCATGACGCGAGAGCGATGTTTGCTTGTATTGGAGTTCTTCTTCTTCTGCTTCTTCTTCGATCAGGGGATAGGTTCCAGGTCGGCAGCCTGGGCTAGCCGGGTGGATATTGTTTGAGTTTCTGTTTATGATTCATCCATAGTCGGATGATGATCTTGTATGTTGTATTGTTGTATTCATGTGAATTTGTATGTATTTGGATGTATTCCCACTATTATGTAATGTTGGTGTAATGATATCCACCTTGCAAAAGCGTTTCAATATGCGGGTCTATCCTTGGTGGGACCTTCGAGTTCCTTTTGGATAGGGTCGCATATTGGGCGTGTTCAAGTTGGTATCAGAGCCTCGACCGACCCTAGGAGCCCCCTTGATTGATCGTGTAGTTTGGCCGTTGTTGAGTCTAGAAGAAAACTGTTTTCAGAGTCTAGTTATATCGGAGAGTAGGAATTCTTTTTACTCTTGTGCCCCTTCGTCGCTCTGGTGAGAAATCTTGACGTAGGTGTTTGGAATTACTTCTCTTCCCCTTCAAATTTTCTTTAGGATCACGCAGTTGGTTTTCCGATCGTTGGCCCTCAGCTCTTTTCATCCGGTGCATTTCTCGTCAAGTCGACTCGACCATCTTCATCTTTGCCAAGTTCGATCCTCAGTTCTTCCTCCGACGTCGTTGTTTTTCCTTGTCCGAAGTTGTCCTTGTTTTTCCCACCCGCCCTGCCTTCTTCCTCTCGGAACCGGAGTCCGCTATCGAGTATCCATCCTACTCGTGCGAAGTCTTTGCTTTCTTTCCTCAATGATTTCAACTGGTGTTTTCTCTTCAAGATATTCGTCAGTTTCCCCTTCCAAGTTGCCTTTGTTTTTCCCGCCCACCCACCCTTTTTCTTCCCGGAATCTGACTCTCTCTCGACCAGCTATCTCATTCGTGCGGAAGCTCTCCAGTCTTTCGTAAATTATTTTAACCGGTGAATTCTCATCTCGTCCGTCATTCTTCATCCCTTTTTTTCTTTTTCCGGTGCACTCAATTCAAGTTTTTTTCGGGTTGATCACATTCTTTTCCCTTGGTTCAAGTGTTCTCTTTGCTCGTTCGCCTCTCGCGGTTTATCATTCCGGAGTTCAAGACATCTCGGAGATTAAATGCATCTTCCCATTAATTCGAGGTTGTCACCTCAGTCAAATATTTCAGTTCTTCCGGTGCATCTTCTATCTGTTTAACATCCCTTTCCAATGGTGTTTTCTTTTAGTGGGCCCTAACCCACAGGTCTTTTCCCAGGATCTTACCTGACTCTTCTAAATTATTCTGGAGCTATTCTCTAATTCTTTTTGGAGTTTGACGTAAGTATGAATTTCATCAGTCAGATGCCATCTCCAAGATAGTTTTCAAATTCTTTTCATTGTTGGCTCAACCTCTTCGCTTTTCATTCTCCCGGAGTGCCTTAGCAATTTTGGTGGTGTTTCTCTTCATCATTTGAATATCGAAGTAGAGTTTTCCCTAAATCTTGTCCGTTCTCCCGAGGATTTGTGGTGCTAGCTCGATGTTATCCTATCAATTTGTTTCCAGTTGTGCAATTCTTTTCATCCATCCGGAGTATTTCAGAAGTTGATTTCTATTTCTTTTCACCGGAGGCCATCATTCCAGTCATCGTTCTCTATTTATCGCGGTGCTTCGTTCAAGTGTTCTTTAATTAGATTGTGATCTCCTTGTTCTTTTGCATCTAAATCCCCTCTTGCTTATTGATTCTTCTAATTCTTCCCGGAGATTCAGTCTCTTTCATCAGTCATTTTCGAATTCTTACGGTGGCTCGTTCAAGATTCTTTTTTCCTTGATTATCATTTTAATCCATTCATTCTTTCGAATCCTACCGGTGGTTCATGAAGACTTTCTCAAGTTTTGTGCGATGTTTCCCCTTAATCCTTTTTCAACGAGAATAAGTATTATGCCAAATCCATTTCTTGTCATCAATTTAATTTGATGAAGGATAAGCATACAATAAATCTTATTCTTATTTCCTCGAAGTGTTTAATCCCTTCCTTCGGAGTTTGTTCGTGATGAATAAATTCTAGTTCCAAGTGTTCTCATCTTTTCTTTTTCGGAGTTCAAATTTCCTCGGCCATTTCGGCCGGAACCTCCATCTAAATCACCGCAAGACTTAATCCTTATTCTTTCCATCCTTCAATTGTATCTCATCATCCTTTTGTTACCGGAGTTCTTCACGGTGGCTCGTCATGATTTAATTCATTCTTCAAGAGTTCATCAAGATTCTTGTTGGTGGAATTCAAATATCTTTTCTTCTTGCATCTCTAAGTGTAATTAATTCTCCGTATTCTTTAGAATTGGAGTTTTGCATTTCTTTGTTCTTCTCAGATATTCAAATCCACTCAATCCTTCCTTCTAGATTCTTTTCATTCAATTCTCTTTCAATTCTTTCCGGAGATTTTGTGTCATGTCTTCATCAAGTATCATTCCACCCTCTCAAGCTTGTGTTCTATTCTTTCCATGTTCAATCGGAGTTTTGCCTAAATCCTTTCAGTCTTATTCGTTTCTTATCTCTAACTGGAGTGCTTTCAGAGTCTATCTGATTCCGTGAGCTTTCGATTCTCGTCATTCTCGTCGTTCCTCTCTTATTCTCGAGTGCTCTCGATTCCTTGCTTCTTCTCTTGAGTTTTTGTTTCACCTCATCCTTTTCCCTTCCGTCTCGGTCCTAAGATCTCGGGACGAGATCTCTTGTTAGTGGAGGAGTGTTGTAACGCCCCGGATTCGATGCGCCAGTTATTCGTCGTCGTTGCCATGTCATTTGCTTGCGTGTTGCATTTTGCCATGTCATCATCTGCATTTCATATCATGTCATCATGTGCATCTCATTTTGCATACGTGTTCGTCTCATGCATCCGAGCATTTTCCCCGTTGTCCGTTTTGCAATCCGGCACTCCTATGTCTCCCGGCGCCCCCCTTTACCTCTTTTCGTGTGCGGGTATTAAAAAATTTCGGAATGGACCGAGTCTTGCCAAGCGGCCTTGGTATACCACCGGTAGACCGCCTGTCAAGTTTCGGATCATTTGGAGGTCGTTTGGTACTCCAACGGTTAACCGGGTAACCGTAAAAGCCCCCTTCTCTTTGCAGCCCAACACCCTTCCAAAGTGGCCCAAAACCCAGCAAACTTCCCTCTATGCTCTCGGTCGTTCGATCACGATCGTGTGGCGAAAACCGCTCCTCTTTTGGACTCTCCTAGCTCCCTCTACCTATATATATGTGGCTCCCCCCGAAATTTCGGGTCCAAACCCTAGCCAACCTTCCCCTCCGCGCGCCGGACATGTCCGTCCCGGACGGGACGAAAACGCGCCGCCGCCCACGCCCACTCCCGCACCGCCACGTGGCCCCGGCCATGCGCCGCCGCCCGGCCAGCGGCCGGATCGAGCCATGGGCCCATCGATCGGCCGCCCGCTTCGCCCATGGACGCCGCGCCCACTCCTCCGGGCTTTCGCCGCCATGGCGCCGCCGCCGTCTGCCTCGCGGCCGGCGCCACCCCGCCTCCAGCGCCGACCGCCCGCCGCCGCCGCCCGGCGTCCCTCGCCGAACCATATTTGGCGCCGGATCCGGCGCCGCCCGTCCCCGCCGTCCTCCGCCGCGCCTCGCCTGCGTCGCCTCCCTCCGGCCGGCCCGCGCCCTCCTCCGCTGCCCCGGCCTACTCCGGTGTCCTTCCCCGACGAACCTCGGGCTCCGTGCCCGACCCCAGATCCAGATCCAGCTGGAGAGGTTGACCCCGGATTTTCTCTAAGTCATGCAACTTTTGTCATAATCATGCCATGTTTATGTCATCATATCTCTACATCCGTTGCTCCGTTTTGTGCGTTCAATATGTCAAATTGTTCGCCCGTCAAGTACATCATTTCATATCATTGCAGAATTTACATTTGAGCTCATCTTGGTGCCCGAAATGCTGTTAGAAGAGGGCTATATGATGTTAGTTTCAGATTCTTATCAGAACATGCACTTTTGTCATTTTTGCCATGATTGATGTGTGCACTCTATGAACTTGAGTCCTACAGGTGTTTTGTAATATGCCATGCCATCTTTACAGGGGTGTATGCCATGTATTTTTGTAATCTCTGTGATGACTAGCACAAGCATGCAAACTAGGCTTCATGATGTTGCTGATTTCAGCCCCTGTTCTGCTGATATTTTTATGCCATGTAAACTTGATGCTACCGAGAGATCCATGCTTATTTTGAGATACTTCAGTAAGGATGTTTTGAACATATGGTTATTCTCTATCCATACATGCCCTTGTTTGCAATTATGGAGTGCCATACATTGAGTCAATCGAGCTCTACTTTTGCTATAAAATGTTTCCTGGCAGGTTGTTTACATGTTATTCAATTTTGCCAAGGTTGTTGTAGTTGATCCGTGTATGCTATGATGTTGTTCTTGTCATGTATAGCTTCTATGCCATGTCTTATTATTGTGAGTTTCCTTGCCATGCCATGTATAGCTCTGTGGTGAGTGGTTCAAGCTCACCAACATGCCTACCTATTGTTGTTCCTCCATGTTTAAATCTGTAATATAAATTGCCATGTTTACATGGGTGCCATCATATCTTCTGGTCCTTTTTGGCTTATGGTCAGTAAAGGACTTTTGTTCCATACAATTAGTAGATTCATTTCATTCCTTTGTTTACCATGATAAGTTCCTTTAACATGTGGTTTGATAGCTCTAAACATTGCAACCTGATGTTATTTCTGCTTAAGCCTGAAACTGTTATTATTTGCAATCTTGCCATGTGCGTTTGAGCATGTTATAGTGATTTCTGGAGATAGCTCAATGTTCATGTTTTGTAATGCTTTACCCGTACATCATGCCCATGCCTTTTGTTCTTACGTTGAGATGCTGTAGCTTGTTGTTTTGATGCTTGCAATATGCCTACTTGCTGTTATGGACAGATTGTTGTTATGACGTATAGGGTGTGTGTTGCACCGTTGCTCCGTTTTGAGTGTGCTCTACATGAAACTTGCTTGATTTTGCATGTAGTTTCATATTATCATGTTGCATCCTTGTTTTGAGGTGTTTGCTTGATGTTTATATGCATTTTGCATCAATGCCATGTTCAACTTGTTTTGCTCATATCTTCTAGGCCGTAGCTCCAAATCTAATGAACTTTATATGTAACTTGACTAAAATTTCGTGTAGATCATTCTGGTGCATTTTAAATTGCTGTTTAACAACTTGAACATAAAGTTATTCAGATCTGGACCAATTTCGAAATTTGCATATGAGGACTTACCGGAATTGTTCTATGTTGTTCCCGGCCTCATTTAAACTTGCCTTGATGTGTTGCTCTTGTTTGCATCATCCCTTGCCATGAGTAGCTTCATGTAGCCGTGTCATGCATCATGCTTGTTTGTGCATCATGCCTTGTTCATGTGTGGTGTGTTTACCTATGTTGTGTACTTCTTCTTATTAGTTCCCGTTTCGTTGTGATCGTGAGGATTCGTTCGTCTACGCTTGGTTCGTCTTCGTGGCTTCATCTTCTTCATGGACTCGTTCTTCTTCCTAGCGGGATTTCAGGCAAGATGACCGCTACCCAGGATCTCACTACTATCATTGCTATGCTAGTTGCTTAGTTCTTTCGCTATGCTGCGTTACCTATCACTTGCTGCTCAAGCCTCCCAAGTTGCCATGAACCTCTAACTCGTTGTCACCCTTCCTAGCAAACCGTTGTTTGGCTATGTTACCGCTTTGCTCAGCCCTCTTATAGCGTTGTTAGTTGCAGGTGAAAATGAAGTTTGTTCCTTGTTGGAACATGGAGATGTTGTTCCTTGTTGGAACATGTTTACTTGTTGGGATATCACAATATATCTTATTTACTTAATGCATCTATATACTTGGTAAAGGGTGGAAGGCTCGGCCTTATGCCTGGTGTTTTGTTCCACTCTTGTCGCCCTAGTTTCCGTCATATCGGTGTTATGTTCCCGGATTTTGCGTCCCTAACGCGGTCGGGTGATTTATGGGACCCCTTGACAGTTTGCTTTGAATAAGACTCCTCCAGCAAGGCCCAACCTTGGTTTTACCATTTGCCTCACCTAGCCCTTTTTCCCTTGGGTTTCCGGAGCCCGAGGGTCATCTTTATTTTAGCCCCCCCCGGGCCAGTGCTTCTCTAAGTGATGGCCTGAACCGAGCTGCCTGCGGCCCCCCTCGGAGCAACTCGAGGTCTGGTTTTACTCGTAGCTAGTCTCATCCGGTGTTGCCCTGAGAACGAGATATGTGCAGCTCCTATCGGGATTGTCGGCGCATCGGGCTGCTTTGCTGGTCTTGTTTTATTGCTGTTGAAATGTCTTGTAGCCGGGATTCCGAGACTGATCGGGTCTTCTGGGAGAAGGAATATCCTTCGTTGATCGCGGGAGCTTATCATGGGCTAAGTTGGGACACCCTGCAGGTATAAACTTTTCGAGAGCCGTGCCGCGGTTATGTGGCGAGATGGGAATTTGTTAATATCCGGTTGTAGTAAACTTGAAGCAAACTCTTCTAAAATACACCAACCGTAGCGTAATCGCGTGAGTGTCTCTTTTCGGGGTTGATCGAGAGGAGAACACGGTTTCTGGGTTATGTCTGACGTAAATAGGAGTTCAGGATCACTTCTTGATCATTACTAGTTGACGACCGTTCCTTTGTTTCTCTTCTCGCTCTCATTTGCGTATGTTAGCCACCATATATGCTTAGTCGCTGCTGCAACCTCACCACTTCACCCCTTCCTTTCCCATTAAGCTTTGCTAGTCTTGATACCCATGGTAATGGGATTGCTGAGTCCTCGTGGCTCACAGATTACTACACCAACAGTTGCAGGTGCAGGTTTCGCGATGATCATGACGCGAGAGCGATGTTTTCTTGTATTGGAGTTCTTCTTCTGCTTCTTCTTCGATCAGGGGATAGGTTCCAGGTCGGCAGCCTGGGCTAGCATTGTGGATATTGTTTGAGTTTCTGTTTATGATTCATCCGTAGTCGGATGTTGATCTTGTATGTTGTATTGTTGTATTCATGTGACTTTGTATGTATTTGGATGTATTCCCACTATTATGTAATGTTGATGTAATGATATCCACCTTGCAAAAGCGTTTCAATATCTTGGGTCTATCCTTGGTGGGACCTTCGAGTTCCTTTTTGGATAGGGTCGCATATTGGTGTGACACTGATGAAGCTCCCGGGCGCCTCGGCCGCCTCCTCCTCAAGACGGCGCTTTCTGGCCCCAAGGCTGCCCCTGGCGGAACCCGCTCCGCCCGAGCGCCAGCGGCAAGAGCAGAGCTGTCAAGAAGTTCCTCGCCCCAAGAAGCTGCCCAGCGCTCCCGCTCCAAAGCACGTCAAGACCTGCGCTGCCCCCAGCGGGCGCAGGGAGGCCTGCAAGACCGAGCTCTCTGCCGTCCGAGGCCCCAGCTGCCACGGCGGGCTGCCGCGCCTTTCACCACCGAAGCTGCGCGGCGTCGCGTGGCCCGCCAAGTTCAAGCCGGACCTGCCCCACGCCACGGGCGGCACGCCGGACTTCACGGAGTTCCTCCAGCTTCACGAGCTGGGCATCGAGGCTGCCAACGGAGATGAAAAGGTCATGGCGAACTGGTTTCCCATGGCGCTCAAGGACGGAGCCCGCACTGGCTCTGAATCCGCCCTGTGCACGATCTCTTCTGGCCGAGATGCGCACCCGCTTCATCGCCAACTTCCAAGGTACTTCGCGACCGGCCACCGCCGTGAGCGACATGCGCAGAATCAAGCAGCAGCTGTGGGAAACACTGCAAAAGTACATCCAGCCGCTTCAACAACGCGCCTCAAGATCCCTGTGGTGACGGAGGAGGCCATCATCTCTGCCTTCTCCGACGGGCGCGGCGCGACGTCAAGATGAAGGAGGAGTGGCGATGCATGAAGATCTGTGCACCTCCTCGAGTTGTTCAACTTGGCGACCAAGTGCGCGCCAGGGCTGAGGAGGCGCCTCTCCTCCTCGAGCTGCCCGCCGTGGATCCCAAGAGAAGAAGTCCAAGGCCAAGGACGTAAAAGCGCCAAGGGGCTGCCGTACTCGCGGCGAACGGACACCAAGCGGGCAGGGATCAGCCCGAGTCTTCCAAGGGCAGCCGGTACTGCATGTACCACGACCTCCGCACCCACAACACCAATGAATGTCAAGAGCTCCGGCCGTCAGGCGAAGGAAGGGTCGGCAGACGCCTGGCGCAGCGACCGGGCTACGGCCGAGGAGGAGGAAGAAATCCAGACGCTGGGAAGACGCGGCCCGCGCCAAGGGTGGCGCGACCAACCTCGCGAGGACCGCTGGCAAGACCCACCTTGCGAGGGCGGCTGGAGGGATCAGCCTCGTGAGGATCGTCCGCAAGGGAACGCAGGCCTCCCTCCGCTGCCGCCGCCACCAAGGAGAATCGAAGACTGTCATCAGGACGAGGGGGCTGGGGCTTCCGGAGGCGCGATCGCTGCATCTGGGCGAGCCCAAGCCCCAGCCTCTCATCGCATCTTCAAGCAGTTCGCGTGAAGTGAATGCAGTCCTCCCAAGATCGAGTCCACGCGCCCTCTCGGTGGTGGTGTGCGCCATCACGTTCAGCTCAGCGGATCAGCTCAAGTGCGCAGCCACAGCCGGAGTTCTCCCAATGCTTTGCTCCCCAATCATCAGCAACGTGCTGGTCACCAAGACCCTCATCGACGGCGGAGCAGGGCTCGACGTCCTGTCCGTGGAGACCTTCAACAATCTTCAAGTGCCCTACAGCCAGCTTCAGCCAACCAAGCCCTTCTCCGGAGTCACCGACGGCTCCACGGTCCCGATCTGGCAGGTCCGCCTTCCTGTCACCTTCGGGCCCGCGATAACTACCACACCGAGCTCATCGACTTGACGTCGCCCACATTCGCCATTGCCGTACAACGCCATCCTCGGGTACCCAGCGTTGGCCAAGTTCATGGCCGTGACTCCACCATGGCTACAACATCCTCAAGATGCCGTGAAGCGGCGGGGTCATCACGGTGCCCCGTGAAGAGAGAGAGATGTAGTGTGCTCCTTGAGCGAGCTTTTCAGCCGCATCATTTGGAAGACCTGCACAGAGCGGCGGGGCGCCTCCCGAGGCAGCACCCAAGAAGAAGAAGACATCGACCGGCCCGGCTCATCAAGAGACAGGCCCCTCAGGGCCCGCGCGGGCCAGGGGGAGCCTCCTTCCATCGCATAGGAAAGCATGCCCAGCGCCCTCCTCAGGCAGGGCTCGAGGGCTCTCCCCTGGAGGGCCACCGACCTCGCCAAGGTCTCGAGGGAGGCGCTTGGGCACCACGTGGAGGCGTGTTTCGAAGCACGTTTCCCGCAAGTAGGAGCAAGACCAGGAGGACAGAACCCTCAAGAGTTCATCCGCAAGGCCATTCAGGAGCTACAGGAGTCAAGGGTCATGAGGGGCGCGCGCCTACACTGTGGCCCCCCATCCGAGCAAGGATGGTGGGTCAAGGCGTCTGCATCGACGTACCGAGGGCTCAACCGAGCCGCATCTCAAGAGCGCCTCGGCCCTCGCGAGTGGGACGTTGCAAGGGCCCGCCCCACGCCCACGCACGCATGCCTTATGACCTGCCAAACGCGGCTGCCAGACACCAGGCGTCTCATGAGGACCATCCTCGGAGGCTCAAGAGGTCAGCACGCTGCAGCCTGGCGGAGATGGAGATGGCCCGTGAGGGGCCGCCAGCGCCTAGAGCCTCCCGAGGCCCCGAGCACTGGGGCTCGTGAGGATCGCTCCGCAGCCCACCGAGTCTGCTACATCAACAGCCCTTCATCCCCAACATCACCAGTGACATCTTTAAGTTTTATTTCGGATGGGAGCGCCTTGAGGTCAGATTATTCCCGGGCAGCGTGGGTCCGTCCTGCGGCATGTATCCCTTTATTTCATGTCCTTAGCTTACCCTTTGGGGCGCCTCGGGCTGCATCATCCCCAAGCCGCTCGGGCCAGTCCCAGCGGCATGTATCCTTCATGCGTTTTCCTTAGGATTATGCTCCACCATGCTTGTTATTTGGTGCCTTCTCCTGGGTGGCGAAATCTTGCACGTTAAAGGGGGGTGCCTGAGCATCGTGACTCAGGGCTCCTACCAGCTCTCCGGCCCTCACCCTCTGGTCTTGTCCATGGCGTCGCGACCTGGCTTGCCAATGACGGTAGAGAGACCAGCCCAAGAGCCGGACCCGAGGACGTAGAGTTTCGTCATCCAATCCGACTTCTTGGCGTTAAAGGGGGGTGCACGAGCATCGCGACTCAGGGCTCCTACCGGCTCTCGGCCCTCACCCTCTGGTCTTGTCAATGGCATCGCGACTGGCTTGCCAGCCGACGGTAGAGAGACCAGCCCGAGAGCCGGACCCAAGACGAGAGTTGTTGCCTCCGACCCGGTTTGCACGTTAAAGGGGGTGCACGAGCACCGCGACTCGTGGCTCCTACCGGCTCCGGCCCTCACCCTGGGTCTTGTCCACGGCATCGCGACCTGGCTTGCCGGTGACGGTAGAGACCAGCCCGAGAGCCGGACCCGAGGACGAGAGTTGTGTCATCTAATCCAGCTTATGCGTTAAAGGGGGTGCACGAGCATCGCGACTCGTGGCTCCTACCGCTCTCCGCCCTCATCCTCCGGTCTTGTCCATGGCATCGCGACCTGGCTTGCCACGACGGTAGAGACCAGCCCGAGAGCCGGGACCCGAAAACGTAGAGCACCGGCATCTAGCCACTTTTGCAGGAACACACTCGAAGATAAGGCCTAGAGCCAGGCGCAACCCGCCTTGAGGTAGGGCATCGTGAGTCCCGCGCTGGCTCACGGGTACCCAGATACACCTCGTCTAGCCCTACCGTGCCAGCCACGTGTCGTGGTGGGCTGAGCACGCCTGGGATCCTCCCGAGGGGAGCCCTCCCACGTTCGATGGAAGCACCATGCTCAGCTACTGGCCGACGACATCGCCGAGGAGCGGCTATGCCCAGACGCATGCGGAAGCGCTATGCTCCGCGCTGGTGATAAAGAACTGAGGGTGGCCTTCGGGTCGCGTCAACCTCAGGGAGCCCAGAGCTCAGTGTCTGGCCTTGTCGCAACGCCTCCTCTCGGGAGTGCCGCGCGAGGGGGCTGGACACGGGGGCTGCGCCTGGGTCACGCCCAGATGCACGCCACCTAGCCAGGGCCCTCGGGCCTGGTTCGTCGTGACGCCACTCCCCGAGCGGAGCCAAGCTACACAGGCCGTTCGGGCGTCAAGGGGGACTCCTGAGCATCGCAACTCCGGAGCCTAACTGGTCACGTAGCCCCTCACCCCTTAGTTCTGAAAGGCTAACGACAGTTGGGGTATGCGTGGGACCGGGCTCTGCAGACGTAGAACGGTGGATCCGCTCGCGCCTCGCCTCCCTACTTGCTGTTCGTGCACCAAGGGGGACTCCTGAGCATCGCGACTCAGGAGCCTAACTTGTCACGTAGCCCCTCACTCCTTGGTCCCGTCCTGGTTTCCGGTCGGGGCTAACGGAGGCTGAGGTATGCGCGGGGACTGGCTCTGCCGGCGTAGAACATAAGCAAGTAGGAAGCACAAATTTCAAGGAATTCAAAAGCAAATATTACAGTCCACACTGTTATCGCAGTACCAACGCCAAGTTTAAACGCCTCCCGAGGCATGATACATGTGCAGGAATTACAAGCGAGGCAGAGCCGCAGCGGAGTCACTTGTCGGCGGTGGAGCGGCGGAGTGGGGCGCACCTCATGGCAGCAGGGCGGCAGCGCCTCGCCCGGCTTGGTCTTGAAGGCACTGAACTTCCCCATGAGCCTCGCGCGACCCTTCACAGCCTCGGCAGCGGCAGCTGCGTGCTCGCCGCTCACCGGCTCGGCTGTCCATGTCGTGGCCAGGGGTCGCGAAGATAGATGTGGGTGAGGATCCGCGTCAGTGCCACAGAAGACAAGACCCGCGCCTCGGCCTCAGCCGTGGGGCCAAGACCAAGGGAGACATCTTCAAGAGCGCGGATCATGAAAGGAAGCATCTTGGCGGGGCCGTCCTCCGCGCCGGCCAGTGGGCTCTCCAGGCCGCTGTCATAAAGCTCCCTCAGCAGGACGCGAGCCTTCACCTCCATATCCATGAAGGCCACGCGGTCTTCAGCCAGAACCCGCGCCTCGGCGCCCGGCTCGACCTTCCTGCGCCTCCGGTTCCTGCCCCAACGCAGCGTCAAGACGGTCGCGGCGCTTCTTCAGCTTGGCCTCCCGGTCCTTGATGGCGCCTCGAGCCTTCATGCCTTCCTCCTGCCTCTGGCGGAGGCGAGCCTCCTCGGCGAGCTGGTTCTGCAGAGCCCTTCAGCTCACCCTCCAGCGTCTCGCAATGATCATGGATGCTGGCTGCCTCCCGAGGCAGCATCGCGGGCTACCTTCGCCATGAACAGCCTGCTTCTCCTCATCATAGGCCGTCGGCTGGACCAGCGCCGCCCGAATCGAAGCGTCGGCACGAATCCAGCCAGAGGCCAGCCCAGCGCCCGGCCACCAGCGAGGTCGGCGCCCAGAAGATCTGCCGCAGCCGGTCCAGTTCAGATGGCAGCGGTCCAGACCGCGGAGGAATCGGAGAGACAACAGTAGGCGGAGTAGGAGGAGTTGGCGGCAGCGTAACCACTGCGCCCTGAGGCGGAACCAGCGGCGCCACGACGACGGAGGGGGCTGCGCCCAGCAAGGCCGCCTCGGGAGTCGCTTGGGACAAGGGGGCTGAGCTCGCCCCAGCGGGCTCAGCCAGGCCTCGCGAGGACGCCCGGGTAGGAGAGGCCTGGGCGTCGGGGTCATCTTCCTTTTCGGGCAAAGGCACCACCACGGATGGGGCCTCAGGAGCCCCCTTCAGCTTCTTCGCCGCAGGCGCCAGCCTGACCGAAGAGCATGGACATCAGATCTCTTCAACAAAGCAATAATCAAGACAGGAGGCGGGCACTTACAGGTCGTCTCTGGTGGACTCGAGCAGCCTCCGGCCATACTTGAAGCCCGAGAGCCGGGCTGCAGGATCGGCTTCAAGGGGACGGGAGCGGCGGTAGCGTCATGGATCGCCTGGGCAGGCGGACCTGCTGGGACCAGCCCAGTCCGGTCCTTCTTGGGATCGGGCAGGCTTTGCCTCCCGCTCATCCTCATCTTCGTCGTCGTCACCTTCGGGAGGCGGAGAACGCGGGCTCAGGCCGCAGGAGGGAGCCCTTGACTCCGCCCCCGAATCAACCCCCTCTCCTGGCTCCCTCTCCTCCACCTCTTCGCTGGAGTCGGAAGAGGGCACGTCCACCAGGTCCTCCGGAGCCTCCGCGGGCACGAGCCCGTCCCCATTGAAGGCGGGCATGGACCCCACAACCTGCTCCCAATCCTCGCGAAGAAACAGGGGCGCGGGGGCGCCTCCGGTCTCACCACATCGCCCCCTACCAAGGACTGGAGGACCGTCACTAGATCCTCGCTAGCCAGGGCCATGGGGCTCGGGTTAGGCCTCCACATCGGAAGCGAGTACTGCGGAGCGGAGCCAGTTGGTGCTCCAGGAACTCCCTCAGCAACGACGCACCGGTCAACCTCGCCGCTGCCGCGTCGTCCGGCTTCAGATCTGCGTCCATCCTCTCAAAGACCGGCCATGGCGAGGATCCCGGCTTCGCCCGGGACCGGTCGTCAAGCTCTCGGCAGCTCCGTGGGCAGGATCATTTGAGGTGGATCCGCCGGCGTCCACCAAGACCCACTTACTCCTGAAGCCCTCAATCCGCTTCCCAGTGTTTTAAATGGCAATAGCTCCGCCGTATGCGACGAAGCTCGCGCACGCGGAGACGGGACCACGGGAGAATCGGAGGAAGTAGTGGCGCAGCAAGGCCACCGAGGGCTTCACCCCAACATGAGCCTCACAATAGTAGGCGAAGATTGCCAGGAGAAGGACGGAGTTGGGATGGAGGTGCAGAGCGTGAATGTTGTAATGGCGAAGGACGGAGAAGAAGAACTCAGAGAAGGGAGGCGACAGACCAGCAATAATGGCGCCCGCGAAGAACGGGTAGAAGGTACTCCCCCGACCCTCAGGGGCGGAGGAGCCGGCCTTGAACACCGCCGCTCATCGACGCCCTGCACCTCCGCCACCGGCCAAGATCGTGGCAAGGCTCGGCCACGACACATTCGGCAGGTCCAAGGCAGGAGAGTACCAGGCTCGGCCGGGTTTGACGAGGAGCCATGATCGCTAGGGTAACGGAGGCGGAGTGGATCTGAAAGTCTTGGAAGCAGGAAGGAGAGGCGCAAGGAAGGGGATCTGAGCAGCAACTGGAGAAAGTAAAGGAGGAAAGCAAGATGCCGCTCTATTATCAACCCGCGCGGTTGCGGTTGCCAAGACGTCTAATCAACCGCCATGCGGCGCCTAAGGCCGCAGGCTGTTAGGGCCTACAACGCCAGACTTGCCTTTTCGCCTCTCAGACGGCCAAGTCCGGGCGGCGTCGTGGCCCGGGGCTCTTGTCGGCGTTACGGGAACAGGGGTCCCAGACTTGCTCGCCTGCGGCTGCGGCGTGGCTCAAAGGAGGCCCAGACGGCCCATCTTCATCAAGACAAGCTCAAGACCCTCGCGAGGGGCCAAGCCTCATGAGGCGGACGACCAAGAGCTTCCTCGAGCACGGCCTCGTCGAGCTGGCTCACGAGGAGGCGGAGAGTTCAAGGCGGGATACCTCGCGAGGTGCCCGTGGCGTAAGCCATGGCGACCAAAGGGCGCGATCGGGCGCAGCCAGCAGCGTCCTCCTTTCCTCTTTGGTGCAAAGGGGCAAGCGCAGTAAGAGCATCAAGCAAAGGCATCCGTTTGATTGCAACAAGACCAAGACCAGCCCCAACGGCTGGAATGCGATCACCGTGGAGCCCAAGCAGGCATCATCACGAGCCTTTGGCGGCGAGGACCAACTTTAGTCAGGATAAGTGTACCCGCTGTTCCCCTTCAAAATGGCCAATTGTTGGCGCCCTTCCCGCTCAATATTTGGGAAGAGGCCCAGGGCCTTCGCCTATAAATAGGGGTAGCCACACTCAGAGAGTGGGGACGAGAGACGGGAGATGAGAGACGAAAGACGACCGGATCGAGCATTCTGAATCCGGAGAGAGAGAGAGAAACCCGTTCCTCAAGCTAGAGCGACGGGGCACCACTTAGCAGTTCATCATACCCACCAAGAACAGACCCTCGCGAGGTTGTTCTTCCCTGTACTGTTCTTCATCAGCCCCAGAGGCAATCCACACACCACAAACTAGAGTAGGGTATTACACCACAACGGTGGCCCGAACTAGTATAAATCTTGCGTCTCTTGTGTTGTTCTTGTTAGTAGTTTAGGTCCCTTCGATTCGGCGAGGAACGAGACGGTGGAGGGTTGGATCTCCGTGCGCACCCCAGAGTTCGAACCTTAAGGGTCTGCCGGAACCCGTGATCCGACACAGATCCCGATGTTGGTTATTGGCCGGTGAGTCGTCTCGGTCATGTCTGCGTATCTCCCGAACCCGTAGGGTCTACACACTTAAGGTTCGGTGACGCTAGGGTTGTAGAGATACTAGTATGCGGTAACCCGAAAGTTGTTCAGAGTACCGGATGAGATCCTGGACGTCACGAGGAGTTCCTAATGGTCCGGAGGTGAAGAATTATATATAGGAAGTCCAGTTTCGCCATCGGGAAAGTTTCGGTTCACTCAGATTGTCTGGGACCACGGAAGGGTCCCGGGTCCACCGGGTGGGGCCACCTATCCCGAAGGGCCCCATGGGCTGAAGTGGGAGGGGAACCAGCCCCTGGTGAGCTGGTGCGCCCCCCTTGGGCCCCCTGCGCCTAGGGTTGGAAACCCTAGGGGTGGGGGGCGCCCCACTTGGCTTGGGGGCAAGCCACCCCCTTGCCCCCCCAACTAGATGGGATCTAGAGGGGCCGGCTCCCCCCTGGACCCCTATATAAAGAGGGGGGAGGGAAGGTTGCGCACCCTAGCCCCTGGCGCCTCCCTCTCCCTCTCCAACACCTCATCCTCCTCCGTAGAGCTTGGCGAAGCCCTGCCGAGATCCCCGCTGCATCCACCACCACGCCGTCGTGCTGCTGGATCTCCATCAACCTCTCCTTCCCCTTGCTGGATCAAGAAGGAGGAGACGCCTTCCCAACCATACGTGTGTTGAACGCGGAGGTGCCGTCTGCTCGGGCGCTCGGTCATCGATGATTTGGATCACGGCAGTACGACTCCATCAACCCCGTTCTCTTGAACGCTTCCGCTCGCGATCTACAAGGGTATGTAGATGCACTCCTTTTCCCCTCGTTGCTAGATAACTCCATAGATTGATCTTGGTGATGCGTAAAAAAATTTAAAATTCTGCTATGTTCCCCAACAGTGGCATCATGAGCTAGGTCTATGCGTAGTTACTATGCACGAGTAGAACACAAAGGAGTTGTCGGCGTCGATGTTGTCAATTTTTCTTGCCACTACTAGTCTTATCTTGCTTCGGCGGCATCGTGGGATGAAGCGGCCCGGACCGATCTTACACGTACGCTTACGTGAGACAGGTTCCACCGACTGACATGCACTAGTTGCATAAGGTGGCTAGCGGGTGTCTGTCTCTCCCACTTTAGTTGGAGCCGATTTGATGAAAAGGGTCCTTATGAAGGGTAAATAGAAATTGGCATATCACGTTGTGGTTTTACGTAGGTAAGAAACGTTCTTGCTAGAAACCTATAGAAGCCACGTAAAAACATGCAACAACAATTAGAGGACGTCTAACTTATTTTTGCAGCATATGCCTTGTGATGTGATATGGCCAAAAGATGTGATGAATGATATATGTGATGTATGAGATTGATCATGTTCTTGTAATAGGAATCACGACTTGCATGTCGATGAGTATGACAACCAGCAGGAGCCATAGGAGTTGTCTTTATTTTTGTATGACCTGCGTGTCATTGAATAACGCCATGTAAATTACTTTACTTTATTGCTAAACACGTTAGCCATAGAAGTAGAAGAAATCGTTGGCGTGACAACTTCATGAAGACACGATGATGGAGATCGTGGTGTCATGCCGTGATTTAAGATGATCATGGCGCTCAAGATGGAGATCAAAGGAGCAATATGATATTGGCCATATCATGTCACTATTTGATTGCATGTGATGTTTATCATGTTTTACATCTTATTTGCTTAGAACGACGGTAGCTTAAATAAGATGATCCCTCGCAATAATTTCAAGAAAGTGTTCCCCTAACTGGGCACCGTTGTGAAGGTTCGTTGTTTCGAAGCACCACGTGATGATCGGGTGTGATAGATTCTAACGTTCGAATACAATGGGTGTAAGCCAGATTTACACACGCAATACACTTAGGTTGACTTGACGAGCCTAGATGTACAGACATGGCCTCGGAACACGGAAGACCGAAAGGTCGAGCATGAGTCGTATAGAAGATACGGTCAACATGAAGATGTTCACCGACGTTGACTAGTCCGTCTCACGTGATGATCGGACACGACCTAGTTAACTCGGATCATGTTTCACTTAGATGAATAGAGGGATGTCTATCTGAGTGGGAGTTCATTGAATAATTTGATTAGATGAACTTAATTATCATGAACTTAGTCTAAAATCTTTACAATATGTCTTGTAGATCAAATGGCCCATGCTAATGTTGCCCTCAACTTCAACGCATTCCTAGAGAAAACCAAGCTGCAAGATGATGGCAGCAACTATACGGACTGGGTCCGAACACGAGGATCATCCTCATAGCTGCCAAGAAAGATTATGTCCTAGAAGCACCGCTAGGTGAAGCACCCATCCCAGAGAACCAAGACGTTATGAACGCTTGGCAGTCACGTGCTGATGATTACTCCCTCGTTCAGTGCGTCATTCTTTACAGCTTAGAACCGAGGCTCCAAAAGCGTTTTGAGCAACACGGAGCATATGAGATGTTCGAAGAGCTGAAAATGGCTAAAAGGACACGTAAAGATCATGTGATCCACCGTTTCTTCATCTGGGCCGATGCCTTCCCACCCAAAGGCATGGTACTTGCAATTTGGGTTTGTTGCACCAATTATATTGTAAGGGGTTCCCTTACAATCTTTCTGTCAAAAAAGTGTTGAAAATGGTTTTCCAAGCTCATGCCCGGGTCGAGAGATATGAAGTCTCCGACAAGTTCTTCAGTTGTAAGATGGAGGAAAATAGTTCTGTCAGTGAGCACATACTCAAAATGTCTGGGTTGCACAACCGCCTGACTCACCGGGAGTTAATCTCCCGGATGACGCGGTCATTGACATGATCCTTCAGTCGCTTCCACCGAGCTACAAGAGCTTTGTGATGAACTTCAATATGCAGGGGATGGAAAAGACCATTCCTGAAGTATATTCATGTTGGAAATATGCCCTAGAGGCAATAATAAAAGGATTATTATTATATTTCCTTGTTCATGATAATTGTCTTTTATTCATGCTATAATTGTATTATCCGGAAATCGTAATACACGTGTGAATACATAGACCACAATATGTCCCTAGTGAGCCTCTAGTTGACTAGCTCGTTGATCAATAGATAGTCATGGTTTCACGACTATGGACATTGGATGTCGTTGATAACGGGATCACATCATTAGGAGAATGATGTGATGGACAAGACCCAATCCTAAGCATAGCACAAGATCGTGTAGTTCGCTTTTGCTAGAGCTTTTCCAATGTCAAGTATCTCTTCCTTAGACCATAAGATCGTGTAACTCCCGGATACCGTAGGAGTGCTTTGGGTGTACCAAACGTCACAACGTAACTGGGTGACTATAAAGGTACACTACAGGTATCTCCGAAAGTGTTTTTTGGGTTGACACGGATCGAGACAGGGATTTGTCACTCCGTGTAACGGAGAGGTATCACTGGGCCCACTCGGTAGTGCATCATCATAATGAGCTCAAAGTGACCAAGTGTCTAGTCACGGGATCATGCATTACGGTACGAGTAAAGTGACTTGCCGGTAACGAGATTGAACGAGGTATTGGGATACCGACGATCGAAGTCTCGGCAAGTAACATACCGTCGACAAAGGGAATAGTATCACGGGGTTGCTTGAATCCTCGACATCGTGGTTCATCCGATGAGATCATCGAGGAGTATGTGGGAGCCAACATGGGTATCCAGATCCCGCTGTTGGTTATTGACCGGAGAGCCGTCTCGGTCATGTCTACATGTCTCCCGAACCCGTAGGGTCTACACACTTAAGGTTCGGTGACGCTAGGGTTATTAGGAAGACTTGTATGTGATTACCGAATGTTGTTCAGAGTCCCGGATGAGATCCCGGACGTCACAAGGAGTTCCGAAATAGTCCGAAGGTAAAGATTTATATATGGGAAGTCATCATACGGTCACCGGAAAGGTTCGGGGGCATATCGGTATTGTACCGGGGCCACCAGAGGGGTTCCGGGGGTCCACCGGGAGGGGCCACCTCTCCCGGAGGGCCTTATGGGCTGTATGAGGAAGGGATCCAGCCCAAAGTGGGCTGGGGCGCCACTCCCTAGGGCCCATGCGCCTAGGGTTGGGGAAACTCTGAGGGGGCGCCCCTTGCTTGGGGGCAAGCCCTCTCCTTGGTCACGCCGCCTCTAGATCCCATCTAGAGGGGCCGCCCCTTCTCCCTTCCCTATAAATAGAGGCGAGGGAGGGCTGCAACACACTTCAAGGCGCAGACCTCCCTCCCCAACACCTCTCCTCCTCCGCTGAGTGCTTGGCGAAGCCACAGCCAATCTTGCCTCTCCACCATCATCACGCCGTCGTGCTGCTGCTGGAGCCATCTTCCTCAACCTCTCCTTCCCCCTTGCTGGATCAAGAAGGAGGAGACGTCATCCGCTCCGTACGTGTGTTGAACACGGAGGTGCCGTCCGTTCGGCGCTAGGATCTCCGGTGATAGGATCACGACGAGAACGACTACTTCAACCGCGTTCTTTTGATCGCTTTCGCTCGCGATCTACAAAGTGGTATGTAGATGCAATCTCTCTCCCATGACTCGTTGCTTAGATGAACTCATAGATGGATCTTGGTGAAACCGTAGGAAATTTTTTATTTTCTGCAACGTTCCCCAACAGTGGTATCAGAGCTAGGTCTATGCGTAGTTCTCTATTGCACGAGTAGAACACAATTTTGTTGTGGGCATAGATCTTGTCAACTTGCTTGCCGCTACTAGTCTTATCTTGCTTCAGCGGTATTATGGGATGAAGCGGCCCGGACCAACCTTACACGTACGCTTACGTGAGACCGGTTCCACCGGCTGACATGCACTAGTTGCCTAAGGTGGCTGGCGGGTGTCTGTCTCTCCCACTTTAGTGGGAGCGGATTCGATGAAAAGGGTCCTTATGAAGGGCAAATAGAAGTTGACAAAAATCACGTTGTGGTTATTCGTAGGTAAGAAAACGTTCTTGCTAGAACCCAATTGCAGCCACGTAAAAGATGCAACAACAATTAGAGGACGTCTAACTTGTTTTTGCAGCAATTGTAATGTGATGTGATATGGCCAGAAGTTGTGATGAATGATGAATGATATATTGTGATGTATGAGATCATGTTCTTGTAATAGGAATCACGACTTGCATGTCGATGAGTATGACAACCGGCAGGAGCCATAGGAGTTGTCTTTATTTTGTATGACCTGTGTGTCATTGAAGAACGCCATGTAAAATTACTTTACTTTATTGCTAAACGCGTTAGCCATAGAAGTAGAAGTAGTCGTTGGCGTGACAACTTCATGAAGACACGATGATGGAGATCATGATGATGGAGATCATGGTGTCATGCCGGTGACAAAGATGATCATGGAGCCCCGAAGATGGAGATCGAAGGAGCTATATGATATTGGCCATATCATGTCACTACTATATATAATTGCATGTGATGTTTATTATGTTTATGCATCCTGTTTACTTAGAACGACGGTAGTAAATAAGATGAACCCTTATAATAATTTCAAGAAAGTGTTCCCCTAACTGCGTGCACCGTTGCTAAAGTTCGCTGCTTCAAGCACCACGTGATGATCGGGTGTGATAGATCCTTACGTTCACATACAACGGGTGTAAGACAGATTTACACATGCGTAACACTTAGGGTTAACTTGACGAGCCTAGCATGTACAGACATGGCCTCGGAACACAAGAGACCGAAGGTCGAACACGAGTCGTATGGAAGATACGATCAACATGGAGATGTTCACCGACGATGACTAGTCCGTCTTCACGTGATGATCGGACACGGCCTAGTCGACTCGGATCGTGTAACACTTCGATGACTAGAGGGATGTCGATCTGAGTGGGAGTTCATTAAATAATTTGATTAGATGAACTTAATTATCATGAACTTAGTCTAAAACTTTTGCAAAATATGTCTTGTAGATCAAATGGCCAACGCTCATGTCAACATGAACTTCAACGCATTCCTAGAGAAAACCAAGCTGAAAGATGATGGCAGCAACTATTCGAACTGGGTCCGGAACCTGAGGATCATCCTCATAGAAGTCAAGAAACAATATGTCCTAGAAGCACCGCTAGGTGATGCACCCATCCCAGAGAACCAAGACATTGTGAATGCTTGGCAGTCTCGTGCTGATGATTACTCCCTCGTTCAGTGCGGCATGCTTTACAGCTTAGAACCGTGGCTCCAAAAGCGCTTTTGAGAAACACGGAGCATATGAGATGTTCGAGGAGCTGAAAATGGTTTTCCAAGCTCATGCCCGGTCGAGATATGAAGTCTCCGACAAGTTCTATAGTTGTAAGATGGAGGAAAACAATTCTGTCAAGGAGCACATACTCAAAATGTCCGGGTTGCACAACCGCCTGTCCCAGCTGGACATAAACCTCCCGGACGAGGCGGTCATTGACAGAATCCTTCAGTCGCTCCTACCAAGCTACAAGAGCTTTGTGATGAACTACAATATGCAGGGGATGGCGAAGACCATTCCCGAAGTATTCTCAATGCTGAAGTCAGCAGAGGTTGAAATCAAGAAAGAACATCATGTGTTGATGGTCAATAAAACCACTAAGTTCAAAAAGGGCAAGGGTAAGTAGAACTTCAAGAAGGACGGCAAAGATGTTGCCGCTACCGTAAGCAAGTTGCCGGAAGAAGTCAAAGAATGGACCCAAGCCTGAGACAGAGTGCTTTTATTGCAAAGGGAAGGGCCATCGAAGCGGAACTGCCCCAAATACTTAGCGGACAAGAAGGCCGCAACACTAAAGGTATATTTGATATACATGTAATTGATGTGTACCTTACCAAGACTCGTAGTAACTCACAGGGTATTTGATACCGTGCCGTTGCTCATATTTGTAACTCACGGCAGAGCTGCGGAATAAACGGAGATCGGCGAAGGACGAGGTGACGATGCGCTTCGGGAATGGTTCCAAGGTCGATGTGATCGCCGTCGGCACGCTACCTCTACATTTACCTACGGTATTAGTTTTAAACCTCAATAATTGTTATTTAGTGCCAAGTTTGAGCATGAACATTGTATCAGGATCTCGTTTAATGCGAGATGGCTACTCATTTAAATCCGAGAATAATGGTTGTTCTATTTATATGAGAGATATGTTTTATGGTCATGCTCCGATGGTCAATGGTTTATTCTTAATGAATCTCGAACGTAATATTACACATATTCATAGTGTGAATACCAAAACATGTAAAGTTGATAACGATAGTCCCACATACTTGTGGTAATCGCCGCCTTGGTCACATTGGTGTCAAGCGCATGAAGAAGCTCCATTCGATGGACTTTTAGAGTCTCTCGATTATGAATCATTTGACACATGCGAACCATGCCTCATGGGCAAAATGACCAAGACTCCATTCTCCGGGACAATGGAGCGAGCAACCAACTTATTGGAAATCATACATACCGATGTGTGCGGTCCAATGAGCGTTGAGGCTCATGGAGGATATAGTTATGTTCTAACTCTCATTGATGAATTGAGTATATATGGTTATGTCTACTTGATGAAACACAAGTATGATACCTTTGAAAAGTTCAAGGAATTTCAGAATGAGGTAGAGAATCAACGTGACCAAAAAATAAAGTTCTTACGATCAGATCGTGGAGGAGAATATTTAAGTCACGAATTTGGTACACACTTAAGGAAATGTGGAATCGTTTCACAACTCACGCCGCCTGGAACACCTCAGCGTAATGGTGTGTCCGAACGTCGTAATCGCACTCTATTGGATATAGTGTGATCTATGATGTCTCTTACAGATTTACCGCTATCATTTTGGGGATACGCTCTAGAGACAGCTACATTCACTTTAAATAGGGTACCGTCTAAATTCGTTGAGACGACACCGTATGAATTATCGTTTGGGAAGAAACCTAAGCTGTCGTTTCTAAAAGTTTGGGGATGCGATGCTTATGTCAAGAAACTTCAACCTGAAAAGCTCGAACCCAAATCGAAAAATGCGTCTTCATAGGATACCCTAAGGAAACCATTGGGTATACCTTCTACCTTATATCCGAAGGCAAGATCTTTGTTGCCAAGAACGGATCCTTTCGAAAAGAGTTTCTCTCGAAAGGAGTAAGTGGGAGGAAAGTAGAACTCGATGAAGTATTACCTCTTGAACCGGAAAGTAGTGCAGCTCAGAAAATGTTCCTGTGGTGCCTACACCCACCGGAGAGGAAATTAATGATGATGATCAAGGTACTTCGGATCAAGTTGCTACCGAATCAGAGGGTCCACAAGGACACGTTCCACACCAGAGTGGTATGGCAACCCTGTCCTGGAAATCATGTTGTTAGACAATGGTGAACCTTCGAGCTATGAAGAAGCGATGGCGGGCCCGGATTCCAACAAATGGCTTGAAGCCATGCAATCCGAGATAGGATCCATGTATGAAAACAAAGTGTGGACTTTGACAAACTTGCCCGATGATCGGCGAGCGATAGAAAACAAATGGATCTTTAAGAAGAAGATGGACGCGGATGGTAATGTCACCATCTATAAAGCTCGACTTGTCGCTAAGGGTTATCGGCAAGTTCAAGGGATTGACTACGATGAGACATTCTCTCCGTAGTGAAGCTTAAGTCCGTCCGAATCATGTTAGCAATTGCCGCATACTATGATTATGAGATATGGCAGATGGATCGCCAAAACAGCATTCCTTAACGGTTATCTTAAGGAAGAGTCTGTATATGATGTAGCCGGAAGGTTTTGTCGATCCTAAGAATGCTAACAAAGTATGCAAGCTCCAACGATCCATTTATGGGCTGGTGCAAGCATCTCGTAGTTGGAACATTCGCTTTGATGAGATGATCAAAGCGTTTAGTTTATGCAGACTTATGGAGAAGCCTGCGTTTACAAGAAAGTGAGTGGGAGCTCGGTAGCATTTCTCATATTATATGTAGATGACATACTTTTGATGGGAAATGATATAGAACTCTTGGACAACATTAAGGCCTACATGAATAAAAGTTTTTCAATGAAGGACCTTGGAGAAGCTGCTTACATATTAGGCATCAAGATCTATAGGGATAGATCGAGACGCCTCATAGGTCTTTGACAAAGCACATACCTTGATAAGATTTTTAAGAAGTTCAAAATGGATCAGTCCAAGAAAGGGTTCTTGCATGTACTGCAAGGTGTGAGATTGAGCTCGGCTCAATGTCCGACCACGGCAAAAGATAAAGAAGAGATGAGCGTCATCCCCTATGCCTCGGCCATAGGATCTATTATGTATGCCATGCTGTGTACCAGACCTGATGTAAACCTTGCCGTAAGTTTGGTAGGAAGGTACCAAAGTAATCCCGCAAGGAACACCGGACAGCGGTCAAGAATATCCTGAAGTAGCTGAAAAGGACAAAGGACATGTTTCTCGCTTATGGAAGTGATGAAGAGCTCGTCAGAAGGGTTACGCCGACGCTTAGCTTCGACACAGATCTGGATGACTCTAAGTCACAAACCGGATACGTGTATATGTTGAATGGTGGAGCAAGAAGCTGGTGCAGCTGCAAGCGAAGCGCCGTGGCGGGATCTACATGTGAAGCGGAGTACATGGCAGCCTCGGAGGCAAGACATGAAGCAATATGGGTGAAGGAGTTCATCACCGACCTAGGAGTCATACCCAATGCGTGGGGCCGATCAAACTCTTCCGTGACATCACTGGAGCTATTGCAATTGCCAAGGAGCCCAGGTTTCACAAGAAGACCAGGCACATCAAGCGTCGCTTCAACTCCATCCGTGAAAATGTTCAAGATGGAGACATAGAAATTTGTAAAGTGCATACAGATCTGAATGTCGCAGATCCGTTGACTAAACCTCTTCCGCGAGCAAAACATGATCAACACCTGAACTCTATGGGTGTTAGGTTCATCACAATGTAACTAGATTACTGACTCTAGTGCAAGTGGGAAACTATTGGAAATATGCCCTAGAGGCAATAATAAAAGGATTATTATTATATTTCCTTGTTCATGATAATTGTCTTTTATTCATGCTATAATTGTATTATCCGGAAATCGTAATACACGTGTGAATACATAGACCACAATATGTCCCTAGTGAGCCTCTAGTTGACTAGCTCGTTGATCAATAGATAGTCATGGTTTCGACTATGGACATTGGATGTCGTTGATAACGGGATCACATCATTAGGAGAATGATGTGATGGACAAGACCCAATCCTAAGCATAGCACAAGATCGTGTAGTTCATTTTGCTAGAGATTTTCCAATGTCAAGTATCTCTTCCTTGGACCATGAGATCGTGTAACTCCCGGATACCGTAGGAGTGCTTTGGGTGTACCAAATGTCACATCGTAACTGGGTGACTATAAAGGTACACTACAGGTATCTCCGAAAGTGTCTGTTGGGTTGACACGGATCGAGACTGGGATTTGTCACTCCGCAACGGAGAGGTATCACCGGCCCACTCGGTAGTTCATCATCATAATGAGCTCAAAGTGACCAAGTGTCCGGTCACGGGATCATGCATTACGGTACGAGTAAAGTGACTTGCGGTAACGACCGAACGAGGTATTGGGATACCGACGATCAAGTCTCGGCAAGTAACATATCTTGTCGACAAAGGGAATAGTATACGGGTTGCTTGAATCCTCGACATCGTGGTTCATCCGATGAGATCATCGAGGAGTATGTGGGAGCCAACATGGGTATCCAGATCCCGCTGTTGGTTATTGACCGGAGAGCCGTCTCGGTCATGTCTACATGTCTCCCGAACCCGTAGGGTCTACACACTTAAGGTTCGGTGACGCTAGGGTTATTAGGAAGACTTGTATGTGATTACCGAATGTTGTTCAGAGTCCCGGATGAGATCCCGGACGTCACAAGGAGTTCCGAAATAGTCGAAGGTAAAGATTTATATATGGGAAGTCATCATACGGTCACCGGAAAGGTTCGGGGGCATATCGGTATTGTACCGGGGCCACCAGAGGTTCCGGGGTCCACCGAGGGGCCACCTCTCCGGAGGGCCTTATGGGCTGTATGAGGAAGGGATCCAGCCCAAAGTGGGCTGGGCGCCACTCCCCTAGGGCCCATGCGCCTAGGGTTGGGAACCCCGAGGGGCGCGCCTTGCTTGGGGGCAAGCCCTCTCCTTGGCCGCCGCCCCTCTAGATCCCATCTAGAGGGGCCGCCCCTTCTCCCTTCCCCTATAAATAGAGGCGAGGGAGGCTGCAACACACTTCAAGGCGCAGACCCTCCCTCCCCAACACCTCCTCCTCCTCCGCTGAGTGCTTGGCGAAGCCACAGCCAATCGCCTCTCCACCATCATCACGTCGTCGTGCTTCTGCTGGAGCCATCTTCCTCAACCTCTCCTTCCCCCTTGCTGGATCAATAAGGAGGAGACGTCATCCGCTCCGTACGTGTGTTGAACGCAGAGGTGCCGTCCGTTCGGCGCTAGGATCTCCGGTGATAGGATCACGACGAGAACGACTACTTCAACCCCGTTCTTTTGAACCCTTCCGCTCGCGATCTACAAAATGGTATGTAGATGCAATCTCTCTCCCATTACTCGTTGCTTAGATGAACTCATAGATGGATCTTGGTGAAACCGTAGGAAAATTTTTATTTTCTGCAACGTTCCCCAACAATTCAATGCTGAAATCAGCGGAGGTGGAGATCAAAAAGGAACATCAAGTGTTGATGGTGAATAAAACCACTAAGTTTAAGAAAGGCAAGGGTAAGAAGAACTTCAAGAAGGACGGCAAGGAGTTGCTGCGTCTTGTAAGCCAGCTTGCCGGAAGAAGCCAAAGAATGGACCCAAGCACGAGATCGAGTGCTTTTATTGCAAGGGAAGTGGTCACTTGAAGCGGAACTGCCCCAAATACTTAGCGGACAAGAAGGCCGGCAACACTAAAGGTATATGTGATATACATGTAATTGATGTGTACCTTACCAAAGATCGTAGTAGCTCTCAGGTATTTGATACGGTGCGGTTGCTCATATTTGTAACTCAAAGCAGAGCTGCGGAATAAGCGGAGACTGGCGAGGGACGAGGTGACGATGCGCGTCGGGAATGGTTCCAAGGTCGATGTGATCGCCGTCGGCACGCTGCCTCTACATTTACCTACGGGATTAGTTTTAAACCTCAACAATTTTTATTTAGTGCCAGCTTTGAGCATGAACATTTTATCAGGATCTCGTTTAATTCGTGATGGCTACTCATTTAAATCTGAGAATAATGGTTCTTCTATTTATATGAGAGATATGTTTTATGGTCATGCCCCGCTGGTGAATGGTTTATTCTTAATGAATCTCGAGCGTAATGTTACACATATTCATAGTGTGAATACCAAAAGATGTAAGGTTGATAATGATAGTCCCACATACTTGTGGCATTGCCGCCTTGGTAAACATAGGTGTCAAACGCATGAAGAAGCTCCATGCAGATGGAATTTTGGAGTCTCTTGATTACGAATCATTTGACACGTGCGAACCATGCCTCATGGGTAAAATGACCAAGACTCTGTTCTCCGGAAGAATGGAGCGAGCAACCAACTTATTGGAAATCATACATACTGATGTGTGCGGTCCAATGAGTGTTGAGGCTCGCGGTGGCTAACGTTATGTTCTCACTCTCACTGATGACTTGAGTAGATATGGGTATGTCTACTTAATGAAACACAAGTCTGAGACCTTTGAAAAGTTTAAGGAATTTCAGAGTGAGGTTGAGAATCAACGTGACAGGAAAATAAAGTTCTTACGATCAGATCGTGGAGGGGAATATTTGAGTCACAAATTTGGCACACACTTAAGGAAATGTGGAATCGTTTCACAACTCACGCCGCCTGGAACACCTCAGCGAAATGGTGTGTCCGAACGTCGTAATCGCACTCTATTAGATATGGTGCGATATATGATGTCTCTTACCGATCTACCGCTCTCATTTTGGGGCTATGCTTTAGAAACTCCCGCAAACACTTTAAATAGGGCTCCGTCGAAATCCGTTGAGACGACACTGTATGAATTATGGTTTGGGAAGAAACCTAAGCTGTCGTTTCTAAAAGTTTGGGGATGCGATGCTTATGTCAAGAAACTTCAACCTGAAAAGCTCGAACCCAAGTCGGAAAAATGCGTCTAAGGAAACCATTGGGTATACCTTCTACCTCAGATCCGAGGGCAAGATCTTTCTTGCTAAGAACGAATCCTTTCTGGAGAAAGAGTTTCTCTCGAAAGAAATAAGTGGGAGGAAAGTAGAGCTTGATGAAGTGCTACCTCTTGAAACGGAAAGTAGCACAGCTCAGGAAGATGTTCCTGTGGTGCCTGCACCGACTAGAGAGGAGGTTAATGATGATGATCAAGGTACTTTCAGATCAAGCTCCTCTTGAACTTCAGAGGTCCACAAGGACACGTTCCGCACTGCAGTGGTTCGGCAACCTGTCTTGGAAATCATGTTGTTAGACAATGGTGAACCTTGAACTATGAAGAAGCGATGGCGGGCCCAGATTCCGACAAATGGCTAGAAGCCATGAAATCAGAGATAGGATCCATGTATGAAAACGAAGTATGGACTTTGACTGACTTGCCCGATGATCGGCGAGCCGTAGAAAATAAATGGATCTTTAAGAAGAAGACAGACGCGGATGGTAATGTGACCATCTATAAGGCTCGACTTGTCTCTAAGGGTTATCGACAAGTTCAAGGGGTTGACTACAATGAGACTTTCTCACCAGAGCGAAGTCAAGTCCGTCCGAATCATGTTAGCAATTGCCGCATTCTATGATTATGAGATATGGCAAATGGACGTCAAAGCGGCATTCCTTAACGGCTTTCTTAAGGAAGAATTGTATATGATGCAGCGGAAGGTTTTGTCGATCCCGAGAATGCTAACAAGGTGTGCAAGCTCCAACGCTCAATCTATGGGCTGGTGCAAGCATCTCGGAGTTGGAACATTCGATTTGATGAGATGATCAAAGCGTTTGGGTTTACATGACTTATGGAGAAGCCTGTGTTTACAAAGAAAGTGAGTGGGAGCTCAGTAGCATTTCTCATATTATATGTGGATGACATAACGTTGATGGGAAATGATATAGAATTCTTGGAAAGCATAAAGGCCTACTTGAACAAGTGTTTTTCAATGAAGGACCTTGGAGAAGCTGCTTATATATTAGGCATCAAGATCTATAGAGATAGATCGAGACGCCTCATTGGTCTTTCACAGCACGTACCTTGACAAGATATTGAAGAAGTTCAATATGGATCACCCAAGAAGGGGTTCTTGCTTGTATTGCAAGGTGTGTGATTGAGCACGGCTCAATGCCCCACCACAGCGTAAGATAGAGAAAAGATGAGCGTCGTCCCTATGCCTCGGCCATAGGGTCTATTATGTATGCCATGCCGTGTACTGCACTGATGTAAACCTTGTCGTAAGTTTGGTAGGAAGGTACCAAAGTAATCCTGGCATGGAACACTGGACAGCGGTCAAGAATATCCTGAAGTACCTGAAAAGGACTAAGGACATGTTTCTTGTGTATGGAGGTGACGAAGAGCTCGTCGTAAAGGGTTACGTCGACGCTAGCTTCGACACAAATCTGGATGACTCTAAGTCATAAACCGAATACGTGTTTACTTTGAATGGTGGGGCAATAAGCTGGTGCAGTTGCAAGCAAAGCGTCGTGGCGGGATCTACATGTGAAGCGGAGTACATGGCAGCCTCGGAGGCAGCGCATGAAGAAATCTGGGTGAAGAAGTTCATCACCAACCTAGGAGTCATACCCAATGCGTTGGGGCCGATCACACTCTTCTGTGACAACACTGGAGCTATTGCACTAGCCAAGGAGCCCAGGTTTCACAAGAAGACCAGGCACATCAAGCGTCGCTTCAACTTCATTCGTGAAAATGTTCAAGATGGAGACATAGCCATTTGTAAAGTACATACGGACCTGAATGTAGCAGATCCGTTGACTAAACCTCTACCTAGAGCAAAACATGATCAACACCAGAACTCTATGGGTGTTCGATTCATCACAATGTAACTAGATTAGTGACTCTAGTGCAAGTGGGAGACTATTGGAAATATGCCCTAGAGGCAATAATAAAATGGTTATTATTATATTTCTTTGTTCATGATAATTGTCTTTTATTCATGCTATAATTGTGTTATCCGGAAATCATAATACATGTGTGAATACATAGACCACAACATGTCCCTAGTGAGCCTCTAGTTGACTAGCTCGTTGATCAACAGATAGTCATGGTTTCCTGACTATGGACATTGGATGTCATTGATAACGGGATCACATAATTAGGAGAATGATGTGATGGACAAGACCCAATCCTAAAGCATAGCACAAGATCGTGTAGTTCGTTTGCTAGAGCTTTTCCAAATGTCGAGTATCATTTCCTTAGACCATGAGATTGTGCAACTCCCAGATACCGTAGGAGTGCTTTAGGTGTGCCAAACGTCACAACGTCACTGGGTGGCTATAAAGGTGCACTACGGGTATCTCCGAAAGTGTCTGTTGGGTTGGCACGAATCGAGACTGGGATTTGTCACTCCGTATGACGGAGAGGTATCTCTGGGCCCACTCGGTAATGCATCATCATAATGAGCTCAATGTGACCAAGTGTCTGGTCACAGGATCATGCATTACGGTACGAGTAAAGTGACTTGCCGGTAACGAGATTGAACGAGGTATTGGGATACCGATGATCGAATCTCGGGCAAGTAACGCACCGATTGACAAAGGGAATTGTATACGGGATTGATTGAATCCTCGACATCGTGGTTCATCCAATGAGATCATCGAGGAGCATGTGGGAGCCAACATAGGTATCCAGATCCCGCTGTTCGTTATTGGCCGGAGAGTCGTCTCGGTCATGTCTGCTTGTCTCCCGAACCCGTAGGGTCTACACACTTAAGGTTCGGTGACGCTAGGGTTGTAGAGATACTAGTATGCGGTAACTCGAAAGTTGGACGGAGTCCAGGATGAGATCCGGGACGTCACGAGGAGTTCCGGAATGGTCCGAAGGTGAAGAATTATATATAGGAAGTCCAGTTTCGGCCATCGGGAAAGTTTCGGGGGTCATCGGTATTGTACCGGGACCACCGGAAGGGTCCTGGGTTCACCGGTGGGGCCACCTATCCGGAGGGCCCCATGGGCTGAAGTGGGAGGAACCAGCCTCGGTGGGCTGGTGCGCTCTTGGCACCCCCCGCCTAGGGTTGGAAACCCTAGGGGGGGCGCCCACTTGGCTTGGGGGGCAAGCCACCCCTTGGCCGCCCCCATCTAGATGGGATCTAGAGGGGCAGCGCTTCTGGACCCCTATATAAAGAGGGGGAGGAGGGCTGTGCACCCTAGCCTCGGGCGCCTCCCTCTCCCTCTCCAACACCTACTCCTCCTCCAGAGCTTGGCGAAGCCTGCCGAGATCCGCTGCATCCACCACCACTCCGTCAGGCCGCTGGATCTCCATCAACCTCTCCTTCCCCTTGCCGGATCAAGGAGGAGACATCTTCCCAACCGTGACGTGTGTTGAACGCGGAGGTGCCGTCCCATTCGGGCGCCGGTCATCGGGTGATTTGGATCACGGCAGTACGACTCCATCAACCCCACGTTCTCTTGAACGCTTCCGCTCGCGATCTACAAGGGTATGTAGATGCACTCCTTTTCCCCTCGTTGCTAGATAACTCCATAGATTGATCTTGGTGATGCGTAGAAAATTTCAAAATTCTGCTACGTTCCCCAACAGGTGGCCCCTTTGGCTGACCGCATCACCCATCCGAACCAATCTGCCTTCATTCAGGGTCGCTATATCCTTGATGGAGTCTTGGTCTTCCACGAAGTCTTTCACGAGGTCAAATCCAAAAACCTCAAAGCAGTGTTCCTGAAGATTGACTTCCATAAGGCATACGACACGGTTAGCTGGCCCTTCCTTCGGGAAGTATTGCTTTGGAAAGGCTTCGATGATCGTTGGGTCTGCCGGGTCATGCAGTTGGTGTCGTCCGGCCACACCGCGGTGAACATCAATGGAGAGATTGGCCCATACTCCCCCACCTTTTGTGGGGTCAGACAGGGTGACCCCTTCTCTCCGTTCCTGTTCAACATGGTGGTCGATGCCTTGGCATCTATCCTGGATAAAGCCAAGGCCGTCGGCCACATCCTCGGCATCACCCCGCACCTAGTGGAGGGAGGGGGTGTCTCCCTCCTCCAATATGCCGATGACACCATCATTATGATGCAGGGTTCAGAGGCTGAGATCGCGAACATCAAATTTCTCATGCTCTGCTTCCAACATCTGTCGGGCCTCAAAATTAACTTTGCTAAAAGCAAGGTGATGGTCTTGGGCTATTCCCCCTCTGAGAGCCAGAGTATCGCTAACCGCCTGAACTGTCGGCTGGGGACCTTCCCCACTTCTTATATGGGGATCCCCATTAGTGACTCGCGCCTTACTGTGGCCGACCTGCGTCCCTCGGTCCACAAGTTGCAACACCGCATTGAGCCGTGGCAGGGCAGGTGGCTCTCTAAGGCAGCCCACACGATCCTCATCAACTCGTCCCTCTCCAGTCTTCTCCTATTCATCATGAGCTTCTACAGCCTTCCCGAAGCGCTCCACCACGAGATTGGCTCGGTCCAAGCTAGGTTCTTCTGGGCTGGCGAGGGCGTTAAGTAGAAATACCACATGGTCCTCTGGACGGACATCTGCAAGCCCCGGGACCAGGGTGGTCTCGGCATCATGTCCTCCAAACGCATGAACCTGGCCCTCCTCACTCGTTGGTTGTGGCGCATTGTAGATCATCCGCCGCAAGTACCTGCGCGACCAGCCCCTCGCTTTCTGCGTTAGGACAGGCGGTTCCCAGTTTTGGCAGTCTGTCGTTCAGCTCCTCCCGGTCCTGCGCATTGGGACCTCCATCGCGGTTGGCGCGGGATCGGCCACGCTATTTTGGTTCAACCGCTGGGCCGGTGATCTCCCTTTCGCGGCCCGGTTCCCTGACCTCTTTTCCATAGCGGTCGAACCTAGGATCTCCGTCGAGTCGGCCCTTATTGACTTAGGGCGTCTCGCGTTCCGGAGGCCATTTGGGCCGTCGGAGGTTGCCGCTTGGCATGAGCTCCTTGATTCGGTGGCTCCATGAGCCTGCCTTGTCGCAGCACCTCGACGACCGCCTGTCTTGGCATCTCGAGCCCTCTGGCCGCTTCTCCATGAAGTCTCTCTACCGCGCCATCACGCCCTCTCCCGGACCAGGCGTCCTTGACTCTATATGGTCTATCCGCGTGCCCCTCAAAATTAGAATCTTCATGTGGCAATGGATCCGTGGCCGGCTCCCCTCGGGCGTGGAGGTCCTTCATTGCTGTTTCGAACGCTGCGGTTGACCCGCCCCCTTTGTTTATTTCCAGGGCTTGTTGAGTTGTGCCCTCAGCAGAACCCCTTGTACTTTGTGTTGTGGTACTCTGTGTGTGTATGGGTGAACCTGTTGTACTATGTGGCTCTGGTGGTTTTCTTTATCTATAAAGCGGGGTGAAAGCCTTTTTCGGTAAAGCATTAGTCAACCTCAATTGCAATTTCTATGTCTCTGGCAGCAAAAATAATATAGAGAAAATACAGAGAGTGCCTAGGCCTTACGTACCAGCTGAGCTAGGGAGAAGGTTGAGCCTAGGGTAATCCCTGGGGCATGTGCTGTCCCTTGTGAACACACAGCCACAAACGTTTATGCAGCTGCTAATGGGGGAGCCACTTGTTGAATATATGGTTTGTACATGTCTATTGTATAGTCTGGCTCACCTCCTAGTCTTTGTATAGTTAAGGTTGTGGCCCACTTTGTACTCCATATATACGTGCGCTTTGCACCGATCAATACATCGTGAAACATTGCCAAAACAATCGTTTCCAACATGGTATTATACCTACGATCCTAACCCTAACCCATGCCGCCGCCGCCGCGATCCCATCGCCGCCACCCGCCGCCGCCGCCACCTCGTGCCGCCGCGCCATGATCTCGCCGCCAGCGCCTCGCCCGGTTTGCCGCCCGCCAGCGCTTCCGCCAGCCACCGCCGCCGCCCTCTTCTGCCCGCGCGCCCAGCGCCGCCAAGACCACCCCTTTCGGCCATGGCCTCCCCCGGTTCCACCGGTACCTCCCGCAGCCGCCGCACCAATCCATTCGAAGGTCCCGATCCCGTCGTCATCCGCGACCTCAACATCCTCGCCCGGGTTCCCGTCGTCCTTGACCACCTCACCTCCACGTACTATGCCTGGAAGACGTATTTCTCCCTCGTGTTCCGTGAGTACAATCTCCGGGATCACATCGATGGCTCCGTGGACTTCCGCTTCATGGAGGACGATGAGGAGTGGACGGCCATCGACGCCACTCTCATCCGTTGGTTCTACACCACCATCTCGAAGGACCTCTTCCACACGGTGGTCTCTGCCGACGATGACGCTTACGCCGTTTGGACCAAGCTCAACGGCCTCTTCACCGACAATGCACTCCAACGCAAGGTCTTCTTGCACGGCGAGTTTTTTGGGTGCCAGCAGCTTGAGTCGTCTGTTGACGATTATTGCATGCGCCTCAAGAAGCTTGTTGACGAGCTCCGTGACCTCGGCGAAGGTCTCCGGCGAGCTTCCACAGCACCCTCATCGCCGCCTGAACGATGACTTCGAACGCCGCCTCCAACATCCCCTCATCACCAACCCGACCTTCCCCAAGATCGCCGCAGACTGAAGCCGGAGGAGCGGCGGATGCGGATGTCACGCACCGGCCACCCACACGCCCTCACCGCTGGTACCCGTGGCGCGCCGCCCACCGCCTGCCCCACCGCCTGCCCGCCCGGGCCCCTTCCAGCGCCGCCGCCGCCTGGTTTCCCTACCCGGCGCCGCCAGCCCTCCGCCTGGTTTCCCTACCGGCGCGCCCCCTCTCCGCCGAGCAGCAGTAGCGCCGGGCGGGCGTCATGTCGCGGAGGTCGCAAGTAGCAGCAAAGCAGCGACTGCCCACGGGCGCCCGCCAGCGGCGCGCTGCGCCGCCGCCGCTGGCAGCGGCCGAACCCCGACGGGGTTGTGCACGTACTCCATGCCTATACCGCGTGCCCCGTCCCCGGCTCCTTTGGCACCCGCCGCCTCATCAGGCCCTCAGACGGCCCTCAGCGTACCAGCCCGCGCCGCTTACGGCCCTTCGGGCTATGGGTATGTGGCGCCCGCCTCGGGCGCTGCTCGCCTGCCCTCTGGGCCGCGCTTTGGGAACCCGCGCTCCTAGCGTTTCTCCACACCGCCCCCACGCCGCAGCAGTACATCGGCAAAGGGCGATCGGTATATGGACACCGGAGCCACGGCTCACATGGCCGCCAACCCCAGTAACCTTCTTGCCGCTCACCCCGTTCACACCCTGCTCGCATTACCGTGGGTGATGGTTCTTCCATGCCCATTACTCATGTCGGCAATGCTGTTTTTCCTTCTAACTCCATGCCATTATATCTTTCTAATGTGCTTGTTTCTCCTGACATCATTAAAAATCTTGTTTCCGTTCGTTCTCTTACACGTGAAAATCCTGTTACCATTGAATTTGACATGTTTGGCTTTTCTGTCAAGGATGCCCGTACCCGGATGGTGCTCCACCGATGTGACAGCCCCGACGAGCTCTACCCGGTCCACTCACCTACCTCATCCGTTGCTGCACCCATGGCGCTTTCCGCCGGAGTGGACCTTTGGCACGCTCGTCTCGGTCATCCCAACATCGTCACCCTTTGTCATATTCTTCGGAGTTTTTCATTCACGTGTAATAAGATCGACGATCACACTTGTCATGCTTGTTGCCTCGGCAAACATGTTCGTCTTCCTTTTAGCAATTCCTCGCATGTCGCATCATACCCGTTCGAGTTAATTCATAGTGATGTCTGGACCTCTCCTGTTGCAAGTAACACGGGCTATCTTTATTATCTTGTCATACTTGATGATTTTTCGCACTATGTGTGGACCTTCCCGTTGCGGCGAAAGTCGGACTCTGTTGCCACTCTCACCGCCTTCTACTCCTATGTCTCCACGCAGTTTGGACGTCCCATTCATGCCTTGCAAACAGACAACGGGAAGGAGTTCGATAACCTTGCGATCCGCAACCTTCTCGCCACACACGGCACGCATCTTCGTCTCACTTGCCCGTACACTTCACAACAAACGGCCGCTCGAGCGCTGCGTGCTACGACTCTCAATGACTGTGTTCGCACCTCCTCTTTCACACCAACGTACACCACGCTTTTGGTCTGACGCGCTTGCCAATCCGTGATCACTACTCACTAACATTCGTCCCTCGCCGTGACTCAAGGGAATTTCGCAGACCTCATCACCTCTTGTTTGGCACGCCACCCTCCTATGCTGAGCTCCGCATCTTCGGTTGCTGTGCTACCCCAAAGATCGCTTCCACCGCCTCCTCATAAGCTCGCACCTAGGTCTGTGGCATGCATCTTTCTCGGCTATCCTCCTAACACCAAAGGCTACCGCTGCTATGATCCTATCTCTCATCG
The DNA here is from genome assembly GCA_021605145.1 of Aegilops bicornis. Lineage (NCBI taxonomy): Eukaryota > Viridiplantae > Streptophyta > Magnoliopsida > Poales > Poaceae > Aegilops > Aegilops bicornis. The sequence goes on from CM038673.1 coordinate 496,511,060, forward strand.
GGTGATCACTTCACGACACGTTTACTTTGATGAGATGGTTTTTCCGTTCCAGCAGGTACCTTCGGATGATGCGGCCTTGCCCGCTTCCGGTGATGGCCGCCCACGTGCCTCTCTTGGGCCGCCTCCCGGCTTTGAGGGTGCCCCCCGCGCCACAGGTCGAGTCTCTCCCCGTTTGGCTGCCCTAGGTGCTGCACCTCCTTCGATGCCCGCGATGCCCCCGGCGTCCCCGGCCTCGACCCTGCCGGCGGCCTCGTCCGCCGCCACGCCGGCGACCTCGCCCGCCGCCGCCCATGGGCGGTCACATCGAGGCTCGTCTTCGTCCTCGCCCGCCTTCCCTACGGACCCGCTGGCTTCGATGACTCGCTCTCGGGCTGGCACCTTCGCCGAGCACGCGGTACCCCAGCGATGAGTATCTTCTCGCTGCTTCCGCCGAGCCGTCTCCTCTCCCATCGTCACCGAGCCGCCCTTCGGGATCCTCATTGGCTCGCTGCGATGCAGGAAGAGTTCGATGCGCTCCAGCGGAACCGTACCTAGCAGCTCGTCCCTCGGCCGCCCCATGCCAACATCATCACGGGCAAGTGGGTCTTTCGGCACAAGACTCGTCCGGATGGCACTCTCGAGCGCTATAAAGCTCGCTGGGTGGTTCGGGGTTTTCAGCAACGCGCGGGCGTGGACTTCACCGACATATTTGCCCCGGTTGTTAAACCGGGCATGATCCGCGCCGTGCTCCAGCTAGCCGTTTCCCGAGCATGGCTCAGGCATCGCTTGGACGTGTCCAACGCCTTTCTTGCACGGTCACCGGCTGAGCAGGTGTTACGTGAGCAGCCCACCGCTTCGCCGACGCCACGCATCCAGATCATGTGTGCTTGCTCTCCCGTTCGCTTTACGGGTTGAAGGCACCTCGAGCTCGGTACCAAATAAGATCGCCGCCTTCCCCGCAGACGCCGGATTTACATCGACTTCGCTCCGTCGTCCCTCTTCGTATCATCACGGAGCTGACACGACCTACTTGCTGTTATCGTCGACGACATCATTCTCGACGACATCCATCGTCGCGCTCCTCCAGCCGCTCACCGCTTCGTCTTCGTGATGAGTTTGCCTCAAGGATTTGGGTCCTCTGCATTATTTTCTTGGCATTGAGGTGGTTCGACGGCCGATGGGTTCTTCCTGCATCGCAGCGCTATGCCCATGAGCTTCTTGACCGAAGCCGGCATACTTAATCGCAAGCCTGCTCCCACGCCATCGACACCAAGGCCAAGGTCTCCGCTTTGGAGGGTTCGCTTTGCATCCGATGCGCGCCTTCTACCGCTCCATTGTGGGCGCCTGCAGACCGACCGACGCGCCGACTTGCGTGATGCCGCTCAGCAGGTCTGTCTTCACATGCACGCCCAGCGCGACTCTCACCGGACTCGGTGAAGCGTATCCTCCGATATATACGCTGCACCCAGTCCTTGGGACTTACGCCGACGGCCTCCACCTCCACCGACCTCGCCGCTTACTCGATGCGGATCGGGATGGCTGCCTGCACACACGGCGCTCCACCTCGGGTACTGGTTCTACCTTTGGGCCGCCCACGATCTCTTGGTCTTCCAAGCGACAACCCACCTTCTCCCGCCGAGTGCCGAGGCTGAGTGTCGAGCAAAGGGCTAACGCCGTTGTTGAATGCTCTTGGCTCCGTCGGTACCGCTTCAGAGTTGCTTTGTGACGTTCACAAGGCTACGCTTGTTCATCGCGACAACGTCTCCACCGCTTACCTCTCCGCCAACCCGGTCCATCATCGCCGAACGAAGCATATTGAGCTCGATATACACTTCGCTCGTGAGCAGGTGGCTCTGGCGCATCCGGGTCCTCCACGTCCCGACGGGCGCAGCAGTTCGCCCGACGCCATGACGAAGGACTGCCTACTGCTTTCGAGGAGTTCAGGTCCAGTCTTTGCGTCTCCGGCGACGCTCGATCAAGGGGTGTTGAATATATGGTTTGTACATGTCTATTGTATAGTCCGACCCACCTCCTACCAGTATAGTTGAGGTTGTGGCCCACTTTATACTCCATATATACGTGCGCTTTGCACCGATCAATACATCGTGAAGCATTGCCAAAACAATCGTTTCCAACCCCACTAAGACGGCACACGTTGTAACAGTGTCTTGAGCTGTTGCTCTTGCAGCAACTCTTGCCCTCTGCTACTTGGATTTGTCCCGGGACAAGTCCCAGTATGAGTGCACACATGATCACGCTCTTGAAATGCTTGCTTTCCATGTCTGCCTTCACCGCGAAAACACACGGGAATATTGGCTGCAGGCTTGTGCCGATCGAGTTTGCGGGAACAAGACTCGTATGGCCCCAATTTATAGGAGACGATGCTCCGCATGGGCAGTAACTATTAAGAAGTGATGTGCATAAATGAGCCGTGCTCTGCTGGCAGCCACGTACACGGTTGAGATCATCTACGTGTGCGCTGCGTGCCCTAGGCGATTACGCGGTGCCCGCTAACTCCTACCTGCCTCGTGCATCAAGTTTTCACGTGCACCCTCTTATGTTATGGCCGACTACGATGTAGTAGTATTTTACTTTACTCTTGTGTTGTGGACACATACGTGGCCACTCGACCGGTTGTCCTCGTCGATGGTACCTCGCCCAGAAGATGCCTACTCTCCATCCTCATTAGCTCTGTGCTCTTCTTCATTTTTCTTCTCTCTTATTTGTTCTTATTATCCCTCTGTGCCTTCGTTTGCAGTGCATGAGTGTGTGCTGGACCTCAGCTAGGCGAGCAGAGCGAGTACTTTAAAAAAAAATTGTGGATCTGTTCGGTAAATGGAATTAGTTCTGCTGTATTTGTAGATATAGTTAGGATGCATTTGTTTTTAAAAAACCCCATCCACATATTAACTAATTAACAAGATTCTTACAATCGTTCATGACATAGTTAGCCACGCAAGGCGACACTATTACAAAGCACAACATCGGACCTGCTACCAAAACTAAATTTAACAATCTCATGTGCCACTTTGTTAGCCTGCCTATCAATCTTCACAGTCTTGAGATTCTCAATAAATTTTGAGACACTAATCGCTTCCTTTTTTAGATCCACAAAAGAAGACCTGTCAATGGTTTGTTTTGACCAAAAAGATGTAGCAAAGGAACAATCAGTTTCTAAAATAATTGGTTTGTGTAGAGTAATACCAATTGTAAAGCCCGGTGAGGCACTCACGAAGCTCCGCTTCATCTACTCCGGAGCACGAACGAATAAAATCCCAAAAAGAAACCAGGACTTTTCCGTGATTATTCCTAGCGATAACCCCAACACTAGCAGATCTCATGCTCTCCACAAAACTAGCATCAACATTTATCTTGATATACTCCGGATCCGGAGGCTTGCAAAAAGAGCATGAGCAATTATTGGTGGAGTAAAGAACTTCCCGTTTCCTATCACCTCTTTACCTTTGTTGCTTAAATCCAGTTGACCACACGCATTTGGCAGTCGTAAAGGATTTCCAACAATTTTCCACGAAGATAACAGAGGCGGTCACAGAATCTTTCCCTCTTCCAAATATCAAATCGTTCTTGAGATGACAAGCTTTCCAGAACATAAATAACACTTTCTCGCGTACAGGAGATCCCAGCTGGTCTAGCAGAATGAGAAACCAATTCGGCCCCGTAAATCTGAACACCTCCTCCTCCGGAATATTCCACACTTCCCCCATGGCGAAACGCAAAGGACGTGCCTTAGGATAGGTCACAAGGGCATGGAAAATATTTTCATCCTAAACACCACATATAGTGCATAAACCTGATACCCTTTGGTGATGGATTATTCTATTTACCTGAACCGCCAAACTTTTGGTTGCAGCTCTTCAGGCAAAAATTCTAATATTTTGCGGAACTTTGGCCTTCCAAATTATATCCCATATTCTTCTTTCACAACACTACTGGATATTCCTGTCTCACCTTTACAATCTTTGAGATTTAATGTCAATCTATACACACTTTTAACAGAAAACATTCCACTTTTCTCATAGTGCCAAGCAATTAGATCACCCTCTCCCACAGAATCAACGCGTAAATTTAGAATCTCTTCGGCATCATGATGAAAGAACAAAGTGCCTAATCAAATGATCATCCCAACTTCTTGTCCCACTCATGAATAATTCTGACACCCATTTCAGTCTAGTTCGATTCTTTTTTTCTATAACCCTTAAGCCCGACTTTCTTGGAAGCCAGTTATCTTTCCAAATGTTAATATTATTACCATCGGACACTCTCCAGTTAGGATGCATTTTGTGAAGCATTTTCCATCAAAGTTGTTTGTTCCGTAATAGATTTGGCAAGTAAGTCTTTTAGCCTATCAAATACTTGATGCAGGTTTTATCGTTTCAAGTGAAAAATAAAGCTAAAACCAAAAATTGTACCTACGTGTATTGCATGCTTATCACTTAGGTGCCACATCACATCAGATTTTAAGATCTACAAACGATCTTGAAGAAATTATGACACATTATTTGCAATATGCTGTCAGGAGCTTAATGGAGATGCATAATGCAAAAGCATGCCCTTTGAAAATCCCCTTTTCCCTGCACTTTGAAAATCCCCTTTTCCCTGCACTTTGAAAATCCTACAACACAGACTTGAAGAAACATACCACTAAATCAAGATGTTGCAACATTTCAACACTACTACCCCGAATTTTCTCCCTCCAGCCACAGAGTTAGAGAAGTATATATCGGATGTGATATAAAATACCTCTGTACAAACAGTGATTCGTTTATGGCATGGGCTGAGCATGATCGTGCCAAGAGTACTCTCGTGCCAACATGGAACTGAAACCTCGGCTATGAATAAAAGCTAGAATCAACACAATGTGTACAATAAATCCACTGTCGTTTTGAAGGACTAAAATCACTAAGACTGGCCATGAGCTTGTTATTTTCTTCTCCACTTTGATCTCTTGTGCTCCTTCTTGACATTACGCTTGCTAGTTGTAGCGCGTATTAAGAAATACTCTACAAGAAATTTTAGTTAAAGAAACTGCAAAAGCCCCCGCAAAAAAAGAAAATTGCATAAGCTCAATGGATTAGTTATAGTTAACACTTCTTTAGGACAATAATAATCCAGAAATACCCTCAAGAAGTTGCAAGTTTTTTCTATCTACTAGTGGGGGACATTGGAGTAGGTTTTGCAGTTGTTTGTGTGTGTTTTCAGAATAAGTTGTTTGTGTTTGTTTGGTTGTCATGTTTTTGTTGCGTTTGTTGTGTTTTCAACATGAGTGGACTTGTTGTACCGATGTCCGAGTGTGCTCATGTACTGGTATTCTCTAGGTTTTCTTCTAATTAACCTTGAAACAGCCCGATGGTTTCACAAAAATAGTTAGTCCCGCAAGAAGTTAAAGCCAATACCATCATGCAAACTAATTGAGCAAGACAATAAAAAAGAAGAATTGGGCATGCAAATGATTAGAGTTACTGCAAGACTGCATCGACATGACGACACTGTAGTGACTACCTCTACATGACCACACGGTCCTGGTAAAACCGATGTGCACTCAATGGGTTTCCTTCGATCTTGGCAGAACCGATAGACTCATCGCCGATGGCACCTGACGTCCGCAAGCTGCATCACCAATGCTTGCAACTTTGTCATAGTGCATTTTTGTGTGCCATCGGCTTTGTGTGGTTTCATTGTTCACAACCACTACACCATCAATCATGACTACCTTGACCACAACTACATCATTATGATCGGCTACCTCAACATCGACATACAGGGCTATGTCTATAGCTACTCACCGGCAACAAATCCAGTTAACAGTGTCCACGTCGTCACTAACGTCCATGCCACTCCCGTTGCGACTGCAAGAGAAATAGACGAGAGACAAGGCAACGGGGATGCAGTCACCGCCCTACGCGCCGACCCGTCAGGGATAGTTGATGATGGCGTAATGGAAAATACGGCGAAAGCACAAGACTTCAAATTCAGTTGCAATTGTTTGCTTCACTCTCGCTGCGAATGATGGGGAGCTAGAAGTGTAATTGGGTTTAGATATAGAGATAAGGAGATAGAGACAGAATATGTTTAACCATGTATTATCTGTCTTGTTCCAAGTCTCTCTCCCTCATATCGCACCTCTATACATACCTCATACGAGGGTCAAACCAATACAACACAAATATTAGCATCCTACAATTTCAACATGCTACACCCATAGGGAAGAAGGCCAACGAGTGATCGCCATGGGTGTGTACCCACAAGAAGCTTGTGCTGCTGATCTCACGCGGCGATGGCGTTGCTTATGTCTACGACTTCCCGCCGTTCAAGCCAAGAGGTTGGATTCACTGAAACAGTAAGGTTAGAGATTGAGAGGATGCACGAGCTATTTGCATGACGACTGGTGGAATAAGAAGGTCATGGCTTCCAACTCTTGCTTGTGGTTGTCCTAAGAAGGAGCCGAAGGTTCAAGTGGATCCTCGAACATTGAGGGTCAAGCATCTAATCCATCATATCGTGTTCTTCATGGATGTAACCAAACATTGTTTTGTGAAAGCAACTTTTAATCCAAACAAAGAATTGCACTATGAACTTACGTTAATAGAAAAATGAACTAAAACTAATTTTCCTAAAAATTCTCCTAAAACTTATCTTCTGAAAACCTTACACTAATTCTCCTAACCAAACAACCACTAAGCTTAAGCTGCAACATTAATTTTATTTTTGAAAAGAAGGTTGAAACCCTCGGTCTATGCATCAATACGACGCACACAATCAATTTTTTTTATTGAAATTGATGCTAGGCAACGAGGTTAAAATCGTCACCAAGCTGAGTACAAGATTGAGACGACCATGATTGAACCGTTACAAGATATGAAATTAACACCGATGACAAAGTCTACTTCTTACGCAACGCCTCAGAAAGGGATATACGCCCTCATGCCCTCGTCGCCATGTACACCCGGAGATGACAAGGACAATGATCTTCATCCGAAATCCAACCAATGAAGACCAACACATCAGCAAGTAAACGATGTTTTCAACAAGGTAAGACGGAAGTTCGTCGCCGTTGAGCCCGACTAATAAAAGCCATCGCAAGGGTTTGTCACCCCGGACACGAAGTAATGTGCTCCAACACCAGAGCGAGGGGTGTTCCAGTGCTAATCCTGAAGGAAACCGATCTGTTTGGAATATTATATGGCGTTCAAATGTTCCTCTACATATGAAGCATACGGCTTGGCGTGCGGCGATTGATGCATTAGCGACTACAACTTGCATGCAATATAGGCATCTTCTCTATCGCAGTCGCCCCTACAATCTCAGTTCAGCAGGCCCTTATTGACTTAGGGCGCCTCGCGTTCCGGAGGCCATTTGGGCCTCCGGAAGTGGCCTCCTGGCATGAGCTGCTTGATTGTATTGCGCTTCATGAACCGACTGTCGATGTTGGCCCGGATGAGGTTCGGTGGCACCTTGAGCCTTCGGGACAATTCTCCACCAAGTCCATCTATGCGGCTATGGCCCCCTCCTCCGCCCCCCCCCCCCCCTTCAGGCGGTTTGGTCCATTCGACTGTCCCTTAAAATCCGGATCTTCATGTGGCAGTGGATTCGCAGTCGCCTTCCATCGGGTGTTGAGGTCCGCAAGTGCAATGGCCCGGGCTCTGGCATCTGCCCCTTTTGTGATTCCCCCGAAGACTCGAACCACATTTTCTTCTCCTGTGTCTCAAGCCAGGTTTCTGAGCTGCTTTAGGGAGGCAATTGGCGGAATTGGTGCCACTCCAACTTCCCCGACCTCTTCGCCGAACTACTGTGCCTCCGCCTCCATCTCGCCACATTAGGTGGCTTGAGATTGGGGTTCTCGCGTGGACTCTTTGGACCATTCGCAATAAACTTGTGATTCAGCGCTCCCCTCTCCGACGCTCTACTGACGCCCTCTACAAATTGTCTGGTTACTTGCAGCTCTGGCGGCCGCTTAGCCGCCCTCGGGACCGGGACGCCATCTCCGCCTTTCATCGCCGACCTCCGCTCGATGGCCGTCCGTCTGTCGCCGCCTCCTCCGCCTCCTCCCGAGCCACGATTAGTCGTGTGTTGCTATCCGGCTTGACTCACGGCCTTTGCCCTGGCTGAGCTGTCTTTTTTATGTTGTGTTGCGTTTCTGGGCTTGTTGAGCTGTGCCCTCAGCAGAACCTCTGGACCTTATTTGTGCGACTTGGGTGTGTGTGTTGAACTAGTCTTGTATGTGCTCCTGGCGGTTTGCTTTATTTATAAAGCGGGCCGAAAGCCTTTTTCGGTATAACCAATGAGGACATTTACCATGCACGTAGTGTTTGGGAGGGCATGAGGCGTGTTTGGTCTCTCCCCATGATCATCTCTTTGTTAACAGTGGGCAGGATTGGTTGCTTAATTTATTGCTTAACTGTAATGAGAGAGGGATCGAGTACTAATGCTCATTTGGAGTATATGGCAATTATGTAATGATCTTACTCATTTACTCATGATAAAGAGGTTCCCCGGTGGATATTGCTGTTGACTTTTTAGTGAGCTATATGAATTCTATTTGTGATGCTAAGAAGTTGAGCACTAAGGAAATACTCAAAGGGAAAATGTCGGTTGCTGATTGGGCTTTGCCCGAAGTGAGAATTAATCCTGCTCCTAAGCCTTGGCCACCTCCTATTACAGACTTCGTTGCTCTATCAGTTGCTTTTTCAGTTGATTCTGACGCCGCAGCCGCATGGATGATTCTCCAGCGACATGATGGATCGGTTATTTTTGCAGCATACGGTATATTTTCAATTGCAATGATGCACTGAAAGTGTAGATACATGCGCTTATGCAAGGGATGGCACTTGCTATACAACACTCTAATTTTCCAGTGATTGTTCAATCCGATTCTAGTGTGGCGTTATCGAGTTTGACAGGAGATGGATTGATTCGTTCTGCCTATGAACATCTCGTAGCTGAAATTAAGGCGTTGATGAGGGATAGGGAGTTTATTCCCCAGAAATTAAATAGGGATCATAATAGAGTTGCTGACCGCTTGGTAAATTATAGTCGCGTAGAGTGTACCACGGTTGTGTGGATGCATTTAGGACCACCCTGTATCGAGGATTTTTTGCCTCTCGACTGTAACTCTATCAATTTGGAATAAAACTCCTTTTTTATCGGAAAAAAAAAACACCAGAGTGAGGGTTTTTTCGCTGCAAAACCAGTTGAGCTGCGATCTGCAAACCGCGCGATCCATTTTCGCCCCGTCGGGAGCAAATCGAAGCTGCGGCAGAAAACCATTCCCGCGCAGAAGCAGGAAACACACCAGGGGAAGCAGAGGCGGAGCCAAAGCCAACCATGTCTAGCCAAGCCCCTCGTCGTCCTCCTCCTCCTCGCCTCCCACCCAACCTGCCCCCTCACGTTCCCTACTCCCGCGCGCTGCAGCAGCGCCTCTACCTCCTCGCGCAGCACGCCCGCCGCCGCCGCCTCCACCCGGCCGGCGCCACCTCCCTCCGCGCGCTCGACCAGCTCCACGCGCAGCTCCTCCTCAACGGCTTCCACCGCAAGCGCTTCCTCCTAGCCAAGCTCATCTCCCTCGCCGCCGCTGCCGCCGACCTCCCCCGTGCCGAGGCCCTCTTCCTCTCCTCCTCCCCGTCCTCCCCGCCAGCGGCCCCCACCCTCGCCAACCTCCTCCTCCGCGCCGCCGCGGCGTCCCGCGCGCGGCCTCGCCAGCTCCTCTCCCTCTTCTCCCGCCTCGTCGGCCGCCACGGGTTCCGCCCCAACGCCTTCTCCTTCTCCACGCTCTTCGCCGCGCTCTCCGGCGCGGGCGCGGGCGCGGCCCCCCACGGAGCCGCCCTCCACGCGAGCGCGCTCGCCGGCGGGCTCGCGCTGTCCAGCTCGCACGTCATGACCAGCCTCCTCAACATGTACGCCGCGGCCGGGCAGCTCACGGATGCCAGGAAGGTGTTCGACGAAATGCCCGGCAGGACGGCGGCCGCGGCGTGGAATTGCATGCTCTCTGCTTACGTGCGGTGCCGTGAGGTGGACGCGGCTCTGCGTTTCTTCGGTGAGATGCCTGGGAGGGATGCGGTGGCCTGGACGGCGGTGATAGCTGGGTGTGCCAGTGCTGGGAGGGCGGCGGAGGCGGTTGATCTGTTCTGGAGCATGAGGAAGGCAAGGGTCAAGGATGACTCGGTGACGATGGTCGCCTTGCTGACGGCGTGTGCGGAGTTGGGGGACCTGCGTCTCGGGCGATGGATACATGCACGGGTGGACCAGGAAGGCCATTTGCAGAGGACGGTGTCACTAGACAATGCCCTCATCCATATGTATGTCAAGTGTGGGGCTGTGGAGGATGCACACCGCATGTTTCTCGGGATGCCGAGGCGGAGTACCATCTCATGGACTACAATGATTTCCGGGCTCGCGGTCCATGGTCGTGCCGAGGAGGCTCTAGAGTTGTTTAACAGGATGGAGGAACGTCCTGATGGCACGACACTGCTCGCTGTGCTGTCTGCGTGCAGCCATTCAGGGAAGGTTGGCGACGGACGGCAATACTTTGAGAGCATGGAAAGAGTTTATGGGATCGCCCCAGAGATACAGCATTATGGATGCATGGTCGACATGCTCTGCCGCAGCAGACGATTGCATGAAGCACTCGAGCTCGCGGAGGCAATGCCATTGCAATCTAATGAGGCCGTGTGGGGTGCACTATTGAGTGGATGCAAGAGGGAAGGTAATCTTGAGCTTGCAGCCAAAGTAATTGATAGATTGACTGAGCTACAGCCTGATCGAGCAGCTGGGCACCTTGTGCTCCTGTCAAACATGTATGCGGGTGTTGGTCAGTGGGAGCAGGCTCGGATTGTGAGGGAAAGAGTGGCTGCACTGCATGCCGGGAAGCCTGCTGGAGGGAGCTGGGTTAATCAAAACGAGACCAGCATGTTGGTAGCATGAGCTCAACAAATTGTTTGGTTTCACTCACAAAATTTCACATGAAACATTGGGGCTTTGTGTTCCACATTTAAAATGCAGTGATTATCAGAACTCGAGGGAGCACTGCAACGTTGCAACCATCAGGTGTTTGCATTGACGTTTATATTGACACAGTAATAGAAAAAAGTTCAGATCTAGACAAGATAAAATGATCAGTTTGCCACACACTTTCTTTTGACTTCTGGTGCAACTGTGGAATTATGCATCAGTTTCCATCTTCGCCAAGGCCAAGGTTAGAACATGATACATTTGACTTGCTATTAATGGTTCTAAACTTCTGTTTGCAGTACTTGCCAGATAATAAGTTAATAACAATGCTAGAAATATGTATGGCTCCGTAAATTATAGTTGTAATGATGAGGTCTTTGAAGCGTAAACTTCTCTGTCCATCTTAATTCATTTTTGTAGGAAAAAGTGTCATGACAGCCCAGCCTGCTGTCACAGTAATAATTAAACACCAATTGAAAATCATAGCAGAACTACATGCACAAGCTTACCTAGTTCGTCTCATTTTCTTTGCTAAATCTTTCTGAGAGATACGAAAGCAGTCTTCTGTTCTCAATTTGAACAATGCTCCTCTATGTAACCTATTCTGTACACTGTTTTTTTATATCGGCAAGTTGATAGTTGCTGAATCTAACTCCTTCTGGATAAACTGAAATCAACTATTCGTTGGTAGCAGCAGGGTTGGTTCCAGTGTCACCGAGAAGCTTATTGCATGTGCCAATGCCAATAGCAGCAGCAAGATGCCATGCAGCATGGATATAGGGTGTCTCTGGGAAGTAATCGTCGGCAATAAACAGCGCACCTCCCAAAAGAGATGACATCTTGTGCAGGTTATGTACCGTTCTGAGCTCTGGTTCAACTGATGCTCTCTTTGCGAAGGAAACCTGCCATGCCATGTAAACAGTTAGATTATCCAGCAGTTTTCTTTCAGCAAGCCAGTATGTTGATCATTGAATTGGTTTGGTTTAGACAGAACAATCTGCCAGGTCATTTGGATTACTTGCCTCCATCATTCCGGTGTGGACAGCTGAAACCATGAAAGGCTGAAATGGCAGCAGCAACGTTGATGCTGCCATCAGTAGTCCTGGGTTCTCATTCCTAACTGCCCTGGATAAACACTGCATAGAAAAGCATATATGTTTGCTATATGTGCAAATTCTGATAATTGAACAGCCTTTCAGTGCAAAAATATGACTCACCAGCGTAGTGGTGGCAATCATAGTATAGTCGGCCCATCGCAGGATTTTCCTGACTTCTCCTCTGGAGGAATGATACAGGCCTGAAGCTATTCCTACTCCAACCAGCGAGTTGGCGTAGATGGCAGCGTTCAAGTTTTTCCTGCGGCACGGAATTTTCTTATTAGATACAAACTCAGAAAAAAGAAGACAAAGAATCATCCTATCTCAGAAGATGCCTTGCCTTGGCGTCTGCAATCCAAGGACGATGAAGGGCAGAGAGGTGACAACGTTTGCGAAAGTTTCACCAGCATGCTTGTCACCTGATAAACACAAAACCGTCAGGCAAGAAGCTTCACTTGGCAAATAAGATACTGTGGCACCGGTTGCTGGGCAGACGGAATGGAAGCAGCCATACATGTAATGCCACAGTGGATGGGCTTCAAGCATGAGGGCCTTTGCTGCCACAGTCGTCTGCAGTTGTTGCAAACACAGGGTGTCAGATGGATGGCATCAGCTCAGTCTGGTGTTGAGCGCATTGCTCCTGATTAATGGCAGCTCACCGTATCAGCAATCTTTGATGTTGTTGTGCGACCGTTCTACCGCCTTTTTGGTGTTCACAAGTTGGCGAATCGGTGAAGCTGGTCCGGACGGGTTCACCTTCGCTGTGTGTCTGCGGCGGCCGACGAGCAATCTGTATGCCGTAGAGCCCATCCAAGATGCGTGGGGGGTTTCTACCCCTCTGGACACACATTTTTGCTTTGCCCCTCCTTTAGCAGCGTACGGTCGATTTATACTCCTGAGGCCTGCAGGATGGAGTTGGACAAGGATAAACATAGCCGCAGTCAGTTCTTCGCTTCATTTGGTGAGTTAACAAATTTTCTTCTTTCTTTGGTTGCGGCTGGAAGAAACTAATGCAGTAAGATTGTAGGAAGCGCACCTTAGCTATGCACGGCTGGCTACCCGAGATTGCGTCGGACCTTCTGCCTCTTCTCCGGCGGGCGTTGGTGGCTGGCCCGGCCGGCGACGCCGAGGGGAATAAATAGCGTATGGATGTGAAAGTTGTTGGAAATACTGGCGCGACGCGAGAGACGCCAAGTCATGTGGGGAGCAGAGGATGCCGATTCCAAACGGATCTTCCCTCCGCAGCGCGGCCGTGGCGCTCGGTCCGAATATCCTCTCGCCCACGGCGCGGCATCGTCAAAACTTACACGGAAGACAATTCCATGCAGGCAAAATACTTACGCGGATTCTGAATGGCGCCAACCGAGCGATTAAGACGCAAACAAAGTAGAAAAAGGACGCAAACAACGTCGAAAACTTGGGCTGGTGGAACTACGGAACGTCTTTCGACCGCGCCGGTCTCTGGTTGGCGGAGGCGTGAAAGGTACCACTAAAAACGAAACTTTGGCGAGGAGGCTCGGTAATTATTGCATTGAGTGAAATACATATACTCTCTATATAGGGCCTAATATGTTTTTCGAGGTTTCCTTTGACCATGAATTAGAGCAGTAATATATGACATGCGTGTTACACAAAGCATACCGTTAGATTCATACGTGGAAGGAGTTTCTAATGATATAATTTTTATATTGTACATCTCATGTATTGTTAATCTTGTCAATGGTCAAACACAACCTCGAAAACCGTATTAGGTCTTCTATATATGGATGGCGGGAGTACAACCATCAAACTTATTAGTAGGTATGCAGACTCTGGAACAGCCGCACTGTTGGTCATCAAACTTGCTATGCTACTAGTCTATTTTATTATCTTCATAATGGGTAATGTGCTACCATGCAAGTATTTATTTAGATGTAGAATCATTTTGCAATTGGGCTGCGTTATGGTAACATATTATGTACCATAAGCACATCTCTCCTCGTTAACTATATGCCACGTAAGCGAGCTTTTCTTAAGGTGGACTATGTTACCAACTAAATTACTCCTACTACGACCAGCCTAAGAGCATCTCTAGCCCTTTCCCTTGTATTTAACTTCTCCAAGGACTACTCAAAACTTAACTCCTTAAATTTGAGGAGTTAAAAGGTGTGTGCACTTAGCCTAAACCTTAGCTCCCTATAATTTTTCCCTTTGCTATATCTTCCATCCTTCTGTATACAAACTCTGTCTCAACCACATTTATACAATATATTAATTCAATACTTGATATTTCTAATGCACGTATTTCAACAACATTGCAAAACAATGTTTTCAAATTTAAATATTTAAATTCAAATGCATCATATGGTCCAAATGAAAAGGTAATCGAAATAAAACATCATAGAACAACATTCAATTGTGGTGAAGTGTCCACACGTGCTCAATAAGATCTTTTTCGCAAAACAAAGTGCTCAATAAGATCATCTTGAAGTTGGTGATGAGCTTCTTGGTTCTCGATGCTGCAATGGGCTGCGAGGGATCTCCGAATCCTTCTTGGTTGATGTTCTGGCAATGCCATGTGCATGTCCACGGCGTACAATCAATGGATCAAAGAATCCTTGGACAAAGACTCGTTAAAAACATTTCCCACAACCTTTTCATCTAGACAAATGCAACGTGCAATGAGCAAATTGAGTGCATAAATGAACAAAAACACAGAAAAGGGGAAAGTTTAACCTTTGGGACAATTCGTCGAACTCTTTGCGGATGGAGAGAGGTGAGAGTGGTCGTGATAGACGTTGGTGCATTATCGACACTACCAAAGACGAAGATGATAATGAGGGAGGCATGGACGCTGACAAGAACTGAATACAACCTCGTCGTGATGTACATGCCGCCAAGGAAGCATGCAGCGGCTCGGCTCCAACTTCTAGAGGATTGATGGTGTGGGAACGAGATGGACGCTGGTAGCTCCCACACGGGTCGGCTAGGCCTTTTGTTCCTTTGGCGGATGTGTTCCCATGGAACCATGGCGTCAAGGTGGTGTTCGATGCGGCGACGAAGGGCAGTGGCGGTGATTCTGGTGATGGGGCTGACCGATGGGTGAGGAGAGGGTGGGGGGGGGGGGGGAGGGGGTAGTCACGGACAGTGTGGAGGGTTGGGTAGTGATCGATGTGGAGGTGGGCAGCAGCGGACGATAAGAGATAGAACATGCGCGACATGGGAGGAGAGAGAATGTTTAGGGAGATTTAAGATCCCTGGTCAAATTTGAGCAAGGATTGATGGTTTGAGGAGTTTCTCCTTAAAAAAAGAGTTATAGGATTTAATGGAAGGGCTAGAAGGGTTCAACTTCTCAAACAGAATTTTTTTTGGGAGTTAAAGGATTTGTGGAGAGGGCTAGAGATGCCGTAAAAGGGTGCATACTTTACACATATTGTATCATGATGGAAGGGGGTTTCTCTTCCAGAGTTTTTTTTGTGTCTCGCCTCCTCACTTTTACATATCCGAATAGCACTGACCGACCAAATAGTCATTTCTCATGTGCGAGTGGCCCGTCAGTATCTCCTAGTCAGTGATGACTTTGTCCGTTAGTGCTCGATAATTATGCCTGGCAGCAAAAGGTTGCACTGTTGGCAGTCTAATAGGACTACTGCTAGCAGTGCAACCCCAACTTCTAGTCATATAAATCACTGCATCACATACAAATATCATCAATACTCCATTTCATATGCACAAATATAAAATCTTTTAGAGCATCTACAACCGGGATCCTCAAACGCCTCTATATGTCCGTGCCGGCAGCCTGGTCAGTGACCGGTCACAAAATCTCAGCCTAGCCACACCCCTCATACCGGCCCTATACGTCCGGATTGACCGACACTTCTCATATCCAAATTTCATATATGAGATGATATGGGAAGTCCCGACGCGTTCGGTGGTTCCGCCACGTCAAACTGACGTGCGGGACCAGGGACGTAGCTGCCTTGTAAGCATTGGGGTCAATTGACCCCACTGAAATTAGTCAATCCTTCATTAACTTACTACTAAACACTATCTATTTATTGAAGATGACCCCACTGCCATAGACATGACCCCAGCAACCTTTTTTAGCTTCGTCCCTGTGCAGGACCCACGTGAAAAACCGTCGAAACCCGGCGGTTCGGTGAGAACGCCGCACCGGTGTGCTGCCCGAGGGGCCAAATACAACTCGTCTTTTTAACTGTGCGGCAGAAATAGAGAAATGTCACCTCGCACTGTACAAAACACTTAAAAAAAGATTTTTGTACAGTGCACAGGAAATGTCACGACAGCAACTGAGATGAATCATGTCTCCATGTTTGCCAAAAATATGCAAAGTATACTCAGCTAAGCACAAACAGAAAACAACACCAATTACTTTATCAACTTGCCTAGCAGAAACATCCACCCAAACATTCCAGGTAACAACCCGCAAAAAAAAAAAAAAACATTCCAGGTAACAAAATTGTCGCTCCCAACAGAACCAAGAGGCACTTCCCCTCCCAAGCGATTTGGAGCATTGCGCAACATACTGTTCGCTGCCACATCAACCTGGAAAACAGCCGTCCAATTCACACATCAACACGGTGACGACACCATGAGCCCCATCCCCTCCCCCGGCCGTGATCATCTGGCCCGCAGCGTCCCCGCCCTTCCCCACTCTCCACACGACCCGGCACAAAAGCGCCGTGGACCAGTCCTCTTCCTGAGCGAGCCCACCACCGCGACCGCCACAGCCCGCCTCGCCGACGCCATCCCCGGCCGGCTGCTCCGCGACGCCACGCGCAATGCAGTTCCTCGCGGCTTCAGCCCCCTCGTCCGCCGCGCCGCGGCTCCAGCCCTCCGCCCGCCTCTCGAGGCCCCATCCCTTCGCGCACCTCCGCCGCCGCTGCGCTCCCCACCTCCCATCCAAGCCGCTGCCCCTGGCATCCGTGTCTCGGGTCCTACTCCCGCGGGCACGGCGCTCCCTGGCCTTCACGCCCCGCGCCCACAGCAACCACCACGGCCACGGGCTTCATGAGCACGGGCACGCGCACCATGGGCACGGGCACTGCCATTGCCACCACGGGGTGAACGTGCATGGGGGAGGCGGGGGCGCCACGGTCATGCGGTTGGCGAGGGCCATCGGGTGGGCCGACGTCGCCGACGCACTGCGGGATCACCTGCAGGTCTGCTGCATCTCCCTCGGTCTTCTCCTGATCGCCGCCGCCTGCCCACTCGTGGTGCCGCTCAACTCCGTCGGGCGTCTACAGGCCGCTCTCATCGCCGTCGCCTTCCCTCTTGTCGGGGTAATGCACTCTGCCAGCCAATTTGTTACTCCAGTTTTTCTCTCGAGAATACCTGTTAGTTTTGATTTATTGCTAACTATAGTACTCTACTCCCTCCGTTCTAAAATAATTAGAGTTTTATGATTGTTGTCCTAAATAAAAAAAACAAGCTTGATCAAATCTACAGAAATACCCTCTCTCTAAAGAAATACCGAAAAAAACTTTCGTCCCGCTTTATATATAAAGCAACCCGCCAGAGCACAACATCCAACATAAGTTTAAACCACACACACAAAGTAGCACACGGTAATAATACGCGGTTCTGTTAAGGGCACAACTCAACAAGCCCTTAAAAAACACACATGCCCAGACCCAACACAGGGTAGGGCAGCCAAAGCAGGCTAATCAGGCTCGGGAGGAGGCGGCGGAAGCGGGGGCGCCAGACGAAGCGCCATCGAGCGAAGGTCGGCGATGATGGTGTTGATGGCGTCTCGGTCGGAGGAGCGGCTAAGCGGTCGCCAGAGCTGCAGGAAACCACACATTTTAAAGACAACGTCAGTGGCACGTCGAAGGGGAACACGCTGAATCACAAGCTTATTGCGGACCGTTTAGAGCGTCCACGCGAGCACCCCAATGATCAACTACCTAATATGGCGGGCCGATGGGGAGACGAACTGGATTTCCGCGAAGAGGTCGAGGATGTTGGTATGCCACCAGTGACCACCAACGGCTTCGCCAAAACAACTTCAAAGAAATTAGGCTGAAACAAATATAAGAGTGTTTAGATCATTAAATAGAGTTTAGGTCATCGCCCTAAACACTAAACAAAACAGACATATCCTTCTACCGATACGGTTGGCCTGAGATTTTATAAACTTGCCCAGGTCTAGGGCCTGCCACTCAGGTCCCAAAGCCTAACGGGCAAAACTCCATCGAAAGCAGATATCGAGACAAGTAAAGAAAATATGAGCCCCATGCTTCAGGACGCAACAAAGAGAAACACATCATCTCTAGATTCATACTTTCTCTGTCCCATAATATAAGAAAACGTTTTTTATACTAGTATAGTGCCAAAAACGTTCTTATATTATAGAATGAAGGGAGTATCATTTTGCCACCTTTCGTAGGCGATCCCACGAAAGCTAATCTTTATCAACGAAAGAGACGCTTTTCATAATATTGGAAGCAACGGCAAAGGGCACGATATGGTAGCTTCTGTGGGATATGCCTACTGAAACACTTGTTACTTCTCTAAAATTCACTGCACCAAACACACCCCTCTTTGATTTTGAAATTTTAGTTACTCCTAGTAGTAGGGGTGGAAACGGATCGGATGCGGATCGGATAGTGCTCTTACCACTTCCATTTTCATATTTTCGAAACGAATACGAATCCGAATACGGATGTTATCAGATACAGATGCGGCTCGGATATTATTCGAATAAGGATACGTATCGGATATTTTCTTGATTCGGAACGGATACGAATAATATCTGTTGCTTAAGTAAATTACTCGATAGCTATGTGACCTGAAATAATCAACTTGTGACATACAATAAGTCAATGATAAATAGGTTTATGAATAAAAACTATTGTAATGCATAATAATTTATAAGTTCAATCATATAAAGAGTAAAATTTGACTCCTTATTTGGCTTTTATGTTGGATAATTGGAATACTGGGTCTAGAATTTTGAAAATTACCTCCCATAATATTATTCGGATACGGATATATCCATTTCCATATCCATATTTGTGTCAAAATCTCCTACCATATTTTACTTATTATTTGTTTAATAAATTTGGATACGGATAATTTCCATATCCATTTTGGTTCGGATGCGGATGTTTCGGATACGAATAGGCATTTTCTCGAATACGAATATCGGATATTTCGGATTATCCGCTACCACTTTCCACCCCTACCTAGTAGGTTTGCGTTTTTCAAATCATGCAATTCAAAGACGCCCTTAGCAGGTCGGGGTGACGCGTCCCCCATCCTGCCAAAATGCTGCCACATCCGTCCTCCACGTCCACGAGCATCATCACCTGGTCCTCCTCTCCGTCGCCGTCGCTGGCCCGCCTCCTTCTCCCTGTCCCTCCAAGCGGCCTCCGCCAGCGTCAAGGACCAGTTGCGCCACCAGAAGATGCGGCCCAACCCCGGCTGCCCGCGGCGCCTCCCGCCGAGGATCGCTGACAGGATGAAAAGCCCCCAGACGGTGCGCAGAAGGTACTGAACGCCCTGCCCCTTGAGCGCGCGCCTCCACTGCCGCGTCGGCGTGGTCTTCGGGTAGGGTACTTCCACCGCGCGCGCTTCGGCCTCTCGGAGTCGGAGCTCCGGCAGGTCGCCGTCGACCTAGTCTGTCCTGTGCTGCCGCTTACGGTCACACCCATTTCACAAAGGAATCTATGCCATTGCCAGCCACGTTTCATTGAATAGGAAATTGTGTTATGCTTGCGTTGCTCCCTCGCACACTGAAGAAACCGAAGAATTCGTCGATTTGGGATTGCTTGTCAATGTACTACTTCGGTGACACGCATTTTTCCTGCTTATTTTGCAGGTTACTGCAGCGCTTGATGCTCTTGTGGACATTGCCGATGGAAGAATAGATATCCACGTCCTCATGGCTCTTGCAGCATTTGCTTCTGTGTTTATGGGGAACTCACTGGAGGGTGGCCTGCTTCTTGCAATGTTCAGCTTGGCTCATACCGGTACATATGTTGACAAATACTGAAACTCTTCCCATAGTAGCTCCTGTTTGTTTGCACAATGAAAGCTTGTTTTATTTGCTTATTACAGCCGAAGAATACTTTACGAGGAAGTCAATGGTTGATGTGAGAGAACTGAAGGAAAACCATCCAGAATTTGCACTGTTATTAGAAACGAGTGGAGACGAGTCAACACGGTTTTCTAATTTAAGTCATACCAAGGTTCCTGTGCAGGACCTTACAGTGGGTTCTCATATTTTGGTCAGAGCTGGTGAGGTGTGTTCTTTGTTTATATACAAAGTCCACTCCTTGTATCTCCAAGTTTTGTTTCATTGCATCATGTCTTCATGGTTTATGGTTATCTGTTTCATGGTTGATAAATATCTCCAAGTTTTCTCTTAGTGTTTCTAGCAGCACAGTGATACTCTCCCTCCCTTCCAAAGTAGATGATGTTTTAGCCTTGCTTTTTGTTCTAGGATGATTTTATTTTACAATTTTGGGGCAAATGTTTAGCGATACTCTCTGTTATGTCCTCTGTTTAATGCATGCTGGAGTTACCATGAAGACTGTACTTTTATGAGGGCCAGTATATAGTCTCTTAGAACACATTTCTTAATTTTCTTGCCAAGAGCTCAAGCATCTCATTAAATTGTAACAGAGGGAGTATTACCCTAGTATCTTCTTTTCTCATGTTGGTATTATTCTTCTGGCCCATATTGTTTGGATCTCTATCTCATTATGGTGCAGTATTCTTGTATTCCTTAGGCTGTGCCTGTTGATGGAGAAGTTTACCAAGGTTCATCGACAGTCACAATCGAACACCTCACTGGTGAAACGAAGCCTCTTGAAAGGACGGTGGGGGATGCTATACCAGGTGGTGCTAGGAACCTGGAAGGAATGATGATAGTACAGGTTGCCTTCTTTCTCTCTTCACTGAGGGGACTTTTTTTCTTTTACGTTTTGTTCTGTAGTCCCAGGATAGCTCATTTTCCTTGCTGGTTTATTTAATGATTTCAGTACATTAATACTCCACAAACACTACTACAATACAGCTGGTGGAACTCTTTAGTAGACTTTACTCGATATTTTTTATCTGAGAAATAGCAATGGCTGCTTGGTATGACAAAACCAATAAGATCAATATTTCCCTATTCATGGTTGCTACATTATAGCCAGTCCAGATCAGACTATGGCTGGCTTACTCGGGAAGCATCTTTCTGCACCTGGATTACAGACTATGCCTACCTTATGGATTGCATCCCACCGAGCAAACCTGAGAAAATCCGGATCATCACAGCTGCGGGAAGCACCCCGGGATGCGCTTTCTCTCTATGCATAGGCTCTGCGGTGGCTTCGTAAAAAGCCAAATCAAAAGCCTGTGCGTTTGGTTTGGTGGCTGGCTTTTTTTCAATGGAAAACCAATAGGAAGCCCAAAGAAATAAAACCTTAAGCCATCTCATTGCTACCTATAAACCGTTCAAAAACTGAGATCCACCCATGTATTTTGACTTAGAAATCCCCATGAGCCATGTATTTCTTATGGAGCAATTGGCATGCGTAGAGTTATCCTTCTGGACAATCCTCCACATACATTTGTTGATTAGGCGTAGGTTTATTATTCTGGTAAGCACCTCGGACATTATATTCATTAGATCTGCAATCGCTGCAGTTTATCTTGCGACATCTGAACTTACCTGCCAGGTCCTTTCCAGAAGACTATTATCCTTTTTTTTTTGACGCGACAACGGCGGGCTTACGCCTGCCTGAACCTTTATTGCCAACCATCGGGGTGTTACAGATCTCAGGGAGAACAGAGTACATGGGGGTTAAGGATAGAATAAAATTACATGTAGCGGGGGGCTAAATTCTCCCGGCAAGGTGGAACAACATGGAGCCCCAGTCCCTGAGTTGAATTTGTTTTTGAATATTATTACAGCGGTGAGACCAAAGTTTAAGATCTTCCGCAGAGGAGCTTGCCACATCATGAAGCCCAAGATGTATGTTCCGAAAGGCCTTGGCGTTCCGTCGCTTCCAGATATTCCAAAGAACGGCCAGAAGAACTGTTGATCTAGTTTTGTTGTGCCATTCGCCTCCCATGCTTGGAGCAGCCCCTGTGGCGCACTCGGACAGAGGCTGTCTAGCTCCCCCCAAAGTGGAGCGAGGTGCTGACATTCGAAAAGGAGGTGGTTGATGGATTCACAGTGGTCGCAGAAGGGGCATGCGGATGAAGTAGCAATGCCCCGTCTGAACCGACGTTCATTCGTGAAGAGGCGGTCCTTGTGGGCAAGCCAGAGGTAGAGTCGACATTTATTTGGGGCGTAGTTTCGCCAGATGGCCGGGGCGAGCGTGTCCGTGGGCTTTGTCCTCCAAACCGCTTGGTAAGCAAGCTTAGCGGTGAAAGGTTTCTCAGCGTCCCTTGTAGTTCTCCTGTCAGCAACCTGCATATTTAAGTTCACCGTGGCCAATATAGTGCGTAGTTCAAGCAGTTCGCATTCGGCTGCGTGAGACAGCCTAGGTGTTAGATCCAAGGTGAGGTTGTTCGAGGTCAAAGCGCGTGCCACTGATGTGTGGACTCGATTTGAGTGTGAAAACAAAGCCGGAAATTGTAGGGCTAGGGTTTGAGCTGAGCCAGGGAGCCAAAGGTCAAGCCAAAAAGAAGTAGTGGTTCCATTACCGATGCTGACCCGGGTGGTGTCCCGGAAGAGGGCGAGGCCTTTCATAATGTCTTTCCAAATCGGGGTATGCTGGTTGTCTGACATGCCTACATTGTTAGCGGTCGACCATCCGTATTTGGTGATCAAGACTATTATCCTGTATTAACCTGATCGAGTCCATGTCTTTATATATGCCGTCGTTCAACAGATTAAGCCCCATTGTGTACATAGGAATGCTGCTCAAGCACTAATTGTTAAGGATCAGTTTATCCCCTGAAGACAACAATTTACTCTTCCAAATGCATAACCTTTTTGTCAACTTGTTAATCAATCCTTTGCTTGGGAATGTTGATGCTTTTGTTTGACATTGAATCGCCCTTTTGCAGGTGACCAAGTCATGGGAGGATTCAACACTCAACAGAATTGTCCAGTTGACTGAAGAGGGCATGATAAACAAGCCAAAGCTGCAAAGATGGCTAGACGAATTTGGAGAGCACTATAGCAGAGCTGTTGTTGTACTGTCTTTAATGGTTGCACTATTGGGACCATTACTCTTTAAGTGGCCTTTTTTCGGTAACACAGGTATTCCTCTAATGTCACAGTACATTACATGCTTCAGTAATTTGTGTTGGACATGATTTTTTTCCTTTTGTAATTTGACTTGGTACTTCTCCAATAGTTAATGCTATGTCTTGGAAAACTGTAGCACTGATTGTTTGGCAATTTTTACTGAAGTGGTACACTTGGTTCTAGCATTTTTTTGCTCTAGCATTTAACTTTCTGTGTTCCAATTTTATTTAGTTTGTAGGGGCTCAATTTACCGTGGATTGGGGCTTATGGTGGCTGCATCTCCATGTGCATTGGCGGCTGCTCCCTTAGCATATGCCACTGCTATCAGTTCTCTTACAAGGAAGGTATTGCTTGAATCTTGAAGTCTTTCATTATCTGTATTTGTTACTTTCTTCATTCAATGTAAGACACTGCCATTTCAGCGTCTAAATTTCATGAGAGCATTTGGTGCTTAACCTAGATTGTTTTTGTCAGGCTAGTTTCGATCCACTTTTCTTTAATGGTATGTACTTGTATCGTATGCACAAGTGGTGGTAGAGATCAGCAGATATTAATCTGAATCTTCTGTTGAAATGGTTGGTGTTGCACCTATGAAGTGCCTACTGGTAGTTTGTCCTGAATGTCTTTCGATAATTTACTATGACCTTTTTATTAGATGAACAGAAATGGTTGGTGTTGCACCTATGAAGTGCCTACTGGTAGTTTGTCCTGAATGTCTTTCGATAATTTACTATGACCTTTTTATTAGATGAACTTCTTTCTTCAGAATTTTTCCGGTATATTGGTTTAATTCAAGCTCATTTTTGCTCCTTCTGTAGGGAATTTTGTTGAAAGGCGGGCATGTCTTAGATGCTCTTTCGGCTTGTCAGTCTATTGCATTTGACAAGACAGGCACATTAACAACCGGGAAGCTTATTTGCAAAGCAATTGAGCCCATTCATGGACATTTGGATATGAGAAATGGTATTAACGTTTCTTCTTGCTGTACTCCGAGCTGCGAAAGTGAAGCTCTAGCAGTTGCCTCAGCCATGGAGAAAGGAACAACCCATCCTATTGGGAGGTAAGAGAATGGATAACTTTCTTAAGCATGTTTGTTTCGTTCATTTTTGTACATTTTTATAAAGTAGAACTCGGTCACACTTGGGAATGCCAGGCATGACTTGAATCTAAGTTGTTACAGCCCAATATACTGGCATGCTCTGGGTCAATCATGGCATGTTTAGTATATTGTGTTCTGCTGTTGTCTATTCGGACATTGTAAAAAATGATGTTGGATATTTATTGCTTTTATTTTGTTTGGGATGATTTTTTAGAACGTTTTTTGTTAGATGATGACACCAAAGTTAAACAGTATAGTTTTACAAGTACTTTGAAAATCTACTCGTCTGTCATGAATTCATGGTTACGTACATCCACCACTTGCACATGATTTAATTCGAAAAACATAAGCTGCTGCTGTGCACAGCACACAATGCTATTAAACGTGAAATCAGGTCAGGATGGGTCTTGGTGTTATTTAGTCAACTTAGGCTTGGCTTATCCCTGAAGCCTGAAAAATCCTATTCTGGAAAAATTAGGCATGGTTCTTGCTTGATTTTCCTCGTTGTAAGATGCTAGATCACTCAAGAATAGGATTCCCTTTTTGGTTTATCAGCTGGCTTCCTGGCCCATTCTTGTTTCATGCAATGCTTATTTCTGTGTTTGTCATAGGCACTAGGGCTGCCTTGCACTGAACCAGCATGATTCCTGGTTGGCTTCCATGACACTGAGCTTGTGCACTGAGGAGGCAAAAATAACACTTGTACGCCATTTTAAATTTGATGTTAAATTGTCTTTCCCCACCATTTTAGAGAACCGAGCGTCGCTCAGTTGGCTTGAGGCACGAGTGCATGCTCAGCTCACTTGGGTTCGCGGCCTGGCTTTCATGGGGAGTGCTTATGGATGTTTCTAATTAAAAATGCAACAGGTACTAGTGTGTCTTGGTCGAGTTTTTCTTCCCACAGTTTTAAGCATAATGTTGAGGCTTTCAAGGTAGAATTTTGTTCTTCATCTTCATGGGTCGAGCATCTTCATAAATCTTTGCTTCATGAATGCCTGAACAAAAAAATACATCTATGACATGTGAGCCTTTGCAATAGACATCTGTGAAGTTAGAGTAAATTCTACTTTGTACCCCTAGGTGTCCAAAATTGACACAAAGCACCCCACTTAAAAAATTGACCACTTAGTATTTAGTGCTGCGTTTTCCACTTTGTACACGATTTATCAAAATGTGTGGAATCGGACAGACGAAGCCCTACTGAGTGGCATCTAATATTTAATAATCGTCCAGCTCAGGCTAAGGAGAGGGCCTATTTGCCAGACGGGAAATTTGATAAATTGGGTGCAAAGTGGAAAAGGCAACACTAAACGGGGGTACCAAATGGTCAGGTTTTTAAAATATGTTACTTTTTGCCAAATTTAGACACTTAGGGGTACAAAAGGGAATTCACTCATAAAGTTAATAAGATACAATGTTTGCTCGAGATGTGGAAGGGAACAACTCTGGCTGGGCGAGGTGGATGGATTATTCAAGTTGCGGCATGCTGAAGATGGATCGAGAGGAGCTTCACAGGAATGATGAATCGAGAACGAGGTCGACTGAAAAACAAATTGATCGTGAGGAGAGAAAGCAACTTAAACTCTAAAACCTATGCTCTCATACCTTGTGAGGAACGCAACTTGTATGTTCCAGAGGCTCAAGGCCAAATTATACAGTACATGTACATGTGTTGTATAAGGATACCAAAAGCAGCTATAATACATATCTATTATCTAACACAATATATCGCAGGCAGTTGACACACTGAGTTTATGATTCATAGGGCAGTGTTACATCACTCTGTTGGGAAGGGCAAGGACCTCCCAAAAGTTGTTCTACAAAGCTTCGAGTGCTTTCCTGGCAGAGGAGTTTTTGCTACTTTAAGCATCACAAAGGTATTGGGTACATCCGCAATGTATTTCAACCAGCAAAGTCATCTTGAATTATTAGATATATCAAGCAAAGATTTTCTGTTGTTCTATGGGATTTCATATATTTGATTTCAACAATGAACAGGAATTCATTTCTGTACAGAAATAACTTTTTAATAAAATGGCAGTAGGAAACTCTCCTACTGTTCTGGAGTAAACAAAACAATGAACAGTGAGGGTTGGTTTTTATATCCTGACGTGTTTATTCCATCTTAATTATTCGGGAGACGGAAGGAAACAATTGAAAAATATGTTTTCTTTGCTTGAAAGTTAATTTTGATAGTGTTAAGAGATTAGGAAAGAAGCCAATATAGCACACCTATCTTCATGCTCTTTGAAGCTGACTGTTTTCATTGAATGACGCATTAAAGACTAGCAGTTGTTTTGTTTAATCAGTTTTGAGTATTGGGAAGAGTTGGACCTTTAATTCCTATTTGGTCTCTCGTATACCTGTGTTACAGGCATCAAACAATGAAAACAAACTCTCTACGGCCGCTATCGGTTCTGTGGAATATATTTCTTCGCTATACAGATCAAATGGTGAATGTGAGCAGGTACAAGAGGCAATAAAAAGTTCTGCATATGGTCCTGAATTTGTCCAAGCTGCTCTATTAATGGATAAAAAGGTGAGGTGAATTAGAGTAAAACCTTCTCATTTTACAGCATGCTTCTCCCTGTTTATTTTCGATATCCTTTTTATGTTGTTGCGCAGATATTTCTTTCATGTTTGATGGAAGCATTCATGTATAACTAGGGAAATTATAAATAAATTCTGGCTTTATCGTTATTTTAATAATCTAAGGTGGGTTGGAGTCCAGGCTGTCAAATGCTGATAAGTTGTCTTAATTAAAAATGGATTATATTGCAGACTTCCACATGCTCATAATTTTTGTTACTTCAGTAATAATTTGTGACGTGTGAATGCTCTTATGCTTGTTGCTTGCTGGTTTGCTGACATTTAGGCTGTATCTTCAGTTGATATTATATTAACTAATAGAGCAAAAAACTAAAACATAAATCAGATCAAGTTTGAAATATACAAAAGCACTGTTAGTCTGTAGTATTCTACACAAGTTTGAGTATATTGTTAGTGCATGGAGTAGGAAACCTAAGATATTGTCCAGGCATGCTTTCAAGGTATATTTCATGGAAAATGTAGCTGAAATCAGCTAATTCCATTGTATACTGTGTCGAGATGGGATGCTTTTTTAGTTAATGTAAGATAAAATGGGATTACTTATCTGGCCATTTAGTTTCGTTGACTTTTCGTGGCCTCAGCAATTAAATCACTCATGTCCCATCTATTTATAGCACAATTCAGGTCGGACATTTGAACACAAAAGCTGCCCAGATGGCTAAACATTTAGTCCATCTGCTATGGATACCCTGTCTGTTTTGTACCCCTCCGTTCACAATTATAAGATGTTTTGGATATTTCAATATAAACCACCTAAGGACTGAAATGAGTGAACAAACACACTAAAATGTTTCTATATACATCTCATTCAAATAAAAGTTACAACATCGTATATTTGTGAATGGAGGGAGTACCTTCTTTAGGTCTTTGGCCCAGATAAATTTTGATCCTAATGCGACTGCATTGGGCCTGACTTGGAAAATAGAGTCCGGACCTATGCTTGCAGTCTCAACAGCACAGTCTTGCTTTATTTGGTCTGGCCAAAGGCCAAACCAATGGCAAGAAGCTCCACTTGACCACTTCAACTCATATTTCTGCCAGTTTATTCTGGCAACATACATTCGAATGTGTCATTACCATATAAAATGTAGGTTATGTAAGAACTACCCTCCAATGCGTTATTTGTTTGCTGATTGATTTTTTTCAGATGACCCTTTTCCACTTCGAGGATGAACCCCGTCCTGGTGCCTGTGAAGTTATATCCACCTTAAGAGTGAAAGCGAAACTTCACATCATGATGCTCACTGGAGATCATGAATCAAGTGCTCTTAGAGTTGCTAAAGCTGTTTGTATTGATGAAGTGCACTGCTGTTTGAAGCCAGAGGACAAACTGAATAAAGTAAAAGCAGTTTCAAGGCGAGGTAGTTCATATCTTCTTTTCTGTTTTATTTTGAACCGAAGCTCAGTATCCCAGTACTACCAGATTTCAATTCTGCGATTATATCGGGTTATTTTAGTTTTCTCATATGTTATTTAATTATCAATATATCTGTCCATAATTTAATCACAGTTTTTGCTTTCTACTCCCTCCGTTCCCAAATAATTGTCTTTCTAGCCACCTCAAATGGACTACAACATATGGATGTATGTAGACATGTTTTAGAGTGTAGATTCATTCGTTTTGCTTCGTATGTAGTCGCTTGTTGAAATCTCTAGAAAGACAATTATTTAGGAACGGAGGGAGTACATAATTTTGTCATCGTGCTGGCTCTCCATGATTCAATCCAATAATTCTAACTGTTGTCTTCCAACTTCAGATTACTATTGTGATGTTAGGAAAACCTACCAGCTACGACCTCAGCATCTTTTGTCCATAACAAAACATTTGTTGTGTATAACTGAATTGTTGTATCTTTGAAACATTGTGCACTTCTCAACTATGCATCGTAGAGGTTCTGTTCTGCCAGCCACTATGATTAGTAAGCAACACGTGGGATTCAGAGAGGGAAGGTACATTTCCTCATTATTATTTTCCTCTGTATTTGTTTCCAGGTGGGAGTTTAATAATGGTAGGCGATGGTATAAATGATGCACCAGCTCTTGCAGCTGCAACTGTCGGCGTCGTTCTAGCTCAACGTGCCAGTGCAACAGCAGTAGCTGCTGCAGATGTTCTGTTGTTGCAGGATAATATCTGCGGGGTGCCATTTTGTATTGCTAAAGCCCGTCAAACAACTTCACTGGTATTTTCACTTATGGGCATCACTGCAAAACACATTAACTTGAGATATAATGCTACTGGTTCTTACACTTTAGGTTCATCCTTACAGGTCAAGCAAAGTGTAGGGCTTGCCCTAACTTGTATCCTTCTTGCTGCGCTTTCTTCTGTCTTGGGATTTCTTCCTCTTTGGTTGACGGTGAGTTTGTTCCTCCATGCAGTATGCTGCCTTGCTAATACACCTGTGGTTCAATGAATTTTGACGACTGATTGATCTAGTGACCATATCCTAAAACTGGTAGAGGATGAATCAAAATTGTAGAGCTAAAAGTTGAAGAAATTTATATTGACAGTGAAACGCTACAAAAAAAAAAAGTTGGACGAGCATCATCGGTGATGTTTCTTGACACGTCATCATCGATGATGTTGTCGTGCTGTGAAGAAAATCAGTAAAGCTAGACTAGGCCGTAGGTTTAATTTTTGTTGTTGTTGTTGGAAACTTTGGTAGTTCCATTTGAAATAATGCTACCACCGGATATCTGATCTGTGCCTTAGCAAAAACAATGCAGGTGCTTGTTCATGAAGGAGGAACCCTTCTTGTCTGCTTGAACTCGATACGAGCCCTCAATGCCCCTACATGGTCTTTGGCAGACGAGATCCGACAACTTGTTGATGGCCTGAGGAAGTATATCTCGGAAAAGTTGAGCAGATCCTCAAATTATGCAGCTAATACTGCCCCGTTGTAGATTTGTATAGCGACAAATATCTACATGAACCGTTGGAATTTAGGTGGAGGGGCTGTGGACCTAATATTTGTAGGCTGTACTCAGCTCACCACCATGTAAGTAAATAAATAAACAATGTGATCATCCTGTAACGAAACATCTGATCAGGCCTGTTCGATCCTCTGTAAATATTTTACTCCTGGAGTTAATATTGTGCTTGGTCCTTGAACTTGAACTAATATAAATATTTAATTACACCCATGATACATAAACTTGCAGCACGGTAAAAATATCATGCATAATCTTGAAAACCCCATAAAAATGATACAACGATTTCGTAACAGCACATATTCATATATTTGCGTCAAATCCGACAGATGCCGTTTGTCTCCCATTATTAATGCCAACGTCAGCTCCCTACGTAATGTGTGGGTCCTGTCTGTCAGTGAAATGGAGAAAAAAATAGTGTAGAATAAAAATGGGAGAAAGGGAGTTTGAACCCTCATAGCGTGCGCGTCGGGACTATTTGGTACTCCCTCCGTTCGGAAATACTTGTCATCAAAATCAATAAAAGGAGATGCATCTAGACGTATTTTAGTTCTAGATACATCTTATTTTATCCATTTTGATGACAAGTATTTTCGGACGGAGGGAGTATATGGTTAGGAATACAGTACCTGTCTCTCTATTTGCTGGTACTTAAGGATGTCTGATAGATACAAACCCTTAAAAAATATAAACGGAGTGGCAAATGGGTTATCACAAAAATAAGAAATAAAACTTAGACATGCAAATGAGCGATCGAAGGTGTTATCCGGCATCATAAATGTCGGTGCGTCGTTATCTTATTGAAGGTGTTGGTTCGAAGATTTTCTTCAAAGGTGATAGACTTCGGTCTGGCATCTGGTTGGACCAACCAACATCTGCGGCGATTCATTCTAGAAGGTGCTGCCTTGGAGTGTTGCATCTTTTGTCTGCCGATACATCCTATGTGGGTATGGTGGTAGGGTTTGAAGATACCGAGATTTGTCTTTTCTTTCTTTAAGCTGATTTGTTATCAATAGTTTTTTTTAACTGTGCATATCAATAGTTGATGACATATGACTGAGTGCATCAATTGATGCAAAGGTTGAGGGTTTATCCTCATTTTGAAGGAAAAAAAATGATATTCAAGTGTTTTTCCCCAGGTATATATATACGCTTTCGTGCTCAATGTGCTGGCCTGGTAAAAATTGTGGGATGTTGGAATGCTGTAGCTTGACTCGTCATGTCTGCCGTAAAGGAAAGGATGGAAAAAAAACAAGAGGGAATGGAAGGACGGAAATGGAGTACCCATTGACTTCGAGTATCATCATGCCGCTCAAGTGTTCGTCCCCTCCCCAGAGCACGTCGCGCCTGCGCACCGGCCGCCTGGACCTGTCAATCGAGGCACGGATCATGGGCGGCAGCGCCTTCCATCGGTAATTGTAGCGACACTGGCAGCGGCAGCCTCTGACATGACCTCCACGCCTGAGGTTTGACACACCAACTTGGCAAAAGTTTCTTCCTTCTTTTCCCCGGTCTATTTGTGCCTGGGCTGCCAGCCCCCGTCATGATTCATGCCTCTTCCTTTGTCCAGGATTAGTCAGCCTGTTCAATTCACATGAGCCATGATCCATTTTATCGTACGGTATCAGGGTTGGGTGTTGCTCCTTAGCCAAACCGAACCATGGCAAATAAAACGAGCAAAAATAATTTGAACCGATGAGAGCATCTATAACCGGGTGCCTGTATCCACCCCGAACGTTTGGACACAATGTCTGGTCGTCGGACGAATATGGGGAGACCCGGACGCGAACAACGCCGCCGCGTTGGACCGGCCCAGTATGGCCTATAGTTCGCCAAACGGGCCGGGCCAACCAGGCCAGCCCGCGAGCACACCGACACGACCCGCCATGGGCCAGGCACGTCATTGGCTAAACGGGCCGTGCCCGGCACGCGGTACGCCTTGGATCGTGCCTAGGCATGGAGGCTGGGCATGCGGGCCGGCACGACACGGCTCGTTCATATATATATAGGCCTAAAAATCAGCCCAACAGGTTGAAAATGTGCAGTCCAGCGTGCTAAACGGGCCAGTGTGCCAGCCCGTTTACTAACTAGGCCGTGCCTGGGCCTAGAGGCGCGGCACGTGGGTCGACACGGCGTGACCCGTTTACTAAACGTGCCCCCGTGGGCCATGTCGTGCCTAGCACGATTAGCATGGGCCGGGTCGGCCCATTTGGCCAACTATGGTATGGCCCACGTCGCCCCCACCATTGTCCCCATAAATCCCCCAGCCGGTTGTCCGAACGCTAGTCAAACCCCACTCACTCGAGTCTTCTCTCCCTCTCCGCTTTCCTTCCGTCTCCTCCTCTTCCTCTCCCTAATCTCTCTCGTCCCCTCCGCCATGGCCGGAAGCGAACCCGAGAGTGGCTCCGACAAGATCAACTGGGATAAGGCGGCAGGGCGATCAACGGCACCCGACACCGCTAGCAGCTCCTCCTCTAAGGCCCTGCTGGGTGCTAGTGACCGCACCGCCGAGCCCACCGCCACAGCAGTAGCAGATGGATACGGAGGGGCGCTTATTGTCACGCCACGAAGAAGGCGACACAGGTTGCATCAAGCCGCTACGGCTGCGGGTCCTCCAAATATGAACCGGAGCCATTGCCGCCCGCCTCCAACGACGGTGAGGCACTCCATGACGCAATTCGCCGCTCCTACACGTCGTCGGAGACGGACGCCCGCCATCGGTTGATGTAAGGTAGAACCCTAGTGGTCGATCTTTCATGAAATGGAGGGGATCCTACGAAGAACACGAGGGGAGACGCGAGGGAAATCACGAGGGGAAATGAGAGGAAAGACTCAAATAGACAAGAAACAATTACACATGTTCTAGATCCATGAACACAAAGAGATACACGATCCATGATAAACATAGGACGATACAAACGGTAACTAGTTCATCTCCGTGAGGAGGTCTTGAGCCCGCGATGGGTCTTCCCATGAGGGGTCTTGAATCCAAGATGGATCTTCTCCGTAGAGGCCGCGGTCTCTCTCGTGGAGTAGATCCGTATGGATGAGCAACGCTCTATCTCAAATGAGCTAAACCTATGCTAACCCTAGAAAAGTGGAGGTGGAGGAGTATATATAGGCTAGGGGGCGAAGGGGTACATGGGCTTCGGCCCAAGTCACGCACGTAGGCGGGGTCCGGATGATCCGGATGGTGGCCCGGATGATCCGGGCGTCAGGGGTCCGGATGATCCGGGCGGTCGTCCGGATGATCCGGCTTCCGAGCAGGCTTCAGGTGTCTTCGGGCACATTACCCGGATCGTCTGGGTCGGGGTCCGGCTCATGCGGGCTTGGTCCGGATCGTCCGACTGGGGATCCGGATGATACGGGCAAGTCCAGTCTTGCTCCGATCTTCTTCTTCCTTCTCCTCTTCCTTGCTTGGCCTTGGTCCTTGGATCCTCCATGGTCATCTTGGTTGTACCTGAGTATATGCAAGGTCCGCACATGAGGTAGTAGCCATGTCTCATATGTGGAAAGATACGGTTCGAAGAGGAGTGAGTTCACCTTGTGTCCAATGGTGTATGGTTGAGGTCTCATCATATGTCCTCTTGGGGCTTGGGGAGTAGTCGAAGTGTACATGGGGATGATCGTAGGATGCTCCGCATCATCTCCCCCTCCTTGGGAAAGATCTGACCTTGGATCGTGATCCTCATCACCATGGAAACGATTTTTGTGGATGGACTTGTAGTTGGACGGAGTTAAAGACATTGCGCAATCCAAGTACTCCAAGGTGTCGCCGGAGTGGTATACATGCAAAAAGAGCAAACACAATCGACACTCGAAAATACAATGGTTAGCGCACACAAAGTGTCCATCATGTAAGAATGAGTCCGTGCGGCAAGATTGTTCGTGACAAAATGCATGAAGCTTATCAACATGATAGAGAATGATATGCAAAGCGTTCATGGGAGCAAAAGCATTCATTGTGCACACAACTGTGTTGTGAATATGATCAATGCAACCACGGTGCAAAAATGATGTCATAGTGAGACGGTTTATCAATAGCATGAATATGGTAATGAATGCTCAATATGAATAAGTTATCATGCAATTGATGGTAGGCAATATGATCATGATGTATGAATATGTCATCAAGAAAGATCACAACAAATTTGCTAAGAAAGTGCACAAGCTCATATATCATGGATGACATGGTAATACAAGATGCAACAAGGCAATAATAATGTGAGTCAATCCATGCATAAGATGCAAATTTGTTATGTGTGGTGTTGTACCAAAGCTCGATGTTGTGGCACTCCTCAACTTGAAGGTCCATAGGGTCCATATCCAATGTCGGTCCTCCCTCCAATATGTGTATATGTAGACAAGAAGAAGGAGACAACAATGAAAGAATGACCCATCCAATATGCGTATGTGAGTATGTCTCAAAGGGAAGGAGTTCACCTTATGAATGTTCCCGAAGATGTTGGAGTTGCACGTCATGTACGCCTTCACATAACCAATATGTCTCGTGATAGTGGTGCCTTGTGATTCCTTCAAAACGAAACAACATGACAAACACTCAGAAAAACAAATGAGGTTAGCGTGAAAGCAAAACCTATCATTCGTGTGGTGAAATACCCAACAAGTGTTCTCATCATTCTTGACATAAGAAAGGACAAGGTGTGGCATGGTATGAAAGCATATGATGCGACTACAACCAAAGCCATTAGGCTCTATGAAACAAGCAAGCTTCACAAGTAATATGCCCAAGTCTCCAAGATAGATAAGCATAGCATGGGTGAACTCACTATAATGGCATATGAGAAGTGCAACTAATGGAGACAAGAGACAATGATAAAGATATATCACATGACATGCATGAATATATATGTCATCAACCCAAGAAAGCGAGTAAGAATGGAACATGGGTGATGCAACAAAGCAAGCAATCATAGCGATCAAGTAGGGCAAGCTAGTAGCGCGAAGATGCAACATACTAGAAGGAATCATGGCAATCATGTGGTGTGTGCAAATAGTGAGAACAAATGATGCACATGACATATCACAAGCATGAAAACAAGATATGAGAAATGTATCATCATTGTATTGGTAAGAGGTCATATGGAAATAGCAATGGAACATCATGGCTCTCCCAACACAAGAGTCAACAATAGCATGAGGCACATCGTAAACATGGCAATAGCAACAAGGATCTCCACCAAGCATGCAAATACACATACGAGTAGTACAATGGTGAATCATGGGTAGATGCAAGCAAGGGTCACAATTGCATGGCAAAGACATAGAAACAAGCATAACATGCAAAGTGAACATGGTAAAATGGGCATAATGTGACAAGTGATATATAGCACATAGTTGTGTGAGAACCAAGTAAAAGGAACGCGTGAAGTCGGTGCGCAAAGAGAACGGTGGTAAGGATAGTTCACAGGATCCCAAGTCATCTTTGCTCTCAAGAGCTCGTTTCGTCAACTCTTGGGATTGAGAGGTTGACGAGTATACGTGAGTACCTACACAAAACAAAGGCAAAAGGAAAAGTGTGTGTGCGTGGTATATGTACACATCATCCATCATGATGCGCATGTGCATGTGTTGGTTAGCACAAAATATCCAATGCTCAAATAAATGAGATGCGTGATATAGAAACATGTCATCCATCATCATAGGTTTATTATTATGTATAGCATAATGGAGACTCGAATTGTGTAATGCATCACGAGAAATATGTAGAGCATTGTTATTCATGGAATGCATATGGTGTACGCAATTATGGGAATCATGCAAAGTATGTAATGCATCAAAATCTCCTAATATGTATGAGGAAACTATGGGGGTCTCCTCATGAGCATTAGTGGAAACATCACATGGAGAATATTGACAACATCCGAAACAAAGCATATTTGGTTCTATGTGATGATGGCATGGTATTGTAGATGAATTGTGCAAATCATGTAAAGGAAGCATGGCAATATCATCACAAGAGAAACAAAAGCCAATGACCATCATCTCGTCATCTATGCCATAAGTGCAAATGGGATTTATTTTAATGGGGCATGCATATTTACTATGTTGAGATTGAAATGATGCAATATGGGATATCTCGCTCATAGCATATGACAAGTTTAATGGATTGTCAAACATGAAGTGACCAATAGAATTTTGACATGATATCCTATGGAGCATAGCATCACAACTAGGCAAATCAACATGCTCATCATCATATTCATCATAAATGGGTAAGTCATGACATGAGGAATTCGCACTAGCATGAAGCATGGGTGGATCAACATCATGCAAGCAACCATTGGTGGGATAGTCCGCTAGTGGGACAAGAGAATCACCATCACCTATGTTACCTTTGGAGCATTGCTCATGTGTTGTAGGTGAGGTGTCGAAGATCCACTCGTTGTCATCTTCATCTTGACCGAACCATGTGGGGGGTGCATCATCGTTCATCATGGCCATCATCGTCTCCATTGGAGGTATGGACTCATCGAGGATAGGCATGTCGTCATGTAGGAGACCTAGCACCAAAAGGGAAAACACACTCGGAGTAGAGGATAAGTCGTTAGAAATCATAGTGGCCTCGAATGTCGTGTCAAGTACCTCACTCACTAAGTGTTGTGGCTCACTCACTCCTGGTATGATGATCACATTCGTATGGTTGGTGGAGTCACTCAAATGGCTCTCAACCTCACATAGGATGTGTGGCATGCTCTCATGTGTGGGGCTAGTGGTGGTCACACTCCTCTCATAGGAAATGCACTCAAAGTCACATATGGTGGAGTCACTCATATCACTCATGGTGGGGTGGCTCTCCTCACATGGGAATTGGGGCATCTCGTCATATATGGGTGTCAGAGAGATGTTGGTGCAAATGTCTCCATGCTCAACTCCTATCGCCGCCTTGGTTGAAGGGATAGTCCCATGCTCAACCTCCTCAGCCATAACGCCTCCAAAGATGAATGTCGTAGGAAGTGGCAAATCATCACTCTCCTCCGAGATCAAAGAGAAGGTCTCATGTGTGCTCGCGTAGCTTGATTCGGAGTATGAGTCCAATATGGGCGTCGTCTTCATGTTGTTGAAGAGGTCTGTGCTCGTCGCCGTGGTTGAAGGGGATGTCCCTTGCTCGATCGTCTTGTCGCCGTCTTGTTGTTGGAGGTCCATATGATGTGGCACCTCGTAGCTCGTCTCCATGACCGAAGGGAATTTCCCATGCTCGACCATCTTTCTTGAGGGGCTTTCGAAGATGGAAGTGTCGCCCTCGCTCATAGTTGGTCGCCTCGTTGTTGAAGATCTCGATGTAGGCGAACTCGTGCGAAGTAGGCGAAGATGCCGTACGTCCAAAGGCGAAGATGACTTGAGAACACTTGGCGAAGATGCCGAAGTGGTTGGTGTAGCTGTAGCTCCGTCTTGGTGGTGCTCGTCTTGCAGTCTTCTCTTTTGCTCATGAAGCTTGGACTTGGCGTGAAGTAGTGCTTGTTGGGACTTGTGCATTTGCGCTTGTGGAGCATCTTCATGTTGATGATGTCGTTGTTGTGCTTGAGCTTGATGGCGGTCGTCGTCGTGCACATGATGCTTGGAGGTGGCTTGCTCTTCATGACGATGTGGATCACGAACGTGATGATGGTCACCATGTAGATGTGGACGTGGACAACTTGCGTTTGCATCGCATGGGCGCTCTGAAGATGATCGACTTGCTCGCCGTCGCCTTGAGAATGATGAAGGGGAAGAACGGTTGATCAACAAGGTCCGAATCTCCTCCATCCGTGCATCTTCCTCCTCCTTTTGTGCGGAAAGCTTGTTGTCGAAGTAGTCTCTTGTATGTGCTTCAGAGTGTCATATGTCGATGGCGAGGTTGTCGATGCGCTCTCTCAATCTTGATTGTGCGCCTTGCATTTGTCGTTGTAGATCAAAGATGGACGCTTTGGTGATGTAGTTGTTTGTGTCGTCGTTGTTGTCGAAGACCGGAGATGAAATGCCTTGCCTATCCATCACAATACTCGAGCAAATATGAGTGGGAGAAAGAGAAGAACTTATACCAAATGTACCTTGACCGAAGTTGAAGATGGATCAATGATCACTCAATGATGTAACAAGGAAATAGCACAATTGGTACCATTTCTCGTTGATTTCTCACACCTACACAAATAAGGCTTATGGTGGAGCTCGGTGAGGATAGTGGCACAAAACATTTGATGCAAAATGTTAGCAAGAGTCAATAATGTTGAATGAGATTCACAAATTCGCAAGTGAAACAAGTAGACCAATAGCAATGAATGGCACACGGAAACACACACACAAATAGATAAATGGGGTCGTGCAACCAAGGAACGAGCACAAAATGTGGAATCCACGGAAAACGCTCGCATTGCACAACTCAAGAGAGACGCTAGCACGATTGCTCAACAGGCGGATACGACACTTGTGCACAACCTATAGGAGACAAAAATGCAACGACTGTTGGGGAACACAGTAATTTCAAATAATTTCCTACGCACACGCAAGATCCATCTAGGTGATGCATAGCAACGAGAGGGGAAAGTGTTGTCCACGTACCCTCATAGACCGAAAGCGGAAGCGTTATGACAACGTGGTTGATGTAGTCGTACGTCTTCATGATCCGACCGATCCTAGTACCAAAAGTATGGCACCTCCGTGATCTGCACACGTTCAGCTCGGTGACGTCCCACGAACTCTAGATCCAGCTGAGGTCGAGGGAGAGTTTCGTCAGCACGACGGCGTGCTGACGGTGATGATGAAGTTACCGACGCAGGGCTTCGCCTAAGCACTACAACAATATGACCGAGGTGGAAATCTATTGAGGGGGGCACCGCACCCGGCGAAACAATCAACTTGTGTGTCTTGGGGTGCCCCCCTCGTATATAAAGGAGTGGAGGAGGGAGGGTCGGCCCTCTCATGGCGGCCCAAGGGGAGTTCTACTCCCGATGGGAGTAGGATTCCCCCTTCCCTAGTTGGAGTAGGAGAAGAAGGAAGAGGGAGAGGGAGAGAAGGAAAGGGGGGCCGGCCCCCCTCCCAATTCGGATTGGGCTTGGGGGGTGCCCCCACCTTGGCCGCCTCCTCCTATCTCCCACTAAGGCCCACTAAGGCCCAATGACTCCCCGGGGGTTCCGGTAACCCCCCAGTACTCCGGTAAATGCCGAACTCACCCGAAACCATTCTGATGTCCAAACATAGTCTTCCAATATATCGATCTTTATGTCTCGGCCATTTTGAGACTCCTCGTCATGTCCGTGATCACATCCGGGACTCCGAACAACCTTTGGTACATCAAAACACATAAACTCGTAATACCGATCGTCATCGAACGTTAAGCGTGCGGACCCAACTGTCGGCATTCTGGGAACGGGGGTCCCCAGACTTGCATGCCTGCGGCCCGCAGCATGGCTCCTGCAGCGGCCTGGTACGACCCATCTTCACCAGCAAACATTCAAGACCCTCGCGAGGGGCCAAGCCTCGTGAGGCAGGCGACACAAGACCTCCTCAGGGGCGGCCTCACTAGGCTGGTTCGCGAGGAGCGGAGAGATCAAGGCGAGGGGCACCTCGTGAGGTTCCCGTGACATGAGCCGTGATGACCAAGGCCAGGCTGGCGCCAGCGGTGTAGAGTACCCGTTGCCTCTTTGGTGCTAAAGGGG
The DNA here is from genome assembly GCA_021605145.1 of Aegilops bicornis. NCBI lineage: Eukaryota > Viridiplantae > Streptophyta > Magnoliopsida > Poales > Poaceae > Aegilops > Aegilops bicornis. Next base: position 496,550,591 of record CM038673.1, read on the forward strand.
GCAAGCGCAGGCGAGGAGTCCCGAGGCATCAGGCAAAGGTTTCCATATTGGTGCAAAGAGACCAAGACCAGCAAGACGGCAGGACGAAGGTCATCGTGGAGCCCACGACGGCGTCACCACCAGAGCCTTTGGCAGGCGAAGACCACCTTTTGTCAGGATAGCTTGTACTAGCTGTCCCCCTTCAAATTGGCCGTTGTGGGATCCCTTCCCGCCTAATATTTGGGAAGAGGAGCCGGACCTCTATAGATAAGACTAGCCACCACCAAAGGGGAGGGACGGATAATTCAGATCACCATCACTCACACAAGCTCACCGAGCTCTAGAACACCTCCCCTCAGGAGGCTGTTCTTCCCTTATACTTGTTCATCCTCAGCCTACAAGGTAATCCACCACACCACACTGGAGTAGGGTATTACACCACATCGGTGGCCCGAACCAGTATAAACTCTTGCGTCCCCTATTCTTCGAGTCCGACGTGCTGAGCTTTGAGGTCGTGGCGAGTGTGTGAGCTAGGGGAGGGAGAGATCTTCGTGCGCACCCTAGTGTTCAAACCTTAAGGGTTTTGCCGGAACCTGAAATCCGACATTTGGCGCGCCAGGTAGGGGTGCGATGAAGCTTTCCTTCGTCGATCCGCACTCCACCACCTCCATGCTTTGTCCCCATGGTCGGTGTTGCTCCTCTGGCTGGGACGTGAGACGCCCGCGACGGTGCCAGGAGGCTCGGAGCCTTTACCCCCGCCCTGCGGCAGGTACAGTGGCCGCCGAAGTTCAGGCTGGAGATGCCGCTGCGCTACGACGGCGCGGCGGATTCGTCAGTCTTCTTGCTGGCATACGACGAGGCCGTTCGGGAAGCTGGAGGCGATGACAAGGTCATGGCGAACTGGTACCCTATGGCCCTCGCGGGCTCGCCGCACGCCTGGCTGCTCAACCTACCAGGGTCCTCTATGGACACTTGGAAGAGCTGCGCGGCCTCTTCATCGCACGCTTCGCGGCACCAGTGCCTGCCGCCGTCACGGCCCTCCTTGGCAGCTCGCAAGCACCACCCTCGGGCCGCCCCGCCAAGCAGTTTTTCCGCCAGATCAGTGTCGCCTCTGTGCGGCAAGGAACTCCTCCAGGATGGGCGGCGCCCAAGGCCGACCTCACCTTCGACTCGGGGGATCACCCGTCACCACCATCAGATCGGGCGTGCTCGCAATGCTTTGCACGCCCACCATCTGCAACGTAGCTGTCACCAAGACCCTCATCGACGGCGGCGCCAGCCTCAACATGCTCTCCATGGAGGCTTTTAGCCTGCTTCACGTACCTCTCGAACGGCTCCGCCCCAGCTGGCCTCACCAGCCCCCTGGGGTAGATCCGCCTTCCTGTGACCTTCGGCACCCACGACGACTACCGCACCGAGCTCGTCGACTTCGACATCGCCCGCATTGGCCTCCCATACAACGCCATCCTCGGGTACCCGGCCCTGGCTCAATTTATCGCGGCAACTGATCCGGCCTACAACCTCATGAAGATGTCGGGGAGCAAGGGCGTCCTCACCATAGCTGGGGACACTAAGGAGCCTCTGGCGGCTCTCAAGCTTGCCCTCAAAGCCGCCGCCGCGGCACGCCCGGCCGACGAGGCCACCCCGGAGCTAAGGAGGCCACACCAGCAAAGAAGAAGCAGTTGTTCACTCAAGGTCGGGCCGAAACTAAGAAGGCGCCGGTCGAGGAAGATGGGTCCTCAGGAGCCACCTTCACCATAGGCGCCAACCTCGACCCGGACCAAGAGGAGGCACTGGTGAGATTCCTGCGCGCGAACAAGGTGTTCGCCTGGGAACCAAAGCAGCTGGTAGGGGTCCCAAGGGGGGTGATCGAGCATCACTTGAAGGTGTGCCCCAATGTGCACCCTGTGAAGCAGAAGGCGCCGCGGCACTCCACGGAGAAGCAGTCCTTCATCGTCCAGGAAACCCGCAAGCTGGAGGCAGCAGGTGTCATCCGCGAGGTTCGGTACCCAGAGTGGCTGGCGAACCCCGTCGTCGTGCCAAAGAAAGGCGGGAAGGAGCGCATGTGTGTCTACTTCACCAACCTCAACAAGGCCTGCCCCCAAGACCCGTTCCCGCTTCCGCTCATCGACCAGATTGTCGACTCCACCGCCGAGTGCGACCTGCTGTGCCTCCTGGACGCATTCTCGGGCTACCACCAGATCAAGATGGTAGTGGAGGATGTGGATAAGACGGCCTTCCTGACCCCGTGTGGGGTGTACTGCTACACTTGCATGCCGTTCGGGCTGCGCAATGCAGGTGCGACCTTCCAACGGCTGATGCACATCACCCTGGGTCGGCAGCTCGGGAGAAACGCTGAAGCCTACGTCGACGACATCATGGTAAAATCTCGGGAGGCGAGAACTTTGATTCAGGACCTGGAGGAGACCTTCGCAAGCCTGCGCCAGGTGGACCTGAGGCTCAACCCAGAGAAGTGCGTGTTCGGTGTTCCCTCCGGCAAGCTGCTGGGCTTCCTCGTGTCCCACAGGGGGATCGAGGCTAACCCGGAGAAGGTCAAGGCGATAGAAGACATGAGCCTGCCGCAAACTCTCAAGGAAATGCAGAAGCTTGCGGGCTGCATGACCTCGCTAGGACGCTTCATCTCCAAGCTAGGGGAGCCCGCCCTGCCATTCTTCAAGCTGATGAAGAAGAAGGGCCCATTTGAGTGGATCCCGGAGGCCGACCTGGCATTTCAAGACCTCAAGAAATACCTGACCAACCCTCCAGTAATGGTGGCGCCTCGTCCCCTCGAGCCCTTGGTGCTTTACCTTGCCGCCACTCCCTACTCCACCAGCTCGGCGCTGGTGGCGGTCCGGGAAGAGCGCCAGGCCAAGAGTCCACCGCGCCATGCCACACCTCCAGCTGGGGCGTTATGGCACCAAGAGGATGCCACAAAGGCTGCAATCACGCCAACGGATAATCAGGCCCAGCAAGACGGCGTTCTCGGGCCAGCAGAGGCCACAATGGGTGACCAGGCCCCTGGGGTCCCATCGCCTCAGGAGACGCCCCAACCTCCGGCAGACGCAGGCCGCATCGATGCTCCCGCCCTCGTCGAGCACCCGATGTACTTCGTCAGCACAGTACTGCGGGACGCGAGGGCACGGTACCCCATGCCTCAGAAGCTCTTGCTCGTGCTCTTGGTGGCCTCGCATAAGTTGCATCACTACTTCCAAGGTCACCCGATCAAGGTCGTCTCAGCCTACCCACTGGAGAGGGTACTCAGGAGCCCCAACACTGCTTGAAGAGTTGCTGAATGGAACATCGAGCTGCAAGCATTCCAGCTGGAGTTTAGCACAACCAGGGTCATCAAGGGAGCCGCGCTCGCCGACTTCGTAGCAGAATGGACTGACGCCCCGGGGCATGAAGCGGGCGAGGACCGATCCCTGTTGCCAGGAAGTGAAGCACCAGATGGCTGGGTCATGTATTTCGATGGCGCGTTCGCACGCCAGGGCGCGGGGGCTGGAGCAGTGCTCATCTCGCCCACTCAGGACAAGCTCTACTACGCCGTGCAGCTCTGCTTCCAGCAGGGCGAGAAGGTCTCCAACAACATCGCGGAGTACGAAGGCCTCATCGATGGCCTTAAGGCTGCGGTGGCCCTTGGGGTGAAGCGTCTCACCATCAGGGGCCACTCCTAGCTCCTCGTCAACTTCTCCAACAAGGTATATGAGCCGAGGGACGAGCACATGGAGGCATACCTCGCGGAGGTACGCAAAATGGAAAAGCACTTCTTGGGCCTAGAGCTGCAGCACGAGCTGTCAGTGTTGCCAGTGTGGTAGAGCGTAAGGAGGCTGGCAAGGAGCATCCGGTTCAACGGCCGGTTTACTACATCAGTGAGGTGCTCATTGAATCTAAGCAAAGGTATCCACATTGGCAAAAACTTGTTTACGGAGTGTTTATGGCAAGCCAGAAGCTGAAGCAGTATTTTCAAGGTCATCCTATAACTGTGGTAAGTTCTGCCCCCTTGGGAGACATCATTCAGAACAGGGAAGCCACGGGATGAGTCGCCAAGTGGGCCATTGAGCTTGGGCCTCATGGTTTGAAGTACATGCCACGCACCGCTATTAAATCTCAAGCTTTGGTGGATTTTATCAATGATTGGACGGAGTTGCAGGCACCTGAGGAGAAGCCAGATAACACATATTGGACTATTCACTTTGATGGGTCCAGGCAGTTGGAAGGCTTCGGGGCTGGAGTTGTTTTAACTTCCCCACGAGGTGACAAATTTTGTTATGTGCTCCGGCTTATGTTTCCTTGTACTAACAATGCAGCTGAGTACGAGGCTTTACTCCATGGTCTCAGGATGGCCAAGGAGATGAGTTTGAGCCGGTAAGGTGTTTGGGTGACTCAGTTCTTTTGGCTCGTGAGTGTCGTGCAAGTGGGATTCTAAGGATCCCCTTATGGTGGCTTACCGTCGTGAAGTTGATGTTGTGGCTGGACATTTCAAAGGTTATCAAGTGGAGCACATTGATCGAAGGAAGAATGAGGCGGCTGATGCTTTAAGCCGGCTGGGATCTCAGCGTAAGCCAGTGCCGCCTAACACCTTTCTTGATGTTTTGCATAATCCTTCTGTCAAGATACCTACAGAAGAAGAACTAGCAGTACCAGACCCGGAGGCACAACTGGTGGCAGCCCTGCACGTTATCCCGGATCGGACAGTGCCATATTTGGCCTATATGACCCGGGGAGAGTTGCCTGAGGACGAGACTTTGGCGAGGCAAATCATCAGGCGATCCAAGTCTATGACGATTGTTCATGGCGAGTTACATCACCGCGGTGTTACTGGGGCGTTTCAACATTGTGTGCCGCCTGCGGAGGGTCAGGAGATACTTCGTGAGATCCATGAAGGAGACTGTGGTCATCATGCCGACTCAAAATCTCTCGTTGCCAAAGCTTTCCGTCATGGTTTCTATTGGCTGACGGCTCATGCTGACGCGGAGGATCTGGTTAGCAAATGTGATGGATGTCAAAAATTCTCACGACGAGCTCATGTGCCGGCTCAAGAGTTGAGGATGATTCCAATTACTTGGCCGTTCGCAGTCTGGGGGCTTGACATGGTTGGACCTTTCAAGAGGTCTAAGGATAAAAAGACACACCTCCTGGTGGCAGTGGATAAGTTTACAAAGTGGGTTGAGGCAGAGCCGGTCAGTAAGTGTGATGCAGCCACGGCAGTTCAGTTCATGAAAAAGGTGATCTTTTGTTTTGGTTTTCCACACAGCATCATAACTGATAATGGCACTAATCTCTCCGAAGGTGCCATGGAAGAGTTCTATCAACGAGAACATATCCGGCTTGATGTTTCGGCTGTTGCTCATCCTCAATCTAATGGTCAAGCAGAGAGAGATAATCAGGAGATCCTGAAGGGTATTAAAGCCCGGCTCTTAGTCCCCTTACAGCAAACTCCGGGTTGTTGGGTGGAGGAGCTATCCTCTGTACTGTGGAGCATCAACACTACGCCTAACAGGTCTACAGGTTATACACCTTTCTTCATGGTGTATGGAGCAGAGGCAGTCCTGCCAAGTGACATCCGGCACGACTCACCCCGCGTGGCGGCTTACGTTGAGGCTGATAACGAAAAAGCTCGTCAGGATGCACTTGACTTGTTAGATGAGGAGCGAGACTTGGCAATAGCCCGCTCGGCGATTTATCAAGAAGACCTGCGCCGCTATCACGGCCGCCGGGTTAGAAGCGAGCCTTTAGGAAGGTGACTTAGTGCTCCGGCTCATCCAGGATCGGCCCGATATGCACAAGCTATCCCCTCCTTGGGAAGGACCCTTTGTGGTCAGCAAGAATCTGAACAACGGGTTGTACTACCTCATCGATGTTCGAGAGCACAAAGACTCACGTAAGTCGGAGGAAGAGACCCGCCGGCCGTGGGACATCGCTCATCTTTGGCCTTATTATACTTGAGCCACCGGCTCTCAAGATGAATATATTTTAAAACTGTATATATTATATAAAGCAATAAAGCAGGACCTCTGTCCTTTTCACCTTCAAAGGTTTATATGTCTTCTTTATCAGGTGGTGGAAACAACCAACAGGGAGCGGATCATATCTGAATCCGGCTTTTCCTTTGGTCCGGCTTATGATCATATGTGAATCTAGCTATGATCACTTGGGGGGCTTCCTGTTCAAACATAGGTCATATTCGAACCAAAGAGAACATAGCTGTTGATACCCACTTGATCGGCATACTGCCAAACCCACTTGGGGGCTTCTTGATCATATTTGAATCATAGCTTAACCTCTTTGGGTCTGACGTGGATCGTATTCGAATCAACGTCATTAAACAACTCTTATGGTCACTTGGGGGCTTCCTGTTCAAACATAGGTCGTATTCGAACCAAAGAGAACATAGCTGTCGATACCCACTTGATCGGCATCGCCAAAGCCACTGGAGGCTATATGATCGTATCTGAATCTTAGCTTAACCCCTTTGGAACGGTTCACTGATCGTATTCGAATCAGAAGCCTTTTAAATTCAGTTTATTATTCATTATACTTTGTAAAGTGTAAATGTTATTAAGGGCCAGGTGAACATTATATGTGCCAATTTTCAGGAGTTAAACTCACTCTCATGATTTGGGTCACATAAGCCGGCGAGAATACCAAAAAGATCGGAGGATAAAGCAAGCAAGTTTTTAACATCAACGAAAGATCAACATAAGCTGGAAGTATAAAGCGATGGCGGCTTACAAAAGTATTAAGCTCCACAAGCATGCGTGAAGGCATGACAAAAATTGAGAGGTTTTTCCTTGTTGTCCTAAACACTTTGACAAATTTGCTTTCATCCCTTCGAGAGGGGCCTCTGGTGGTATTTTAACCTTATGGAATAGTGCTACCTTTACTGGCACGGTGTTAATTGAGGAGGAATTTGCACTTGTTACTAAATTTCAATCCACCCAATCTTCCCAAATGTGGACCCTGGTAAATATATATGGCCCTTGTCAAGGTGACTCCAGGATTGACTATACAAGCTGGTTACTTAATCTTAATATCCCCCCTAATGAAGACTGGCTCCTTGTTGGGGATTTCAACTATATCCGTAGCCCAGCTAACCGAAATAAACCTGGTGGAAACATTAATGATATGATTACTTTCAACGATTTCATTCGAACACAGGGCCTGATTGAACTCCCTCTCAAAGGCCGAACATTTACTTGGAGTAACATGCAGGAAGATCCATTACTAGAACAATTGGATTAGTTCTTCACCTCAACTAACTGGACTAATACATACCCCAACACCATTGTAAAACCTCTCTCTAAACCAGTTTCAGACCACATACCATGTGTAATATCCATTGAAACAAACAGACCTAGAAGCAACCTTTTCAGGTTTGAGACTTATTGGATCCAACATCCTGGTTTTATGGACTTAGTAGCTGCCTCCTGGAACAAACATGTACCTTCAGATAACTATGCCACCATAATTTCCAGGAAACTGAAAACTCTTAGATATGAGCTCAAAAAATGGAGTAAAAAAATTTCAAAGCTAGCTTCGGCTATTGCTAACTCTAATGCTGCACTGGCTGACCTGGACTCTCTGGAAAACGAAAGAAATCTCACAATCCAAGAGAGTAACTTCAGAAGAATTCTCAAAAATCATTTACTCAGGTTATTGGAGTATCAAAAACAATATTGGAGAAAGAGATGTACTATCAGATGGGCAAAATTTGGTGATGAGGACCCAAAGTTTTTCAAGGCCATGGCATGTGAGAGGTATAGAAGGAACAATATCCCCTCTCTTCAACTAGACAATGGCACCACAATTGAAGATCATATTGGGAAAGAAGCATTAATTTACCAAAGTTTCAAACAGAGATTGGGATCCTCAGGAGAATATCAAATGAAGTTTAACCTTGCAAACATTATAAAAAAGAGGAATGACCTAGAACAATTAACAGTTCCTTTCTCCAGAGAGGAAATTGACAATGTCATTAAAGAAATGCCAGCAAACAGAGCTCTAGGCCCAGATGTCTTCACAGGAATATTTCTCAAGTCCTGTTGGCATATCATTAAGGAAGACTTCTACAAATTATGTGATCAATTCCATGCTGGAAACTTAAACCTTGAAAGCATCAATGAAGGATATATCACCTTGATCCCTAAAATTGCCTCCCCAGCTACAGTTAATGACTTCAGACCTATCACTTTACTTAACTGCTGTCATAAAGTGATCACAAAGCTACTAGATAATCGTCTGCAAAAGCTCATTCTGAAAATTATACATAGGAATCAATATGGATTCATCAAAGGAAGAGCAATCCAGGATTGTCTTGCTTGGGCATTTGAGTACATACACCAGTGCCAAAACTCTAAACAGAAGATTGTGCTCCTTAAACTGGATTTTGCTAAAGCATTTGACACCATTGAGCATGATGCAATGCTGGAAATAATGAAGCACATGGGATTCAATGACAAATGGCTTTCATGGATAAAGTCATTGTTCTCTTCTGGCAAATATTTTGTCCTACTGAATGGAATTCCGGGCAGACAATTTATCTGCAAAAGTGGGGTTCGACAGGGTGATCCTCTTTCTCCCCTAATTTTTGTTCTTGCGGCTGATCTCTTGCAAGCAGCCATTTATGATGCCTTCAGACATGGACTTCTTCATTTACCTTTCCCTAGGCAAAACCAATTTGATTACCCTGTCATTCAATACGCGGATGACACTATTATCATCATGCCTGCCTGCCACGATCAAGCTCATACAATGAAAAACATTCTCACTGACTATGCAACTTCCATTGGCCTCAAAATTAACTTTCATAAATCAACTTTGATTCCAATCAACTGTGATGATGCCCTAAGTAAAGATCTTGCAGAAATCTTTGGATGTACAATTGGAAAAATGCCTTTCACATACCTGGGATTACCGCTTGGTACTTCAAAACCTTCGGTACAAGACCTAATGCCTATTGTCTGCAATATGGAAAGAATACTCACTTCTACTTTATCTCTAATGTCCTATGGATCCAAACTCTCCTTACTAAACATGATCATCACCTCACTTGTTATTTTTGCACTCTGCACGCTAAGATTTCCTCCAAAAATCCTTGAGCTCCTAGACAAACTAAGAAGGAAATGCCTATGGACAAAGAAGACAGAACAGGGTGAAAAATGCAACTCTTTGGCTGCCTGGGAAAGAGTTTGCAGGCCAAAGCAGAGTGGAGGGCTTGGAATCATTAACCTTAAACTGCAAAGTGATGCTCTCCTTCTAAAATATTTACACAAGTTTTACAACCGTCTTGACCTACCTTGGGTAGAATTGATCTGGTCCACATACTATACCAACAAAATACCACACGCCTCAGATCCATGTGGATCATTCTGGTGGAGGGACATTCTCAAGCTTACTCCTATTTTTAGAGGAATCTCCAAAGTTACAGTGAACTATGGAAACAATGTTCTCATGTGGAAAGATCTGTGGTTGGATGAAGTTCTTTCTGACACACATCCTAGAGATTTTTCTTATGCGAGAAATGAAGATTGTTCAGTCCAAGATTTCTTAACCATAACATATTTGGAACAAGCATTCTTTCTGCCACTATCTTCACAAGCATTGCAGGAAGTACAAGATATGCAAGGATTGGTAGCCCACATTACTTTGGATAACAATCAAAATGCAAAAGATATATGGTCTTACCCATGGAAAAGAACTGATTTCTCTGCAAGAAAATACTACAAATTCTGCTTCAGGGATATGAAGGCCCATAAAACTTACCACTGGCTATGGAAATCAAAAGTCTCTGCTAAACTCAAGGTCTTTGGCTGGCTTATGTTGTCTGACAGATTAAACACCAAAAACATGTTGAAGAGAAGACACTATAACATTGGTACAAACCTGAATCGCTTACTATGTGGCCAAAAGAAGAAGACATTGATCACTTGATCCTAACATGCCCATTTAGCGTAAACTGCTGGTCAACTTTTGGGCTAGACCCGGAGATCGTGCCACTAGACTGTCACAGCTAGAGCAAGCTAAAATTATTTGGGGCAGGCCTTTGTTCATGGAAATCATCCTTCAAGCATCCTGGAGCATTTGGAAAGAAAGGAACAACAAACTTTTCAGAAATATAAGCCCCTCTTACCACTCCTGGCTAGCCAGATTCAGAGAAGAGTTTAGTCTTCTCCAATATAGGGTTAAAGACAACAAGAAGGAATTCATCTTCTTGCTTTTATACTCCCTACCCTCTGATTAATTGTACTCTTTAGATCTTTTCTATCCTCACTCCAAAGTGAGATGGGGGGAGACATGTACATTATGTAACTACTCCTTGTAACTTTGCTATAATTATTAATATATATGACAGTGGGAGCCTTCCCACTGTCCCAGTTCCTCAAAAAAAATTGAGAGGTTTTTCTACCCTATACAAGACTCCTCGAGTCTGAATAATGAAGCATTGTTTTCGGAAGGTCATAAATGCCTGGCGGTTCACTCCTTTGGTGGGCTTGAAGATTCTGGGTTATCCTTCTCCGCCTCTCCGTCTGCTGCCCTGTCCTGGAAGGTTGACGAGGTCCAGTCAATGCCGCTTAAGGCTTCAAACTCAGCTTCATCATCTATTAAACCAGCTGGGTCAACTTCAGGGGCAAAGGTGTGCTTACGAGTTGGAGGGATCGGTGGCGTCATCATAGTGAGGTGTTGGAATTCTCCGGTTCTCGCTATCATAGCCGGCCGATACTTGGTAAGATCAATATCATTCCCAATGATGGTAGCCACAGACGTCTGACTCTCACACAGCGGTAAAGTCTGCTTAAATCGAATCTGAGCCGTCTTCCTTCAAGATGGGATATCCAAGAGCAACGTCTGCCAGGTCTAACTCTGGAAGCAACGCCTTGGCCCGGCTCAAGGCAGCTATGGTCCCGGTTCTGGCAGATGCCCGTCTTAGCTCTTGGATCCGCTGGGGTATCACGGCAAGCCGCTTTGGCACATCTTGCAGGAGATGGGGAACGTCATTTGATAAAGCCACAACGGTCAAAGCACATTGTGACCCGGTGTACAGCTGCTCCACCAGAGTGTAAACCGCCTTCAGCTTGATCAACATGTTCTGCTTGAGGTTTGTGCTCCTGGGGTCTGCGTTTATAAACATAAGGTGAGCCGGAGATGACAATTAAAATAGTCATCAAAGGAAGGATTGCGATATTCAAGGTCATATATAGTAACTTAACGAAGATTGCTGAGACCATTTGAGATATCTAGCGCTTTAAGCCGGATAGCTCGGCTGTTGCTTCTGCAAGTGACGTTTCTGCTGTCTCGGCCTGGGTCACCAGTGAGGCCTTCTCATCATCCGAGATTTTCTTCTCTGCATCAAAATTCTTCTTCAACTTCTCTTGTTCAGAGACGCTGAATTCAAATTTGGAGTTGGCCTTTTCAAGTTCAAGCTCTTGAGCTGCCAGGCGGCTCTTCAGGTCAGCAATCTCCGACTCAAATTGACTTGTGGTGGCCTGCATTGATGCCGGGTTATAGTCAGAATTATGGTAAGATATAATTAAGTCCCAATCACTTTGCAAGCAAAGGTACTTGACACTTGGGGGATAATGTATGCTGAAGAAAGTTAACGTACAATGCCGGTTCATGGAAATTAAGTCCCAAGCACTTTGCAAGCAAAGATACTTAGCACTTGGGGGCTAATGTGTATCGCGAATTCAAGGTATCATGTTACAACCGGGTTGAAAATCTTCTGTCTAAACCGGACAAAGCAGTGCTAAGCAGGTTTTTAAGTCTACATCATATTTATTCATAAGCAATAGACTTGGGGGCTGATACAGTATGATTAAGAAAAGTAACGTAAGTCATACCTCAGATTTTCTTTGTCAGACCGCTTCACCATGTCAATTTCAGTGTCATGGCTGCTATGTACTTGATTGATATAGCCAGAGACTATATCTCCAATGCTCAAATGAGTATAATCTGCAATGTCTAATTTAGCCTTTCGGCGCTCCAAAAGCTCCTCCTTGGCAGAGCACTTGGCAAGGACGGTGGGCTGACTTGGCTCGACAAACTGAGTCTTGGTAATTTCAACTTCCGGATCAATTGTCTTGACCGGGCTAGGAGTTTCCGGTTTATCAGAGCCGCCAAGAGTTTCTTCAGCGGGCGGATCAGAGGATGGTGCTGGAATTTCATATGCCAGTTCAGGCGGCGGTTGATGAGTGGAAGTGTCAGGGGCGTCTGTTCCGAGTTCCGGCTCAGTTACTACCGGGTCTTGGGATGGCTTATTCTTTCTTGCCTTCTTATTGGTTTTCACTTGCACGCTGTGGATAAGACAGAAGGATGAGTGCAAAAGCATGAGTAAGGTAAAGCATAAGGTAAAGAAAAGTATATTACCCAAGGGCAGTTTTGAAAGCCGGCATGTTAGATTGCATAGACTCGCCGGAGGAAGGAGAGTATCCTGATAATTGGAGTCAGATGAATTGAGAGGTTGGCGAATTAAACCCTCCAAAGGGTAAACAGAACGTAAATCGGAGATAACCTCAGCCCGACGCTTCCTGGTTACGTCAGGTAAGCCGGAGGAGAGCTCTATACCCTTGCTGGTCCGGGTCTGCCTCCAGCTTTCAAATTGTTGTTGCTTCAAAATAAATTGAGGATCTTAGTAAGCCAAAGGATGTGAAAATCTTACTTTCCGGGTTACTCTTCGAATTTTCTGACGCGTAGGGCTCGAGTCGGAGGAGATTATAGTTACCTCTTCCTCGACGGCTTGGCTGTTCCCCGTGTCTTCCTGAAAAGATTTAATGTCAGCAAGGTAATGATAAGGAGTCAAAGGAGTTAAAAAGTTACCTCTTCTTCGTCGTCAGAAGTGTCATCCAATTTAAGTAAATCAGAAGCACTTGGCTTCCTTTTCCTTGAAGTTCCAGTCTTGGCGGCTTTCCTTTCGACTGTTTTTGCCGCTCCGGCTTGTTTGGTCGCTTCATGGTTATACTTGACCTTCCATAAGTTATCATCGGTTTGTGAAGAATGATAAGGGGTTATGAATAAAAGTAAGGTACAACACAGTCAGGAGTAATTATTGAGGTTGATGACTTACTGCAGGGGCCGGGTTCTTCTTGCAGAAAGGAAGTAAGCCAAAGGCATTACTGGTCACCGTGCGCTCTTTCAGAAACGTCTGGGTCGTAGCATCCACCACATCATCTAGTAAGTCGTCGGGACTATGACGCAGTGGGCCATTCTTCTCGCCTGAGTAAGTGCACATTAAGCCGGGGCGGCGGCTTAACGGAATCACTCGCCAAGCGACCCAGACTCGGACCACGTCAATACCATCTAAGCCATTTCCCAAAAGAGCTTTGATCTTACTGATGGTGGGAGGGAGTGGCAGACGTTCAACAGCAGTCAGTTTATCCGGCAGCGGGTGATTGGATTCAAGGCGCAAGGTGTGGAAGCCGGGTAGAGGATTTTTGTTAGCCGGAGAAGTATCCTCGTAGTAGAACCATGTCTGATTCCAATCCTTTGGATGACTCGGCAGTTCAGCATAAGGAAAAAGGCAATCTCTCCGCCGCTGAATCGAGATGCCACCAAGTTCCAGACTGGGCCCGTTGGTGCGTTCGTTCTGCCGGTTTAAGTAAAACAATTCTCTGAATAAAACTAAGCTGGGTTCTTCCCCAAGGTACACCTCGCAGAAGACTTGGAATTTGCAAATATTTGACACGGAATTGGGCCTGATGTCTTGAGGTCTGAGGTCGAAGAAATGTAAAACATCCCTGAAGAATTTTGAACCGGGTGGAGCAAAGACCCGGTTCATGTGGTCAGTAAACACGATCACCTCCCCTTCCTTGGGTTGAGGCTTCTCCTCTGATGGGTCAGGAGCACGATAAGACATGATCTCTCTCTTGGGCCGATGGCCGGATTTCACGAAATCAGACAAGGTGTTCTCTGTAACCGTGGATTTGACCCAGTTGCAGGTCACGGGAGCTTTGGGAGCCTTGGGTGCCATTGTATAAATTGAAGCCTATGACAAAATAAGAAGTTCCGATTCAAATTTAACCCGGAGGTAAATATTTTCAAGTCTATTCAAAATGGCGGCTTAAGAAGGGGCCTAATGACATATAGGTAACTATGCTGTGATATTTAAGCCGCTACAGGTATCAAAGGCAATTAAATTTTCTTAAGCTGTGGGAAGCAAGCAAAGCTGACAATCAGTGTTGTCTTCTTAAACCGGCTACATGAGCTACCGTGTGAAGCAGACTTAATGACATGATTTTTTGGCTAAGTATGGAATAAACAGGTTTCACAAGTTGCAACTATTATTTTGGATCAAACGACTGTTCTGAAAGGAAAATTTTCTAGACCTAGAACTGACGCAGATGAAGCTCATAGGCTCGAACGGGGCCTCTGTGCAATGGAAAGGGATCTATGTGCATTTGAAATGGATGCGAAATAGCTACCGCAGCAGCTTGATATTACCTTAAGATCAGAGAAGGGCGTCGGAGGTGAAATCTACCAAGGGTTCATGACGGATGGCGATGAACACTGACGAACTCGGGAGGCCGCAATGCAGATCTAAAAGCAGGGAAGGAAAAGGACTTACAGATGCAGCACTGTTGCAAGGTTCCGTCGTGTTTCTCTGGTCAAATCAGGTTGATGCAGCGGCCTGAGTTGGAGAAGACGAGGAGATCTGCGGCGACGGCGGCGGCGAAGCTCGAACAGCAGAGAGACAACGAGAGGAAGAAGATGAACGAAGGGGAAGAATGGAAAATACCTAGGTCGTGCCTATTTATAAGGGAGGGCTGACTGAGACGGCACGAGAAACGAGGAGGCCAGACATCATTATCCAGCGGCCCCAACGCCTCGGTTTTTGAAACGGTCAATAAAAGCAAAGATCCGTTGGAGGATACGGTGGAGTAAAATAGGAATTTAAGCAAAGATGACGTCACGACGGGTTAACGCAGATCCATAAGATGACGTCTTGGCGGGTTAAAAAATCTTTTGCACAAGCAGAAGGCTGAAGGTTTATTTCTTAAGGTATTTTAAGATTGACATGAATAGGTTCAAATCAATCTGGGGCCTAATGTTGGGGATATAACTATTTGTGTAAGCCACCCAGGAGGGTCCGGGTTGCGCAAAGAGACTCATGAGGAAGAAGCCCAAGGCCAAGCATGAAGATGATGGTTCAATAAAGGGGCTGAGGCCCATAGGCGGCTTAAGGCCCATGGTGATAAACCGCCATAGTGACATGACTTGTATCATAAGGTAGAATTAACTAGTCACCGAGCCGGACATTGTTTATGAGCCGGTCGGGACTCTGTAGGTTGCAGGGCATCCACCCGTGTATATAAGGGGGTGACCCGCTGGCGGCTTAGGGCAAGAAACAACTCATCGAGAGCTGGGCATAGCGTATCTCGCTCCCTGGTCATCGAAACATCAAGCAATACCAACCCAACTAGACGTAGGCCTTACCTTCACCGTAAGGGGCCGAACTAGTATAAACCTCTCGTGTCCTTTGTCCCGATTAACCCCTTTAAGCTTCCAAGTTGCGATGGCTCCACGACTAAGTCCTTTTAAGAGGACATCTGCCGTGACAATTCCACGACATGCCCCGTGGCACCAACAAGGATGCCGACGACATCGCCAAAAGGGCATCCAAGCGCCAACCCCAAGAGCCTGGTGTCTTCGAGGAATGGCTCTTCAAGCCTTCGACAACACCTCCGCCTTCGGGCCGGCGCCGCCCTGGGAGGAACTCCCCCAGCCACCTACCTCGGGAGCCCCGGCCTGCGGCCCGACCTCAGGAGCGCGCCTCCTCAGGAGGGGTGCTGGACCAAGGAGTTCAAGGAATACCTAACGCAAGGGATGCTGCCGGAGAAAGAGGAGGACGCGGAGTGCGTGGTCCGACAGGCTACGGCATACTGCATTCAGGACGGTGAGCTATACAGGAAGTGGCCAAATGATGTTTCCTTGCGGTGCATCTCCAGGGAACAGGGGAACAAGTTGTTGGCTGACATACACGGCGAAGACTGCGGGCACCACTCATCATCATGAACCCTGGTCGGTAAGGCGTTCCGCAGCGGGATCTACTGTCCTACGGCACTCAACGACGAGATCGAGCTGGTGAAGTCCTGCGAGGCCTGCCAATCCACGCCAAGCAGATCCATCAGCCAGCTCAGGGCCTCCAGACCATCCCGCTCTCATGGCCATTCATGGTCTGGGGGCTGGATATCCTAGGCCCGTTCCCTCGAGCGCCTGGGGGCTATCTCTACCTCTACGTTGCCGTTGACAAGTTCACCTAGTGGGCAGAGGTGGAGGCCGTCCGCACCATCCCTGCTGGGTCCGCAGTTAAGTTCATCAAGGGCCTAGTGAGCCAGTTCGGGGTCCCTAACTGCATCATCACCGACAACGACTCGCAATTCACTAGCAATCTCTTCAAGACATATTTTGCTAACCTTGGAACGTAGATATGTTGCGTTTCGCTAGCACACCCCCGGAGCAATGGCCAAGCCGAACGTGCCAACGCGGAAGTCCTGAGAGGCCTTAAGACCAGGACCTTCAAGAAGAAGCTTGAGGCTGAAGGAAATATGCCCTAGAGGCAATAATAAAGTTATTATTTATTTCCTTAATTCATGATAAATGTTTATTATTCATGCTAGAATTGTATTAACCGGAAGCACAATACATGTGTGAATACATAGAGAAACAGAGTGTCACTAGTATGCCTCTACTTGACTAGCTCATTGATCAAAGATGGTTAAGTTTCCTAACCATAGACATGAATTGTCATTTGATAAACGGGATCACATCATTAGGAGAATGATGTGATTTACTTGACCTATTCCGTTAGCTTAGCACACGATCATTTAGTATGTTGCTAATTGCTTTCTTCATGACTTATACATGTTCCTATGACTATGAGATTATGCAACTCCCGTTTATCGAAGGAACACTTTGTGTGCTACCAAACGTCACAACGTAACTGGGTGATTATAAAGGAGCTCTACAGGTGTCTCCGAAGGTACTTGTTGGGTTGGCGTATTTCGAGATTAGGATTTGTCACTCCGATTGTCGGAGAGGTGTCTCTGGGCCTACTCAGTAATGCACATCACTATAAGCCTTACAAGCATTGCAACTAATGAGTTAGTTGCGGGATGATGTATTATGGAATGAGTAAAGAGACTTGCCGGTAACGAGATTGAACTAGGTATTCATATACCGACGATCGAATCTCGGGCAAGTAACATACCGATGACAAAGGGAACAACGTATGTTCTTATGCGGTCTGACCGATAAAGATCTTCGTAGAATATGTGGGAGCCAATATGAGCATCCAGGTTCCGCTATTGGTTATTGACCGGAGACGTGTCTCGCCATGTCTACATCATTCTCGAACCGAGGGTCCGTACGCTTAAAGTTTGATGACGGTTATATTATGAGTTTATGTGTTTTGATGTACCGAAGGTAGTTTGGAGTCCCGGATGAGATCGGGGACATGACGAGGAGTCTCGAAATGGTCGAGACGTAAAGATCGATATATTGGACGACTATATTCGGACATCGGAAAGGTATCGAGTGATTCGGGTATTTTTCGGAGTACCGGGGAGTTACGAGAATACGGGGAAGCAGTATTGGGCCTTAATGGGCCTTAGTGGGAAGGAGAGGCAGCAGCCAGGAGGTGGCGCGCGCCCCTCCCAAGCCTAGTCCGAATTGGACAAGGGGTTTGGGGCGTGGCCCCCCTCTCCCTTCCTTCTCCCTTCCCCTCCTTTTCCCCCTTCTCCTAGTTGGACTAGGAAAGGAGGAAACCAACTCCTACTAGGAGTAGGAATCCTACTCCCTTGGCGCGCCCCTCCTAGGGCCGGCCTCCTCCTCCCCTGCTCCTTTATATACGGGGGCAGGGGCACCCCATAGACACAACAATTGATCTATTGATCTCTTAGCCGTGTGCGGTGCCCCCCTCCACCATAATCCACCCCGATTATATCGTAGCGGTGCTTAGGCGAAGCCCTGCGTCGGTAGAACATCATCATTGTCACCACGCCGTCGTGCTGACGGAATTCTCCCTCAACACTCGGCTGGATCGAAGTTCGAGGGACGTCATCGGGCTGAACGTGTGCTGAACTCGGAGGTGCCGTGCGTTCGGTACTTGATCGGTCGGATCGTGAAGACGTACGACTACATCAACCGCGTTGTGCTAACGCTTCCGTTTTCGGTCTACGAGGGTACGTGGACAACACTCTCCCCTCTCGTTGCTATGCATCACCATGATCCTGTGTGTGCGTAGGTAATTTTTTGAAATTACTACGTTCCCCAACAGAGGCCTGCGGCAGGGGCTGGCACGACGAGCTCCAGTCTGTGTTGTGGTCCATCCGCACCACCGCCACCAAGCCAACAAGCAAGACCCCGTTCTTCCTCGTCTATGGAGAAGAAGCGGTTCTCCCTCACGAGGTCAAGCATCACTCCGCGCGAGTCCTGGTGTTTGATGAGACGTAGCAGGACGCCATGCGGGGGATGGACCTTGTGCTGGGGGAGGAATGCCGCGGTGAAGCCATGCTCCGAGCGACAAGATACCAGCAGGCGCTGCGACGGTATCACTGCCGCAGCGTCCGCTCCAGGACGCTCGAGGTGGGCGACCTCGTCGTAAGGCGGGTGCTCTCTAGGGAAGGGCTGCATAAGCTCTCGCCCATGTGGGAGGGCCCGTTTAGGGTTGCCCATGTCTCCAGGCCTGGCGCCGTGCGCCTGGAGACGCAGGACGGGGTCCCCACCCAGAACGTCTGGAACATCCAACACCTTCGGAAGTTCTACCCATGAAGCAAGGCCCAACGCCTGTGAAGCAAGGCCCAGTGCCTGTGAAGGTCTCCGCTCGTGACACTCTCATGTAATAATGAGTGGGGTTGTACATGCCCCGGAGTCTCAGGAGTGCCGCCCTCGGGCCTTGGGGGCTCCCTCCCACGTTCTAGTGGTAGCACTTAGCTCTGCACTGGTGAGAAGACTGGACTAGGTGCCGGACACTGCTTTTCATTTGCTTTCCGTAGTTGGCTTGCCCCTCTTTAATGGAAATTCGCATTATGGTGTTTCTTGTTGGCTTGGTTCGTTCGCCTTTCTCCTTTGTTTCTTCCCTCGGTTCTTTGTTTTGGCCCGTACTCTTCCTCGCATGCCTCGCGAGGGGGCTGGGCAGGTGCACTCGTGAGCGTTTTTTCTGGTCTTCGCAAGGCACCCTCGTTCGAGCTCGCAAACTGGCGCACCTCCCTCTCTTAAGTTTGTGCCCCTCGGGTACCGCGATGCGGAGCGCTGGGTCATGGCCGGCCACGCCTAGGGCCCTAGGCAAGGAGGAATAAGCGTTTGTTAACAAAATTTTGCAGTTCCTCGACGCCCCCAAGCCTATGGCAAGGAGGTCTCACCAGGTGCTGGGAGATGCGCGCCTCACGAGGCGGAAACTACTTCAGACACATCGAGCTAAGTTACTCTACACGCCTACATAAAACACTGATGCCACAACACGATATAGGAACAATAAACATAACATAGCGACTTGGAAATCATGGTTCATTGCACGCCCTTGCAAGGCCCCATACTTGTTTCTTTTTCAAATGCAGGAAGAAAGGAAAGAACAAAACAAAAGCGGCGCGCGCCCCCACAACGATTCGCAAGGGTAGGCCCTTGGCGCCTTCCTGGACTCAGCTAGACCCCTCCTCGCGCTTCACTGGGGCACGGCGACGAGACGACCCGCTACTGCCCTCGAAGTGGGCACGACGGCTGGTCATAGCCGCCGCTGCTGGAGCTGTCGCCAAAGGAAGAGCCGCCATAGCTGGACAAGCCGCGGCCAGCGCCGAGGGCAAGTCCACATTCACCCTCGTCACGATCGTCGCCAAGGCCGAGCACTTCGCCACCGTCGTTGTCCTCAGGGCAGCATCCGACATGGCGACCATCTTCCCCGAATACCCTCACGTAGAGGGTCGCGTCACCGTCGTACTTGAAGTGGAGGGTACACCGTCTGCCCAGGCCGCGCGCGCGGGCAAACGTCTGCCAACCGCGGGCCAGGGCTACGGTTCCCGCGACAGAGACCTCCACCGCGACCCATGAAGCTTTGCTACAGCAGCCGTCCACCTGCAGCCAAAGACCGCCTAGACCCGTGGCCGGTAGTTCGCCAGCGAAGAAGTGCGGGAGCTGAAGCCAGGTGCCGGCCGGGTTCTCCGACCACACGACGAACTCCGACAGCACCTCCGCCGAGTGGAAGCGCGGCCTCAAACATGGCGTGCCTCACTTCATCGACGGGGCTGCCATGACCTAGGCGGCTCCCACCGCGTGAGGAGGCGCCGCGGCGGCGGCAATGGGCCACGGTGGGGGTCGCGATGGGCTTGCGTGGGCGACTGCGTCCCCTCTTGGGTGGTGGCGAGCCGGGCCCCCCTCGCGGGCCTTCCCCTTCTCTGCGGCCGAGAACCTCTTCACCGGTGTAACACCCAAAATTTTGACCTTGATTTATTAATTAAAATTTTGCCAGGAAATTAAATTTTTATTTTCTGGTTTTATCTTTTAATTTTAGATCACTCTGTCCCTCTGAATTTTGGAGTTTTTCCTTCTAGGTGGAAACCTTTCAAAAATATTGTTGGACTTGTATATCTTCCCAAGACCATTTCTTTTTATCAGTGGAATTATTTCTACAATTATTTTTCCTGAGCTTTATTTCTTTAAAAATGATTTTTCATAAGTTTTAGAGTTCCATTTGCACTACTACCCTTTCAAATACTTCTTTAAAATTTCCACCAAAATTTGGGGATGTCATGTGATGTTCCCACATCACTTTTATGCAAAAATCTCTTTTAGTCATTTGGAAATTTTGAGCCCTACCTCAAGTTTTCAAATCTGGTCCATTTTGTAATTTGCACTACAATCTATTTAAAAATTTCTATAAAAATCCCACCAAAATTCGGGGATGTTAGTAGTAGTGTATAATTCAACTTTATGCAAAAACCCATTGGTGTTCTTTGAAGAATTTGAGCAAATCATCCTCATCTTCATTCTGGTCCAGTTTGGTGTTTTGTACTGCAACCATGTTTTATCTTGCCCTATTGCCCTTGATTCTTCCTCCTGCTTATAGACCAGCCTACCAAACCCTTAAGTCCAGGAGATTGGACCCATTGGAGTATTTTTGGTCCATGCAATAATGCACTTCACTTTCTGTCCAGAACTGAAGATTTGTAAAACTTGCACTAACAAGTTTCTGGTTTTGCCCAAATTGCCTTGCCATCATCACTTGCACCTAAAGAGATCCCAACCTGGAGATTTGGGCCACCAGAAGAGATGCATAGATGCCCATGGCATTCTGTCGAGCACCTTGTGTTCATGGACAACTTTGACATAGTTTTTAGTTTGCATTATGAACTTGATCCCCTGACCCAACAACCATGTCCACTAAGCTCCTAGCGACCTCTAACCTGGCCCTGTTAATTCCCAGCCTCATCCAGGCCCCCTAGCATGCTTTAGCATTTTGCCGAGCACATGGCGTGCGTGCTCTGGGCGCGGCCAGAGCGCGTGTTTTGCACGTGTGTGCGCCCGAGACGCCGCGTCTCTCTGCCGCCCTCCCCGCGCCCGTTCCGATCCTTTACCACTCGCCGCCAATGCGGCCGACCCCTCTCTCGTCGCAGAGTTGCCCTGGCCCCTCCTGGCACCTCACAGCGCCACCACCACAAGCCGTCACTGCCGTCCCGCCAGCCTCTGCCATGGACGGCGCCGCCCAAGCCACTCCAAATAAGGCCAGCTGCCTTCAGAGCAGGATTTATCTCATCCTCGAGCCCGTCACTTCTGGCGTCGCCGCCACGCGCCCTTTGGCTACAGAGCGGCGGTTCGTCGATCTTATCCTCGGTCGTCGGCGGGACCAACCTCCCTTCCCTATAAATAGGAGACCTCGTGCTCAACCAGACTCTCAGACGACCTCGGGCCATCCCTCTAGAGCCCCCACAGCCAGCAATCGACGGAGGGAGGCCTTCCTTCTCGTCTCCGGTCAGTTCGGCCGCCGCCACACTCCGGTCCCGTCCGTCACGAGCAAGGCCTCCCTAGTCCTTCCAGCGCCACCATCCGACTCCCCTCGGCCGTACGGAGCCGCCCAACCTCTCAGCTTCGACTGGGAGCCACCATAGGCTGGGACCCAATGGTTCCCGAAGATGTCGTCCGCCGCAGAGCTCGCCGCCGGTGACCCCCTTCGTCCCCGCGACCCTCTCAACCACCGGGAGGATCGTCCTAGTGCGGTGAACCTGTTCCCGCTATCGGGGCCCCGCGAGGAGCCGCCAATCGCCGGCGTTGGTCACCGGAGCTCCGCCTCCGCTCTGACAGAGGAGGAAGGAGGCGCGGGCGACTGGTCAAACCTGACCAGTGGGCCCGATGGACCCACTATCGATGTCTGATGATGGCCCGCTGGCTTAAGTGGAAACGTATTCCACCGAATCACGCCGCTAGGGAAAGCGTAAGCCCCGAACCGTTTTCTTTTTCTGATTTTTATTAAAAACAGAATTTTGACTAAACTTTGACTGGCTATAACTTTTTAAATATAAGTCCAATTGATTTGATTCTTTTTCTGTTGTTTTCAAATTTTGTCTAGTTTATTTTCATATTTATTTCAAAATTTTCCAAACAACTTTTTGTACTGTTTTGAAACTATGTGTTAATTTGAATTTTCTTAAAATAGGACTTTTGAAGAAGGAAGCAACTTTCAAAAAGTGCACCCCACTTGCATACCTTTGAAGGCAAGCATTCTGAACCCTGCCATAATATTTGTTGTGTGTCGTTCGATGCTAATACGACACCGCCTTGACATGAAGTGTTCGGTATTTTATGTGATGATATGATCATGTTCATGAGAGCATAATGATGATTCCTTACTATTGGACTTTGATATGCTTCTGATAGTAATCACCCTCTTATGCCTTTCATGCCTATCGGGAGGAATCCGGGGAAAGTCTCTGTCTTGGGTAGACACGAACTTATCTCTAATAATTCGTTGAGACGATTATGTCAGTAAGGCATGGTGAGGTATGATGAGTGGTGATTACATTTCTTTGGTGTGAAATATATTTGTTATACTAATCCTGTAGGGAATGCCTCAACCTCCTGAGTCGACCATAGATCAAGTCTTGTTCCAGTAACCCTCATACTTGTTTCGTACTACCACTTGTCCCTGCCATAGGTAGGGTACGGTTCAGTAAGTTTTCAACCCCTTCCTTGCACACACCGTACAGAGAGGCCATGGTGGAAGATACCGGCTGCATCCGGTAGACATGCCACCTGGTCCGGGGGCATGGGTGTTTCCGGTTGGAGCCGAGGGGGTAGCTCCCCTAGTTTGCGCGCGTTATAAATTTTGTGATCCCATACTAGTCGAGGTTGTAGCCTCCCCACTTAGAGTTTTGCTTAACGAGTGTCGTGGGTGATTCCAGACACCGGTAAGTTAGGCTGGTGTGTGCGGTCAGGTGTGTTTTCAATTAAAAGACCGTAGACGGAATTAGTCCCGATGGACAAAAGGAATCCATTACTCGTGGGTAAAGAGTACACCCTCTGCAGAGATTATATCTATTCGAATAGCCGTGTCCATCGTTAAGGACTACAGTCTGGGATAGGTCAAGTGTCGGTCTTCGGAGGAAAAATTGCTAAACCAGAAGATGGATCGTGACTTGTGACTCATGATGATTATGACTACTATTATTATGGAGTAACCATTTACATTATTTGAATTATTGAGTATCCCTGGGACGGTACTACCTCCTGAATATTCACTGTGATTATTCTCTTATAAGACCTTTATGTGGTGTCGCTCAGACGCCCGACTGTGGCATGCTTGTTATTTAAATTATTTTTATAAGCCCTTTATGTGGTGTCGCTCAGACGTCCGACTGTTGCATGCTTGTTATTTAAATTATTTATAAGCCCTTTATGTGGTGTCGCATGACGCCAATCGTGGCATGCTTGTTATTTCTTTTATTTATAAGTGCTTTATGTGGTGTCGCTCAGACGCTCGACTGAGGCATGCTTTATATTATTATCCTTTCAAAGCGTCGCTTCAGACACCCAATCGGTGCATTCTAATTCTACTCCCTTATTGCATATTCATGTTGTATATGAATAACCTGCTTGCGTGCATCATGGATTTTTATTTCGTGACTGACGTTGTGATCATGAAATATTTCAGAGCATGATTATCATTCATTATGTTATACATGTGTTCATAATGTTTGCGAGTACATTCAAAGTACTCACTGGCTTGTCCCTGGCTATTGTCTTGGCCAGATTTCTTGCATGGAGAGGAGCGTTGCAGTGACAGCCCCAGAACCTACGCAATGACGATAGCAACCTCGCGAAGATAGGAGTTATCCAGGTCAACTATTCCTGTGGGAAATGGAGTCCCATAGACGCTGATGAACCGCAAACCGCTTCCGCCATCAACCACTAGAAACCATTTGTTGTACTCATAGGCCAGAATGGTCTTGTACTACACATTTTGTATTTTGCTTGGAGTTTCTGTATCAAGTTGGTGTCTCATTAGCTAACAGTAATCCTAGGGCTGGTGAGCACAAGGGCCATTTTCTAGGAAAATTAATATCCTGGAAAAACCGGTCGCCACAACCTTGGTATCAGAGCCAGGCTGACCAATGGCTAATCCTATCTTAGCCAGGTCAATAAACCTAGGTTAACCAATCCACCAGACCTTAACTTAAACCCGGCCAAGCTTCTCGTGTAAGATAGCCACACAGTGACCCCGACACCTTTTGGCAGTCGCTGCCCAACCTATCAGCCTAGCCTATCGATCACACGCCAGTGACCGACACCTAAATAGTCTCTTTCGCAAGCGTGTGAAGGAAGACTCCGTCCCCTTTTTCTATAACAAGGGCACGCTAGCCTCAACCCAGCACAACACAGCCTATTCCCCAAACTGAGCTATAATGCCTGGGCCCATTGTGCACAATGAGACCACAGCAACCAACCTTAGAGGTTTTGTGACCGTGCTAGCAAACCTCACCCGCCGTGCCTTTGCATTAGAAGAGCCCCCAGAATATGTTGTGTACCAAGGGCCCATGAGCGGTGAGAGCCGTCAATTCTGGGCCACTGTGCACGTCTATGGTAGGGGTCTATCGCCAGAACACCCCTACAGGTTCACCGGAAGGACAACTTCCTTTGAGCCACAAGCCATCCAACTAGCTGCTCGAGAGGCTATAGTTTAACTCCGGCACTAGTCGCCCAGAGTTAACTATCGCTCGTTCTACTACTACCCCAGCCGTGACGGGTATGGTAGGCCACCCCAGGTTGCCAACGGAGATCACGAGATGGATCCTGCATTGTTGCATCTGGTGCGCTATGTGAGTGCACTAGAGGAACTGTTCGATCAAATCACCCTTGATTTGATCGCAGCTCGTGGAGAACTGGTTCGTCGAGCCCCGACAAGAGGAGAAGATGAGCCCGACGCTGACAACCCAGTCGTGTTGTTCGGACAACCGATTGAGTCCTTGAGGTCAGCCCCAGCCATCGACCAAAATACTTTAGTGTTCCCAGAAGTGCTTCGTCGCCTTTTGGGAACACGCTCCAACGGGATTGTGGCGAACCACCCCCGCGATGGTCATCATCGCTACCCCGACCCTGCAGCCCCTCAACTCATCCAGCTAACCTCGATGGTGAAGCCCATGGAGAAGCCTCGACACCCACAAGGCACGCCCGCTTAGATATTAACGAGGTAGACTAAGTCACTCGAGTAGTACCGAGTCTTAGTATGTCCACGCCCTGTAATTGTGTGATCTTGTATCACCATAATTAATGCAGCCTGCTTGTGTGCCTCTGTTTTGAATAGTAGCCATGCATAAGTATGTTGGCATGCGGTTGCATTTTTAATTCCGGGCAGAGATACCAAAAACCACCCCGACGACACCCACAGTAATACATCACTTTTGTGAGATATGTGTATCTGTAGCATTGACCCCGACCCCATAGAGCAGATTCGACAAACTAGTTGCCCCACACCGTAATCGATAACCCAGCCCCAATGCTATATAAAAGGCCACCTCGTGACCTTGCCAAGTACCCCTCACCTTGTACACAACTCTTACAGCCATTCCTTGCCATGCCAAGCCCTAGTATTTATCTAAGAACTCTAGATGCAACGCTAGGTAGTTTTGTTAAAATATTGTGGGACTTTACCTGCAGTACCATGAGTTCTACCCATCCACCCCAGTACGAGTTACTCAAATCGAGGATCACCCCATCCACCTCGAAATATTGGGCAGTGGTGCACATCCCTCCCGCTAACCCAAACCAAGACCCAACGGAAGTCTCCTTCATGGGGAAACCTATCCGACTCCGCAAATGGCCATAGAAGCTGCTGCGTACGAAGCGCTTGCTCGCCTTCGATTCGCGGTACCCTATGCCAGCGAACGAGGGTATTATTACTTCCCGAGTCATGCAGCACCCGGAGAAGTAGCAGCTTTTCCTGGTGGACGAATTGAGAGAGACCCAGTACTGGCCAACCTTGCCCAGTATGTCATCGCTCAAGAGCGTTTGACCCAGTGAGTAATGGGTTATCTCCAGAGCCTCGCTAATTTAAATCCTAAGATCGCCATCGGCAGACCACTGAGGCCCGACCAAGAGAAACGCGTTCTTCAACTAGTCAACCCGCTTTCCCCGATAGAAGAGGAGTGTGCCCCAGTACCAGAGATGTTTCCTCAGGACCCTGTCTATTTACCGTTTTCGTTGTAGATGTCACTGCTGTGTTTATTGTCCCAGCATCTATTTATGTGTTGCAACATATGCGTGGTATCCTAAATTTGTGCGATGAATTAAATATTTGGTTTCAATTAATGTGAGTAGTTTTTACTGCTGTAAATTTTGATTAACTGTTTTCACTCTCGGTAAATTCTGAAGTGAGATTTTTCCCTGAGTGGTTGCAGCGTATATCTCTTGACGACATAGATTTTTATTCACGCGGCACCATGACAGCAGACGCACAACCACAACCACTTGACCACGTGCACTAATTGCAATTCCACATGCACATATTGCACCTAACTGATCACCTCCCTAGCACACCACAGTCTCTGAAGGAGAGATTTGTGGGTAATTATCCGGGTGCAAGTAGCCTCCATTACACTGAAACCAGTTAGCACCCGACACCGCACTTAATCCTCATGATCACCGCCACCGCGGAGAGCTAACACTCGAGCGACAGCATCACGACAATCATCGAGGATCATCACGCACAAGAGCACGGAGAACCCCAACAATGCCGCCAACCCTCCGCACATCAGGATCATGTACCAGTCTGGCATCACCTCCGCCATTAGAGCCTCGTTTCGAGCTCCTGCAAACAGAAATGGAGGAGAAGGAAGGAGAAGGAGAAGAGAGGGAGAAGAAAGGAGCACCTCGGACATTTTATAGCTCGAGACCGGTGTACGGTGGGCGAAGTCCACCAGCACCGCTCGTCACTCGATCACTGGTGTTCGGAGGTGAATCCGTGATCGATGCCGATAAGCGCCTTGGCCTTGGTGAGTGCATGCTGCCGGCAGCTAAGCGCGCGCGCACTACAAGATCTGACCTAGATGCTCTCTGCGCTAGGCGTCGTCGGTGGAGAAAGCTTGAGGAAAGCGAGAGAGAGGAAGAAGAGAGAGAGAGGTAGAAGAAGAGACTGACAGTGAGCCCCGGGTCCATCTGTCAGCCAGAGAGAGCACTGTGCTCTCGGGTACGACCAGCGTATTTTAGAAATTTAGAAATTTATTCTAAATTTACTGTAACCAAAAGTAGAAATTTCTTGTTTTCCCCCAACCATAGATTTTTTCACGCAGCGCCAGTATTCCACACTGTAGTTTTACACCACTTAATTGCCCATTCAATGTAGCCACATTTTATTGCATGAGTAGGATGGTTGTTTTTATGATATTACTTTGAGATAGTAGGAGTAATTCTTTTCAAAGCAGCCCTTAGCAAATCTCGGGAACGAGATTTTTCTTAAGGGGGGTAGTGTTGTAACACCCAAAATTTTGACCTTGATTTATTAATTAAAATTTTGCCAGGAAATTAAATTTTTATTTTCTGGTTTTATCTTTTAATTTCAGATCACTCTGTCCCTCTGAATTTTTGAGTTTTTCCTTCTAGGTGGAAACCTTTCAAAAATATTGTTGGACTTGTATATCTTCCCAAGACCATTTCTTTTTATCAGTGGAATTATTTCTACAATTATTTTTCCTGAGCTTTATTTCATTAAAAATGATTTTGCATAAGTTTTAGAGTTCCATTTGCACTACAACCCTTTCAAATACTTCTTTAAAATTTCCACCAAAATTTTGGGATGTCATGTGATGTTCCCACATCACTTTTATGCAAAAATATCTTTTAGTCATTTGGAGATTTTGAGCCCTACCTCAAGTTTTCAAATCTGGTCCAGTTTGTAATTTGCACTATAATCTATTTAAAAATTTCTATAAAAATCCCACAAAAATTGGGGGATGTTAGTAGTAGTGTATAATTCAACTTTATGCAAAAACCCATTGGTGTTCTTTGAATAATGAGCAAATCATCCTCATCTTCATTCTGGTCCAGTTTGGTGTTTTGTACTGCACCATGTTTTATCTTGCCCTATTGCCCTTGATTCTTCCTCCTGCTTATAGACCAGCCTACCAAACCCTTAAGTCCAGGAGATTGGACCCATTGGAGTATTTTTTGTCCATGCAATAATGCACTTCACTTTCTGTCCAGAACTGAAGATTTGCAAAACTTGCACTAACAAGTTTCTAGTTTTGCCCAAATAGCCTTGCCATCATCACTTGCACCTAAAGAGATCCCAACCTGGAGATTTGGGCCACCAGAAGAGATGCATAGATGCCCATGGCATTCTGTCGAGCACCTTGTGTTCATGGACAGCTTTGACATAGTTTTTAGTTTGCATTATGAACTTGATCCCCTGACCCAACAACCATGTCCACTAAGCTCCTAGCTACCTCTAACCTGGCCCTGTTAATTCCCAGCCTCATCCAGGCCCCCTAGCATGCTTTAGCATTTTTCCGAGCACATGGCGTGCGTGCTCTGGGCGTGGCCAGAGCGCGCGTTTTGCACGTGTGTGTGCCCGAGACGCCGCGTCTCGCTGCCACCCTCCCCGCGCCCGTTCTGATCCTTTACCACTCAGCGCCAACGCGGCCGACCCCTCTCTTGTCGTAGAGTTACCCTGGCCCATCCTGGCACCTCACAGCGCCGCCCGAGCCACTCCAGCGCGCCAGCTGCCCCAGGAGCAGGACGATCTCATCCTCGAGCCCGTCCGCTAGCGCCGGTCGCCGCCACGCGCCCCTTGGCTACAGAGCGGAGGTTCGCCGGTCTTATCCTCGGCCGTTGGAGGGACCAACCTCCCTTCCATATAAATAGGAGACCCCGTGCTCAAGCAGACCCTTAGACGACCTCGGGCCATCCCTCTAGAGCCCCCACAACAAGCAATCGACGGAGGGAGGCCTTCCTCCTCGTCTCCGGTTAGTTCGGCCGCCGCCACACTCCGGTCCCGTCCGTCACGAGCAGGGCCTCCCTAGTCCTTCCAGCGCCACCATCCGACTCCCCTCGGCCGTACGGAGCCGCCCAACCTCTCAGCTTCGACTGGGAGCCACCATAGGCTGGCACCCAATGGTTCCCGAAGATGTCGTCCGCCGCAGAGCTCGCCGCCGGCGACCCCCTTCGTCCCCGCGACCCTCTCGACCACCGGGAGGATCGTCCTAGTGCGGTGAACCTGTGCCCGCTGTCGGGGCCCCGCGAGGAGCCGCCAATCGCCGGCGTTGGTCGCTGGAGCTCCGCCTCCGCTCGGATAGAGGAGGAAGGAGGCGCGGGCGACTGGTCAAACCTGACCAGTGGACCCGATGGACCCACTGTCAGTGATACAGCAACGGCCCGCGCTGGCTTTAGTGGAAACGTATTCCACCGAATACGCCTTCGCTAGGGGAAAGCGTGAGCCCCGGACAGTTTTCTTTTTCTGATTTTTATTAAAAACAGAATTTTGACTAAACTTTGACTGGCTATAACTTTTTAAATATAAGTCCAATTGATTTGATCTTTTTCTATTGTTTCTCAAATTTTGTCTAGTTTATTTTCATATTTATTTGAAAATTTTCCAAACAACTTTTTGTACTGTTTTGAAACTATGTGCTAATTTGAATTTTCTTAAAATTGGACTTTTGAAGAAGGAAGCAACTTTCAAAAAGTGCACCCCACTTGCATACTCTTGAAGGCAAGCATTCTGAACCCTGCCATAATATTTGTTGTGTGTCGTTCGATGCTAATACGACACCGCCTTGACATGAAGTGTTCGGTATTTTATGTGATGATATGATCATGTTCATGAGAGCATAATGATGATTCCTTACTATTGGACTTTGATATGCTTCTGATAGTAATCACCCTCTTATGCCTTTCATGCCTATCGGGAAGAATCCAGGAAAGTCTACATCTTGGGTAGACACGAACTTATCTCTAATAATTCGTTGAGACGATTATGTCCGTAAGGCATGGTGAGGTATGATGAGTGGTGATTCTGTTCTTTGGTGTGAAATATATTTGTTATACTAATCCTGCAGGAATGCCTCAACCTCTGAGTCGATAGTAGATCGAGTCTTGTTCCAGTAACCCCCATACTTGTTTCGTACTACCACTTGTCCCTGCCATAGGTAGGGTACGGTTCAGTAAGTTGTCAACCCCTTCCTAGCACACACCATACAGAGAGGCCATGGTGGAAGATACCGGCTGCATCCGGTAGACATGCCACCTGGTCCGGGGGCATGGGTGTTTCCGGTTGGAGCCGAGGGGTAGCTCCCTAGTTCTTGGCGTGTTATAAATTTTGTGATCCCATGCTAGTCGAGGTTGTAGCCTCCCCACTTAGAGTTTTGCTTAACGGGTGTCGTGGGTGATTCCAGACACCGGTTAGTTAGGCTGGTGTGTGCGGTCAGGTGTGTTTTCAATTAAAAGACCGTATACGGAATTAGTCCCGATGGACAAAAGGAATCCGTTACTCGTGGGTAAAGAGTACACCCTCTGCAGAGATTATATCTATTCGAATAGCTGTGTCCATGGTTAAGTACTACAGTCTGGGATGGGTCAAGTGTCGGTCTTAGTGTCGGTCTTCGGAGGAAAAATTGCTAAACCAGAAGATGGATCGTGACTTGTGACTCATGATGATTATGATTACTATTATTATGGACTAACCATTTACATTATTTGAATTATTGAGTATCCCTGGGACGGTACTACCTCCTGAATATTCACTGTGATTATTCTCTTATAAGCCCTTTATGTGGTGTCGCTCAGACGCCTGACTGTGGCATGCTTGTTATTTAAATTATTTTTATAAGCCCTTTATGTGGTGTCGCTCAGACGCCCGACGGTGGCATGCTTGTTATTTAAATTATTTATAAGCCCTTTATGTGGCGTCGCACAGACTCCCGACCGTGGCATGCTTGTTATTTATTTTATTTATAAGCCCTTTATGTGGTGTCGCTCAGACGCCCGACTGAAGCAAGCTTTATATTATTATCCTTTCAAGGCGTCGCTTCAGACACCCGATCGGTGCATTCTAATTCTACTCCCTTATTTCATATTCATGTTGTATATGAATAACCTGCTTGCGTGCATCATGGATTTTTATTTCGTGACTGAGGTTGTGATCATGAAATATTTCAGAGCATGATTATCATTCATTATGTTATACCTGTGTTCATAATGTTTGCGAGTACATTCAAGTACTCACTGGCTTGTCCCTGGCTATTGTCTTGGCCATATTTCTTGCATGGAGAGGAGTGTTGCAGTGACAGCCCCCAGAACCTACGCAATGACGATAGCAGCCTCGCGAAGATAGGAGTTATCCAGGTCAGCTGTTCCTGTGGGAAATGGAGTCCCATAGACGCTGATGAACCGCAAACCGCTTCCGCCATCAACCACTAGAAACCATTTGTTGTACTCATAGGCCAGAATGGTCTTGTACTACACATTTTGTATTTTGCTTGGAGTTTCTGTATCAAGTTGGTGTCTCATCCGCTAACAGTAATCCTGGGGCTGGTGAGCACAAGGGCCATTTTCTGGGAAAATTAATATCCTGGAAAAACCGGTCGCCACAACCGGCACCATGGGCGTCCTTGCCAGCAATGAAGCAAAGAAGAAGAAGCTAGCGGAACAGGAAGAGATGGGCGACGGGGGCTCCGCCCCCTCCTCATTTGTAGCAGGAGAAGGCCAACCAGCGACCCCCACGATCACAGGTAATGATGGTTTTCTCTACATGCACCAGGGACTTGTTAAGTCGGGCAGTTGCCGAGGTAGCGTGGGGAAGCGGAGACGCCCACGTCCCGTCAGTCGCCATGCGTCAATCAAGGCCGCATGCGATTGGGGCCTGCGGCGCTCCACACTTGCCCTTTGGCTCCGCCTCGAAGCCCATCTTCACCAGCAAACATTCAAGACCCTCGCGAGGGGCCAAGCCTCGCGAGGCGGGTGACACAAGACCTCCTCAGGGGCGGCCTCACTAGGTTGGCTCGCGAGGAGCGGAGAGATCAAGGCGAGGGGCACCTCGTGAGGTTCCCGTGACGTGAGCCGTGACGACCAAGGCCAGGCGGGCGCCAGCCGGCGCAGAGTACCCGTTGCCTCTTTGGTGCTAAAGGGGGCAAGAGCAAGCGAGGAGTCCCGAGGCATCAGGCAAAGGTTTCCATATTGGTGCAATGAGACCAAGACCAGTAGGACGGCAGGATGGAGGTCATCGCGGAGCACACGACGGCGTCACGACCAGAGACTTTGGCAGGTGGAGACCACCTTTTGTCAGGATAGCTTGTACTAGCTGCCCCCCTTCAAATTGGCCGTTGTGGGATCCCTTCCCGTGTAATATTTGGGAAGAGGACCCGGGCCTCTATAGATAGGACTAGCCACCACCAAAGGGGGGATGGATCATTCAGATCACCATCACCCACACAAGCTCACCGAGCTCTAGAACACCTCCCCTCAGGAGGCTGTTCTTCCCTTGTACTTGTTCATCCTCAGCCTACAAGGCAATCCACCACACCACACTGGAGTAGGGTATTACACCACATCGGTGGCCCGAACCAGTATAAACTCTTGTGTCCCATGTTCTTCGAGTCCGACGTGCTAAGATTTGAGGTCGTGGCGAGTGTGTGAGCTAGGGGAGAGAGAGATCTCCGTGCGCACCACAGTGTTCGAACCTTAAGGGTTTTGCCGGAACCTGAAATACGACACCTACGGGTTCGAGAACTATGTAGACATGACTGAGACTCCTCTCTGGTCAATAACCAACAGCGGAACCTGGATGCTCATATTGGTTCCTACATATTCTACGAAGATCTTTATAGGTCAAACTGCATAACTACGTTGTTTCTTTTGTCATCGGTATGTTACTTGCCCTAGATTCGATCGTCTGTATCTCAATACCTAGTTCAATCTCGTTACCGGCAAGTCTCTTTACTCGTTCTGTAATGCATCATCCCGCAACTAACTCGTTAGTCACATTGCTTTAAAGGCTTATAGTGATGTGCATTACCGAGAGGGCCCAGAGATACCTCTCTGACAATCGGAGTTACAAATTCTAATCTCGATCTATGCCAACTCAACAAACACCTGTTGAGCATCTTTATAATCACGCAGTTATGTTGTGACGTTTGATAGCACACAAAGTGTTCCTCCAATATTCGGGAGTTGCATAATCTCATAGTCATAGGAACATATATAAGTCATGAAGAAAGCAATAGCAACAAACTAAATGATCATCGTGCTAAGCTAACGGATGAGTCAAGTCAATCACATCATTCACTAATGATGTGATCCCGTTAATCAAATGACAACTCATGTCTATGGCTAGGAAACTTAACCATCTTTGATTCAACGAGCTAGTCAAGTAGAGGCATACTAGTGACACTCTATTTGTCTATGTATTCACACATGTACTGTTGGGGATATAACTATTGGATATGACCCGCCCAGGAGGGATCGGGTTATCCCAATGGCGGTTTATCTAAACAAAGCCCATGAGTATGTTGAAGATGGTGGTTCATGAAGTAGGCTTGATAAAGGTCCCAAACCCAAAGGCGGCTTAAGGCCTGTGAGTATAAACCGCCATGTATATGTAACTTGTATTGTAAGACATGTAAGATAAGTCACTGGGCCGAACACGTTTGTATGAGCCGGCCGGGACTATATAAATTGCGGGGCGTCAACCCGTGTATATAATGGGACGACCCGGCAGCGGCTTAGGGCAAGGGACATGAGATCGAAAGCTAGGTCAAGCGTATTCGCTCCCTGGTAATCGAAACATAAGCAATACCACCTCAAACTGGAATAGGCCTTTACCTTCACCGCAAGGGGCCGAACCAGTATAAACTCCCATGTCCTTTGTCCCGATTAACCCCTTTAAGCTAACCTAGTGCGATGGCTCCACGACTAAGTCCTCACCCTAGGACATCTGTCGTGCTAACCCCACGACAGTTGGTGCCCACCATGGGGCCAGCTCACGGTGGTTTCGAGATGTTATGGGGCAGCTTCGAAGGGATCAAGGGATACGATGTGGGACGGATGACCAAGAGTCGTCGTGGCAAGCTCTACATCGATGATGCAGGATGGGGCCCGAGGCCAGCTCAATCGAGTATGGGTACCGGGTCCCCTTCGGTGGAATCCACATCTTCATCGGCAAAATTGGCGAACCGGGCCCTGAGCCGGACATCGGCACCGACATCATCGAGACGGATCAGCGTGCGAGACCCGCCCGAGTTCAGCCCGCCATGAAGCACGCCTTTGTGGGATTCATCCATGGAGCGGAATTTGAGGAAGGGTCCGTGTATGGCGGTGAGACGGCCATCTATTCTGATGGTGAGTCGTCCATGGGCGAGACTACTTCGTTGTACCAACTGCAGGACGACAGGCTTGGGGGGTTGTTCCAGTGGCGACAGTATTTCGGACCCCTATGAGCCGCCGAACCGGGTCGCGATCTTCATGGCCGGTACATAGTCAGTGCAGAATTCATCGACTGCAGCAGCAATGGTTTCCGGGTCAATAGCGGTGACGGCGGCCGGGGCAGGAGGCCCTGCGCGCCCGCCGGCTCAGGTCTTGTCACTTTGACAACACTGCTGTCAGTGGCGGTGAACCCAGCAAACCAAGAACAGCACAACGCGGAGGTTGCAAAATTTCGAGATCAGATAGCTCAAGCCAAGGAGGACCTGGCAGCCGAGGATGCGAGGATGACGGTTGAACAAGCGGTTCTGGAGGCTTAGGCACAACGGATCCAGGCTGATTCCTCCCGGCTCTTACTGGATTAGAATGCTTCGAACGACGTCATGAGGAGAAGACACCGGACTCGTCTGCCTCCGGTTTACGAGGCAAGGAACCTCTTCAACACTCCTGGTGCGGGGACCAGTGACCCGCCAGGGGTGTCGGATGTGGGGTTCCGGAAAAACCCTTAAGGTTCGAACTCTGGGGTGCACGCAAAGTTCTTTCCCTCCTACCGATCCACGCCCTAGCTCGCTAAGATCTTATGGATGAACTCGACGCACTCACAACACAGAAAGACACGCGATTTCTACTGGTTCGGGCCACCGTTGTGGTGTAATACCCTACTGCAGTGTGTGGTGGTGGATTGCCTCTTGGGCTGATGAAGAACAGTACAAGGGGAAGAAAAGCCTCCTGAGATTGAGGTGTTCTTGTGCTCTGTGGACTTGTGGATGAGAACTCGGTCTGTTCCCTCCCTTTTTCTCTACTGTGGTGGCTAGCTCTACTTATATAGGCCCTGGTCCTCTCCCCAAATATTGAGCGGGAAGGGAGCCAACAACGGCGGGCGAATTTGAAAGGGGACAGCTAGTACAAGCTATCCTAACAAAAGCGACCTTCGCCTGCAAAAGGCTCTGGCGGTGACGCCGTCTTGGGCTCCATGGTGACCTTCATCTCGCTGTCCCGTTGGTATTGGTCTTGTTGCATCGATATGAGAACCTTTGCGTGATGCCTCGGTACTCCGCGCCTGCGCTTGCCTCCTTAGCACCAAAGAGGAAACAAGGACGCTGCGCGCGCTGGCGCCTGCCTGGCGCCGATCGTCATGGCTCACGTCACGAGAGCCTTGTGAGGTTTGCCCCGCCTTGATATCTCTGCTCCTCGCGAGGCGGCCTGGTGAGGCCGCTCCTGAGGAGGTCTTGCATCGTCCGCCTCGCGAGGCTTGGCCCCTCGCAAGGGTCTTGAATGCTTTGTTGATGAAGATGGGCCGTACGGGCCCGCTAGCATAGCCACGCCATGGGCCGCAAGCATGCAAGTCTGGGGACCCCCTTCCCAGAACGCCGACAAGGGGTAAACCGAGCAGTAGCCACGCCTGGGACGGGAGCGCCGATTGATCCATGCACAATGGACCCGCCTCGTAAGAATAATATCCCATCGCAACACGTGCCAACACCATCGGGTCATTACTCTAACCCTTTGGACAACATGATCGCAGCGGCGTCATGATTGTCGGCTCTCCCAGTTGAAGGCGAGTCTCCAACTGCAGTTGAAACACGGAGGGTTAGAGAGCTCCTTCAAACAACATTGGTGCAGCAGGAGGCTTATTCCTACAGTCATGAGAGGATCCATTCAACCCCTCGCCCAAGCCGAAGTTATAGCAGACACATGGACTCCCCGGCGATGTCAAGCAGCAAGCAGCGTCGTAACCTGCCCCATACTACTCAGGCCCTGATGGATTAGGATAGAGCGCGTCACGGGGCTGAGCCGGCAGCTCAGAACACGACTCGTCAACCGTCTCCGGTTTATTCGATAACTTCAGTGGAGTTAGGCGTGACTTCCAGATCCTTGGGAGTGCCATGTTTAGTACCGGCTCTACGTAACGTACGTCTGCCCAAGGATTTCTTGGGTCCTCGTAAAGTGCCCAACTACACAGCTGACTTACCCCCTGAAATGTGGGTTGAAAGTTATGAGATGGTGATGGAGTTATTGGACGTCGATGATGCTGCATGTGCCAAGTATTTCACCATGATGTTGGAAGGAACAGCTCGTACCTGGTTAAAGGTACTACCAGCCAACTCTATTGGATCATGGGCCGAGTTAAGGGCCCAGTTTATCTAGCAATTCAAAGACACGTGCAGGCAGCCTATGTCGATTGTAGACTTGGCTGCCTGTGTGCAAGAAGAGGGTGAGTCGACAACCCATTGGGTGCGTCGGGTCTCAGCAACTCTGCACTCGTCGGATCGAATCAAGGCTGATTCGGCAGTCCTAGTGTTGGAAAACAATTGTCGTTTCATACCCCTGAAACAAAAATTAGGGCGACTCGAACGCCACTGCAATGAAATGGGAACGCTCATGGTGGCTCTGGTTAAATATGCCGACTCTGACAGTACCAAGGACCCCGAGTCTGATGAGGAAAAGACGGGTAAGGGAAAGAAGAGTAGCAGCGCCAAGGGGCAGCCCAATAACCCGGCGAGACAAGGGAGCGGTGGTAAGTGCAAGGCTGATCATAATTCTAATCTTGTGGCTAATACCAATGCGCAGAATAGTGACCATCGCCGTAAGGTAAAACCGCCTCCTCGTACGGGAGGATCAGGGGTCAATCTTGAGCGGCTGCTGAATCAGCCCTGCCCAAAGCATGGCACACAGGAAAGATCGTCTAGTCAGCTTTGGAAGGACTGCTATATTATGAAAGAGTTCAAAAATTCCAACTTGTTCCAAGACAATCATGGACCAGGCGGCGGCTCAGGTTCTGGCTCTTATGGACCGGGTCACGGTGGGGGCGGTTCTAATTCTGGCTTTCAGGGGCACCAAGGCAATCAAGGCAATCAGGGCGGTTAACATCAACAGTTCGGTCAGGGGAATCAGCAACATCAGTCTGGATATCAAAGTAACCCGAAGCAATTGAATAGTGGACAGTACCACGTCTTCACCACTAGTTTATGCAAGCGGGATCAGAAGCTCCATAAAAGGGCTGTGAAGGCCGTTGAGCCGGCAGTTCCCCGTTACTTGCGATGGTCTGAGAAGCCCATTGTGTGGAGTCGTGAGGATCACCCGCCCCGGATTGACAATCCGAGTCACTTTGCTTTGGTGGTAGCGCCTCAGGTTGGAGGATATAAATTCACCAAGGTACTCATGGATGGAGGTAGCAGCATCAATATCCTTTATTATGTAACCTTTCGTCGCATGGGGTTGACTGATAAAAATCTTAAACCGACAAACACTACTTTTCACTGTGTGGTGCCTGGTAAGTCGGCATACCCGGTTGGTAAAATAGCTCTGGAGGTTGCATTTGGGGACGATCATGATTCCAGGTCTGAGACGTTGACCTTTGAAGTGATGAAGATCAAGAGCCCTTATCATGCTTTGTTTGGGCGGTTGGCTTATGCTAAGTTCATGGCAAGGCCTTGTTATGTTTATCTACAACTGAAGATGCCGGGTTACAAGGGGGCGATTACGGTGCATTGAAGCCAGAAGACAGCTTTGGAATGTGAGGAAGGTGATGCAGCCTATGCTGAGTCTGTCTGCGCAACAGAGGAGTTAAAGTTTTATAAAGACAATGTTGACCCGGCAGATATGACCTCTTTGAAAAAGCCAACGATGGAGCATGACCCGGTTTTGAAGTTTAAATCGGCAGACGACACCAAGCTGATTGATTTCGTTGATTCATCCAAGCAGTTCAGCATCAGTGCTAATCTGGATCCGAAATAGGAAAGCGCGCTCATCGAATTCATCCGTGAGAACTTGGACATCTTTGCATGGAAACCTTCTCACATGCCAGGTGTACCGAGAGAACTCGCTAAGCACACTGTTAATATTGATTCCAAGTTTAAGCCGGTCAAATAGTTTCTTCGTCGTTTTAATGAAGAGAGGCGTAAACCCATTGGTGAAGAGGTAGCCCGGCTCTTGGCGGTTGGGTTTATTGTTGAAGGCTGAATGGTTGGCTAACCCGGTACTAGTGCTCAAGAAGAATGGCACTTGGCATATGTGTGTGGATTACACGGATTTAAATAAGGCTTGTCCAGCTGATCCTTTCGCTCTCCCTCGTATTGACCAAATTATTGATGCTACGACGGGTTGTGAGCGTTTGAGTTTTTTGGATGCTTATTCTGGTTATCATCAGATCAAGATGATGGTTAAGGACCAGGAGAAGACAACTTTTATCACTCTGTTTGGAGCCTTCTGCTCTGTGTCCATGCCTTTTGGGCTCAAGAGTGCCCAGGCGACTTACCAGCGGTGTGTGCAAAACTTCCTTCATAATCAAATCAGGCGCAATGTTCATGCTTATGTGGATGATATAGTGGTGAAATCTAGAAAGAAGGAAACCCTGATAGATGATTTAAAGGAGACCTTTGACAATCTCCGGGTTTATAAGATGATGCTTAATCCGACCAAGTGTGTTTTTGGTGTGCCAGCTGGTAAGATTTTGGGTTTTCTGGTTTCCAACAGAGGCATTGAGGCTAACCCAGAGAAGATCAAGGCCATCACTTCTTTGGCTAAGCCGGCGTGTGTTAATGATGTTCAACGTCTGGCAGGTCGTATTGCGGCTTTAAGCCGGTTCATCAGCCGGCTGGGTGAAAAGGCTATACCATTGTACCAGATGATGAAGAAAATAGACCACTTAAATGCAGGTGATCTTTGCTAATCAAGCATTTGAGGATTTGAAGAAACAGTTGGCTGAGCCACCCGTTCTGGCTGCTCCCATTGATAAGGAGCCGTTGCTATTGTATGTGGCTGCCAACAGCCGGGCTGCCAGTGTAGCTATTCACTACTAGGGAAAAGCCTAGCAGCAGCGCGGGTTTTGGGAGTATCAGTAGCACGGGTGCCCGCGCTAGTGATACGACGCCATAGCTAACTTGTAGCAGTAGTGCGTGTTGACACACGCTACTACTATACATGGTTAGCTGTAGCGTCGCGTTATGCAACAGCCATCACTGGCGATTATCTCAGAAGGGTCTTATACCCCGCGCTACTGCTATTACTTTCAAAAGAAAATCTCGAGCCCGTGTGTGTTGTCAATGGCAGAAATCGTTTGATCTAACGACGGTTGGCGTCGCCAGAGGCATGAACGGACAGCGGAAGACCAGATCCGGTGGTGGCTATTGGAGAGGGCCCGTTTCTATGGAAGAGCCAGGCCGTGGCATGGGGCTCCTCTTCCCGACCATGCCAGATAGCTCCGGGTCATCCATGGCGACGACCTGCACGGGCATGGACATGGGAGGGTGAGTCAAACCAGAGGGAGAGAGAGAAAAGGAAAACCAAGGGAGAGAGGAAGGTGATGGTGGGAGCAGCGGAGCTAGTCACCGGTGGTGAGGTGCTCCGGTGTGGTGGCGTGGGGCGGCGGCCTCCTAGACGTCGGTGGAAGACCAGCGAGCTCCTAGACGCCGAGGCAGCGGCCTCTTTCGGCGCCACGGAGGAGGAGGGGTGCATGGGCAAGAGGTACATGTGAGAGCGTATGGAAAGTGAGAGGAGAGAGTGGCGGAAGAGAGGAGGGATTTGGGGGAGGAGATGGGGATTCGGCCGAGGATATGGCGACTTCACCTACCTCGTACTTAGTAGTAGCGAGGGGTATAAAACCGCGCTACTACTATCAACTTAGTAGTAGCGTGGGTTTATACCCCTCGCTACTACTATGGCATGTCTCGGGGGGCACGATACATACCGCTTAGTAGTAGCGAGGGTTAAAAACCCGCGCTACTACTATCAACTTAGTAGTAGCGAGGTGTTAAAACCCGCGCTACAGTAAGTAGAAGTAGCGAGGGGTATAAACACTCGCTACTAGTAAGCATCAGCCTATAAGCTTTTCCCTAGTAGTGATTGTGGTAGAGAGGAAGGAGACAGGCAAGGAATATCCGGTTCAGCGGCCGGTTTATTATATCAGTGAGGTTCTCATTGAGTCCAAACAACAATATACACATTGGCAGAAGCTTGTGTATGGGGGTTTCATGGTTAGCCGGAAGCTTGAGCAGTATTTTCTGGGTCATCCTATCACGGTGGTTAGTTCTGCCCCCTTGGGGGATATCATTCAAAACAGAGAAGCCACAGGGAGGATAGCCAAGAGAGCCACTGAGCTTGGGCCTCATGGTTTAAAATATGTGCCCCGTACAACCATCAAGTCTCAAGCACTTGTTGATTTTATCAATGATTGGACAGAGTTGCAGATGCCTGAGGAGAAGCCGGATAACACATATTGGACTATTCACTTTGATGGATCCAGGCAGTTGGAAGGCTCGGGGGCTGGAGTTGTATTAACTTCCCCACGAGGTGATAAATTTTCTTATGTTCTCCGGCTTATGTTCCCTTGTACTAACAATGCAGCTGAGTATGAGCCCTTGCTCCATGGTCTTCGGATGGCTAAGGAGATGAGTTTTAGCCGAGTGAGGTGTTTCGGCGACTCAGATCTGGTGGCTCAGCAAGTTTCTGGCACTTGGGACTCTAAGGATCCACTCATCGCGGCTTACCGACGAGAGGTTGATGCTATTGTGAGTCACTTTAAGGGTTATCAAGTTGAACATGTTGATCGCAGGAAAAATGAAGCGGCTGATGCATTAAGCCGGTTAGGGTCTCAGCATAAGCCAGTACCGCCTAACACTTTCCTGGATATTACAGATAACCCTTACATCAAAGTACCTCTGAGAGGAAGATCTGGCTATTCCTGACCCGGAAGCGCAACTCGTGGCAGTTCTTCATGCAATTCCTGATCGGACAGTCCCATATCTGGCTTATATGACCCGGGGCGAGTTACCTGAGGATGGAACTTTGGCCAGGCAGATAACACGGCGATCTAAGTCAATGACAATCGTTCTTGGAGAGTTGCATCATCGCAGTGTCACAGGGGCATTTCAACGTTGTGTTTCTCTAGAGGAGGGTCGTGAGATTCTGCGTGAAATTCATGAAGGTGATTGTGGCCATCATGCCGGCTCTAAGTCCCTTGTGGCTAAGGCTTTTCGTCATGGGTTTTATTAGCAAACGGCTCATGCTGATGCCGAGGATCTAGTAAGTAAATGTGATGGTTGCCAGAAATTCTCCCGACGAGCTCACGTGCCGGCTCAAGAATTGAGGATGATTCCAATTACTTGGCCGTTCGTAGTCTGGGGGCTTGGTATGGTTGGGCCTTTCAAAAGGTCCAAAGATAAGAAGACACACCTCTTGGTGGCGGTTGGCAAATTTACAAGACGGGTTGAGGCAGAGCCGGTCAGTAAATGTGACGCGGCGACGGCGGTTCAATTCATCGAAAAGGTGATTTTCCATTTTGGCTTTCCCC
Source organism: Aegilops bicornis (assembly GCA_021605145.1). Classification (NCBI taxonomy): domain Eukaryota; kingdom Viridiplantae; phylum Streptophyta; class Magnoliopsida; order Poales; family Poaceae; genus Aegilops; species Aegilops bicornis. The sequence continues at coordinate 496,592,742 of CM038673.1, forward strand.
ACAGTATCATAACTGATAATGGCACTAATCTATCCAAGGGTGCTATGAAAGAATTTTGTCAACGTGAGCATATCCGGCTTGATGTATCATAAGTGGCTCACCACCAGTCTAATGGTCAAGCCGAGAGAGCTAATCAGGAGATCCTAAGAGGCATCAAGCCCCGGCTTATGGTTCCCTTGCAAAGGACGCCGGGTTGTTGGGTCGAGGAGTTACCTTCTATGTTATGGAGCATCAATACTACCCCCAACAGATCTACGGGTTATACGCCTTTCTTCATGGTTTATGGAGCAGAGGCAGTTCTCCCCAGCGACATCCGTCATGATTCGCCCCGAGTGGCGGCTTAAGTTGAAACCGATAATGAGAAGGCGCGTCAGGATGCACTTGACTTGTTGGATGAGGAGCGTGACCTCGCGGCGGCTCGTTCGGTGATTTACCAGCAAGCTCTGCACCGTTATCATAGCCGCCGGGTTAAAACCAGAACCTTTCAAGAAGGTGACTTGGTGCTCCGGCTTATCCAGGATCAGACGGATATGCACAAGTTATCCCCACCTTGGGAAGGACCCTTTGTGGTCAGCAAGAATCTGAATAATGGCTCATACTACCTTATCGATGTTCAAGAACATAAGGATTCACGTAAGTTGGAGGAGGAGACCCACCGGCCATGGAATATTTCTCATCTTCGGCCTTATTATACTTGAGCCACCGGCTCTTACAATGTACATATCTTGACAGTGTATACATTATGATGATTATAATAAAGCTGACATCCCTGATAAATCAGGGCCTCTGTCGTTTCATTTCAAGAATAATGAGTCTTTTTATTACAGAAAGATCACTTGGGAGCTTCCTGTGCAAACATAGGTGTATTCACCAAAGAGAACATAGTGTTACTACCCTCTTGATCCGGCGCAACACCATTCTCACAAATCACTTGGGAGCTTCCTGTTCAAACATAGGTGTATTCACCAAAGAGAACATAGAGTTACTACCCTCTTGATCGGCGCAATGCCACAATTATGGTCACTTGGGGGCTTCCTGGTCGTATTCGAACCATAGCTATGAATATCCCTCTTGATTGGCGCAATGCCACAATTATGGTCACTTGGGGGCTTCCTGGTCGCATTCGAACCATAGCTGTGAATATCCCTCTTGATCGGCGCAATGCCACGATTACAGTTATTTGGGGGCTTCCTGATCGTATTCGTATCATAGATGTACAACATCCCTTTAACCGGCTCAATACTAACACTTATGGCTTTTGAATATTTTTTGGTCCAGCTTATATTTGGCTTGGCGGCCTTTGAAGGCCTCGTTTTCTTGCTTGATTTTTGGAAAAAATAATTGGGATTTATCTTGACGTATGGTTTAACAATGATTCAGGCCATGTAGCCTCACTTATTACAGCTCATATTTGAGCACATCTGAGGTTCATGATAACCCGGCCTGGTTTTCGACGATATGTCACCAGCAGATGATGATATTAAATACTTGGGAGTTCTGTCTTCTAAGTTTTGGGTTATCACCCTAACTGCTTAGATATGGTAAGTCGGCAGTTGATACGTCTCCAACGTATCTATAATTTATGAAGTATTCATGCTATTATATTATCTATTTCGATGTTTATGGGCTTTACTAAACACTATTATATTATTTTTTGGGACTAACCTATTAACCGGGGGCCCAGCCCAAATTGTTGTTTTCTTGCCTATTTCAGTGTTTCGAAGAAAAGGAATATCAAACGGAATCCAAACGGAATGAAACCTTCGAGAGAGTTATTTTTGGAACAGAAACAATCCAGGAGACTTGGAGTAGACGTCAGGGAAGCTTCGAGGAACACAATAGATCGGGAGTTCCCCCTTGGGTGCGCCTGGGCGCGCCCCCCACCCTCGTGGCTCCCCTGACCGACTTCTTTCGCCTATATATGTCCATATACCCTAAAAACATCGAGGAACACAATAGATCGGGAGTTCCGCCGTCGCAAGCCTCTGTAGCCACCAAAAACCAATCGGGACCCTGTTCTGGCACCCTGCCGGATGGGGTATCCATCACCGGTGGCCATCTTAATCATCCCAGCGCTCTCCATGATGAGGAGGGAGTAGTTAACCCTCGGGGCTGAGGGTATGTACCAGTAGCTATGTGTTTGATCTCTCTCTCTCGTGTTCTTGAGGTGGTACGATCTTGATGTATCGCGACTATTATAGTTGGATCTTATGATGTTTCTCCCCTCTACTCTCTTGTAATGGATTGAGTTTTCCCTTTGAAGTTATCTTGTCGGATTGAGTATTTAAGGATTTGAGAACACTTGATGTATGTCTTGCATGTGCTTATCTGTGGTGACAATGGGATATCACGTGATCTACTTGATGCATGTTTTGGTGATCAACTTGCGGGTTCCGTGACCTCGTGAACTTATGCATAGGGGTTGGCACACGTTTTCGTCTTGACTCTCCGATAGAAACTCTGGGGCACTCTTTGAAGTACTTTGTGTTGGTTTGAATAGATGAATCTGAGATTGTGTGATGCATATCGTATAATCATACCCATGGATACTTGAAGTGACATTGGAGTATCTAGGTGACATTAGGGTTTTGATTGATTTGTGTCTTAAGGTGTTATTCTAGTACAAACTCTTGAATAGATCGATCAGAAAGAATAACTTTGAGGTGGTTTCGTACCCTACCATAATCTCTTCGTTTGTTCTCCGCTATTAGTGTCTTTGGAGTGACTCTTTGTTGCATGTTGAGGGATAGTTATATGATCCAATTATGTTATTATTGTTGAGAGAACTTGCACTAGTGAAAGTATGAACCCTAGGCCTTGTTTCCTAGCATTGCAATACCGTTTGTGCTCACTTTTATTATTAGTTACCTTGCTATTTTTATATTTTCAGATTACAAAAACATATATCTACCATCCATATCGCACTTGTATCACCATCTCTTTGCCGAACTAGTGCACCTATACAATTTACCATTGTATTGGGTGTGTTGGGGACACAAGAGACTCTTTGTTATTTGGTTGCAGGGTTGTTTGAGAGAGACCATCTTCACCCTACGCCTCCCACGGATTGATAAACCTTAGGTCATCCACTTGAGGGAAATTTGCTACTGTCATACAAACCTCTTCACTTGGAGGCCCAACAACGTCTACAAGAAGAAGGTTGTGTAGTAGACATCAGCAGTGTTTAAATTTATATCACAGGTATGATATTTTCTATGTTCAATCATGATTAAATCGGCCCTGGTTTATATAGGGTATTATGACCCGCCCCGCGGTAAGCCACCGGGGCACTTGTGATTTATTTGTGTGCAGGATAATGATAAATCTCCTCAACATAAATCGATGTTATCATCACAAGATAATTCTTCAGATGGCAGATCAAGCATTGTTGCACAAAAGGGAAAACGTGCATGATGGCACGACAGGTCAAAATTTTACTAACCTATTACATGACTCAATGAGCCTAAAGGATCAAGTGTTTTTCATAAAGTTCAAATATTTGAACCGCCCGGCGGTTCACTCTTCTCGGCCGTGTTGACTTGAAGCTTCTGGATCATCCTTTTCCAGTTCTTCATCCTCCACCGTCTGGAAGTTGGGTGATGACCAATCAATGCCACGCAAAGCTTGGAATTCAGCCTCATCATCTATAAGTTCAGACGGCTCAACTTCAGGGGCAAAAGTATGCTTACGAATTGGGGGGATTAGATCCATCACTTTATAAGTCGGCGTCGGCATCTTCTGATTCTCCATGCTGTAAGCCAGATGGTATTTTGACAGGTCCGATTCATTGGCAATCAGGCTGGCCATAGGACGTATCACTTTCACACAGGAAGCGAAGTCCTTTTGATCAAATGAAGTGCCGTCTTATTTCAAGCTTGGATATCCAGTAGCTACCTCAGACGGGTCTAGCTCTGGTAACCATGCCTTGGCCCGGCTCAAAGCCGTCACAGCACCGGCTCTTGCAGACGACCGCTTCATATCATCTATCCTAGCAGGCAGCACAGAAAGTTTTTTCAAAACATCTATCAAGAGAGTAGGTGCTTCATTAGTCGGAGAAATTGTAGCCAGTGCACGCTGAGCTCCAGTGTATAGCTGTTCGACAAGGGTGTAAACAGCCTTGAGCTTCACAAGCATATCTTGGTTAAGGTTGCTGCTCCTGGGACCTGAGTAAATCACAGATTGGTTAGAGGCGGTTCATACTCTCAAGAAAAGGATTCACCTTTGATGATTAGCAAGGAGACTCACCAAAGATAGCAGAAACCATCTGGGATACACGATGTTTTAAACCGATGAGCTCAGTGGTCACCTCTTGAAGAGTCGCCTCCGCTTTTTTAGCTTGCTGCGTCAATGCAGTCTTTTCTTCAGCCCAAGTGTTTTTCTCCGCCTCAAAATTGCTCTTTCAGCTTTTCCGTTTCAGCTATGCTAAACTGGAATTTGGACTCATCTTTCCGGGTCTCAGATTCCTGATTCTCCAGCTGGGTCTTTGCATCAGCCAAGTGATTCAAGTTCAGCAGTGGCGGCCTGTATGAAGCACATAATTGTCAATTCATTCAAATCAGGGATACAGGAGTATAAGTCCCAACTCTTTTGCAAGCAGCAACATTTTTCACTTGGGGGCTAATGCCTGCCGAAACATTCTTCATGCTAACGACTCATATCGGTAAAAGTCCCAAGCACTTTGCAAGCAAGAGTACTTGGCACTTGGGGGCTAATGCATACCGCTTGTGTCTCTTTTTACTATGATGACCCGGTTGTGCTGTAAACAATCACAGCCGGCTCATGGGGGCTACACAGATAAGCTCTCTTTTATAACAATGTAAATAGGACCGTCTCATTCATGCTGATTAAACCATCCCTTGGGGCTACGGATGCAAGGCTAATTGTAAAAATCAGGTTCAGTTGTAAAGTTGACAGCCGGCTTTGGAAGGATTCCACTACAGATGTTTACGGTTATTCTAAGTCTACAACTTATTCAATCTTATCATACTCAGTAGACTTGGGGGCTGGCAGGATGTACATAACTTATTCAAGCAGGAATTCATACCTCATATTTCTGATGCATCATCTTCACCATGTCGATCTCAAGATCGCGGCTGGAGTTTATTTAGTTGAGATAGACAGACAGTACTTCACTGCTGCTCAACTGTGCACAGTGGGAGACATCAAACCTCACTTTCCTTCTTTCAATAACCTCTTGTTTGGCTGAGTGCTTGGCCAAGACAGTTGGATTTCCCGGTTCTGTAAAGGTGGTGCCAGTGATCATAACATCATCAGCATGAGTTTCTAACTGCTTGAGTGGGCTTGATGATTCAGTATTCAAAGGATTGAGTTTTGTTTGATCGTCAGATAGGTCAGGGATTTCTGGCGGGCTATCATGAACAGGTTCGTCCGGGTGTTTCTTAGAAACATCATATGCTGGGACTTGATGTTCCGGTTTGTGGACCTTAGGATCTTCAACTGGCTTGGTCACCTTCACCTTCTTACTAGATTTTGCTTGGCCACTGCATGAATTATGACAAGTCAGTACACATTTAAGCACATAAGGAGGTAGGAGATAAAGAAATTGTTATTACCCAGGGGCAATCTTGAAAGCCGACAATTGGGTCTGTGATGAATCGCCGGAGGAAGAGCAAGAAATCTCCTGGTAACTTGAATCGAAAGAATTAAGCGGCTGGCGAATGGGACCCGCCAGTGGATAAAAAGAGTTTAAGTTTGGAAGGTCCTCGTTTTGACGTTTCTGACGAGATGGAGTATTCGGTAAGCCGGAGGATAACTCTTCACCTCCGTTGTTCCGAGTCTGTCGCCGGTTCTCGTGCTGTTGTTACTTCAAAAGAAAGTGAGGATCCAAATGAGCTAAGGGGTGTGAAAACCTTACTTTTCGGGTTACTCGTCGTAATTTCTGTCTTGGCAAAGGCTCTGAGTCGGAGGAAATAATCATTACCTCTTCTTCAACTGCTTGGCTGGCCCCCGTGTCATCCTAACAATAATCAGTGTCAATAAGATAATTGAAAAATGAGCCAAGGGAGTCAAGGGCTAGCTCCGACTCAGAATTGTCATTCAGTTCAAACATATCAGAAGTGCTTGATTTCTTCTTAGTTCTCTTGGTGGTTTTCTTGGTGGCTTTCTTGGCACCCTGGCCTTTTTGGCAGCTTCATGGTCATATTTTGCCTTCCAAAAATCAGATTCAGCCTGTGGATGTCAGCAAAGTTGAGTTAATAGAATATTTGACTAATGAGATAAAAGTGAAGAAAGTTAGAGACTCACATCCGGTGGCGGGTTAAGCTTACGGAAAGGATTCAGACCCACTTTGTTGCAGTCTTCTAGATCTTCATTAAGAAGAGTTTTTGTCATTTCAGTGATCGCTTCATCAGTCAAACGCATAGAGTTGTGGTGTAGAGGATCCTTCAGGCCACCCGTGTAAGTACACATTAAGCCGGGTCGACGGCTTAAAGGGATAATCCGCCAGGCAACCCAGCACCACAACAAGTCAATGCTAGTCAAACCGTTTCCCAGCAGAACCTTGACCTTCACAATAGTGGGAGCAAGCTTTTTATGTTCAACAGCGGTAAGCTTTTCAGGAAGATGATGTTTTGTGTCAAGGCGTTGGGCACGATAACTCGGCAATGGATTCTCATCAGCCGAAGAGGTATCTTTGCAATAAAACCATGTCTGATTCCAATCTTTTGGGTGACTTGGCAAGTAAGCATAGGGGAAGATGGCATCTCTTCTTCGTTGAATTGAGATTCCGCCAAGTTCCAAGCTCGGTCCGTTGGTAAACTCATTTTGGCGGTTTAAATAAAAATACTCCCTAAAGAGTTCAACGCCGGGCTCCTCTTGAAGGTATACTTCGCAGAAGACTTGAAAGTTGCAGATGTTTGACACGGAATTGGGTCTGATGTTTTGAGGATGGGTTGAAAAAAGTGCAGAACGTCTCGGAAAAATTTAGAACCGGGTGGTGAGAAGCCCCGATTCATGTGATCAGTAAAAACAATGACTTCATCATCCTTTGGCCGAGGTCTTTCTTTGCCTGGATCAGGGGCGCGATAATGCATGACACTCTTTGCTAGCAAGTACCCGACTTTGAAAAAGTCTTTCAAGGTGTTCTCAGTGACAATGGAGGGAACCCAATTACATGAAGTGACTATTTTCGGCAGCATTGCGAATGGAGAAGCCTAAAGGAAAGAAAAAAATTGCTGGTTCAAATTGATTCATTGAAGCCGGAAATGAAAAGCGGCAGTATATATTCAAAATGGCGGCTTAAATGGGGCCTAATGATATATGGGTAATTATAAGCCGGTTATGTAAGCCGCCACAACTAGCACTGGAAGTCAAGATCTGTTCAACAACAAATTTTACTAAGTAATGGGACAAACAAGTTTCAACAGATTGGAGCTATAAAATTGGATCTGCAGCAGTTCAGAGAAATGAAATAAAATATAAACCTAAGGTGGCGGCAGCAGAAAAGTGGGGATGCCCAGATGAGATCTATTGCAATAAGGATATGTTCTGATATTAAAAACCAAGTGCTAAAACTACTACCGCACAAGACTGGTGCCGTTTTCAGATAAAAAATATGCAATATAAGAAAGAGAAGGAGGAACGGTGATGAACACCGACGAACAGGGATGCCCTAAGGCGGATTTGTTAAGAGGAAAAAAGTGAAGATTTACCGACGCTGATGAACAGCGGAGGAGCGCCGCGAGGTTCTGGTTCGTTCAGGGTGATGCAGCGGCCGGAGTCGAAGCAGTGGATGAAGGTCGACGGCAGCGGAGTTTGGACGTGCTAGAGCGTTGAGAGGAGGAAGAGGAAGGCGAGAAGGTAAAAGGGGGAGAGTGAAAAGAGGACATGTGGCCCTATTTATAAGGTTGGAAGGATAAAGTGGCAGGTGCGGGAATCGAGGAGATAAGAAAATGGATGCGTGACGGTGCGAGCGCCTCGATTTTTGGAGGTTCATTAAAAGGACAAGATTTATTAAGATTTGGGCCATAATGTTAATCACAGGTGACATCATGGCGGGTCGCCGCAATCTCAGGAGATGACGTCATGGCGGGTTACAATATAAAGCAGGAAGATGGAGAAGGATTTTTCTAAGTATTGAAGATTGACATGAACAAGTTCAAATCAACCTGGGGCCTAATGCTGGGGATATGACTATTGGATATGACCCGCCCAGGAGGGGCCGGGTTATCCCAATGGCGGTTTATCTAAACAAAGCCCATGAGTATGTTGAAGATGGAGGTTCATAAAGGGCCCAAACCCAAAGGCGTCTTAAGGCCCGTGAGTATAAACCGCCATGTATATGTAACTTGTATTATAAGGCATGTAAGATAAGTCACCGGGCCGGATACGTTTGTATGAGCCGGCCGGGACTCTGTAAACTGCGGGGTGTCAACCGGTGTATATAAGGGGACGACCCGGCAGCGGCTTAGGGCAAGGGACAAGAGATCGAAAGCTAGGTCAAGCGTATTCGCTCCCTGGTAAACGAAACATAAGCAATAACACCTCAAACTGGATTAGGCCTTTACCTTCACCGCAAGGGGCCGAACCAGTATAAACTCCCGTGTCCTTTGTCCTGATTAACCCCTTTAAGCTAACCTAGTGCGATGGCTCCACGACTAAGTCCTCACCCTAGGACATCTGCCGTGCTAACCCCATGAAATGTACTAAGTTTCCGGTTAATACAATTCTAGCATGAATAATAAACATTTATCATGATATAAGGAAATATAAATAACAACTTTATTATTGCCTCTAGGGCATATTTCCTTCAACGACTTCTATCCCAAGTATGTTATGTATATATGGTTCCCGACGTTTCTCTCAAGATGATCCAAGATGATCGGATATGACAATCTTCTATGCAATGTGGTATGATGCTATGGCTCTTTCTTACAAGCTTCTTTGCTCTTTCTCATTTTCTTAAAAGCTTATTCTCTTTTTTTTGTATGGCCACTTTGCGGAATGCACAAACCAAGATAGCCATTGTGTATATGTGGGAACAATCTTGAGGCACATGAGATGATATGATGATACCAAGATGATATGGTATGTATGCAATGGAAGGTGTAGATCACTAATGCGCACAAGTAACGTTTCCTGCAATATTCAAATGGCTAGTCCCGATAGGCAAGAACGCAAAATGGGCTAGGGGTTATCAATGCAACTGCAAGGGGAATATACGATGGTGTCATCGAGGTTACCGTCCTTATGTATGATGATGACCTCGTGGCGATGATGAGTGGCGGTGTTCTTCACGTCGAACCGTTCCTAGTTAGCCGAAACACCCTAGGAAACGGAAAAATCACGAACTCGAAATCACAAATGTCAAATGTCAAATGGTGGTAGCGAATGCGGTGGTGGTTTCGGAAGTACTGGTGGAAACCCAGTCAAAATGCGGAAGGGTATGATGGGCTATACACGGTGTCGGAGTCAGAAGCACGGTCCCTAAGTAGTCGAAACACCTTAGGAGACACAACTCACAACACAAATAAAAGTGGGTTAAGTTGGGGTGTCAGAAGTGTATGGTGGACAAGGTTATGCGGAAGTGGTGGTGGTGATTGATGAAGAAGCAACCGTCCCTAAGTAGCCGAAACACCTTAGGAGACTCGAATCACTACTCAAGCAACCATTAATGCTATGGGGAACAAAAAGGGTTAGGTTGCGGAAGTCGATGCTGGTAATGCGGATGATATGGTGGAGGGCCTAGGCAAACTTGCCAAATTTCAGAATATTTGATGGAGTCAAATGATAGTGGTGGTATTTTTATGGGATGGGGGATGTCAATAGCTTCAAAACGAGCTAAAGAACGTCAAAACGGACTCCAGGTGAATTAGTTATGGCCGAAACAAGAATTCAGCACTGTCAGTGTCAGGGTTAACCGGACATCCGGGAGGAGGTCCAGCTCATCCGGGCTATGTCCGGATGATCCGGGAGTTCTGACGGATGATCCAGGTTCGTCAACTCCGGCACGGGTATTCAGGTGTCTAGATTATCCGGACGTCCGGGAGAGGGTCCAGCTGATGGAGGTGTCCAGATGATCTGGGACGTGGTCTGGATGATCCGGGCAGGTCAAACTGCTCAGGATTTCCTCTTGGGGACGAATTTTTGGGCGGAAATTGGATGATTTTGGGGTCAAAATTTGGGAGAATTTATGGATGGAAGGTGGGAAACTTGGGGAGATGCTAGATCCACTCGAAACCAAGCAAATCCATGGATCAAAATCAACAAAACATCATCAAAATCAACAAATCACAAAAAAAATTGGGGCTACTTTTGGTGAGGATTTTTGAATTTATGACGAAATCAACAAAACAATGCTAGAAAAAGAGGGGTAGGGGCTCCAAATTCGTGATCAACCTTGCTCTGATACCAAGATGATGTAGGGTAGAACCCTAGTGGCCGATCTTCCACGAAATGGAGAGGATCCTACGAAGAACACGAGGGGAGACACGAGGGAAATCATGAGGGGAAACGAGAGGAAACACTCAAATAGACAAGAAACAATCACACATGTGCTAGATCCATGAACACAAAGAGATACACGATCCACGATCAATAAATGACGATACAAACGGTAACTAGTTCATCTCCGTGAGGAGGTCTTGAGCCCGCGATGGGTCTTCCCGTGAGGGGTTTTGAATCCAAGATGGATCTTCTCCATAGAGGCCGCGGTCTCTCTCGTGGAGTAGATCGGTATGGATGAGCAACACTCTATCTCAAATGAGCTAAACCTATGCTAACCCTAGAAAAGTGGAAGTGGAGGAGTATATATAGGCTAGGGGGGCGAAGAGGTACATGGGCTTCGGCCCAAGTCACTCACGCGGGCGGGGTCCGGATGATCCGGATGGTTGCCCGGATGATCCGGGCGTCGGGGGTCCGGATGATCCGGGCGATTGTCCGGATGATCCGGCTTCGTCGAGCAGGCTTCAAGTGTCTTCGGGCACATTACCCCGGACCGTCTGGGTCAGGGTCCGGCTAATCCGGGCTTGGTCCAGATCGTATGGCCGGAGATCCGGATGATCCGGGCAAGTCCAGTCTTGCTCTGATCTTCTTCTTCCTTCTCCTCTTTCATGCTTGGCCTTGGTCCTTGGATCCTCCATGGTCATCTTGGTTGTACCTGAGTATATGCAAGGTCTATGCATAAGGTAGTAGCCATGTCTCATTTGTGGAAAGATACGGTTCGAAGAGGAGTGAATTCACCTTGTGCCCAATGATATATGGTCGATGTCTCATCATATGTCCTCTTGGGGCTTGGGGAGTCGTCAAAGTGTACATGTGGATGATCGTAGAATGCTCCACATCGTTGATAGCACGAAAATGCGTCGGCGCTCCGCCTGGCGCTCGAGGAGCCCGAAAGGTCGGCAATGTAGAACCACAAAAATCTATCAACAAAAACCATTCCTCGAAACAACCCCTATGTTTTTCTAGCATTGCCTGGTTCCAAAGATTGTTCCGACTTCCCATCATAAAAAAGATTGTTCTAACTTTGCTTGGCTACAACGTCTAATAGGCGGAGAAGGCATGAGAGATCACATAATGCCATCCATTTTCAGTAAAAAAAACACAATGCCATCCGCTTGATCCTTTCTGACTCATGCAGCTCGGAATATCCTATTTGCTGATCGATACGGCAAATAGTTGGAGCTTGACACATGGCGCCCAAGACTGGGCCGGTCTGTTTTTGTTTTTTCTATGTTTTGTTTCTATTTCTCTTTTTCTGTCCCTTTCTCTTTCCTGTTTCTTTTTTCTTTTTTTCCTTCCAAATTCATTATTCTTTTATACTTTTTAAAATTTAAAATTTTCAAAAAACTTTTAGAATGTAAAAAAATCAAGTTTTTGAAAAATCTTCAGAATTCCAAAATTTTGTTTCCATTTTGAAAAATGAATGGTTAAATTTTTATTATGTTCCAAAATTTGTTCAAAGTTTTTAAACTGTTTTCATTTTTCAAAAAAATTGCTTTTTAGAATTGTTCACCATTTTCAAAATAAAATTTCATTTCAAAAAATGTTCTAAATTCTAAAAACATTCTTGTTGTGGTGACATGTTCATAAATTCAGAACAATGTTCGTGTTTAAAAAACCATTTTCTAAAATAGTTCTGAATTTTTAGAACATGTTCCCGTTTTCAAAAAAGGTTCACAAATTAAAAATATCATGTTTTATAAAAGGTTCATGTTTTCAAAAAATGTTTTTGAATTTCAAAATCTTCCCGTTTCAAATTTTGTACATCTTTTTTCCAAAAAGGAATGGAATTTTCAAAAACTGTTCATATTACCAAGAATATTTGACAATTCATAATTATTAATTTATTTTTTGAAAAGTTAAAAAAATAAAAAATCTGAATTTGACGCTGTTGTATGATCTTAAACATTCACGCTGGCTATTGCTTAGAATGACCCGTTTGTTCGAGTGGTTAGCAACACGTGGTTGAGTTTTTTAGGTTATGAGTTCGATCCTTCAACTCGCCATTTTTTGGATTTTTACTCGCGCTTTGCAAACAAAGGTCATTTTGGTGGCTGCCATTGGGCTGGCCCAGACGCGAACTGTTATGCATCCCACGCATTATTTGATAATATAAAAGAATGTGATGGTTGGCTATAACTGAAGAAATCGTGGGCACGTGCCAACAAAAGAGAATATGTTGGTTTGGTCTAGTTAAGAAAAATTGTGGACACGTGAGCGTGAAATAATCAGAAAAGAATAAACTTTGGTAAAGAAAGGGTCTGGTTATGTGTTGATCATGCTATTGAAATTAGATTTATAGCTGCACGCAGTAATCCATCGAAATGCGTCATCGTAGACGAGAATGGTCGAAGGAACCGTGCTCTGAAGAACGCTGTCCAACATCCAAATGAGGTGGCAACCACCACCTCGACACAGAGGCGGACCCGAAAGAAACAAAGGTACGAGTTGGGTGGTCGCCCCACACCGACCAACCCTACCACTATCAAGATCTCGCCGGCCAAACATAACCAGCGAGAAGACCGCAACTTCTAGCTCCGTCGCCCCACCGCTGCGAAGACTTTTTTACGGACACATCAATTATCTCTCCCGTTGCTTCTCACAAAAAAATATTTTTCATTGCAACGCACAGACTTATGTGCTAGTTATTATAAGGTATCCCAGCCCATCAAGATTCAAGTCCTGGTGCTCGCATTATTTCTGGATTTATTACAGGATTTCCGACAATGCGCTTTCAGTGGGAGGAGACGTTCCCGTCGACGGCGAGGCATCTATGGTGACTTCGTAAATCTTAAGATGATATGCAGTCTCAGTCTCTCGAAGATGCTCATAGGGGTAGGATATGTGTGTGTGCGTTTATAGAGATGAGTGTATGCACGTATGTATGAGCGCTTGTGTCTATACTATGCTAAAGAAATAGCCAATTATAGAAGGGCGACAAGACACAAATTCCAAAGATTGTCTCAATGTTGCTTTAATCCTCCTCCAAAGTAAAGTAAGTGTGGCTATGTCTCAGTTGACTGAGATTTAACTAAGTCTTAGTCAAGTGACATAATATGGTAAAAAAGAAAAAGAAAAACTGAAAAAAAAATGCAGGATCTTAATATAAGATCTCACAGATATAGCATCCAGTGTCGACGGAGACTTAACAAACTTGAAGTAAAATAGGCGAACGAGGCATCCGTCACCGAGTGGCGTCCACTGGATCCCCATCCAACGGTGCAGGCACGTCAAATCCTTCACGGCCAGACAGTTGGACGCCGGTCCTTAGCCACCCCCGCCTACTCATCCAGATAAGGCGCCACGGCCACCTGCCGTCCAAAGCTGTTGCCTGCCACCAATGGAGACCACCGCCTCATGGCGCCTCCTCCCGGCTGCGTCCTCGCCGCGTCCCTCCCTGCTTCAAGCCAGACGGCAGGCGACCTTCCCTTCGTCTCTTCAACAGCCGGCGATCTCCAAGTCCAGGATCCTCTGCCTTCTCCATGACAAGGTCTCAGCTAACCACAGCTTCACACCTATGTATTTGCGAGTTGTGGCATCTGATCCGTCTTCTTTCTTGCTTGCTTAGCCTGCCCCTACCGCCGAGAGCTCGCAGCTGCAGAAGCTGGCCTCCGTGTTGCAGTGCGGCGCCGTCTGGGCAGCAGTATGGACGGACACCTTTAAAATTTCATTTGATCTTGAACGAATCACATACATGCATGGATATTAATCAGTGATCGCGCTGCGGCGAATTCGTGTGTGTTTTGCGTGCACGCGTGCAGGTGCAGGCCCCGGCTGCTCTGGCGACGGTGAGCGGGGAGGAGGACCTCGACCTCCTGGGGATCCTGCCGCCGGTGGCCGCGATCGCCTTCGTCTACCTCTTCGTTGCTCCCGTACGTGAGCCTGGCTATTTGTTCTGACCCGATTTGGGGAAGAGTAATGGGTGGTTAACTGATTGTGTTCCGGCGGTGTGGCGTGCGTGCAGCCGATTATCATGAACTGGATGAGGCTGAGGTGGTTCAAGCGCAAGTTCGTCGAGACGTACCTGCAGTTCATGTTCACTTACCTCTTCTTCCCCGGGTGAGTCGCTGATCTTTCAACAGCTAGCTGCTGCTTCGTGGTTATTACAAATAAACAAAAACAATCAAGGCAAGCTCGATACATTCGGTGACATCTGTGATCGTAATGTGTTAAAAGAAAGCAGTTTAACCTTAGTTTAGTTTAAAACTGCGACACTTATTTTGGATTGGGGGGAGTTGTTCGGTTAAGAATCTGGTGCGACAGTACGTATCCTCATACAACCATTTGTTTTTCTTTTCTTTCGAAAGGGAAGTATATATCACTAGAAATTAAGTAGTCTTCTATACCCTCAATGATATCATCAGCTGAATTCAGCATCTATTCAACTGCAGGTTGATGCTGTGGGCACCGTTCGTCAACTTCAGAAAGTTCCCGAGGGATAAAACCATGAAGTACCCTTGGTCAAAACCGAAGGAAGGCACCCCTCTGTTCAAGGACAGATACCCACAAATTGACTCCTTCAGAGAGAAGTACTACTAGTATATACGTACTGTAACAAATGCAGATATGGATGATCAGGAGCGACGTTTCTTTTACAGATCGATGTGCCTCTGTAACATATATTTTTAACATGTTCTACTTGGACGCCCCAAGCATATTCTGGGGCCATGAACCCGTAAAGGAAAATCTAGGGAAATGGTCATAATCATCTATGCGTGTGTTTGGTTGCTCACACCGTTTTTTGGCCCTCTTCCACTCGTGTGATTGGGGGGAGTTTGCCCGTGTTTCGGGATTTGGGCTTGGGCTGATGTAGATATTGTGTTTGGTTGCACATTTTTGACGTGTTGTGATTACCATGCACCACGTATGTGGTGAGTTTATTGGACGAATATTATGAAGTCGTTCAACCTACTTGACCTGATATGACATGCATCCTTGCCTACACCATACCCGCTCTTCTCTTTGACTACGAACTTGGAGTAATCATCATCTACCTCCTCTCTAGTCTCAGACCCTCTATGACAACTACTCCCTCCGTTCCTAATATAAGATCTTTTAACTTTTTCTTGATTTGTTTGTATGTAGACGCATTTTAGTATGTATGTTCACTCATTTTAGTATGTATGTTCACTCATTCTAGTATATATGTTCACTCATTCTAGTAGCTAAAACGTCTTGTATTAGAGAACGAAGGGAGTATTCTTGTAACCGTTCACTTGCTCATGGCAAATCTGTCATGAACTGTAGACTTCTCAAACCCTCATTGAGAGCATCTCTAACAGCCGCCCAACGCGCGGCGCGCTAAAAAAGCGTTTGCAGCGCGCCGATCACTTGTTTTGGTGTGCTTGCTCCAGCGACCGCTATAAATTTTAGCGCGCGCGAGTAGTTCCAGCAAGTGCGCTAAAAAGCAGCGCGCGAGCAGCCGGCGCTTGCCATATGTTGCATTTTGGACAAGAGATGATATTTCAAACATCAAAACAAAGACATGGCATAATTTAAATCACCCAAACAAGTTCGTGACATAGAAGTTCATGCCCACAACATCATCCAACCAAGTTCAAAATCCGAACCAAGTTCATGACAAAAAAGTTCACACCAACGAATGGCCCATCAACAATCAAGCGTGCGTCCTCGTCTTCATCCTCATCTTCCTCCGATTCATCATCCTCCTCCGAAGACGATTCTTCCTCCTCCTCTTCATTGTTGCGCGCCGCATCATCATGTGAAGCGGAAGGTGTTGGCAAGATCTTTAACGGCATCATGTGAAGGTGTGTGAGGCACACCGGAAGACATTCCGCCCATGCCGCCCGGAGGTGCTCCCATGCCTCCCATGAGAGACGCAAAACTCATGCCTCCCATGCCGCCCATGCCGCCCGGAGGTGCTCCGAAGCCACCCATGGCACCCATGCCGCCCATGGTAGCTCCGAAGCCACCGATGCCTCCCATGCCGCCAATGCCACCGCCACCCATGCGGTGGCGGCAGCGCGGAGGGTCATGGTGTAGGAAGGGGTGAAGTGCGGCAGGCGTCCATCGGGTCAATTCGCGCCGACGGTGGCGGTGAGGAGAAGGTGGTGCGCGGAGAGAGCGCGGTAGGCGCCTTCGAGTATGAGCAGCCAGGCGCGCACCAAATAAACAGCGCACAATGGCGATTCGGACCGCGCGCCGAACTCTATATGCCGCGTGCATGCTTATTGCGCGTCCGCTGGAGCCCGGATATCAATTGCGCGCGTGCTAAAGAGCACAAATTTGCGGCGCGGCACTTATTTAGCGCGGTTGTTGGAGATGCTCTGAGTACACCACATACGACTTCATCTACCAAGGCAGAAGAATAAAATATCAACATGAAGGACAAGCAATCATATATGGTGGATAAGGTTGGGTTTCCGACAAAATTAGGGCATGACTAAACTCAATGTATTTTAATGCCTACAATGGTTAGCATCAGTAATAGCAATGTGAACAAAAACAATGCATGACTACAACGGTAAGCATCAGAGGAAACAATGTTGAGCATGCATCGCTGGGTAAGGCTTGAATGATCTTCACTGCATGTTGTTATGTAGAAGGGGGAAGCTGATATAAGGATGCGAACTACAATGTGTAGAACCAACCCTCATATGAACGATCGCCTTGATACATGGACTGCACAACAATGAAATCATGAAGCTCAACACACTACGACAAAACATGCATCTAGCATACTACATATGACGAAGATAACATCTGATCTACAACGTTCACACATAAATTCGTGAAATAGATGTGCAAAACATGTCATACTAGCACATAAGCATCCATCTACGATAACACCGTCAACATCATCACTGTCGACAAGCAAAGCCTGCCATACCAATAAAATGACATATGATCTACCACATCGTGAGACAACACCATGAAGCAACACTTGCAAAACCTATCATACTATCTTCATATCTACTCAGAACTACCACATACTCAAAGATCTAACATAAAAAAATTGGAGTTTGATGTTACTTACACCCATTAGAGGAGCGAAGGAGGTAGGAAACAACTCGAAGAAGAGGAGGAAGAAGGCTTGCCGCCACCTACCACCGTCGACTAGAGAAGATGGCATCGCTTACCTACTCGTCAGTGAAGAATCTTCTCAGTACAAAGAGTTCGAAGGGGGGGGGGGGTTGAAATGGTGGCATTGGTTTTGGCGGTGAGCCGAAGGAGGGTAAATAGGGTGAGAGATTTGTTGGGCAGTGACCAAATTTTCATGTCCCATTTTGCGTATACGTGCAAGATCACGCATGTCCTCGCTCGCACGAGCTCGACACCGCTTCCCCCCTCCCTGCATGCATGAGGTTGGCTTTGCGGAAACATCTGATTTGGTGTTCATTCGGGGGCAGCCTCTGGACCGCTTTGAGTTTCATGCAGGCCACTTTCTCCATGGAGCTCAGTTTAACCGAAGGGACCAACCCCCACCTCCCCGCTCCCGGCTGCATGGATGTCTTTGCGAGCAACCAAACATGCTTGAAGTGTATTCCTTCATGCTTAGGGGAATGTTGTGTGTAATGGTGAAACGGTCGTGGTTTTTAATAAGTTTTTTTTGGACTTTTCAGTTTAAGACATGGGCATACCCTGGGCGGCCCCGGGATTTGTAAACTCTATCTGACAATGGCAAGCCTGGGCATACCCAAGCCAAAGCATGTGAACAATACGTTTTAAATCAGCAATACTAAAGACCATCTAACTACTTCGGGTATGTGCTCTTTTTGTGGAATTGAGTCGGGATCATCAAGTCGACCATTATCAAACCCATGCGTAAGCCCATGAGAGACCGTGGCAACGCTCACCTACAGTGTCCCGCATATTGGGTTGGCCTATCAACGTTCCTCAACTGGCCTTGGGAACCTTTTAAGGACTGGTTTGAACCAATATAGGAACCTTCCTTGTGCAGTTTTAAGAAGCTTTTGCCCAATTTTTCATTTTCTTTCCTTTTATGTTTTTTCTATCGGTTTTCTTTAATTAATTTTATTTTTATTTCTCTTTTTTCTTTTCATCTTTCCCCTTTGTTATTTATTTTTCTATAAATATGTGTCAACCTTTAAAATACATGTTGAACATGTTACTTATATAGGCTGAAATTTTTTAACACACATTGAACATTTTTTAAATAAATGTTGAACATTTATCCTAATACATGTGCACTGTGGCTCACCACCCTATCCATGGGTTTACAATGGGACACATGCTAATATCCATTAGGTACCCATTGGGTCTAACCTATTTTGTATGATTATGCATCAATCCAATAGTTAAATATACACAATAAATTAATGCATTGTACATTTACATAATTATATTCCGATGCATAGACAATATTAGAACAACTTCAAGTGACAAATAAGGATTGTTAATATAGCCATACGTGTATGACTTACGCAATCACGTATCTCAAGTGTACAAGAAAAAATATAATTTATATTGATAATTATCGGACAACCCACGGGTAGCCTACATGTTTAAAGTTGTACCCATACCTTACCCATGGCTAGAGACGACGACCCAGGTGCCCATGGGTGCCCAGACGGATGGATCACATGGTTATCTTTAACAATGGGTCGAGTCTAATAGCCTGGTGGTCCATGTTAATAGAGTTAAGCACCATCAGACTACGTCGGGTGTGTGCTCTATTTATGAAAATGGGTGATGACAGTATGTTTCATGCTTTGGTGACGTGTCCCTAAGGCGAGAGCTCTGTGTATGGAGTTGAGGGAAGTGTGGAATACTCTGAGGGGGGGAGTTTTTCAATTTCTCCGAGCCTAATTGTATGATTATCTTGTTGGATAAGTTAACCCCTCCAGTACGAGAGCAATACTTATTCATGTTTTGGAGAGTTTGTGAAAGGATCGATATATTTGACTAGAGAGGGGGTGAATAGGCAACTAACAATTTTTAGCTTTTCTTTACCAATTTAAACTTTGCATCAAAGTAGGTTGTCTAGATATGCAACTAGGTGAGCAACCTATATGATGCAACAACAACAAGCACACGAGCAAGCAAGGGATATAACACAAATAAGCTTGCACTAGTAAAGGCACGAGATAACCAAGAATGGAGCCGGTGAAGACGAGGATGTGTTACCGAAGTTCCTTCCCTTTGAGGGGAAGTACGTCTTCGTTGGAGCGGTGTGGAGGCATGATGCTCCCCAAGAAGCCACTAGGGCAACCGTATTCTCCTCACGCCCTCACACAATGCGAGATGCCGTGATTCCACTATTGGTGCCCTTGGAGGCGGCGACCGAACCTTTACAAACAAGGTTCGGGCAATCTCCACAACTTAATTGGAGGCTCCCAACGACACCACGAAGCTTCAACACAATGGATTATGGCTCCGCGATGACCTTAAACGTTTAGGGTGCTCAAACACCCAAGAGTACCAAGATCCGCAAGGGATTAGTGGGGGAATCAAATTTCTCTTGGTGGAAGTGTAGATCGGGGCCTTCTCAACCAATCCCGAGCAAATCAACTAGTTTGATTGGCTAGCGAGAGAGATCGGGTGAAAATGGAGCTTGGAGCAACAATGGAGCTTAGGGTTGGAAGAGGTGGTCAACTAGAGGAAGAAGACACCTCTTATATAGTGGAGAACCAAATCCAATCGTTAGCCACTTAACCAGCCCGCCACCTGCGATACTACCGCCCCTGACAAGCGGTACTACCGCAAGGCCACACGGTACTACCGCGACCGGCCGCGGTACTACCGCTGCTACGGCAGGAACTAGGAGAGGCCTGGCGTGCAGAGGCTGAGAGCGGTACTGCTGTAGACGCGGTACTACCGCTCCCCCTTGCGGTACTACCACAAGGCAGGATTGTCCTAGCCTGGGAAGGGCGCGGATGAATAGTACATCCGTGCCAACTTCCGCTGAAAAACAATCGATGCAAAAATCCGACACGGTACTACCGCACATGGCATGCGGTACTACCGCGCAGGGAGCGGATGTAAAAAATTACATCCGCCCCTACTTCCGCTCATGTAGCTATGCCAGACCAGGACTCACGGTACTACCGCATGCTTGGGGCGGTACGCCGCGTAGGGCGCGGACGTAAAAAACTACGTCCGCCCCTACAGCCGCACGAGCAGCTGAGTCTGGTCTGAGGCCACGGTAGTACAACTCTGTGGGAGCGGTACTACTGCGGGCGCCTACGGTACTACCGCAGGGGCTTGCGGTACAACTGCAGGGGCCTGTGGTACTACCGCTCGTAGAGCAGTACTACCGCATGCCCTAGAACAACAACACTTAGGAATCCTTCTCTTTGCATAGAAATGAGGAAAACGGAGGATGCTCCAAAGCGCAAGGGGAAAGGTGGTGCAGAGGAAGAAAACGTGTACGTGATGATTCCACCCGAACCTTTCCGAAGCGGACCCCCTCTTAATAGTACGGCTTTCCTACGACTCAAATCCACCGAAAAGAAACGTAGAAAAACGCCGTCTTCAATAGTCTTCGAGGGGCACCAAACCGTCTTGTGCCTAGCGACGAAATGTCTGAGAAACTCAAGGCACACGATTAGTCCACAAAAGCATTGTCATCAATCACCAAAACACTTTAGGGATAAATATGCCCTTACGATCTCCCCCTTTTTGGTGGATTGATGACAATACAGGATTTGCACAAAGGGAAATAATATAGAGCATAAGCAAACCCTTCATCCCTAAAATATAGACGGGCTCCCCCTAGATGTTTGCAATCTAGATAGGTGCTATGGACTGCATGACATACATACTAGGATCAACACTCCCCCTGTATTTTATAGACAAGGCATATCTCGCAATAATAAGGCTAACACTAAGCAAGAAAGCAAACACGAGCATAGTATAAATAGCACAATATATCATAAGCTCACTAAGATACGATAGAGTGCATATGTCTTACACCATATGAAGGATAAGCCTCACAAGCGCAAACCAAACCAAAGCAAACAAGGTTAAACTGAACAAACACGAACGAAGCAACAAGATAAAACGACTCGCAAATCGCAAATCCTACACTCTCTCCCCCTTTGGCATCGAGACGCCAAAAAGGCAGAGAGGACACCTAAACACAAGTGGTGGCTCAAGCTGAGTAATCACTCGCACACTCCTCATCAGACTCGGCAGCGGGGACGGTCTCCTCGAAATCCTCCTCAGAATCAGTCCACTTGAAGCCTTGCTTCTCCATCCACTCAGCCTCTGGAGTGATGATCTCCTCAGAACCGCCAGAGACTTCCTCACCAAAGACCTTCATAATCTTCTTGTCGTGGCGGCGACTCTCCTTGGAGGCAATGTGAGTCCTGTACTGTCCCTTTGCCTGCATGCAGAACAGAGTCTTCATCTTGTCCTTCAGCTTCTTGGCCCACGAGGGCTCAGAGGAGCGAGGGGCAAACCCGGCAGCACGGTCCTCACCAGCATCCTCCGCCTCAGCCTCCTCCCCATCAACAGCCCTCTTAGCAGTCGTCACCTCAGCACGAGTAGTAGTGTTGGCCCACTTGGGCTTGACACGGATACTGATGGGCTCATGACGAATCCAGTCTGGAGCAAGGAACTCATCACCGGAGAACAGCTTCTCCCAAGTCTTGGAGATCAACACAAACAGGTACGGTCCATAGATGGGTACCTTGCGGTTGAACACCGTGAACCGAAGCTCACACCACATGATATGTGAGACATCAAGTGGTTGAGACTGCTACGTCTTGATCTTGCGTTGGTTTTCCTCAAAGAGGAGAGGGTGATGCAGCAAGTGTAGCGTAAGTATTTCCCTCAGTTTTTGAGAACCAAGGTATCAATCCAGTAGGAGGCTCCTCAAAAGTCCCACGCACCTACACAAACAAGCGAGAACTACGCAACCAACGCAATAAAGGGGTTGTCAATCCCTTCACGGCCACTTCATGAAAGTAAGATCTAATAAAGATAGTAAGATAAGATAAATATATTTTTGGTATTTTATAATATAGATGCAAAAAGTAAAGATGCAAATAAAAGTAGATTGAAATCAAATATGGTAGGAGATAGACCTGGGGGCCATAGGTTTCACTAGTGGCTTCTCTCAAGATAGCATAAGTATTACAGTGGGTGAACAAATTACTGTCGAGCAATTGATAGAAAAGCGCATAGTTATGAGATTATCTAGGCATGATCATGTATATAGGCATCACGTCCATAACAAGTAGACCGACTCACCTGCATCTACTACTATTACTCCACACATCGACCGACTCACGCCTGCATCTAGAGTATTAAGTTCATAAGAACAGAGTAACGCATTAAGCAAGATGACATGATGTAGAGGGATAAACTCATGCAATATGATATAAACCCCATCTTGTTATCCTCGATGGCAACAATACAATACGTGCCTTGCAACCCTTTCTGTCACTTGGTAAGGACACCGCAAGATTGAACCCAAAGCTAAGCACTTCTCCCATGGCAAGAAAGACCAATCTAGTAGGCCAAACCAAACTGATAATTCGAAGAGACTTGCAAAGATAACTCAATCATACATAAAAGAATTCAGAGAAGATTCAAATATTATTCATAGATAAACTTGATCATAAACCCACAATTCATCGGATCTCGACAAACACACCGCAAAAAGAGTTTACATCGAATAGGTCTCCACAAGAGAGGGGGAGAACATTGTATTGAGATCCAAAAAGAGAGAAGAAGCATCTAGCTAATAACTATGGGCCCTTAGGTCTGTGGTAAACTACTAACAACTCATCCGAGGGGCAAGGATGTTGATGTAGAAGCCCTCCGTGGTCGATTCCCCCTCCGGCAAAGTGCCGGCGAAGGCTCCAAGACGAGATCTCGCGAATACAGAAGGTTACGGCGGTGGAAATTGTGTTTCGTGGTGCCCCTGGATGTTTTCGGGGTACGTATGTATATGTAGGAGGAAGAAATGCGTCGGTGGTCGCTGAGGGCCCACGAGACGGGGCGCCCTCTGTGGGGGCGGCCTCCTATCTCGTGGGGTCCTCGAAAGCTTCTTGACTTGCACTCCAAGTTCTCCGGATCACGTTCGTTCCAAAAATCACGCTCCCGAAGGTTTCATTCCGTTTGGACTCCGTTTGATATTTCTTTTCTTTGAAATACTAAAATAGGCAAAAAACAAAGCAATACGGGCTGGGCCTCCGGTTAGTAGGTTAGTCCAAAAATGATATAAATGTGTAAAATAAAGCCCATAAACATCCAAAAGGGGTAATATAATAGCATGGAACAATCAAAAATTATAGATAAATTGGAGACGTATTAGAGACTGAGACACACGCGCCTCCTCGCACAGGAGCATCATATCCACCAGATAGGCATGCACCTTGTCCTTGTCACCAATGCGAGGGAAAAGAGAGTTGCGGAAGATGCGATACATTATGTCCGGAAATGGGTTCAGCACCCACGTCGTCTTGCCACTGGGAAGCGTCTTCACAACATAATACTGCTGGAGCCTGTTCTTGCTAGCTGACTCAGGGTTGGCATGAGGGTGAACACCAACTGGTGTGTTGAGCCCCTCATCAGGTACGTGGAGCAGATCCATGAAGTCCTTCCAGGTAGCAGTCAACTGACGTCCACTGGTCATCCAGGTCATCCTTCGATCCTCCCCAGAGTGAAAGTGAACTGAGGCAAAGAACTGGCAAATAATCTCAGGGTCATAGTCCAGGTGAAAGGAGATCACATATTCAATGCCAAACTACTCCACCAAGTCCAGAGCCTATCCAAAGTAATCACGGTGCTTGTCCTGCCTCATGTGATTCATGTCAATCCACTTGACATCCACATAGGTGTTTTGCTTGGCCTTGATCACATCCAGATAAATGAGAGTCTGCTGCTTGGTCCAAAACAAGTCATTTCCTCTGGTGATAGCACGGGCATTCACATATGGGTTGATCTGCCTTCGAGGGATAAACTCAGAAAGTGGTATCTCGTCCATGCCCTTTGCGGGTTCCTTGTACTTGCTGGCGGAGGACTTGACATTGCGCTTGGGGGCACTGGAGCCCTCTGGAGCTTCATCTTGATTGCGCAGACGCTTGGAGCTAGTGTCACGACTGGGATTGGAACGGCGAGCAGGAGCACCGGAGCCACCACCTAAGACACAATGCAAAAAGCACAAACGAAAAGCGAGAAGAATCAATGCAAAGACCTCAGCAAAGCAAGGGAAACATGTAGAGAGCATACGTGGTAATTGCCAAGAAGAAGATTGGACAATAATGGTAGTACTGCCAGTTCGCGCGGTACTAAAATTTTAGTACCGCTCCTAGTCGCGGTAGTACCGCGGGAAGGCACGGGAGTACCGGGGCTCGGAGCGGTAGTAGAACTTTAGTACCACGGCTCGTGCGGTAGTACCACACCTGAGGGGCGGTAGTACCGTACAAGCGGTAGTACCGCACCGGAGATCTTGATAATCTTTGCATCGATGTCGAGATCCGAACCATTTGAATCTGAGAATAACCGCGAAAATGAGGCGGTACTACGATTGATCAAATCTACCACGGGACAACATATCAAGTATAATTACTACGCAACACTACTCGCCTGCATCCTACTCTTGCATAGATTTGGCCTAAAATCTCAAGAACACATGCATCTCCTCAAAAACCTAGAGGCAAAAGAACGAACAAAAGATAGAGGGATTTGGGGAGAAACCTTGTTCCATGGAAAGAGGAAGTGGTGGGGAACCCCACCGGTCGGAATCTGAGGAGAGCGGCCGGAGACGGAGATCCAGCGAGGGTTTCCGGCGCCGTTCTTGAGCAGGAGAGAGACAGGAGATGGGGAGAGAAACAAACGAATGGGTATGGGGGAGTCGGAACTCCCCCCTGCCCGGGTCTTGAACCCCACGCGCACTCGTCAGCGCGGTATACCGCATCTCATCGCGGTAGTACCTATCGGGCGAAAGTATCACACCGAAAAGGTAGTACCGCTCCCCCAGGCGGCAGTAAAAAATTACTGCCGCGCTGGGTGCGGAAGTACCGTGCTCTCCACTTGCGGTAGTACCGTGGCGTGTCGCG
The DNA here is from genome assembly GCA_021605145.1 of Aegilops bicornis. Classification (NCBI taxonomy): domain Eukaryota; kingdom Viridiplantae; phylum Streptophyta; class Magnoliopsida; order Poales; family Poaceae; genus Aegilops; species Aegilops bicornis. The sequence continues at coordinate 496,618,196 of CM038673.1, forward strand.
GTAGTACCGCGAGCTCAAGAAGATGCATGTTTCAGACGAAAGAGAAAAGGGTCTTTGCAAGGAAACTTCAAGCGAAAGAGACACCACAAGAACACGCTCATCACGAAGAAAGAAAGGCAAGAGACAACAAGGACCAACCACGAGACACAATCTCTCCAAGGAGAGGGCGGTGGCCGGAGCCACCTATGTTTGAGTCAATTGGTATGGCACCGTGAAAAATTATCCTTGGGCCCATGACAAAAACTCGTCTTTGAAGCACAAGTACCATCAGAAGTGGCTAATGTGAAAGAGTTGATCAATTTATGCATAATGTGGGGAGGGAGAGTTCATTGAGAGAACAACACTACCCCTATGTCCATTCCTACACCTAAACACGATAACAAGTTGAGTATGGTGGGGTGTGCAAGGGTTCAAGCAACATTTCTCGAATCAATGATATTTAGCTCATGCCTTAACTCGCGATATCTTGCTTCATCCAAAGGCTTCGTGAAAATATCTACAAGGTTATCATGAGTGTTGACATAGTTGAGCTCGATCTCCCCTCACCTAATGTGATCCCGGATGAAGTGATACCGAATCTCAATATGCTTCGTCTTGAAGTGTTGCATAGGGTTGAGAGAAATCTTGATGGCACTTTCATTGTCACACCAAAGAGGCACTTTGTCACAAATGACACCGTAATCCTTTAAAGTTTGCCTCATCCATAAGAGTTGTGCACAACAACTACCGGCCACCACATACTCCGCTTCGGTGGACGAGAGAGACACACAACTTTGCTTCCTAGAAGACCAACTTACCAAAGAGCAACCAAGGAATTGGCACCCTCCGGAAGTGGACTTCCTATCCACTTTGTCTCCCGCCCAATCCGAGTCCGAATATCCTACAAGCTTGAAGTTTTCTCCCCTTGGGTACCATAAGCCAAAGTTTGGGGTATGGCCGAATATCGAAAGATTCGCTTGACCGCCACAAAGTGGCTTTCCTTAGGTGTGGCTTGAAATCATGCACAAATTCCCACACTCAACATGATATCCGGTCTAGATGCACAAAGGTAAAGCAGGGAGCCAATCATGGAGCGATATACCTTTTGATCCACCGCTTTGCCATTGGGATCAATGTCAAGTTGGCACTTGGTGGGCATTGGAGTGGAAGCCGGCTTGACATCACTTAGCTTGAATCTCTTGAGCATGTCTTGAGTGTATTTTGCTTGGTTGATGAATGTTCCTTCTCTTCTTTGCTTCACTTCGAACCCTAGAAAGAACTTCAACTCTCCCATTGAAGACATCTTGAACTTTGAGGTCATGAGTGTGGCAAATTCCTCATTGAAAGCTTTGTTAGGGGAACCAAAGATAATATCATCAACATTTAGTTGGCACACAAACAACTCCCCTTTGACCTTCTTAGTAAAAAGAGTGGGGTAGATTAGCCCCACTTCAAATCCACGGTCTTGTAGCAACTCGGTAAGGTGGTCATACCACGCACGTGGGGCTTGTTTAAGGCCATAGAGTGCCTTATCGAGTTGATACACATGATCGGGAAAGTAGGGATCCTCGAACCCGGGGGGTTGCTTGACATATACCAACTCATTAATAGGACCATTAAGAAAAGCACTTTCAACATCCATTTTTTGCAACTTAAGGTTGTGATGAGAAGCATAAGCAATCAACAAATGAATGGATTCAAGGCGAGCAACGGGAGCAAAGGTTTCACCGTAGTCGATACCCTCAACTGGGGAGTAGCCTTGTGCCATCAACCTTGCCTTGTTGCGAACAATGGTCCCATGAGCATCTTGCTTTTTCTTGAATATCCACTTGGTTCCAATGACATTGTGGTTCCCCGTTGGCCTTGGCACCAATCTCCACACCTTGTTGTACTCGAAGTTGTTGAGCTCTTCATGTATGGCATTGAGCCAATCCGGATCTTCGAGCGCCTCAAAGACCTTTTGGGGTTCAACACAAGAGACAAACGCATGATGTTCACAATAGTTTGCCAATTGTCTACGAGTGCTTACCCCCTTTTGAATGCTTCCAAGCACATTCTTCATAAGATGACCCTTGGTAGAGAGCTTGGATGCAATCTTGGCGGCACGACACTCCAATTCCTCCTCGGAGGTTAGTTGAGGAGCGGTCACTTGATCATCTTGAGCGCCGTCTTGAGCTTGTTCTTTATCTTGAACTTTCTCGGAGGAGAGAACTTGATCTTGGGCATCACATGGTGACTCAACACCGTCTTGAGGTTGATCTTGCCCTTGGTCATGTTCATGAGGTTGAGGGCCTTCACTTTGTTCTTCGGAAGCGTGTGGGCCTTGGGTTGGTGATGGCTCCACTTGAGTGGAGCATTGTCCTTCTCCTTCGGCCATAAGGGGTTCCTCAATGGATAGGATAAACCCAACTCCCATTCTTCTTATGGCTTGAGGAGGAATTTCATCGCCTACATCACAAGTGCCACTTTGCTCCATTTGGGAGCCGTTATTCTCATCAAACTCCACGTTACATGTCTCCTCAATATGTCCCGTGGACTTATTGAGGACATGGTAAGCATGAGAGTTTGTAGCATAACCAACAAATATGCCCTCATAAGCTCTAGCCTCAAATTTAGACAAACGAACACCTTTCTTGAGAATGAAACACTTACACCCAAACACCCGAAAGTACTTGAGGTTGGGCTTGTTATCGGTGAGTATCTCATATGGAGTCTTGTTCAAGCCCTTGTGGAGGTAGAGCCGATTGGATGCATGACACGCGGTGTTGATGGCTTCGGCCCAAAAGTTGTAAGGAGACTTGAACTCCGCCGTCATGGTCCTTGCCCCATCCATCAACGTCCGATTCTTCCTCTCCGCTACACCATTTTGTTGAGGGGTGTATGGTGCGGAATATTGATGCTTGATCCCCTCATTAGTAAGAAACTCATCCAAGGTGTAGTTCTTGAACTCGGTGTCGTTGTCACTTCTTATAGTCAAGATCTTTGCATTGTGTTGACGTTGGGCTTCATTCGCAAAGTCAATGACGGTTTGTTGGGTCTCGCTCTTCCTCTTGAAGAAATATACCCATGTGTATCTTGAATAGTCATCCACGATCACCAAGCAATACTTTCTACCTCCAAGACTATCAAAGGATGGAGGCCCAAAGAGATCCAAATGAAGGAGCTCCAAAGGCCTCTTCGAGTAAATAATGGTGGTGGGAGGGTGAGCCTTCTCATGTAGCTTTCCTTCGATACAAGCACTGCAAGCACGGTCTTTAGCAAAACTAACATTTGTTAGTCCACGAAACATGGTCCCCCTTGAGAAGACTTTGCAAAGATCTCATATTGACATGGGCTAAACGGCGATGCCAAAGCCATCCCACGTCAACTTTAACCATTAGGCATGTCGCGGTCTTAGTGGGTCGCTCCGAATAGTTAATCACATATATACCGTTCTCGACATGCCCAACAAAGGCTACTTTAAGAGTCTTGCTCCACAAGAGGGCCATGGTATCAATATCAAAGAAAGTGGCAAAGCCCATGATTGCAAGTTGACGAACGGAAAGTAAATTGTATGCAAGGGACTCAACAAACATGACCTTCTCGATCGTGAGATCATGAGAAATGACAACCTTGCCAAGCCCCAATACCTTAGAGGACGAGGCATCACCCCACTCGACATTGGTGGGCATAGATGGAATCTTGTGAATGTCCACCACCAAATCCTTGCTTCCGGTCATATGATTAGTGGCTCCACTATCGAGCAACCATGATCCCCCACCGGAAGCAAACACCTACAAGATATCAATGCTTGGTTTTAGGTACCCATTTTGTAATGGGTCCTTTGATGTTAGAAACAAGGGTCTTCGGAACCCAAATAGACCATTCAATGTACTCATAAGGAGAAACAACAAATTTGGCATAAACATGTCCATCACTAGCACGACACAACACAAAAGAAGGGTTAAAGTCGCCGGCTTTGTTGAGAAGGGAAGTGTTGCCCTTCTTGGCATCACCACCTGAGGGAGTCCTGGATTAGGGGGTTTCCGGATATCCGGACTATGACCTTTGGCCGGACTCCTGGACTATGAAGATACAAGATTGAAGACTTCGTCCCGTGTCCGGATGGGACTTTCCTTGGCGTGGAAGGCAAGCTTGGCGGTACGGATATGTAGATCTCCTACCATTGTAACCGACTCTGTGTAACCCTAACCCTCTTCAGTGCCTATATAAACCGCAGGGTTTTAGTCCGTAGGATGAACAACAATCATACCATAGGCTAGCTTCTAGGGTTTAGCCTCTCTGATCTCGTGGTAGATCTACTCTTGTACTACCCATATCGTCAATATTAATCAAGCAGGAGTAGGGTTTTACCTCCATCGAGAGGGCCCGAACCTGGGTCAAAACATCGTGTCCCTTGTCTCCGATTACCATCCGCCTAGGCCGCGATTCGGGACCCCCTACCCGAGATCCGCCGGTTTTGACACCGACATTGGTGCTTTCATTGAGAGTTCCTCTGTGTCGTCATCTTTAGGCCCGATGGCTCCTCCGAACATCAACAATGATGCGCCCCAGGGTGATACTTTTCTCCCCGGACAGATCTTCATATTCGGCGGCTTTGCACTACAGGCCAATTCGCTTGGCCATGTGGAGCAGATTGAAAGCTACGCCCCTGGCCACCAGGTCAGATTTGGAAGTTTGAACTACACGGCTGACGTCCGCGGAGACTTGATCTTCGACGGGTTCGGGCCACAGCCAAGCGCGTCGCAGTGTCACGAGGGGCATGATCTAGCTCTGCCGCCGAACAGTGTCCTGGAGGTCGCACCAGTGTCTGCTCCGACCTTTAGCTCGGAGCCGATTGCGCCGATCGAGGATGGGTGGCTGGACACCGCCTCGAGGGCTGCGATTTCTACGGCGATTGAGCCGTACACCTACCCCGTCCTTTGCGAAGCTCGTGACTCCAAGGTGCCGGACTCCGAGCCTTCCGCGCCCCCGCCAATCGAATCCGATTGGGCGCCGATCATGGAATTCACTGCCGCCACCCCTTTATGTAGAACCACCCCGATTGCCACCCCTTTATGGTCTCCACGAAGGAGCCCTCGAGCCATAGGACGTTGGCCATCTTGCCCACCATGGCACCTCTGCACTCCGCTTGGCGGTCGCCCACTACCTTCGGCTTGACATTGAAGGTCTTCAGCTATAAGCCGAAGTGGGACTGGATGCAGAGGAAGGCCTCCCACACGATGATGAACGCCGAGATGTTGAGGATGAAATTCGGGCCCAGATCATGGAAATCTAGGCCGTAGTAGAACATGAGCCCCCGGACAAATGGGTGAAGTGGAAAACCTAGTCTGCGGAGGAAGTGGGGGAGGAACACCACCCTCTCATGGGGCCTGGGGGTGGGGATGAGCTGCCCCTTGTCGGGGAGCTGATGCGCGATGTCGTCGGACAAGTATCCGGCCTTTCGCAGCTTTTTGATGTGCCCCTCCGTGATGGAGGAGGCCATCCACTTGCCTCCCGCTCCGGACATAGTTGGAGAAGGTTGAGGTGAGATGTGCGGACTTGGGCGCTAGAGCTCAAGTGCGCGGAAATGGATGAGCAAATGAGGAAGAAGGCGTGTGTGAAAAAGTGGATCCTTATCCCCTTATATGGACGGACAAAGCTATGTGTCCCCACCGTCCTGATATAACTCGCTTATCTCCCAAGCGCCGTAATCAATGGCGCGGTTGGGTTACCCGCACCCGTATTGATGAGAATCCTAGAATAAGGGGACACGATCTCTGCCTTGACAAGACGTGCCAAGAAAACCGCCTCGCTAAACGCGCTGAGGTGGGACAGTGAAAACGATTCGAATAAAGTCTTGGTCGTGGTGTGATGTCACGCTGCGGAATACGTCAGCCGATTGAGTTTGTGTAAATAGTATTCTCTCTACGGTGGTATGTGGAACTTATTTTGCAGAGCCGGACACTATCCTTGTGTTCAAAATCTTCTATGAAGAATTGAGGAGGAACCCGCCTTGCAATGCCGAAGACAATATGCTACTGGACTCTTCGTCATTGAAGCCTGGTTCAGGCTACCGAGGAGTCTGGATTAGGGGGTGTCCGGATAGCCGGACTATGACTTTTGGCCAGACTCCTGGACTATGAAGATACAAGATTGAAGACTTCGTCCCGTGTCCGGATGGGACTTTCCTTGGCGTGGAAGGCAAGCTTTGCGATACGGATATGTAGATCTCCTACCATTGTAACCGACTCTGTGTAACCCTAACCCTCTTCGGTGCCTATATAAACTGGAGGGTTTTAAGCCGCAGGACGAACAACAATCATACCATAGGCTAGCTTCTAGGGTTTAGCCTCTGTGATCTCGTGGTAGATCTACTCTTGTACTACCCATATCATCAATATTAATCAAGCAGGAGTAGGGTTTTACCTCCATCGAGAGGGCCTGAACCTGGGGCATAACATCGTGTCCCTTGTCTCCTGTTACCATCCGCCTAGACGCACAGTTCGGTACCCCCTACCCGAGATCCGCCGGTTTTGACACCGACACCATCCTTCACGGTGTTCTTCTTCTTCTCCTTTGTAGTACCCTATCCCTCCTTCACAAAGGTTTGCTTGAGAGGGGGAGGTTGTTTGGCCTTGTCATCCTTCTTCTTGTTCTTGGACATGGGTGCGTACCCAAACCCTTCCTTGGCCACAACTTCCTTTTGATTTCTCAAAAGTCGTTGAGGTTCTTCTCGCCTTGTATGCATGATACAAGACCCTTCTCAAGCTGCTCCTTTAACTTAGCATTCTCCTCAACAAGATGCACATGCTCACAACATGGGTTAGTAGCATTTGCATTATCAATTAACACCATATGAGGAAACGTGGCTTTCTCCTTGGTTAGCTTTACTTGGAGTTGATCATGAGACACCTTTAGGCTAGCATGAGCACCCTCAGGACTTTGTGAGCCTTGTCAAGTATGTCAAACTCCTCTTTGAGTCTAGCAAGATCAACCCCAAGCTTGGCTTTCTCAGAGTTGAGCACACGAGAAACAACAAGTGCATGATCTAGATCTTTTTTTAACTTAGCATGATCATCGTTGAGTGACTCCTCAAGAGCCAAACGAAGACTACGCTCTTCCTCAAGAGCATTGGAAAGATCCAAAATCTCATCGGCATAGTCTCGACTATGTGATGTCTACTACACAACCTTCTTCTTGTAGACGTTGTTGGGCCTGCAAGTGCACATGTTCGTAGGAAAGTAGAAAATTTCCCTCAAGTGGATGACCTAAGGTTTATCAATCCGTAGGAGGCGTAGGATGAAGATGGTCTCTCTCAAGCAACCCTGCAACCAAATAACAAAAAGTCTCTTGTGTCCCCAACACACCCAATACAATGGTAAATTGTATAGGTGCACTAGTTCGGCGAAGAGATGGTGATACAAGTGCAATATGGAAGGTAGATATAGGTTTTTGTAAGCTGAAAATATAAAAACAGCAAGGTAACTAATGATAAAAGTGAGCGTAAACGGTATTGCAATGATAGGAAACAAGGCCTAGGGTTCATACTTTCACTAGTGCAAGTTCTCTCAACAATAATAACATAGATAGATCATATAACAATCCCTCAACATGCAACAAAGAGTCACTCCAAAGCCACTAATAGCGGAGAACAAACGTAGATATTATGGTAGGGTACGAAACCACCTCAAATTTATTGTTTCGGATTGATCTATTAAAGAGTTCGTACTATAATAACACCTTAAGAAACAAATCAACCAAAACCCTAATGTCACCTAGATACTCCATTGTCACCTCAAGTATCCGTGGGCATGATTATAAGATATGCATCACACAATCTCAGATTCATCCAACCAACACAAAGTACTTCAAAGAGTGCCCCAAAGTTTCTACCGGAGAGTCAAGAAAATGTGTGCCAACCCCTATGCATAAGTTCATGGGCGGAACCCGCAAGTTGGTCACCAAAACATACATCAAGTGGCACGTGATATCCCATTGTCACCACAGATAAGCACGACAAGACATACATCAAGTGTTCTCATAAAAGACTCAATCCGATAAGATAACTTCAAAGGGGAAACTCAATTCATCACAAGAGAGTAGAGGGGGAGAAACATCATAAGATTCAACTATAATAGCAAAGATCGGGATACATCAAGATCGTGCTATATAGGGAACACGAGAGAGAACACGAGAGAGAGAGAGAGAGAGAGAGAGAGAGAGATCAAACACATAGCTACTGGTACATACCCTCAGCCCCGAGGGTGAACTACTCCCTCCTCGTCATGGAGAGCGCCAGCATGATGAAGATGGCCACCGGTGATGGGTTCCCCCTCCGGCAGGGTGCCGAAACAGGCTCCCGAGAGGTTTTTGGTGGCTACAAAGGATTGCGGCGGCGGAACTCCCGATCTATCTTCTCCGTGGATGTTTTTAGGGTACGAGGGAATATATAGGCGAAATAAGTCGGTCGGGGGGTGCTCGAGGGGTCCACGAGACAAGGGGCCGCGCCCTATAGGGGGGGGCGCCGCCCCCTATCTCCTGGGCTCCTCGAGGATCTTCTGACTTGATCTCCAAGCCTCCAGGATCATATTCTTCCCAAAAATAACGCTACCGAAGGTTTCATTCCGTTTGGACTCCGTTTGATATTCCTTTCCTTCGAAATACTAAAACAGGCAATAAAACAACAATATGGGTTGGGCCTCTGGTTTATAGGTTAGTCCCAAAAGTAATATAAAAGTGTATAATAAAGCCCATAATCATTCAAAACAGGTAATATAATAACATGGAACAATCAAAAATTATAGATACGTTGGAAACGTATCAAGCATCCCCAAGCTTAATTCTTGCTCGTCCTCGAGTAGGTAAATGATAAAAAGATAATTTTTGATGTGGAATGCTAGTTGGCATAATTTCATTTTAATTCTTCTTAATTGTGTTATGAATATTCAGATCCGAAATATTCAAGACAAAAGTTTAATATTGACATAAAAATAATAATACTTCAAGCATACTAACAAAGCAATCATGTCTTCTCAAAATAACATGGCCAAAGAAAGTTATCCCTACAAAATCATATAGTCTGGCTATGCTCTATCTTCACCACACAAAGTATTTAAATCATGCACAACCCCGATGACAAGCCAAGCAATTGTTTCATACTTTTGACATTCTCAAACTTTTTCAATCTTCACGCAATACATGAGCGTGAGCCATGGATATAGCACTATGGGTGGAATAGAAGGGTGGTTGAGGAGAAGACAAAAAGGGAGAAGATAGTCTCACATCAACTAGGCGTATCAACGGGCTATGGAGATGCCCATCAATAGATACCAATGTGAGTGAGTAGGGATTGCCATGCAACGGATGCACTAGAGCTATAAGCATTTGAAAGCTCAACAAAAAAACTAAGTGGGTGTGCATCCAACTCGCTTGCTCAAGAAGACCTAGGGCATTTTGAGGAAGCCATCATTGGAATATACTAGCCAAGTTCTATAAAGAAAATTCCCACTAGTATATGAAAGTGACAACATATGAGACTCTCTATCATGAAGATCATGGTGCTATTTTGAAGCACAAGGGTGGTAAGAGGATAGTAGCATTGTCCCTTCTCTCTTTTTCTCTCATTTTTTTTGTTTTTTTATTTTTTTATTTGGGCTTTTTCTCTTTTTTTATCGCCTCTTTTTTTTCTTTTTTTTTCGTCCGGAGTCTCATCCTGACTTGTGGGGGAATTATAGTCTCCATCATCCTTTCCTCACTGGGACAATGCTCTAAAAACGATGATCATCACACTTTTATTTTCTTACAACTCAAAAATTACAACTCGATTCATAGAACAAAATATGACTCTATATGAATGCCTCCGGTGGTGTACCGGGATGTGCAATGACTCATGAGTGACATGTATGAAAGAATTGTGAACGGTGGCTTTGCCATAAATATGATGCCAACTACATGATCATGCAAAGCAATATGACAATGATGGAGCGTGTCATAATAAACGGAACGGTGGAAATTTGCATGGCAATATATCTCGGAATGGCTATGGAAATGCCATGATAGGTAGGTATGGTGGCTGTTTTGAGGAAGATATATGGTGGGTGTATGACACCGTGAAAAGTCTTGTGATATTAGAGAGGCTAGCAATAGTGGAAAGGTGAGAGTGTGTATAATCCATGGACTCAACATTAGTCATAAAGAACTCATATACTTATTGCAAAAATCTACAAGTTATCAAAGCAAAGTATTACGCGCATGCTCCTAGGGGGATAGGTTGGTAGGAAAAGACCATCGCTCGTCCCCGACCGCCACTCATAAGGAAGACAATCAATAAATAAATCATGCACCGACTGAGGGAGTCCTGGATCAGGCGGTATCCGAACAGCCGGACTGTGTACAACGTCCGGACTATTGAAGTGTGAAGATACAAGACTCAAGACTTCGTCCCGTGTCCGGATGGGACTTTCCTTGGCGTGGAAGGCAAGCTTGGCGATTCAGATATTATATTTCCTTCCTTGTAACCGACTCCATGTAAACCCTAGCCCTCTCCGGTGCCTATATAAACCGGAGAAGTTGGTCCTTAGAAGGCCGGTCACAATTATATTCATACCATCATAGGCTAGCTCCTAGGGTTTAGCCTCGACGATCTCGTGGTAGATCTACTCATGTACTACCCATATCATCAATATTATCAAGCAGGAAGTAGGGTTTTACCTCCATCGAGAGGGCCCGAACCTGGTTAAACACCCGTGTCCCTTACTTCTTGTTACCATCAGCCTTGACGCACAGATCGGGACCCCCTACCCAAGATCCGCTAGTTTTGACACCGACATTGTTGCTTTCATCGAGAGTTCCTCTGTGTCGTCGCTGTCAGGCCCGATGGTTCCTTCAATCGTCATCAACGACACTGTCCAGGACAAGACTTTCCTCCCCGGACAGATCTTCGTGTTCGGCGGCTTCGCACTGCGGGCCAGCTCGCTTGGCCATCTGGACCAGATCGATAGCTACGCCGCCACTGTGTCAGGTTGGAAACCTTAACTACACGGCGGACATCCGCGGAGACTTGATCTTCGATGGATTTGGGCCTATGCCAGAGCACCGGACGATCCACGACGAGCTTGGCTTAGACCTGCCATCGGACGAAGCTCAGGGCATCATCCCCGTACTATCCCCGGACCTAGATCCGGAGCAGACCGCGTTGCCTAAGGACGGAGGGATGGACCCCGCCCCCAGGTCGCACACTCATTGGCGGTGGAGCCGAACACGAGTCTCACCTCTGCGGTGGCATGTGACTCCGAACCCCCGGATTCGTATCCGGACGTAGGTTCCAGTCCGCACACTCCCTTGCCCGTCGGGCAAGGATGGGCCCCGATAATGGAGTTCACCGCTACAGATATCTTCCAACACTCGCCCTTTGGCGACATGCTGGACTCATTAAGGTCTCTCTCTTTGTCAGGAGGCTCTCCGCTGAACTATGTCCGGCTCGAGTGGGAGGCAGGCGACAAGGAAATTCGTTGCCCACCCACCACCCACTTTATTGCCACGGTTGACGATTTAACCGAGGTATTAAACTTAGACTCCGAAGACATCGACGGTATGGACGACGATGCAGGAGAAGAACACGAACCACCGCTCACTGGGCGGTGGAAAGCCACCTCTTCCTACGACATATATATGGTGGACACCCCGAAGGAAACAAATGGCGATGAGGCAGCGGAGAATAATCCCTGAGGGAAAAAAGCAAAGCATAGGCGTCGTCGATGCCGCCCCAAGCCCAACCACAGGAATACCGCCCGAATCTGAAAACAATACGGATGGCGCGAAGATGAACACAACCCAATTCGCTTGCCTTTTCAAAGAGGCCGGATTGGCCACCGGGGATACTTGGAAAGGGACAACTATCGCCCCCTCCGAGGACAAGGCAAGCCTCGGTAATGGCCAATTAGGCGTGCCTGAAGATCCAGTGGAACAAGCCCGCTTCGAGCGACGGCTCATGGCCACGGCAAAGAGCCTGCAAAGGAAGCAACAGCAGCTTAAAGCTGACCAAAATTTGCTGGCGGATAGATGGACCAAGGTCCTAGCCACCAAAAGATATGGACCCGACCGCCCCAACAAAGGGCACACATGGCACAACCGGCCACCCCAACCTAAGGAGGAAAACCCAAGGCACACACCCAACGTCAACACACCACTACGGTCCAAAACAACATGAAGGACACAAGAAGAAGCATCCTCAAGCCCCGGCGCAATGGTCACAAGCGTCAAGTCAGGAAAGCTAGTGCTAATTTCAACAACTCCCAGTCCGGTCAATGGACAAAGAAGAACTCGGACATTTCCGGCCCAAGCCACAGACTCGATCAACCATGCGAAATTCATGGTACTCCTAGAAGGACGGCAAAGCATACCAATAGAGAATGCCGGATCCTCAAAACAAAACGGCTGGCCGTGTGCCGGAAACAATGAAGGGGGCTTCGGTCAAGAGCCCCCCTCCATGGCATCTCATCTGACCGCTTCGCCCGGACGCGCTAACCACAAAGAACTTAGTTGAAGTACCTAAGGACATAGCAAACCAGGGGCTCCGCAAAACAAAAAACACCCCCAGGTGTGAAATCACAAACAACATATCTTAAAAGATGCTGGGGGCAAAGGCCAAGTTTTTCTGGCCCATCACTCTAAACGTTGTCCTCGGATCACCAAACAAATACTACGTCAAAGAATAAATCTTCGGCACCTTCCCACCATGCGGTAATTTCATCAGACGTCTGAACGGGACGAACCACGTTGGCTGGATCCCGCGTGGTCAATCACTCAGGCCAACACCATGTGATGTAATCACACCTATTGGCAAGGCCGAATCCCGCTGAGGGAGTTCTGGATTAGGGGGTGTCCGGATGGCCGGACTATAGCCTTTGGCCGGACTCCTGGACTATGAAGATACAATATTGAAGACTTCGTCCCGTGTCCGGATGGGACTTTCCTTGGCGTGGAAGGCAAGCTTGGCGATACGGATATGTAGATCTCCTACCATTATAACTGACTCTGTGTAACCTAGCCCTCTCCGGTGTCTATATAAACCCGGAGGGTTTTAGTCCAGAGGCGAACAACAATCATACCATAGGCTAGCTTCTAGGGTTTAGCCTCTACGATCTCGTGGTAGATCTACTCTTGTACTACCCATATCATCAATATTAATCAAGCATGAGTAGGGTTTTACCTCCATCGAGAGGGCCCGAACCTGGGTAAAAACATCATGTCCCTTGTCTCCTGTTACCATCCGCCTAGACGCACAGTTCAGGACTCCCTACCGGAGATCCGCCGGTTTTGACACCGACATTAGTGCTTTCATTGAGAGTTCCTCTGTGTCGTCATCTTTAGGCCCGATGGCTCCTCCGATCATCAACAACGATGCGCTCGAGGTGAGACCTTTCTCCCGGACAGATCTTCAGATTCGGGCGGCTTTGCATGCGGCCAATTCGCAGCCATCTGGAGCAGATTGAAAGCTACGCCCGCCACTGTGTCAGATTTGGAAGTTTCAACTACATGGCCGACGCCCACGGAGACTTGATCTTGAAGGGTTCGAGCCACCAAGCGTGCCGCCTTTATCACGAGGGCATGATCTAGCTCTGCCGCCGAACAGTGTCCTGGAGGCCGCACCAGTGTCCGCTCTGACCTTTAACTCGGAGCCGATTGCGCCGATCGAGGACGGGTGGCTGGACACCGCCTCGGGGGCTGCAATCTCTACGGCGATTGAGCCATACAGCTACCCCGTCCTTTGCGAAGCTCATGACTCCAAGGTGTCGGACTCCTCTCCGAACTCCGAGCCTTCCGCGCCCCCGCCAATCGAATCCGATTGGGCGCCGATCGTGGAATTCACTGCCGTGGACATCTTTCAGCACTCGCCCTTTGGCGACATCCTGAATTTACTAAAGTCTCTCTCTTTATAAGGAGAGCCCTGGACGGATTATGGTCAGGAAGGTTGGGATGCGGACGACGAAGAAATTCAAAGCCCACCCACCACCCACTTCGTAGCCACTGTCGATGATTTAACCGATATGCTCGACTTCAACTCCGAAGACATCGACGGTATGGACGACCATGCAGGAGACGACCAAGAACCAGCGCCCATAGGGCACTGGAAGGCCACCTCGTCATACGACATATACATGGTGGACATCCCAAAAGATGGGAATGGCGATGGAACAGCGGAGGATGACCCCTCCAAGAAATAGCCTAAGCGCCCGGCGTCAAGCGCCGTTCTAAATCCCGCCACAAAGAAACGGTGATTCCGCACGGGAGACAATAACACCTTGACTGTCAAGACAACCCCTCCAAAGAGGATTCAACGCATGAGGATGGAGAAGCCAACCCTCATGAGAGAGCGGGAGAAAGAGAGGTAGAGGACGATAATTACATGCCTCCCTCCAAAGATGAGGCAAGCCTCGACGACGACGAATTCGTCGTGCCCGAGGATCCCGTCGAACAAGAGCGTTTCAAACGCAGGCTTATGGCCACGTCAAGCAGCCTCAAGAAAAAGCAACAACAACTTAGAGCTGACCAAGACTTGCTAGCTGACAGATGGACTAAAGTCCTTGTGGCCGAAGAGTATGAACTCGAGCGCCCCTCCAAGAGCTACCCAAAACGCAGGCTGCTACCCCGATTAGAGGAGGAAGCACCCAAACCTACATCACCAGCGCATGATACGGCTGACCGGCCACCTCGTGGCCGCGACAGATTGGCCTCTCGGCCCTCAACTCAAGCCGCACCCCGGCACCGCTAAAAAAATACCAAGGCGCGGGGAAATGCGCCAGACCTGTGAGATATATTGGAGGGCAAGGCAAGGCAAACAAGATCGAGCTACGGATCGCATGGGCGCCCCACGACACGTGACGATAACCGTCACGTCGGATATGGCAACTCGCCGGGCCGAACACGATGAGACAAAGCTCATTTGAGCTGCGCCGTGATATAGCCTAATATCTGAGGCGCGACACCCACTATGCTTCACAGATGAAGTGATGGATCATCAAATCCACGAGGGTTTCAAACCCGTAAACATTGAATCACACGATGGCACAACAGATCCTGCGGTTTGGATCGAGGACTATCTCCTTCACATCCACATGGCCCGCGGTGATGATCTACACGCCATCAAATACCTCCCACTCAAGCTTAAAGGACCAGCCCGGCATTGGCTTAACAGCTTGCCAGCAGAGTCAATTGGTTGTTGGGAAGACCTGGAAGCCGCATTCCTCGACAATTTCCAAGGCACATATGTGTGACCACCAGACGCCGATGACCTAAGCCACATAATTCAGCAGCCAGAGGAATCGGCCAGACAATTCTAGACACGGTTCCTAACCAAGAAAAATCAAATCGTTGACTGTCCGGATGCAGAGGCCCTTGCAGCCTTCAAACACAACATCCGCGACGAGTGGCTTGCCCGGCACCTAGGACAGGAAAAGCCAAAATCCATGGCAGCCTCATCACACTCATGACCCGCTTTTGCGCGGGAGAGGACAGCTGGCTAGCTCGTAGTAACAACATGACCAAGAGCCCTGGTAATTCGGATACCAAGGGCAGCAATGGCAGGTCGCGCCGCAACAAGCACAAGCGCCGCATTAACGGCGATAATGCTGAGGATACGGCAGTCAATGCCGGATTCAGAGGCTCTAAACCAGTCAGCGGAAAAAGCCATTTAAAAGAAATACTCGGGCCCGTCCAATTTGGACCGAATACTCGATCGCCGTGCGGATACACGGCACCCGAAAACCAGCCAACCACACCAACAGGGATTGTTGGGTGTTCAAGCAGTGAGCAAGTTAAATGCCGAAAACAATGACAAGGGCTGCATAGCGATGACGAGGAGGAGCCTCGGCCACGAACAATAGAGGATGAAGGGCTTCCCCCCACAAGTGCGGACGGTGAACATGATATACGCAACCCACATACCCAAAAGGGAGCGGAAGCATGCACTAAGGGACGTATATGCGATGGAGCCAGTCGCCCGAAAGTTCAACCCATGGTCTTCCTGCCCGATCACTTTTGATCGAAGGGACCACCCCACTAGCATCCGCCATGGCGGATTCGCCGCATTGGTTCTAGACCCAATCATTGAAGGATTTCACCTCACTAGAGTCCTAATGGACGGCAGCAGCAGCCTGAACCTGTTTTATCAGGATACAGTGCGCAAAATGGGCATAGACCCATCAAGGATTAAACCCATGAAGACGACCTTTAAAGGCGTCATACCAGGTGTAGAGGCCAACTGTACAGGCTCAGTTACACTTGAAGTGGTCTTCGGATCCCCGGATAACTTCCGAGGCGAGGAGTTAATCTGTGACATAGTCCCGCTCCGAACGGCTATCACGCGATCGCTTTCGGACGAACCGCATTTGCAAAGTTCAATGCGGTGCCGCACTACACATATCTCAAGCTCAAGATGTCAGGTCCTCGAGGAGTCATTACGGTCAATGGAAACACCGAACGCTCTCTCCGGACGGAGGACCATACGGCGGCCCTCGCGGCGGAAGTACAAAGCAGCCTCTTAAGGCAATTCTCGAGTCCGGCAATTAAACGTCCGGACACCGTCAAGCGCGCCCGGAGTAACCTACAAGAAGACCGCCTGGCACATTCCGAGCATGCATAGCAATGAGGCCCAAACCTCAGCCCTCGCGAAATTGCAAAACCAGTACTACGCGTACATAATTACGCTCTGGAAATACCATGGGCATAGGGGGAGGGGCACGACCACGACATGCCTGCACGCGCTCAACCGCACTAGGGGCTCCCGATTGTGTCATTCTTTTCTTTTCTTCTTTCTTTTTTACTTTCAGGACTCCGTTCTCACGAAGCCCTGTCCGGCAGTAGAATCACCGAACACACGATGCAACAGCCAGGGAAGCAGAAAGCTACGTCGAGTGTCCAGGTGGTCTCTATTACGAGCAGTATACCTGCTTTACATACCATCCCGCAGCTTACCCCGGGAGGGGGACATGTTAAAGTCCGTCCCTTGCTTATCGTGACTATTTGTATCGCTCGCTCTTATCGCAGCCCTTTTGAATAAACAATACATAGCTTCTTCCTATTATTGAATTTCTTTTTTCTATATATATATATATATATATATATGTTCAGTTATGACATTGTGCAACCGTACACTTCGGTACGGGCAATACACCAGGGGCTTAAGTACCCCA
This sequence comes from Aegilops bicornis, assembly GCA_021605145.1. NCBI lineage: Eukaryota > Viridiplantae > Streptophyta > Magnoliopsida > Poales > Poaceae > Aegilops > Aegilops bicornis. The sequence continues at coordinate 496,635,349 of CM038673.1, forward strand.
ATATGGTGTGATAAGTCCGAACACTTTCACAAGTGCGGCACCCCGAACTTATAGCATTATATGCATCGGCTCTGAATCATGTCTTGGGTCAATAGTTGGGTTTGCCCGGCTCCCATGTTTTGGTACCTTATGTTCGTTATATCGGCTAAGGTAGCGCTGGGAGAACCACTGCGATTGTGCCCGATTGAGATGGGTTAAGCACCTCGTGGAGAAAGCTAAAACTGACCGTCATGATAGGGGCGAGAGTCGGTCCGCTGTTCGAGAGGTTTTCGAGTCCCTAAAGACTTATGCCGCTTAGAGCGAGGAGTCGGCATTGTCTGCCTAGGCATGGATAAGCGCCCAAATCGGTCTTCCAGATACCAGGGCTTCACGAAATTTAAAATTATAGAATTCTATGGCTAAGTGAGAGTGTTCAAGCATTATAGTCCGGTTGCCTTGTTACGTTGCGTTGAGCGCCTCCCTTGAAGGACCCAAGAATGGGAACAAGAGCGCTCAAGTTTATCGAACACCCCTGCACCCATGGCATGGGGGTCAAGCCGACGACTTCGCCATCTCTCAAATTTAATACACGGCCACACAGAAGGTAATATTTTAAATTCAAAAGTGTTGCTTTGCGCATATGAACAAGTTTTCAGCGTACAGGATAACAAATGCGAGTCTACTCAAAAATTACATCTTTGGAGCATTCACCCGCTATAAGGTGGGTACCCTTCAGGACGCCCTCATAATACATTTCAGGCTTGCGATGCTCCTTGCCCGGTGGTGGTCCGCCCGTCACAAGCTTCTCAGCGTCCATCTTGCCCCAGTGCACCTTAGCACGGGCAAGGGCCCTCTGAGCACCTTCGATGCAGATGGAGCGCAGCGACTTCAACCCATGGACAGGCATCCACCGGCCGCCTCACCAGCCAAGTAGCTCCTGTGCATGGCTTCCTTAGGCCACATCCGAACTATGAGGCCCTTCATGGCCTGTTCGGCCACCTTATGGAGCTCGACCAGCTGCTTCAACTGGTCGCTTAAGGGCACCGGGTGTCCGGCCTCAGCATACTGAGACCAGAACACCTTCTCCGTCGAGCTTCCCTCCTCGGCTCGGTAGAATGCGGCAGCATCGGACACACTGCGGGGCAGATCTGTGAATGCTCCTGGAGAGCTCCGGATTCGGGTAAGTGAGATAATTCACTTTCACATGCTTGCTTTGCATAAAGAATGCCTTACCCGCCGCTATCTTCTTCATCGCCTCAATTTCCTGGAGGGCTTTTTGGGCTTCGGCCTTAGCGGCGTTTGCGCTCTCAAGGGCCGAGGCGAGCTCGGACTCTCGAGTCTTTGAGTCACGCTCCAATCCCTCGTGTTTTTCCACGAGAGCCTGGAGCTCTTGCCGCACCTCCGCCACCCGCACCTCCTGCTTCTCTCGCTCGATGCGCTCCGCGGCCGCATTGCTTTCGGCCTTGGACACCGCTTCCTTCAGGGTCGCCACCTCGTTCGTGGCCCCTGCAGTATTCACGTTATTCCTGTCATCTTTTAAATACTCCCATAAGGTATTACTTACCTTCCTTGTCCTCGAGCTGCTTTTTGGCAAGGCCGAGCTCGTTCTCGGACCACTCGAGGCTCTGCTTCAATGCATCAACCTCCATGATCGGTCTGGCAGAGGTCAAGGCGCAACCTGCATTCCCATATTGACATACTTATGTTAGACTCCTGCAGATATCTTTTAGATCCTCGCTCGGCTTTTTCTTTCCGAACACCAAACCGAGCATTAGGGGCTACTGTCTATGCGGTAATATTTTTACATATCTTAAATACATACCTCAAAGCATGTTAAAAGGTCAGCACGAGGCTTGATCAGCCCGCTCTTGGCGGATCGAACTTTCTGGATCACCACACTCATAATAAAGGCGGTGCTCCTCGTCGATGGAAGCGCCGTTAAGCGCCTCCATCAAATTATCCGGTGCCTCCGGTTGGACGGAGGTCACCGGCGTCGCAGTCTTGCCCTTCTTACGAAGGGGTCGCCTGTCGGACTCCGGAACCACTGAAGTTTCCGATACAGGGCCAGACTTAAAGCCCTTCGGGGTTTTATCCCCTTTGAGCCCGGAGTCCGGGAGGTCGCCTTGCGGCGCCTCCAGGGCCACCTCCTCCTGGTTGGGCCCCTTTTGGGACTCCACCTCGGTGTCATCCGCGGTGGGAGGAGACGAGGCGGTCGGAAGTGAAGTGCTATTCACATCCGACGAATCCAGGGAGCTGCTCATCGGAGCGTCGAGCCTGTCCTTGGGTAGGATGCATGGTTATATTCGGCGCTAGAAGATGTTGTGCGACAAATGGAACGCCATGAGTTATTCTGGTGTCCGGACACTCACGATTTCGCTAGGGGCTTGGTCCTCCGTGGCCACTCCTCTTCGCCGTCATCGGTGTTGGTGGTATAGTCCGGAGGAAGGGTCCTTCCCTTCTTGGACCCTCCGGCCTCCCCAGTTGGGGCGGCCTTCCTTTTCTTATCTCCCCCCGCTGGGGGAGAGGCCTCTTTTTCCTCCTCCTCGTCTTCGCGGGAGGAGTCCGCCTCGGAATCATCGAACGATGAGTCCGACAACACCTGGCGCAGGGAACTCCTTCGAGTTCCCGTGGCCTTCTTCTCCGGCACCACGTAAGGTGTCGGAACCAGCAGCCCCGTCAATCGGGCGTCCGCTGGGTCTTCTGGCAAGGGAGCCGGACAGTCAACCTGTCCGGACGCCTTCTGCCAGTCCTGTCAAAGGTGAGGGAGTTTGAGATCCCGCATAGAGTCAAACTATGAAAATAGAATCCCGTAAAAGGTAAAATAGCTTACCTCGCTGGCTTGATGCCGCGAGCTGAATCCGCGATCTTGATGGCGGATGCGGAGCCTCGGCGCCCTTGAACGGCACCTTCCGGGCATCTTAAATGCGTAGTATCGAAGAGCCGGCTCAAATTCGGTGTTGTGGTGGATCAAACTCCCACAAGTTGAAGGCCCGTTCTTTGGCATGGGAGGATCCGGCGGATGAGCATAACCTGGACTACATTGAAAAGCTTGAGCTTCTTGTCCACGTGTTTCGGATCAGGTTTGGAGTCCGGTTAGCTCTTCCGAATTACCCCACGTCAGGCCCGTCTCTTTCCATGAGGTGAGCCGTGTAGGGAAGCCAGATCAGAATTCGGGGGCCGCTGCCCATTTGGAGTCGCGCGGCTCGGTGATGTAGAACCACCCCGATTGCCACCCCTTTATGGTCTCCACGAAGGATCCCTCGAGCCATAGGACGTTGGCCATCTTGCCCACCATGGCACCTCCGCACTCCGCTTGGCGGCCTCCCACTACCTTCGGCTTGACATTGAAGGTCTTCAGCCATAAGCCGAAAAGGGGCTAGGATGCAGAGGAAGGCCTCGCACACGACGATTAACGCCGAGATGTTGAGGATGAAATTCGGGGCCAGATCATGGAAATCTAGGCCGTAGTAGAACATGAGCCCCCGGACAAATGGGTGAAGTGGAAAACCTAGTCCGTGGAGGAAGTGGGGGAGGAACACCACCCTCTCATGGGGCCTGGGGGTGGGGATGAGCTGCCCCTTGTCGGGGAGCCGATGCGCGACGTCGTCGGACAAGTATCCGACCTTTCGCAGCTTTTTGATGTGCCCCTCCGTGACGGAGGAGGCCATCCACTTGCCTCCCGCTCCGGACATAGTTGGAGAAGGTTGAGGTGGGATGTGCGAACTTGGGCGCTAGAGCTCAAGTCTTGGCGGAAATGGATGAGCAAAGGAGGAAGAAGGCGTGTGTGAAAAAGTGGATCCTTATCCCCTTATATGGACGGACAAAGCTATGCGTCCCCACCGGCCTGATAAAACTCGCTTATCTCCCAAGCACCATAATCAATGGCGCGGTTGGGTTACCCACGCCCGTATTGATGAGAATCCCGGAATAAAAGGACACGGTCTCTGCTTTGACAAGACGTGCCAAGGAAACCGCCTCGCTAAACGCGCTGAGGTGGGACAGTGAAAACGATTCAAATAAAGGCTTGGCCGTGGTGTGATGTCACGCTGCGGAATTCGTCAGCAGATTGAGTTTGTGTAAATATGATTCTTTCAACGGTGGTATGTGGAACTTATTTTGCAGAGCCGGACACTATCCTTGTGTTCAAAATCTTCTATGAAGTATTCGGAGGAGGAACCCGCCTTGCAATGCCGAAGACAATATGCGCGCCGGACTCGGCCGTCATTGAAGCCTGGTTTAGGGGCTACCGAGGAGTCTGGATTATGGGGTGTCCGGATGGCGGACTATAGCCTTTGGCCGGACTCCTGTACTATGAAGATACAAGATTGAAGACTTCGTCCCGTGTCCGGATGGGACTTTCCTTGGCGTGGAAGGCAAGCTTGGCGATACGGATATGTAGATCTCCTACCATTGTAACCGACTCTGTGTAACCCTAGCCCTCTCCGGTGTCTATATAAACCGGAGGGTTTTTAGTCCATAGGACGAACAACAATCATACTAGCTTCTAGGGTTTAGCCTCTCTGATCTCGTGGTAGATCTACTCTTGTACTACCCATATCATCAATATTAATCAAGCAGGAGTAGGGTTTTACCTCCATCGAGAGGGCCCGAACCTGGATAAAAACATCGTGTCCCTTGTCTCCTGTTACCATCCGCCTAAACGCACAGTTCGGGACCCCCTACCCGAGATCCACCGGTTTTGACACCGACACTCGCCCTTAGGGTGGATATCATACAGCTGCCGGAGTAGCGAGTCGCGCATGCCTATCAAGATTTTGATATGACAGCACTACAAAAAAAAGACACATCCGTGACATTTTGGGCCGAACGAAAAAAAATTATGTCATACATATGACACTTCTATGACGATAATTGTGACAAAACCCGGTATCAACATAGATGTGGTGGGCTCCTACTTCTATGACAAAAATCATGATGAAAATGGGCTTTTCGTCTGGGCGGGCCGGAGACGCAGCCTGCATGACATTCTTTGGGCCGTCCATGACGGGAAAACCGTGGTAGAAGCGAGGGGAGGAAAATTTCGGGAGTTGCGGTTACGGTGGGAGGTCGGGGCGGAGCGATCGCATTTCTCTCAGACGTACGCTGCAGCGTGTGTGCGGCGTTGGCTCTAAGCGAAGCCGAGCAAGGCGTTGGGCTCTAATCGAACCAGCGCGATTACCTTTGCGAACTCTGGCGTTCTGAACCCGAAAGCGATCGATCGATGGCTGTTAATCGAACCCGATGGGCGATTCGCCGCTCTGCTGCTAACTGAAGCCGATCGATGCTGCCTGCTGGGATGAGCAGTGAGTGTTGCGGGGGTGGATGAGCGATGAGCGGTGGCGTTGCCTACGGATGAATAGGAACCCGTGGTGTGGAGGGCTGGATGAGCGATGAAGCGGTGGAGGGGTGGCCGTGGAGGGTGGTTGAACAGGACCCGTGGTGTGGAGGGCTGGATGAACAGTGAGCGATGGAGGGGTGCCCGTGGAGGTGGTTGAGCGATGGCGATGGAGTAAGCGGCGGTGGAGGCTGGATGGGCGGGGAGCTGTGGAGGTGAAGGAGGTCGACGGTAACCCGTGGAGGCTGGAGGAGGTCGACGGTGGAGATGAGCGGTATCCCGTGGAGTCCGTTTTCACCCTCCCCTGCTTTACCAGTGGCGCTCCAACACAGTCCGTTTAAATCCGCTTTTGCGATACGCGACCCCGATCAACGGGACCCCGTTTTGATCAGAGGAGGTCCGTTTCGTTCGTTTTGCGGTATGCCACACCCCTCCCAATCAACAGGACCCCCTTTTCGACCGTAGGAGGTCCGTTTCCTCCGTTTTGCAGTACGCCACACCCCTCCCGATCAACAGGATGCCCGTTTCGACCGTAGGAGGTCCGTTTCCTCCATTTTGCGGTATGCGCGACTAGGCGTTCGAGACCCCGCCCGTATGTACACATACGTGACCGTATTTTCTTTCTTGCACCCTGGCCGCTATACGTACGTGTACATGCTACGTGCGCGCCTCTACTACGACACGTACGCGCCTCTACATCGACGGTATGTATGTACACGTTCGCGACCAGGATGACAACGCCACGTCACGCTTTGACCAGGTGGGTCCCGATCATCAAGCACTTCCTTACCTGAAGATGTAGCTGGTGGGTCCCAGCGATCAAGGGGCGAATCTTTTTGCCCGAACGCACTTCCTTGCGTGTGAAGGTGTAGCTCTTTGGGTCCCAATGAACTGGGGCGAATCGGTTTTTGCTCAACGCACTTCCTTGCGTGCGAAGGTGTAGATGCTTTGGGTCCCGTAGTCGGGGGCGAATCATTTTTTTGCGGGACGCACTTCCTTGCGTCGCGAAGGTGTAGCTGGTGGGTCCCAGTGATCGGGGAGAATCATTTTTTCGGACGCACTTCCTTGCGTGCGAAGATGTAGCCGTGGGTCCCAGCAATGTGGGGGTGAATCGTTCTTTTTCGAGACGCACTTCCTTGCGTGCGAAGATGTAGCTCGTGGGTCCCGGCCGGTGGGTAGATCATTTTTTCGCAAAATACGGTGGCCCGTCCGGTGGGTCCCATTGTCGGTGAAGGAATAATTATTTTGCGGCGTAATAAGGAGGCACTTCCTTGCGGCTCTTTGTGGACCCATTTGTCGGCCTCTCCACTCTGATCCCACGTCCAATGGAAGTCGTTCCTTGACCACGTTAAAACGCATACGCCGAGAGCACCATGGCGGTGGACTGACGGCGAGGCCTAGGAAGGGATGACGCGAGCCGGGAAGACGCGGCGGTGGATACCTGCGAGAGGAGTACGAGGGTTCACTGCTCGTTAATTTGTTGCCGTCGCCGCAGAATAGCAGGGGCTGTGGGTCGATGGGTGGCGGAGGATGGCACGGCGATGGTGGGAGTAGTAGGGCTGGTGAGGCCTCATGGTAGCACAGCCCGACCACGGGAGGTAGGGAGCAAAGCGCACGACCGGGCGCTGCTTTGGGCGGTGGAGCAAGAAGGCGAGAGGTTGAAGAAGCACGATGGCCGTTGGATGGACATCGTCACGATCCGCAGCTAGAATCGTTTATATTGACTAAGTTGACAAAGCCCTTGGTACGTCAACTTAGTAGGCCTGGTCGACTTCGAAGCAGTGCGCCCCAGATGTCAGGGGGATGAATCATTTTTTGGGCGGGTGAAGCTAGAATATCCGAGATTGAAGAAGAAGCACGACCTCCGTTGGATGGACATCCAACGGCCACTACTGCTAGAACCGTGTGTTGACTATAAGTTGACAAAGCCTTGCATACCCGTCAACTCTGTTTTTTAGGGGACGCGTCAACTAAGTAAGGCCAGAAGTGTGTGGCAGAGAACTTATAGCCCATTTGAGATTTGTAAGAATGTGTAGCCCATTTTGAATTCTAATGGAATTTACTACAGCCCATTTACAGTTTGTTAAAAGTACAACCCATTTCAACCAACCGTTCAAAACAGAATTCAATAAAATTTCCCACATTTTGATGGGATCCGAATATTTTTATCCCGAAATTTTAGTCAGATTAAATACAATTTCAATATAAATTTATATTGTGTAAAAATCAACGAAACATTCCGCTGCCAACAATTAATGAAATTAAAATTTTCAATATTCCAAAAATAATATTTTATAAAGTAATCACTGTTTGGTGCATTTTTATAGTTACTACCCAGTTTTTATAATTACATCCCATTTATTATTTCTTAAAGCCCATTTTCTTGTTAAGCCTAATGCATCCCTCCTAGGAAAGATTTGCAGCCCAGTAAGCGAGGAGAATAACCACTTGACCTTGCCTGGGTATTCCTAAAAAAAGTATAGCTGGGCTAGCCATTTTCAGCTTGAAAAAAAATTAATATCTGGGCTGGATATCTGGCATGGGCTAGACGGGCCACAGCCCGCCCAGTTAATACCTGCAGTGATGTTTTCGTTGTTGTTCAGAGGAGAAAAATTAATATCTAAGGTAAACATCAAAAAACTCTGCAGTGCTCACACCTCAAAAACACAAATACTGCTCGAGCTGCTTGGTCCCAGCTGTCGGCCGCTTCTTGTGCAATTCTCTCGTTTATTGACTATCCCTCCTTTCCGGTTTATAATCCTCAATTCAAAAATCTCACCAATCAAGGTAGATGGCGAGTGGTGGAATACTTTTTCTAGTTTTGCAAAAGCACCTAATTAATGCTCTTGTTATCCTCAAAAAATTATGTTTATCAATGCATTAATTGCAATGCATGCATCATAAAGTACATGCATTGGTCAATTTTCTCTTAATACTTGCATGCAATGATTTAATGCACCTTGAAATCTGAACATGTGATGGAAAACAACCAAACTGAGCCTTATAAAATGGAAAAACTAAAATTTTGAGATAAGCCCTTTAAACCGGAAAGGAGGGAGTACATAGGTAGACAATGGTGTGGGACCGTGATGTCAGGAAACCAGGAGGAAGCAAAACAAATTATAGTTATATATATATATATATATATATATATATATATATATATATAGGTATTGACAATTTTGAATGTACATAAAATACATAGTGTAAAATGTACACAAAATACAATTTTGACCTATAATTTTTTTGTTATGACAAATTTTATGCAGTAAATCAGTATGAATGTAACTATTTGTATTTGAAATGTAATTTATATTTATGAAATGATCGTAAGATTACCTCGGGTGAAGAATAAATTATTCTGCACCCGGGGTGATGAATAGTAACACTATATATATACATACATATATATATATATATATATATATATATATATATATATATAGGGTAACGCTATTGTAAGCGTGAGTGTAGAATAGCTTATTCAACTCCCCAGTAACGGTATGTACAAAATGTAGTAAAACGCTATGTAAAATGTAGTAATTATGAGATATATTTTTTACTATCCAAGTTTTTGATTTCTTACATGGTCAAAAAATTTACTATATTTTACATGTTACGTTACTATATTTTGTATAGAGCGTTACTAGGGGTGTAGAATAAGCTATTCTACACTCAAGCTTAGTTTAGCGTTGCGTACGTGAGGCTATGGACCTGGTGGCTCCCCATTCTCATCCTACCCAAGTAAAGTGATCTCCTCGCCTCACAAGGCTTCCGCCAAACATGGCGCCCGGCCGCCCCGCTTCCCGGTGCAGGCGATTGCTCCGCCTTCAAACGACACAAGTGTCGTCCGTCCGTCCATCTGCCGCACACATTAATGATACGCGGTTGCCGAGGCGGCTATTCCGGCGTCACACGTCCGTCCCTCCGCCCGCCCACCATTGCTATATAAACTGCTACGCCGGTCATAGTCGCAGTCATCCGCTTCCGTTGCCTTTCTCCTGTCCACACCACTACTGCCCACCATGGCTTCCTCGCGCTCCAGCGCTCTTTGGGACGGGCGGACGACGGACCACAAGGAGATAGCAGCCATTGGTGCCGACCGGCTAGCCGGCAGGCAGCCGGAGGACGACGACGTCCAAATGGAGAACATGGTAGTCGATGATCCGGCGCCAACCCCCTCCTCCGCGCCATCCTCGCCGGTGCATTGCACCATGACCATCGGCGAGGCCCGTGCCCAATATATGGACAGGGTGAGGCAGATGCATGAGGAGCAGTTTCGGGAGGCGCAGGCCGACGCCGCCTACAACCACCATCTCCTCCAGGAGCACCTGCAGGCGGAGGAGCAGATCGCCGCGGAGCGGGCGGAGTAGGAGGCGCTGCTCGACTCGTACCGCTCCGCCCGCAAGGGCCGCCTCGAGCGCTGGCGGTACCGCATGCGGGTGGCGGAGGCTGCGGCCGCCTACAAAGAGGCTAGCAAAGAGGGCCATGAAGTGGGTGAGGCGCTGTTTGGCGAGACCGGGGATGAGGCAGAGGACAATGCCGGCGCCGACGAGTCCCCACTCCGCTGGCGTCGACGACGCCCTGCTCCGTCGAGGCCCCGCGGCGCCAACAACGAGGCAGAGGACACCACCGGCTCCACCGAGGCCCCGCCCCGCCAACAACGAGGCAGAGGACATCGCCGGCTCAGCCGAGGCCCCAACGTGCCGGCAACGTGGGGGAGGATTTCCACCGCTCCGCTTAGGCGCCGCCCGCCGGCAACGAGACAGAGGCATCACCGGCTCCGCCGAGGCCCCGCCCCACTGCCAACGAGGCCGCGCCACACAGAAAACGATGAAGAGTAGAACACGGTAGGTCGCCGCTGCTCGGGTCCAAGTAAGGCCACCGCTGCTACCCTCCGGTTGAAGCCAAGCTAGGCGGGTTGACCATTGACGGCCGGTTAGCTTCTTGGCGGCGACGTGGAGTCGGAGAGCTCTTCGAGAAAAACGGCTGCTTCTACTTAGCTGCTGATGCGATTGGCTGGTGACACGTGGGCCCAACAGGGCCACATGTTAGTTACGCAACTACACCGGCGATTAAGTCATCAAGCTTCTGTTATTTCGGCCGGGACACAGTGGGTAACCGGTTAATTAATTATACCTCTAGTGCACCCCTTTTTAGTTTTTTTAAAAGGAAGATGACCCGCGGCCTCTGCATCTGGGAGATGCATGCGGCCACAAACACCCCTTTTTAGTTGAAGAATGTATGAAATGTAATGAAATCCGACCGTGTATGAATGAATTTATTTCGATTAGTTCGAATTCCTGTATCACTGGCATTGGGTGAACATGCAAAACAATACGTACTAGCATTATTCCCAGGGTGATCACCACGTTTGCAGCAGTTTCACATGTACTCCCTTCGGTCCTTTCTAGTCTGCATACAAGTTTTATCTGCAGTCAAATTATCTCTACTTTGACCAATCTTATACAAAAAAGTATGCACTTTCACAATGTGCGAAGTAAAAAGGAATAGAAGGAGTACAAAGAGTTTGAGCAGCTTTTTAGCGTTTACATACATTGCAATCAAACACACAGGCCTGGCAATTCATAGAGAACATTCAAAACAATCGATGATTATGCATCTCAGCGACTCACATGTCGAGGCAATATTTACTTCACAACTAAAGAATAAAGAAAAATTGATCGCCATCACGACAAAGAAGGCGTCCCATTTGAAAATATCAAACGCATATCTTCCTAAAATCAATGAGCAAAATTTGACAAGGTTGTCCAATTCCAAAATATCAAATGCCTATGATTGTGGAATGGGCAGGGTTTGCCATCAGTTCGGACATTGACATGGCAACTCGTGCTAAATAAACCAGCTGTTCTTTTTGAGCAGTTCCACCAAAATCAACCAAATTCACGCGTAGCTTGTATGATTTCGCCCTTATATGTTGCAACGCCTTGAACTTATGGGCACCTCCTTTCTTCTGGTGAAAATGAATGATTCGATGTATTCATGAACATTTTGTGCAGTTCTCGTTGAAATCAAGCTGAGCACCCCTGTTTGCACAAATACAAAAAAGTGATTAGTATAAAGCAAACTGTACTATGAATTGACAGTTTCAACAGGCACATACATGGTCCATGTAGAGCACACTTTTAGAAAAATGGAACTCACCAGAAAGAATCCTAGAACAACATTGTACTCGCGCATCACAGCAAAAAATGGAGATTTGTCAATCCTTCTGAGCTGAAGTTAGTTTGGTCTTGTGGGGAGTAATGTAACCATTCTTCAACTGCTCCTTCTGATGAGAAGATAGACAGTGCTTCTTCATCCTGGCATAATCGGAACTAGTCACTTCACGTACTCCATATTCTTCTTCAGAGGATGATGATCCTGTTGTGCAAAGACAAGAGGACTACTAAATGCTAGGATCCATGTTTGCTCGAAAAAAAGGAAAGGAAATATTTAAAACAGCACAGATGAAGCACTTCCCAAGGACAATACCACTTTTTCATGACAGTATCTAAAAAGTAGCACAACACCAATAGAGATGACAAAGCTCAATCATATGGATGAAATCAGTGGGCGAGCACCAACCTTTGTCAGGAGGCTGATTGTGTAGAGCATACAGATGAAGCACTTCTCGGGAACCATATGTTGCTATCTACGGGGTGGCCATGCTTACTATATACTCCTCGATTAGTTTAATGTTTCCAACATCTTCTTGTGCAGTTCCACTAAAATATATGGTATCTTCAAAGAAGATCCCTGTTTGCACAAGTAGAGATAATTACGTATGGCATCAAATCAGTGGCAAAACAATTGCTCGTTCCAGCCATAGCAATAAGTTAAGATGTAAAACTATATCATTACTTGTGTCATCACAGTTCCAGTGCTTCATTACAGCACCGGGAGTTAATTTTTGTTTTTCTTCCGCTTGTTCTTCCCGTCATCACTTGGTTCAATAACAGACAAGCTTCACCTTCAATGTAAGATTTGGCATGTCAATTAGGGAGCACAAGTATAGTACTAAACTTAATTTTCTGATGAAAGTGGAAAAATACAGTCCAGCAGTTGTGAAATATCCTTATCTTACCTCAATGGGATATTACGGTGCACATCTGATTGGAAGTCGTGTCTCCATTTGTGCAGTTCACTAAAATCAAGCAACATTATCGTACAAGTAGCACAACATATGAAAGCACAACTGCGAGAATCTTGTGAAAGAAGGCTAATCTTGACCTCTCATGATGCGGAATTCAAACAACTCACAAGAAGAAGATCTGAACCAAATTTACCTTAACGGATAGGAAGTAAGATCTCCTCTTGTGCAGTTCCACTAAGATCAAGCAATCAAGCAACATTGTTGGTGTGACATTTTGGTTGAACTGCACAAAAAACTCTTAAAACAAAAGTGTTTTGTGCAGTGCAACAAAAGGTCACAATGGCAATGAGGTGAAGTAGATAACCCTGTTTACACAGAGGTGCGAAGGAAACAAGTAGTGGTCAATAACGGTGGATGACAAGAAGCCAACAAAAAGAAGCATCTACCTTATCTAAATAGGAAAGAAAGCAAGACAGTAGCATTTCTCAATCGGTGGCATTGATTAATATTAACATAGAGATTATATTAACAATAAAATTCGTTAAACATGTAATTTGCTTTTAACTGTGGCATTGCATCAATTTTCCAGCGGCATTATTAGAGGGTGTTTGTTTACAGGGACATTTTGGTGTAGGGACTAAAAAACTCCGTGTCAGTCACATCTAAACCAAACAGGAGGGGCTTTTCGGGACTAAAAGTGGGCATTTGGGACTAAAGAAAGAAGACCCCGAGGGAGTCTTTCTGGGACTTTTTCCAACAGTTGCCCCTGCCACGCATCGCACCTTGTTTCTATTAGTTCATTACTAGGGGTAACATGGTCTTTTATCATGTCATTTAATAACCTCTAGTCCATGTTTAGTCCCTGGAACCAAGCAGGTAGGGACTAGGGAGTTTTTAACCAAACAGGGCCATAGATTAACAACAGCTAATGAGTTGCACGGGACAGTGGACGCACCAGCACCATGTGCTTCTACCAATGTACTGTGGTCATGCACCGTCTGTTGCAACAAAGAACAAACAACAAAGGAGCATATTTGTGTTGGTCCCAGTTTCGTTATCTTTAGACACCTTTCCCTATGTGAGCGCGGCAAATCTAGTCCTACTCAAACTCTACAGCCTTGTCCCTTCCTTTCCTTTTTGAACTAGTACTTTCGCCCCTTCCTTTCCTCTTTGAACCACGTCCTAGATTTATGTGATACAACTTTCCCCACTGCTTTCCCCATTCCTTTCCTCTTTGAACCACGCCCTAGATTCATGCTATACAACTTTCCCCCTTCATTTCCTCTTTGAACCACGTCCTAGATTCATGCTATATACAACTTTTCCCACTACTTTCCCCCACTCCTTTCCTCTTTGAACCACGTCCTAGATTCATGGTATAGATGCAGCTAGAGCAATGCATGTGGAGTAAGTAAAATATACCTTAAGGTTCTTGGGGCGTGGTTCGGTGGGCGACGGGACGGCGGCGAAGAAGAAGGGTCGGAGGCCCTCCCGCGCCGCCGCTGGGTGGAAAGTGAATAGCAGCGTCGGTAGTGGATTCCCTCCCTCGCCGACCGTTGTGAATATGCCCTAGAGGCAATAATAAAATGGTTATTATTATATTTCCTTTTTCATGATAATTGTATATTGTTCATGCTATAATTGTGTTATCCGGAAATCGTAATACATCTGTGAATACATAGACCACAACATGTCCCTAGTGAGCCTCTAGTTGACTAGCTCGTTGATCAACAGATAGTCATGGTTTCCTGACTATGGACATTAGATGTCATTGATAACGGTGTCACATCATTAGGAGAATGATGTGATGGACAAGACCCAATCCTAAGCATAGCACAAGATCGTGTAGTTCGTTTGCTAGAGCTTTTCCAAATGTCAAGTATCATTTCCTTAGACCATGAGATTGTGCAACTCCCGGATACCGTAGGAGTGCTTTGGGTGTATAAGCGTCACAACGTAATTGGGTGACTATAAAGGTGCACTACGGGTATCTCCGAAAGTGTTTGTTGGGTTGTACGAATCGAGACTGAGATTTGTCACTCCATTATGACGGAGAGGTATCTCTGGGCCCACTCGGTAATGCATCATCATAATGAGCTCAATGTGACCAAGTGTTTGGTCACGGGATCATGCATTACGGTACGAGTAAAGTGACTTGCCGGTAAAGAGATTGAACGAGGTATTGGGATATCGACGGTCGAGTCTCGGGCAAGCAACGTACCGATTGACAAAGGGAATTGTATACGGGGTTGATTGAATCCTCGACATCGTGGTTCATTCGATGAGATCATCGAGGAGCATGTGGGAGCCAACATGGGTATCCAGATCCCGCTGTTGGTTATTGACCGGCGAGTCATCTCGGTCATGTCTGCTTGTCTCCCGAACTCGTAGGGTCTAAACACTTAAGGTTCGGTGACGCTAGGGTTGTAGAGATATTTGTATGCGGTAACCCGAAAGTTGTTCGGAGTCCCGGATGAGATCCCGGACGTCACGAGGTGTTCTGTAATGGTCCAGAGGTAAAGATTTGTATATAGGAAGTTCAGTTTCGGCCATCGGGGAAGTTTCGGGGGTCACCGGTATTGCACCGGGACCACCGGAAGGGTCCCGGGGGTCCACCGGGTGGGGCCACCTATCCTGGAGGGCCCCATGGGCTGAAGTGGGAGGGGAACCAGCCCCTGGTGGGCTGGTGCACCCCCCTTGGGCCTCCCCCTGCGCCAAGGGTTGGGGACCCTAGGGGTGGGGGAGCCCCACAACAGGGGCAAGCCAGCCCCCTTGGCCGCCGCCCCCTTGGAGATTGGATCTCCTAGGGCCGGCGCCCCCCCTAGGGGCCCTATATAAAGGGGGGGAGGGGGGCTGCGCACCCTAGCCCTTGGCGCCTCCCTCTCCCTCTCCAACACCTCCTCCTCCTCCGCAGAGCTTGGCGAAGCCCTGCCGAGATCCCCGCTACATCCACCACCATTCCGTCGTGCCTTGCTGGATCAAGAAGGAGGAGACGTCTTCCCCAACCGTGCGTGTCTTGAACGCAGAGGTGCCGTCCGTTCGGCACTACGATCATCGGTGATTTGGATCACGACGAGTACGACTCCCTCAACCCCGTTCTCTTGAACACTTCCGCGTGATCTACAAGGGTATGTAGATGCACTCCTCTCTCTCGTTGCTAGATTACTCCATAGATTGATCTTGGTGAAGCGTAGAAAATTTTTATTTTCTGCAACGTTCCCCAACACCTCCTTCCCTTCCCGGCAGACGGATCTTGTCGGCTCTTTGAGCAGCAGTGAGGGGAGAGAGAGGCCAACAAAGTCTTGTTCAGACCTGGAGAGGGCGAGAGAGTGTGAAGAGAGCAACTACAAGCACTGAGGATCCAGCTCCAGCGGGAGAGGGCGAGAGAGTGTGAAGAGAGCAACTACAAGCCTTTGAGGCTCCGGTATATATATATCGGAGAGAGAGTGTGAAGCGTGCAAACCCTAGAAAACATTTTGACCACCAAAGAATCCTCCTGGCAAAAATTATGCTAAAGTGTAGTTATCGAACCCGAGACCTCAAGTTTGATGAGCGAACAGGCTAACCAGCTACACAACCCTCCCGTTATGTTCAACGAGAGGAAAATAACCTTTTATACATTCCTGCATTCATGTGCAGGCATGCCGTGTTGTGTGTGTGTGTGTGGGAGTCATTAGGATTTCAATCATAATCGTGTCATGTGGCTTTGGTGGTAAGACTATCCACAGTGGTGCAGAAATAATGCAGCCTTAGTCACCTTACCTCTCTCCACGTAGTACGTTGGGGTCCCACCAGTCAGAAGGTGAAACAAACAAATTAATAAGAAAAATTAAAAGCGCTAGCGGTGTATCTTACTACCTCACACATCTCGCTCTTGCCGGGAACCGTCCAATTGATCCCTCTGTTCGCTCACGTACTATTTTAAGTGAATCCTTATTATAACATGCACACAAATTTTGGGCACTTGTATTCGACTTAAGTCAGTGTGCCATCGTATCTTGTATACTTACTACTCCCTCCGTCTAGGTATAATAAGTCACGTTAGAAGGTGCAACGGGACCAAGGTGCGTGCGTGTGCGTGTGTGTGTTTAATAAAGATGTGTGTGTTAGAGAGTGCGACAGATCGACCTACTCCTACAGAGATATGGTGTGTAGTGTACGATTTTAGCCGCGAGAGTCGGTACATCCTCTTGTTTCCGGGCGTGTCCGATAGGGACATGCGGACAGCTACCACGCCCGCTCTTGACCAGCCTGGCCCACCCAAAGCCCCTCCACCGCCCGCACGCACTTCCCGCCTGAAACGGTCAGCGCCGCTCCAAAGAATCGGTGTCGCTTTCATGCCCGGGCAGAGCGGACGTGACCTCTCACTGGCGCAAGAGTGATGGTTGCTTCGTCCGTCCAACTTACTGCTGGGTCTATGTGATTTGACGGCTCATTGGTCTTTATTCTCGAGGTGGTAGGACTCTTTGGATGTCCCACGCTTCGTGAAAGGAGGTAGTAGAGTACAATTTTCTCCATTCTTACAACGGAGGAGTGCAAGAGCAGTGAAAACACGCAGGCTCAGTGAATACATGGCCCACCTCACACTATCACCGTGCGACACCTAACTCTTTACATAGTACTCCCTCTGTTCCTAAATATTACGAGATGAGTCCCCGCTCGTTGCCACGGAACAGCGGTATATCTCTCTGCGCAAAATTATCGATTTCATAGAACTAAAAAAAATCTATAACCGCATGACAAATGTGGTAGCCAAACTAAATAAACTCCCATCATCATTTAGATCATCCCACATAAGGAAACAAGATCAGCCAACTCCTCTTTGCATAATGGGATTATATTTTTCTTTTTGACATGTTAATGGGACTTAAAAGCTCACTTACATGCATACTACCGGTGCATGCTTGCCTGCAGACATGTTGATGTGATTTAAAACCCACTCACATGCATGTGCCACAGTATTTCTGCATGCTTGCATGTGGCTTAGTGCTGAGGCTCTCAACGTCTAGATCAGACGGCTATTATGACTGATTTACTTCATCTAACGGCTACGTCAATTTTGATGATGTGGCTCAAGGAGAGGATAGAGAATTCCTAGTAGTGGGGGATAGATATTACTAGTAGATAAGTCTTTGTAGAGATTCCACTAGGTGAGCTACATACGGAACAAAATGAATGAATCTACACTTAAAATGCATCTATATACATCTGCATGTGGTTAATGGTGAAATCTCTACAAAGACTTATATTTAGGAGCGGAGGAAGTACTAGTATAGTACTAGTATGTACCGTAATTTATCAATGAGATAAATTTGTACAATGCTATGAAGCTTCCAGCTCTGCTACATGTATCTTGCATCCAAGGTTGCCCGTTGCAACATTTCATCAAATACAAAGGAGACTAACATGCATGCTATTGCATCTCAATGATTGATAGATCATAGCAAATATGTACTCCCTCCGTTCCAAAATAAGTGTCTCAACTTTGTGCAAACTTTAGTACAAAGTTATACTACTACTAAAGTTGACACTTATTTTGGAACAGAGGCAGCTAAAGAAAAAAGACGATCCATGCAGTCCCTAGCCCTTGAACCGTGAACCCTGACCAGGCTTCAATTTACTGGCAATGTTCGAGCTTCCTAATAAATGAAGTTTGCAACCTTTTGACCATCGGATCATTTTGTGCAGTTTCACCAAAATCAAGATGAGCATGCCTGTGGCAAAGAAATTGAAGAAGCGTGATTAGAATAAGATTACTGGGACTAGTTGACGAGACATAAACTCATCACATATATAGTACGTAGAAGCCAGAGAGGTATCGGTATGTGTGGGGCAAAGAAGTAGAGAAATATCCACGAGGAGTGATGTGGGCATTTGGAGGCGATGGTGCAAGCCGGCTGTAAAGGGAGTTGTACACGAGGGACGTGGCTCGACCTTGAGGAGGCGGCGGAGGCGGCAACCGCCCACGTTGCGGCGATGAGCAAGGGACGAAGGCAACCTCACGGCTTTGTGAGAGAGAAGGCGTGGGGACCCCTGATCGAGACGTCGACAAGGCGGTGGGTTTTGCCCGTCGGCGGACACCGCATCTACACTAAGCATCCACCTTCCCAAGCGGAAGTGATCCGCCGGATGTTAGAGATGTGGCCACAAATCGTTTTGTGCGAGAGAGTGTGAAGAGAGCAACCCCAGCAAGCAACCGTGTAGGCTGGCCCATCGACTATGTATATAGTGGAAGCGGTTTCCTTTTCTCTCCATATGAACCTATCATATTGCGTGCGTGCCCGAAAAAAATTATTTATAAATGACGTGGCACCTACTACTCGTTCTCCTATAACCTTGCACTTGGCATCTCCAAAATATTAACCTTGCGATTGGCTCTTCGCCTCTTCGGGAAGTCGAGCAATAATGGTAGTGCAGTATATATCGTTCTGGCTATATGAGACCGAATGAATTGTTGCACGTCCACCATGTGGGCGAGGGTCGAGGGGCGAGGGAGAGTGCTACTACATACGGAGCAAAATGAGTGAATGTACACTCTAAAATACGTCTATATACATCAGTGTTTGGAGTATATACTAGTAGTTCATATTAAATCTACTAAGGACATATATATTCCAAACAATATGATATAATCTCTATAACCAAGGTAGTAGGGACGAGGAGTAAACGGAGGGAGTAGTAAATTTTTCTCCTCGTCCTGCGAGCCATCACAGCGCATGGGCGAGGAGGAGCAAGCTTCACCTCATCCTGCGAGCCACCGCGCCTGTGCTTGAGGAGGCGGCGTACTAAGCAAGCTTCTCCTCATTCTACGAGTTGACGGGACACATCAAAAGTACTCTAGTGTATAGAGCCTTGCCTCTAAGGTAGGCCCCACATGGTTTGCCTCTTTTTTTAATTTAACATAACGCGTCAAGTCGCAATTTGTTTGTTCACCCGTGGTAGATGATCCTCCCTCCACCAAGTGGACAACCAGTACACGTGCCAAATTACCACGTGGGCTGCCTTTTTCATACAGAAATGAGCTCCACCGTGTACCCGCGCGGGTGTGGTTGGGAAAGAGACAGGAGTATGTGCGCGTGCATGCACCTCTTCTCTTCGTGCACGTCCCCCACCCACGTGGGTGTGTGTGAGAGATACAAACCGCGTTCGTGTGTGTTTTTTGTTGTGGGGGGGGGGTGGGGGTTGATTTCGTGAATTATGTGTGGGAATATGTGTCGATGACATCTCAAACAAAATTTTGCATGCAATGTGTGTGAAATGGAGGCCTATCCATATCATACATAGAGGGTCGGGCAATCCACGAGAAGAGAGGGAGGGGTCATAGCTATCGATAGAGTCGAAGAGAGGATCAAGTATGGGTGGGTGCGAGATCGATGAAGAGAGCCATCGAAATTGCGTGTGTGTGTGCAAGTCAAAGATATAGGGCGACTGGCCTACCGGAACGTTAGAGGGCACATGGCAAGTTTGTGTGTGGCAGGGAGACATGACTAGAGCGCTTGATGTATCGGTGTGTGTGGGGGGAGGGGGTGGGGGAAGGGGTAGGCAGAGGCCTAACTATAGAGGTAGAACAACTCGTATATGTGTTGATAAGGAGAGACCCAGCTATGTCATGAGGGAGATCGGTCGACATCCATACATAACTGAAGGATGGGAAATATGATGGGACACAGAGAGAGAGAGGAGAGAGAGAGGGAGGGAGAGGGGGGAGAGGGGTAGAGTGCTGGATGGGTGATGGAGTTGCTTCTCGGAGATGCTGGGAGAGGCCTACTAGACAAACTGAGGGTGGAACTTCAATGTTATCAATAAGAGTGGGGATGTGTTTCAGTGTGTGTCTGTGCGTGATAGATCTGTCGGGACGCATCCATGGATGATGAAGGGGAACCATGTGTTTGGTAAGCAAACCTAACTAGATCGGTAGATCAATTGTAGTTTGCTGGGAGGAAGGGAGAGACACAACGAATGAGGTAGATCGATCGATGTGTGGGTAAAAGCGAGTTATAAGGACCTAGCTGGCTATATGTATAGCGAGAGATCGGTCGGTGTCGTCCATTTGTTAGAGGCAAATAAGGCCCAGCGAGATGGATAGACAGAGAGAATGGAGCTAGGAGGTGGTGCGAGAGGCCCAACTACTAGCTGGATAGGGGGAGGAGTGTGCGGTTGTGAGATCGATTAAAAGAGGGGTGAGAGTTTACACGTGTGTCGACCATATGAGAGACACGAGGCAAGGACACATAAAGGAGGAGATTGAAGCTGTGTGTGTATGCTCTAGGCGGGGCATCATTTGGAGAGGTTTATCGATCGGTGTGTGTTGGAAAGGAGTTGTGGAGACTCTGGGAGAACGACCTAAAGGAAAAAAATGAATGTGCCCGGTGGATAGAATGCCGAGGGAGGGGGAGGGCGAGGAGGGAGTTTGCATGCACGAGAGAAAGTTGGTGGTAGCTACAAAGGTTAGAGGACTGTGTGGGTGTAAGAGACTAACAAAAATCATAATTTGATATGAAAGCGGATTCATATCATATAATAGGAGATCATAGTGTTTTAAACATTGCATGCATGAATATAGCGGTGATACACGTGTTGTGCACATGTTATACCATAATGTGATAATGCACGGCGTTTGCAACTCACGGCTAAATGACGAACAATCTAAACCATACTATACATCAAACAATCTCACCTTTTATTTGAATTTGTGATAATGTGCGGCGTTTGCAGCTTACAACTAAATATCTAGCAATCTAAAAAATACTATATATCGAACATTCTCACATTTTATTTGAATTTGTGGTAATGTGTGGTGTTTGCAACTCACATCTAAATACTTGTAGGCGTAGGGGGCGGGGCACCATACATAATGTGATAAACACATTATACATATGAGACATGGTTTAGATTATGAAGATCTAGCTAGAGCTAGAAATGTAATGTGATTTGAAATCAAAATAAAGTGGATTCAAAAAATCTAGTTCGAGTTCATATAGTACACATAGTTCATTGTAACTCGATACTGATCATGTGGTGTGTTGTGAAGATAATACACAAACGATGGTTTAACTTGACAATAATGATGATTGTAGATCTTATTAAAACAGAGAAACGAATTAAAATGCTTTGACTTCACAACAATCATTACTGTAGATCTTATTCAAATTTAGTTCATATTGAAGCGGTAGTATATACGTTTGGAATACACTAAAATGTTCATTTGAGTAGTAGGTTGCGTGCATTATACACGTAGCGAAATATTTTAATTGAACATAACATGAATTCAAAGTTTTGAATGACATTTGTAGTGCGCATTGATTTGGTACAGTACACGTTAGGCTTGTCCGGAAATTTCAACCCGCGCCTTGTTAGCGAAATATTTAAGATATATCTTTGTCTCGTTGTGCTCGACAACTCCCTCCATATCAACCCGCGCCTTGCTATTCCGAAATTACAACGCCACAAAAACTCCCACCTCTGTGAAATCCCGACACTCGAAATGCCCGTGGTACCCCGAACCGAAAGAACCGCCTCAAATCGGTGGGGGTACTTCGTAACTTACCCCACATTTCGGACAAGCGCGTCTACGAGCCATGGTTCCCCATCGCCATCCCATCCGCCCACCCATTCATACATCGAGGCCGCGAAAACCCGCGACGAAACCCCACAACCTGCTCCGTCCGCCACCCAGTCGGAGCTTCTTCCCCGACGACGTCGTCCACAGCAACACCTCGACGTCCCTCATCCACCTTACCGGATGAGGATCCGTCGTCGATCTCATTGTCCCACCGGTTCAGCCACCCCGTCCTCCACCTCCAAGGAGCTGCCCCGATGTTCCCCTCGTCTTTCGCGCCACCTCCATTCCCACACCGCCGTCTTCACATGCACCACCGGAAGAGCATCATCATCACCGTTTCCTCGGATGAAGCTGCGGCCTAATCGGCGCCGCCAAAGAGGTTGTACACTAATCGCCGCATTTTCTTCTTGATTCGATCTCACGGTGCTACTGGCGCTCGGTCCCGAGACGACACGGCGTGGCTCCATCCACCGCGGCGTCGTCGGCCACTTCCTCCACGGTGTCGCTCCCTCGGCGGCGACGTCCACACAGTAGGAGCTGCTGCTG
The DNA here is from genome assembly GCA_021605145.1 of Aegilops bicornis. Taxonomy (NCBI): domain Eukaryota; kingdom Viridiplantae; phylum Streptophyta; class Magnoliopsida; order Poales; family Poaceae; genus Aegilops; species Aegilops bicornis. Next base: position 496,657,867 of record CM038673.1, read on the forward strand.
CTTTAGCTCTCGCTCGCGATGCTGCTCTGCTCTTGCTCTCGGTCCCCTACCTGGTCTGCTCTTGCTATTGCTCTTGCTCGCGCTGCTGCTCTCGCTCTTGCTCTTGCTTGCGATGCTGCTCCGATTTGGCTACATTTGATCCGATTGAATCGACTTTTGGGTCGATCGATTTAAGGGTGGGCTCACCGGGGTGAAGGAAGAACCAGCCTTGATGGGGACGAGGGCTCACGGAGTGGTACCCACTATCTATCTTAGGGTTCAGGATGGGGGCGGTGGTCGCGGCGGTGGCGGTGGCGGTGGCGTGGTTCCGGGAGAAAAGCTTCGCACGGGGCTAGAGGGATGGCCGGGCGGCGGACGGCGGTGGGGAGTGTTTTCGAAGTAGCGGGCGGCGTACCGCTTGACATGGCGAGGGCTGCTGTTTGGCCGGTGGTGGCTGGCGGCTCAGGGGGGTGGAGGTTGAAGATGAACCGCAGGCCCTTGATTTCGGATCCAACGGCTGCAAAATCGACTGACCAGAGATGAAAAAGTCAGTCGACCGACGTGTAGCCTCACCTTGCTAGTGCGTTCAGTTTCGACAGTAAAATTCAGTTTCGACAGCAAAATTCAGTTTGGGCAGTTAGGTTCGGTTTCGACAGTTAAATTCAGTTTCGACAGTTAAGTTCAGAGATGAGCGGCTGATGTATTTTACATCTAGCACTTTGTGGTTATGTATTTTACGTCATGTATTGGAGATGCTATTAGAATTGCACTCAAGTTAACGTTGTTCGTTGTCTCTCTTGTCTTGCTTGACCTCGGCGTCGTACAACTCACGGAGCTGCTCCAACGATTTAAAACCCTCCATCACAAATGAGCAGTACCTGGGGTCCATCTCCAGACGCCTAAGATCTTCTTCCCTCCTCCGACTGACAAAGTCAGCGAGCATCCTCACCGCCAACCCAATCCCGGCTGAGATCGACATGGCTTCGCCAAAGAGGTTGTACACTTGTTGCATCTCTTTTTACTCTACATGTTATATATATTGTCCACTTGAGCACACGGATTTGTTCCTTTAGTGTCTCCTTGAAAGAAAAAAACGTAGGAATTTTAATTTTCACTTGTCCTCCTTTTCAAATTCCTATTCATGAAGCACAAGACTAAGAGATAGTAGCATAATAGCATTATAACCGTACATTTTCTTGTGGTTTGACTTAATCTCACCATGCTTCTTTGCATCCTCTCGATCTTCCAATTGTTGTGAATCAAACACCCAGTTGGCGAGAAATCCTGTGTTTTAAATTCTCTGTTTTGCACGTGCATTCCTATCCTATTCTGTCTATTTCCTATCCCCGCATTGTTGGAATCCTCCCATTCAAACGAGCCCTTACAAATTACTTCTCTTACAGATAATTGTCAAAGAAAACCTTGCGTGGTTTGTCCCGGTCTTGCTGCGTTGTCGTCCACCCAGCTCAGCTGCTCCAACGACGAGAAGGGTCCAGCAGAGCAGGGATCCGCCTCGAGCTGTCTTCGCCGCCTCGAGATCTTCTTCCCCTTGGCACCGCAGCCATGAAAACTGCATTACCATCATCAACCGAGCAGATGACCTCAAGGACTACACGGGTCCGCAAGAGAGGTCGCACTCTTTCGTGTTTGCTTACGTTATGCATCGCTTAATATTACATGCTACTTTATCGTCCTGTTCACCGATTAGACTCCGAGTCAGCTCCAAACTAATGGTCAAACTTGAGTTTTTCAATGGTTGTGGGGTACATATCGGGGCCGCTATCAATAGTATCTATCTACTATCTGGTTAATCTCCGGTGTCTACTATGAGTTTCATGTTGGGTGGGAAACAAACAGTAAAGAAGCCATTATCTATATTTATTAACTGAAGCCATTATCTGCCTACTATTATTGGTTTTGGGTCTATCCACAGGTTGCTACCATCACTCTGGATTTCTGCATGCACTCCTTACATAATCTCACCATGTTTTATTCCTATGCATGACAGTTATTGTAAACAATGGAACTGAACATGTAGAGCAAAAGAGATGAGCCTTCCGTGGCAATATAATTTCATGCAGACGTCGCTCCATGGTAGGCGCAAAGGCAGCCACACCCCCCTCCACGCATTTCGGATTGTAATCGAAAGGAAGATATCTGTTTTGAGGGGGATTCAGAAGGAGAAGATAACTCCTATTTACCCCCTGAGGTCTTCGCTCTAACTTGGCATGCTGATGTTGGTTATATCATGCATATGGTGTCTTGCATTGCTTACTTTATACATCAAATATGTCATCTGCTTACTTTAGACATCCTTTGTGTGAATGCCATCTATTTAGTTTATTCATCATTTATGTGAATTATGCAACACCACCTTGTTTAGCCAGGCATCATATATGTGAATTTTGCAATGCCATCCTGCTTAGCCAGTCGTCTTATATGTAATTTATATCAGGCCATCTTTTTTTTCGTTACATATTACATTCGTCAACAATGTTTGTACATTCAACTGCTCTTCGTGTGCATCAGCCATTTGACACGGTGATGGCAAATTCTGGAGTGAAAACAAGGTCTTCTGAGCGGACTATGCTATCTGACGAAGCGCATATCTCATTTGGTTACGGATAGCTCCTCGGAGGAGGATTCAGGCAGATGACCAGTCCTATCCCCGAGGTGTATGCTCTAACTTGGCAGGGTTATGTTGCTCATATCGTGCGTATGGTGTCTCGCATTGCTATGCCATTTGATTAGTTTAGACATGCTTTGTGTGAATGCCACATGTTCAGCGTCTAATTACCATATATGTGAATTATGCATTGCCATCTTGTTGCAAGACATTATATATGTGAATTATACAATGCTATCTTGTTGCAAAGGCATTATATATGTGAATTATGCAATGCCATGCTGTTTAGCCAATCATCATGTATGTGAATTATATCATGCTTTCATTTTTTTGTATTATGTGTTCCATTTGTCGACAACGTTTGTATATTCAACTACTCTTCTTGTGCATCAGCCATTTGAAGCGGTGATGGAAGTATCTGGAGTGAAAACAAGGTATTGAAGCGAGACAATGCTACTGCTGAAGCGAGACATCTTGTCAGCTTACAGAGCTCCTCGGAGGAGGATTCGTAGGCTGATGACCATTCCTATTTCCCCCCTGAGGTCTATGCTCATACTTGGTAGGGTTATATTACCCATGTCATGCATGTTGTCTTGCATTGCTTAGTTTTTACATCATATATAGATTGCCATCCGCTTACTTGCTTACTATATAAATCATATATTTGAATTATATCATGCCATCATGTTTACATAGTACATACACATCATCTATATGAATTATGGCATGGCAACCCATTTAATAAAGACATCATATAGTTATATCATCTCATCCTGTTTAGTGTTTACAGTCATCATATTTAGAATTATGGCATTCTATCCATGAATGCATGTGAATTATGGCATGCCAACCTATTTAATAAACACATTATATAGTTATGTCATGTCATCCTTTTACATAGTCTCATATTTTGAACTATGTCTTTCCATCTTTTTAGTTAGCCATCATAATGTGAAATTGTGTCATGCTATCCTGTTTAGTTAGCCATCATATATGTGAAATTGTGTCATGCTATCCTGTTTGGTTAGACAACATAAATATGAATTATTTCATGCCCTCTTTTATTCCCCACTATCCATTGCACTGTCTATCATACAATGTCTAAACTTTCAATTACTTTTCTTGTTTATCACCATTTGAATTGGAGAGCGTGATGGCGGTATCTAAGGGAGTAACAATACGGTCTTGAGAAAAGATAGTGCTGCCGATTGATGCAGATAGAACCATGGTTGTACTTGCCCAAGGACCGAGATCCACCACACATAACCCAGACTCTCACAGATTGTACCCCTACCCGGTTGGATAGAGAACCGGCTACACCCCTTTTAACCCCAACCCGGCAGATAGTAACCTGCCCAGTTGACCTGACACAAAGACCGTCTCCACCACAGAGCACCCAAACACGATCGGTTAGTAAAGGGAACTGCGATTGCCCAAAGCACGAGGACCGCCACTCTGAATCCCAACTCAACGCTTAAAGGAGAAGAAGATTTGTTCTCGGGGCCGAGGTTACGTAGCTATGGTTCATACTCCTTTGCTCTTGCATTCTTGTATTTACTCATACCAACTATTTTCAAATTTGAAGGATGGAATTGAAACTCCAATGGCGCAACAGTATGTTTTAAACCTGTTTCTTTAACTGGTTTCTTTGTTGTAACCTGCTCTATGTTGATTTCAGTTTTAATTGAATAAGCAGTTATGTTCTCATGTCATGCACATTACAAGTGTTGTTATTGCTCTATAGTTACCCACACTTATATTCTGTCTATTACGCTTTGTCTTGAACAAATATTATTTGAACTGTGTCTCTATCTTGATTTGGCAACAAAAACTAGAATGATATAGACCATAAAGTGACCATGGCACAAAGATATATGTTTGTTTCATGATGTTATCCTGTCCACTTTACTACTGAACTCATTTACCAAAATGAGTTTCATATACAACATGGTAAACATGTGATGTGTATGCTTGTTTCTCTTCTAGAATGCGGACAAAATATTGGAGAACAAAGTACTGCGTTATCCAATGGTAAAGGAAGTAATGCGATAAGGTTCAAGATAGTGAGACATCCTGTTGGTCTCCAAGAAAGTCGATAAAAACTATCTTGACGACGGTGAGGGAACCCAAAAGTTCTGTCTTGATGTAGTGTTCGAGTTCTTGGCCACTACTGCTTTGGCACAAGCTCTTGAACTCGCTGCTGAATCAATTCGTCTTCTTGAGTCTCAACTTCAAGTTGAAAGACATCGATCGAGATGTCTTCTGACAGAAGCTAAAGGGTGAGGAAGTCCCTGCAGAATTCAGATGCATATTTTACGGTGCAACAAAGCGCTAGAGGATTTAAGCGCCAAACAAGAGAAAGTTAATAAGCTTGCTAAGCATCTTGCCAAAGATTATGGGTACCTGGATATTGTTTCTTGAGATCTTACAAGTGGTTTCAGATTACGGATTTGTTTCTTTGTGGCGTTTATTTATACCGGTCGCCAACTTTGACAACCAGTGTATATGATATGCTGCTTTGTTCCATATATTTGCACTGGTGGCGAACTTTGATGCCCAATGGATGTAATATGTGTAACAGCCGTGATAGCCTAGCATAAGTTGCTTGCTTATTTATTTCCTTGTTGTCTTGTTTATTTGTTTGCTTGTAGTCAGTGTAGTTCTTTTTAAAACTAGGCCACAATAACCATGGGCTAATATTTACTGTAGTGACACTGGGCCTCCTACGGGCCGTAGAAACAGTGGGCCTTCTACGGGCCATAGAAACAATGGGCCTTCTACGGGCCGTAGAAACAATGGGCCTTCTACGGGCCGTAGAAACAATGGGCCTTCTACGGGCCGTATCATCGATGGTCTTATATGGGCCGTATGACCATAGCAGGCCATCGTTAATAGGCTGTATTTGATGACGCTATGAAAATGGCCCAACGTATTAACGGACCACAAACGGGCCGATGTAACCACGGGCTGAATTTGGCCCACAAGCGTAAAAATAGCGAGAACGGACCGTAAGTAAACGAATCTTTGAAATGAGCCCAAGAATAAATGGGCTTTGAGAAGGCGAAAGATAACATTCTTTGAAACGGCCCAATCGAATAACGGGCCCTTAATGGGTATAAAGTGATATCTTGTTCATTACGGGCGGTTTCACCACGGTCGTTAGTGGGTGTAAAGTGATACCTTTGTTCATTGCGGGCCAGTTTCACCACGGGCCGTTAATAGGCCAAGAGTTACATAGGGCCTCATATGGGCCGAAAGACGTCATGGACCATACATGGGCCAGAAGTGAAAACGGGCTGTAATCATATTGGATGGCCCAGATGACGCAACTGGGCCTAATTCGGATAGGGCGTAACGGGCCTTGGGTTAGCGGGCTGTAAATGGGCTATATGCGAACATGCTGTTAACAGGCTATCCATGGGCCGGCCCGCCACCTTTTGACCAAGTCAAACGGGCCGGCCTTTTCACAGGAATGGGCCTCTGTTGGGCCGTGCCACATGTCGACGTATCATAGGCGTATACATCCAATGAGTGGATGACATCTGTCCCAACGGTGAGCTGACACGTGTTTCCTCCAGCCAATGATGATTTTACACGCGGAAAATCCCCATTGGTCGGGGCTGTTAACGGGTTATCGAATACAAAATCCGACCCGATAGCTTAACGGCGTTCTGTTACGGTGGATGCCACGTGTCGGTCACCCTTGACGAAAGCAGTTCTGTGACGCGTGATTTATCGTCATGGAAGTGGACACTTCCGTGATGCTAATTTTGGTAATGTCATCGGACACTTCTACGACAAAGATGTGTATGACTATCTTGATTACATCATAAATTTGTCATGGATGTACATGCATGACAAAAAACGCGACCTACTGTGACAAACACGTATCATCACGGAAGTGTATTTTTTTTTTGTAGTGCAGACGACTATCCGGACACCAATTGAGGAGTCCGCACTACCCAACGGTATAACGGCTGGGATTACCAGGGTCCGATCAGGAGCCCTCGGACCAAGCACAAGAGGACGCTCGGCTACCCCCGATTATTTGCCTTACAAACTAACTTTTATGCAGATCAAGATAGGTGACGTGGAATCGGCCGGGACACACAAGGAGCCCCCCCCCCCCTAAATAAAGGCACTCCGGATTCACTCGCGATCCACTGACAACTCCCTCCAGTCCGGCCATCACAGGCCGCCAAAAAACACCTCTTTTCATAATCATACATCGTACTCATATGCATAGACATATCACTTTGCTACAATACGTAGACTTAAATAACACTTACCGGACGTCGCTTTTCATGGACACCTGGTGTTACGCCCGATTATGCCAGGGGCTTCATAATACGGCAATAAAGTCCGACCACCTTCTCGGTCCTCCGGCACCCCGAACTTATAGCACTATATGCATCAGCTCCGAATCATGTCTTGGGTCATTGGTTGGGTTTGCCCGGCTCCCTTGTTTTGGTACCTTACGTTCCGTTATATCGGCTAAGGTAGCACAGGGAGAACTACTGCGATTGTGTCCCGGATCTGCTGGACGAGCACCTCAAGAGAGAGAAAGCCGAAAACCGATTGTCATGATACAATGAGAGCTGGTCACTGTTCGAGAGGTTGTAAAATCCCTAAAGATTATTCCGCACAACGCCATTATAAATGCAGAGTGCGACGGATCGGTCTTCGATCAGCGCCAATAGAGCCCCTAGTTCGCCTTAGAACACTAGGGGCTCTTGACCATACTCGAATTCCTATGGCTAAGTGAGAGTAATAAAGCCTTATAGTCTGATTGCCTGGTTCATGGTGAGAAACGCCTCCACATAGGGACCCAACTATGGGATGAAGGGCGTTCAGATATATCCTGAACACCGCCGTATTCTTTTACGTAAAGGGGTCAACCGGGCCAACTCTCGTGATTTACATATATTAAACAACCGACAGAAGAACATATGTTCAAACAAAACAGGCAATATATAAACGCCATAATCTCATATTACAAAAAGTGGCACGAATGCCCTCGTGGAAATATAATGTCTTTGGTACATTTATCCGCCATACAAGGCGGGCCCCTTCAATACACCTTCATAGTACAGTTCGGGCTTGCGATGCTCCTTACCCTCTGGCGGCCCCTCAGTCATCAGCTTCTCTGTGTCAAGCTTCCCCCAATGCACTTTTGCACGGGCGAATGCCATACGTGTACCCTCTATGCAGACCAATCGCTTAATAGCATCAAGCCGAGGACAAGCACCCGCAGTCCGCTTCACGAGCCCGAAGTAACTGCTCGAAATTGGCTCCGCCGGCCACAGCCGGACAATCAGGTCCTTCATGGCTAGTTCGGCCGCCTGGTGCAGTTCGACCAGCTGCTTCAGCTGATAGATAAAGGGCACCGGATAGTTTGGAGCCAAATACTGCGACCAGAAGTCCCTCTACGCAGACTTCTTTTCCCCGGTCCGGTAGAATCAGGCGGCATCTGATATGCTGCAAGGAAGATCCGCAAACGCCCCTGGAAAAATAATAATTCAGCTTGCCGCTTAGAATTCTTCCATCATTATGAATAAATGGCTAAGAATACGGAAGGCCTTACCAGCCGCAACTTTCCGGGCATCTTGAATGTCCCGTACAGCACCTCGGGCTTCTTCCCGAGCATCTTCCGCAGCTTGGAGCGCTTGGGCGAGTTCGGCTTCTTTCTCCATTACACTTTGCTCCAAGCCCTCGCTTTTCTTCACAGCCTCCTGGAGCTCCCGCTCAGCTGCGACAACCCTGGCCTCGTGTTTTTCACGGAGTGCCTGTTCGGCGGCAGCCTTCTTGTTGGCATCATCTACAGCCTTCTTCAGTGCCTCGCATTCGGCACTAGCTCCTAGGGCGTACAACACAAATGCTTTTCAACAAGCACAATTACTTATTTGTGCCTAATGCAAGTCAATGTTTTATCATACCTTGTTTATCTTCTAATTGCTTCCTCACGCGGCCAAGTTCTTCCTCGGCCCCTTCTAGGCTCCGCTTCAGTTCGGACACTTCCGCATTATGAGCGGTCGTCCTCTTCGCAGACGCCTGTATTCAACCAAAGAGGTACATGTCATTAACATAAGTTCCCACGACAAGAGAGGATTTGATCCCCGCCTTGGCTCCCTCTCCTTTGCACGGACAAAGTGTATCAGGGACTACTACTCATATAATGACGATTCCTCAAAGGTTTCTTGGAAAACATACCTCAAAGGCCTTTATAAGGCCAAGGCAGGACTCGTTCAACCCGCTCTCGGCGGACTGAATCTTTTAAACCACCGCACCCATAAGGGTCTGATGTTCATCGACGATAGACGTGTTTTCTAACGTCGTCGATAGACCGCCTGGCAGCTCTTTCCGAACAGAGGTTGCCGGTCGAGTGGGCAGGCCTCCCACTATTGAAGGTGGCTGCTCGCCCGATCCGGGGGCCTTAGAGGTCTCCCGGACCTTGTCCGGCTGTGGGCCGAACCCAAGGTCGCCCCCGCTGACGGCACACTCCGGGGCCATCACTCCCGTGTGTTCGGCCCCAGTGATATGCCCCTCCTGATCCGAGCCCCGTTGAGACGACACCTCAGTGTCACGCCGGGACTTTGGGGAAAGGGCCTCTAGAGGCGTCTCGCTCACCAAAGCATCCGAGCTCAGCAAATCTTCGAATGAGGACTGGCCGGCGCGAGACCTCGCTGGACTGTGCAGAACATAGCAGCAGTTAAAACTACTATACCCAAAAACAATCCCGGACGCGTATGCGTGTTCGGATTTTGTACACTTATGACTTCTCCAGGGGCTGGGCCCTGGGATCCCACTCCGGGCTGCTATCGGCAGCCGTGGTGGGTGCCTCTGGGAGGGAACTTTTTCTCCTTTTGGGTGATTCGGCCTCCAGGGACGAGGAAGCCACACGCTTCTTCCCACCTTCAGAGTGAGGCTGGTCCTCCTCTGCTTCTCCCTCTTCGTCTTCCGAAGAAGGAGCGTCGCTTGAGTCTTCGGAATTTACGTCTGAAGCCTCGCGGTGACGGAGGCCACTCCGGGTCTTCTTGACCTTCTCGGAGGCCTCCTTCTTTGGTGCCTCGTAAGGCGCGGGGACCAGCATCTTCGTCAGAAGAGTTCCGGCCGGTTCCTCCGGCAATGGGGCTGGACAATGTATCCGCTCCACTTTATTTATCCATCCCTGCGGTCACGTTGAAACACGATTAGGATGTCTCCCTCATGATATGCCAGCTAAAGCGTTAATAGACAGAGCTTGGTTGTGACTTACCGAGCTTGGAGAATGGGATAACTGATACCCACGATCCTCGGTGGCGTCCGGCCACGATTTGCCGTACTTGAAGAGCACCTTCCAGATATCCTTGTGGGAGGAATCGTAAAGCTCCTGAAGGGTTTGGTGCTCGGCGGGGTTGAACTCCCACAGAGTACAAGCTCGGCGCTGACAAGGGAGAATCAGGCGAACTAGCATCACCTGGACTACATCCACAAGTTTGACGTCCCTATCAAACACGCCTGGCGGCGCTGGCTCGAGCAAAGCGATGACCGTCGGGCGAAGACCAGTTCGGGCCCTTCTCGGGCCAGGATGTGAGCTGCAGCGGAGCTCGAGATCTGAACTCTGGAGCGGCCGCCCACTTTTTGCCGCGTGGTTCGGTGATATAGAACCATTGCTGCTGCCACTCCTTGACGGAGTCGTTGAAAGCGCCCGCCGGCCAAACGACCTTGGGCATCTTGCTTACCATGGCGCGCCGCATTCGGCGTGTTCGCCGCACACCACCTTGGGCTTCACATTAAAAATCTTCAGCCACAGGCCGAAGTGAGGTAAGATCCGAAGAAAAGCCTCGCACACGACGATGAACGTCGAGATATTGAGGAAGGAGTTGGGGGAAAGATCATGAAAATCAATCCCATAGTAATACATGATTCCGCGAACAAATGGGTGCAGGGGAAACCCGAGCCCGTGGACAAAATGGGGAAGGAACATGACTCTCTCGTGGGGTTTCGGAGTGGGGACGACCTGTCCCGCTGGGGGGAGACGGTGGCCGATCTTCTGGGCCAAATACCCGGCGTCCCGGAGCTTCTTGATATCCTTCTCCCAGACAGTAGAGGCCATCCATCTGCCTCCTTCTCCGGATCCGGACATCTTTGGAAAGCCTCTCTTTGGTGGAAAGGAAGAGTGCTTAGGCGTTAGGGCTCGAAAAGAGGGGAATGAGCGAGCGGGAGGAGAAAGGCGTGGGTAAAGAGAAGGAGGTCTTGCCTCTTTATAGCGGCGGTAACTACTTTATGCGCCTCCCCACTTGCCTGGTTGAGCCCGTTTGTCTCCCGCTCGCCACGATTAGCGGTGCGGTTGGTTCACCCACGCCCATATTGATGAGAATCCCGTGATAAGGGGGCACGATCTCTACTTTGACAAGGCGTGTCAAGGAAACCGCCTCGCAATATGCGCTACGGCTGGTTGTGGGAAGAGGGTACGAATAATGACTTGACCGTAGTGACACGTTGCGTTGCCTAAAAAAGTTGTCAGCAGATTGCATTTGTGAAACATTATTCTCTCTACGGTGGCATGCGAAGATCGTATTGTGGATCCGGACACGGTTTAAGTGTTCGACAATTACCTTGGAGTATTCGGAGGAGGAACCCGCCCTGCAATGCCGAAGACAAGATCGCGCTACCGGACTCATCATCATTGAAGCCTGGTTCAGGGGATACCGAGGGAGTCCTGGATTAGGGGGTATCCGGACAGCCGGACTGTGTACAACGTCCGGACTATTGAAGCGTGAAGATACAAGACTCAAGACTTCAGCCCATGTCCGGATGGGACTTTCCTTGGCGTGGAAGGCAAGCTTGGCGATCCTGTTATTATATTTCCTTCCTTGTAACCGACTCCATGTAAACCCTAGCCCTCTCCGGTGCCTATATAAACCGGAGAAGTTGGTCCTTAGAAGGCCGATCACAATTATATTCATACCATCATAGGCTAGCTCCTAGGGTTTAGCCTCTACGATCTCGTGGTAGATCTACTATTGTACTACCCATATCATCAATATTAATCAAGCAGGAAGTAGGGTTTTACCTCCATCGAGAGGGCCCGAACCTGGGTAAACACCCGTGTCCCTTACTTCTTGTTACCATCAGCCATGACGCACAGATCGGGACCCCCTACCCGAGATCCGCCGGTTTTGACACCGACACCGACTTCATCACATAACGGTTCACCATACATGCATGCTACGGGAATCACAAACTTTAACACTAGTATCTCTCAAATTCACAACTACTCAATTAGCATGACTCTAATATCACTACTTCCATATCTCAAAACAATCATCAAGCATCAAACTTCTCTTAGCATTCAACACACTCATAAGAAAGTTTTTACTATTTTTGAATACCTAGCATATTAAGATTATTTAAACAAATTACCATGCTATTTAAGACTCTCAAAATAATCTAAGTGAAGCATGAGAGATCAATAGTTTCTATAAAACAAATCAAACACCGTGCTCAAAAAGATATAAGTGAAGCACTAGAGCAAACAACAAACTACTCCAACAAGATATAAGTGAAGATCAATGAGTAGTTAAATAATTGTGCAACTATGTGAAGACTCTCTAACATTAAGGAATTTCAGATCTTGGTATTGTATTCAAACAGCAAGCAAAGCTAAATAAAACTACATTGCAAAGATAGCACAACTCATGTGAAGAAGCAAAAACTTAGGTTCGACTGATACTAACCGATAGTTGTTGAAGAAAAAAGGTGGGATGCCTACCGGGGCATCCCCAAGCTTAGATGCTTGAGACTTCTTGGAATATTATATTGGGTTGCCTTGGGCATCCCCAAGCTCTAACTTTTGTGTCTTCTTAATTCCTATCATATCATGGTTTCTCTATTTCTCAAAAGTTTCATCCACAACAAACTCAACAAGAACTCGTGAGATAGGTTAGTATAAACCAATGCAAAACCTTATCATTTTCTACTGTAACAAATCACTTAAATTATTATTCAACATTGCATACTAAATGCCTCTGCATATTTAATACTCCTATCCTCAAATAGAATCATTAAACAAGCAAACGTATGCAAACAATGCAACCATAACAGCAATCTGCCAAAACAGTACAATCTGTAAAGAATGCAAGAATATCAATACTTCCCTGACTCCAAAAATTAAGAAACTAAAATTACCACTGTAATAAATTTATCATAGCTCAATATGCAAAAAGATTCAACATTATACCAGTCTCTGACTTTTCTAGGGAATGTTTGCAACAGCGGTAAACTTTCTGTTTTCAAACAACAACATGTATACTAGCAAAATAAGCATGGCAAAGGCTATCCTTGACTTTTTTATTGGAACTAAAGATGAAGAACACTACTCTAAATAACAACAAGCAAATACTAACAAGAGAAAATGACGCTCCAAGCAAAACACATACAATGTGGTGAATAAAAATATAGCTCCAAGTAAAGTTACCGATGAACGAAGACGAAAGAGGGGATGCCTTCCGGGGCATCCCCAAGCTTAGGCTCTTGCCAATCTTTATTCCATAGTCCATCGAATCTTTACCCAAAACTTGAAAACTCCACAACACAAAACTTAACAGAAAACTCGTAAGCTCCGTTAGCGGAAGAAAATAAAACACCACTTCAAGGTACTGTAATGAACTCATTCTTTATTTATATTGGTGTAATATCTACTGTATTCCAACTTCTCTATGGTTCATACCCTCCGATACTACTCATAGATTCATCAAAATAAGCAAACAACACACGAAAAACAGAATCTGTCAAAAACAGAAAAGTCTGTAGTAATATGTAACTAACGCAAACTTCTGGAACTCAAAAAAATTCAGCCAAAATAGGAAGACCTAGGCAATTTGTTTATTGATCAGCAGCAATTGGAATCACTATTTAATCACGTTCTGGTGATTTTTAACAATTGTTTTCGTGAACCGAAAGTTTCTGCAAATTACAGCAAGATCAAATAACTATCATCGAAGAAGATCCTATAGGTTTAACTTGGCACAAACACTAATTAAAAGATAAAAACACATCTAAACAGAAGGTAGATGGATTATTTATTCCTAAACAGAAACAAAAACTAAAAACTAAAAACAAAATTGGGTTGCCTCCCAACAAGCGCTATCGCTTAACGCCCCTAGCTAGGCATGATGATTTCAGTGATGCTCACATAAGAGATAAGAATTGAAACATAAAGAGAGCATCATGAAGAATATGACTAGCACATTTAAGAGTAACCCACTTCCTATGCATAGGGATTTTGTGAGCAAACAACTTATGGGAACAATAATCAACAAGCATAGGAAGACAAAACAAGCATAACTTCAAAAATTTAAGCACATAGAGAGGAAACTTGATATTATTGCAATTCCTACAAGCATATATTCCTCCCTCATAATAATTTTCAGTGGCATCATGAATGAATTCAACAATATAACCAGCACCTAAAGCATTCTTTTCATGATCTACTAGCATAGAAAATGTACTACTCTCCACATAAGCAAAATTCTTCTCATTCGGAATAGTGGGAGCATCATAAGAGACTTGAACACTAAAAATTGTTTCCACATTAAAAGAGTAATGTTCAGAAAAAGGGTAATCACAGACACGACAAGATTTGTAAATATAATCATCACTACTTTTTATAGCATAAGTTTCATCACAATAATCATCATAGATAGGAGGCATGCTTTCATCATAGTAAATTTTCTCATCAAAGCTTGGGGGACAACAAATATCATCTTAATCAAACATAGCATCCCCAAGCTTGTGGCTTTGCATATCATTAGCATCATGGATATTCAAGGAATTCATACTAACAACATTGCAATAATGATCATCATTCAAAGGTTTAGTGCCAAAAATTCTAATGCATTCTTCTTCTAACACTTTGGCACAATTTTCCTTCCCATCATACTCACGAAAGATATTAAAAAGATGAAGCGTATGAGACAAACTTAACTTCATTTTTTGTAGTTTTCTTTTATAAACTAAACTAGTGATAAAACAAGAAAAAAAAAAGATTCGATTGCAAGATCTAAAGATATACCTTCAAGCACTCACCTCCCCGGCAACGGCGCCAGAAAAGAGCTTGATGTCTACTACACAACCTTCTTCTTGTAGATGTTGTTGGGCCTGCAAGTGCACAGGTTTGTAGGACAGTAGCAAATTTCCCTCAAGGGGATGACCTAAGGTTTATCAATCCGTAGGAGGCGTTGGATGAAGATGGTCTCTCTCAAGCAACCCTGCAACCAAATAACAAAAAGTCTCTTGTGTCCCCAACACACCCAATACAATGGTTAATTGTATAGGTGCACTAGTTCGGCGAAGAGATGGTGATACAAGTGCAATATGGATGGTAGATAAGGTTTTTGTAAGCTGAAAATATAATAACAGCAAGGTAACTAATGATAAAAGTGAGCGTAAACGGTATTGCAATGATAGGAAACAAGGCCTAGGGTTCATACTTTCACTAGTGCAAGTTCTCTCAACAATAATAACATAGATAGATCATATAACAATCCCTCAACATGCAAAAAATAGTCACTCCAAAGCCACTAATAGCGGAGAACAAACGTAGAGATTATGGTAGAATACGAAACCACCTCAAAGTTATTCTTTCGGATCGATCTATTAAAGAGTTCGTACTAGAATAACACCTTAAGACACAAATCAACCAAAACCCTAATGTCACCTAGATACTCCATTGTCACCTCAAGTATCCGTGGGCATGATTATACGATATGCATCACACAATCTCAGATTCATCCAACCAACACAAAGTACTTCAAAGAGTGCCCCAAAGTTTCTACCGGAGAGTCAAGAAAACATGTGCGGACCCCTATGCATAAGTTGATGGGCAGAACCCACAAGTTGGTCACCAAAACATACATCAAGTGGCACGTGAAATCCCATTGTCACCACAGATAAGCACAGCAAGACATACATCAAGTGTTCTCATAAAAGACTCAATCTGATAAGATAACTTCAAAGGGGAAACTCAATTCATCACAAGAGAGTAGAGGGGGAGAAACATCATAAGATCCAACTATAATAGCAAAGCTCGGGATACATCAAGATCGTGCCATAGAGGGAACACGAGAGAGAACACGAGAGAGAGAGAGATCAAACACATAGCTACGGGTACATACCCTCAGCCCCGAGGGTGAACTACTCCCTCCTCGTCATGGAGAGCGCCAGGATGATGAAGATGGCCACCGGTGATGGGTTACCCCTCCAGCAGGGTGCCGGAACAGGCTCCCGAGAGGTTTTTGGTGGCTACAGAGGCTTGCGGCGGGGGAACTCCCGATCTATCTTCTCCATGGATGTTTTTAGGGTACGAGGGAATATATAGGCGAAAGAAGTCGGTTGAGGGGTGCTCGAGGGGTCCACGAGACAGGGGGCCGCGCCCTGTAGGGGGGCGCCCCCCCCTATCTCCTGGGCTCCTCGAGGATCTTCTGACTTGATCTCCAAGCCTCCAGGATCATATTCTTCCCAAAAATAACGCTACCGAAGGTTTCATTCCGTTTGGACTCCGTTTGATATTACTTTCCTTTGAAATACAGAAACAGGCAATAAAACAACAATATGGGCTGGGCCTTCGGTTAATAGGTTAGTCCCAAAAGTAATATAAAAGTATATAATAAAGCCCATAATCATTCAAAACAGGTAATATAATAGCATGGAACAATAAAAAATTATAGATACGTTGGAGACGTATCACTATGCCCCTCCATCTTAGAGATGGTATCTTCGTGAGCCTCGATCATGTCATTGGCTTCACCAAGTTGTTCCAAGAGAACAACGAAGTGCTTCTTGGATTTACCCTTGAGTTTACCCATAAAGGATTCAAACTCATTCTCCTCCACATTAGATTCCTCATGTTCATCAATGCAATCCATCAAAGAAGGATGATTAATGATGGTAGTTTTGATGTTGGGGCTTACCTTGTTGGTGGCTTTCGCCATGAGGCACTTGGCGGTGATGCTCTCATTTGGTGAGTCGAAGAGAGACACCCATGGAGTCGTCGCAATGGCAACGAAGGCCATGGCAACCGAATCACCATCGTCATCATCATCATCATCCTCATTGTACTCTTCTTGTACCACCAATGCCTTGGGAGGAGTCTTCTTGGTGAAGTTGCTCTTGTTGGGGAAAGACTTGGCCTTGTCCTTTCGGATGAGCTTGCCACCATTGTCTTCCCTCTTCCCATAAGGGCACTCCGCAACAAAATGGCTCACATTGCCACAATTATAGCAAGTCCTCACAGGTTGCTTGACCTTTGTGCCACTTGAATTGTTCTTGTTGAAGTTGGGCCTTGAGTTCTTCTTTCTCCAAAATTGCCTTGAAGCAAGAGCCATGTGTTCATGATAGGCATACTTTGTATCTTCGGGGTTGCTCTCCTCTTCTTCCTCTTCGTCCTCCTCCTCCACATTAACCTTGGCCTTTAGTGCAAGGTTGGGCTTATTTACTCTTTGAGACCGTAGCACCGCATTATCGGCGGTGTCGGTGTCAAAACCGGCAGATCTCGGGTAGGGGGTCCCGAACTGTGCGTCTAGGCGGATGGTAACAGGAGACAAGGGACACGATGTTTTTACCCAGGTTCGGGCCCTCTCGATGGAGGTAAAACCCTACTCCTGCTTGATTTATATTGATGATATGGGTAGTACAAGAGTAGATCTACCACGAGATCAGAGAGGCTAAACCCTAGAAGCTAGCCTATGGTATGATTGTTGTTCTTTCTACGGACTAAAACCCTCCGGTTTATATAGGCACCGAATAGGGTTAGGGTTACACAGAGTCGGTTACAATGGTAGGAGATCTACATATCCGTATCGCCAAGCTTGCCTTCCACGCCAAGGAAAGTCCCATCCAGGACACGGACGAAGTCTTCAATCTTGTATCTTCATAGTCCAGGAGTCCGGCCAAAGGTCATAGTCTGGCTATCCGGACACCCCCTAATCCGGGACTCCCTCAGTAGCCCCCGAACCAGGCTTCAATGTCTTCGGCATTGCAAGGCGGGTTCTTCTCCAAATCCTGTGTCCCTGTTTGAATAGTGTCTGGCTTCTTGTAAACATCGCGCTCCTTGGCTTCCACGCCCAATAATGGCCATCTTCCACGTGTTGAATGAATGCGAAAAGCCAGGGTATTTTTACATTTATTTCCCTAGCTGCGCAAATGAGCTGCCTATATAAGAGACGAGGATCTAGATCCACATCACACCACCTTCCCTTCATGAAGCTTTCATCGGAGCGCATCTCGATGTAAACCCATTCCATCATGGGCCGACGTGGCTCCTCCTCTCGCCTCCTAGTCCTCAGCCCGGAGATTGGGAGAGATGCTCCGTCCCGCACAACGAGTTAGTGACGCTCCAAACCAAGGGGTTTCTTCCCCCAGCCTTCATGGTTCCGGTTCGAGCCGGACTCGCCACCTATAAGGGCGGAAAACAAGCGGAGAGCGTCCCCAGTCCCTCCCGAGGAGAGCGGGTATGCCTTGTCCCCTATTTGATAAGAGGGCTCGGATTTCCAATTCATCTGTTTCTCCGGGGGCTCCTGGAGTTCTATGGCCCCTAGTTGCACAACCTTACGCCTGCCTCCATTCTTCATATTGCGGGCTTCATGGCCCTTTGCGAGCTGTTTTTGGGCATCGAGGCTCATTTCGTGCTGTGGAAGAGGTTGTTCTGCCTCGTACCCCGTTCTCAGGAGGGGTCGATATATCAAGTGGGCCGAGCCGAACTATGGCGCATCGCCGGGACCGGATATCTATCCGGAACCCCGAAGAAGGCGTCCGAAGACTGGCCTTCGGAATGTTTTTATATAGAAGACGTCCCCTTGCCGGACCCTGTTCGGATCGGCCTCCCGGAGTTCAGTAACGCTCCTTTGAAGAAACGCCTAAGCTGGCGTCCTCGGAGCCCCCAGAGGGAGAATGACAGGGACGTCCTTTACCTGATGAGCCGAATAAGGTTGTTGGCTCACTCCGGATTGACCATGATCGGAGTCATGGCCATATGCATCATGCGGGGGGTGCAGCCGCTTCAATATAGAGGCCACCCCATGTGGGATTTCAATGGGGAAGATGACGCCACCCGCTGCGGCCGTAAGGGGCCGGGATCGGTCGCTGTTCTGATGGAGGCCTTGTCCGCATTATACAAAGGAGAAGAGGAGGATTTCCTCCGCGTCAATCCACAGGGCGGATTTTCTATGTACGATTCTCCAAGCTGGGTAAGCAGACACTTCTTTATGCCCATCTGTTCCATATTCCCATAGTTAAGTACCTTATCTTGTGATTTTGACGCAGGAATTGAGCTGGGCCGTAAAGGATATAAACAGCCCACCTCCACAACCTGAGGATCCGGAACGGTCCTCGATCCGCCTCCCAAGAGGATCCGGACATATCTGTGGAGCTGATTGATGGGGTATTTTACCAACTGAGCATCGATAATGCCTTGGTTGCCTTTACGACCGATTACCCCGGAATATTTCTAGCCTCACAGGTAATTGAGACCGAAGTCCCAATACCTTAGAAATGATCCCTCCATGCTTACCTTTGACCACCGTATATCAATGGCGTTCTGCAGGGGGAGCCCTTGGGGCGGAAGGCCGAGCCTGCGGTGGCTAGCCAACAAGGGCACGGCCAAAGAAAGCTAAAAGAAGTGCGGTCCGGACTGAAGCGCCGGTGCAATGGTATGGCGTGTCGCCTGATTCCCAGGTTTTATTCCGGAAGGCATGCTAACGCTCGCGCTCTTTTCAGGAAAAAGAGCGTTCGCCGGACTATATCCGGAGAGGTTGCCAATCGAGCCT